>JAFIDM010002131.1:37545415-37631779 GCA_023159025.1 Thereuonema tuberculata
AAATATTAAGATGAAGAAGTATATGGAGTCTGATGTAATTTATATTTGATATTGGAAGTATTCAAATTAAGAAGTCAATAATTACACCATTTTTATAATTCAATGAGTAAATCTAATGTAAGTTATAATCAAATACAATTCACGTGCAAATTTTGCTAGTTTTTTTCCTAAAATTGTATTGTAGCCACTAAAGCAACGAAAAAGTTTGGAGTGACGGGCGATATTAGGAATAACATAGTCTGCCGTTAGACCGATGTGTCGGAACCTGGGTTCGAATCCCGGCGGCGGCATGGATGTTACTTTCTCTTTCTGTGTTTCGTCCGTTTGAGCGGGTATAGCGTGAGCTGCCTCCTATGGCGTACCCTGGGCAACGTTTCGTCGGCTAAATGCTCACATTTCTCTCCCCTTGTTAAGGCCAATAGTTTCAATTCTAAGAGCCCGGGCGTTGGCAAAACAAAAAAGGAAATAACATTTATTGTGTTGTCTGATTTGACAATATATGTGTGCCGTGGAGCAAGAAAGATTGAGAAGCACTGGTCTAATGTGACTCAGTTAGAAGTTAATCATATGAAAATCTTTAGATGAAATGTATCGTCGCCTTTGTAAATTGTTAACGTTTTTTGTTGCCTATTTTTTTCATATATACATTAATTAATGTTCATTAATTACGTCTTGATATAACATATGTAGTTGATTAATTAGGAGAAACTCATGAACATCTCCTTATGTAGGAAAAACAAAATATCAAGAATGTGTGGGAATAAGGGATATTCTTCCTTATATTTCATAGAATCACATTCTTGATAGCAACTTAAGAAATTACTTTTGTACTATACTGTAAGTTATAGCTTGTTTCTTTCACTATAGATATTAAAGCTTCTATTGTAAAGTAAATTCAATAATTTTAACACCTGAAAACGGACATAAGTTTCAGACGGGGTCTAAAATGTTCGATTCCTCAAATTTTTAGAATCTTCTTTTAATTCGTGTAAAGGACATATTAGTCAATGACTTGACAATATTCACTTTAGTGTGTTCTGAAGAAACTTTCCTTTTACTATGGTAAATGAGAGCAATGGAATTTAAAATATAACACAACTGCTTATTATAAACCTGAATTCTTTTATTTTAAATTCTTTTTTTTTTTAATTATTTTCATGACCCTTTTGGAGGAACTCGTGAACCTCTGGCGGGAATTGAGTTTGGCTTCTCCCGCATGGAGATCAAAACCTATACCACTAGATCATCGAATCCAGTGTACTGTACAATAAGTAACATTTAACAACAATAATAATACTATTTGCCTTTTCTTTCAAACATATACCTCCCCATGTCACTTACCCTCTTCTTTATTGAAAATAAGTGAAGACTACTTTCTTTTAAAGTAAGAAACAAATAGAGACGCTCCTTATTATTATACTTATTTTCTTTTAAAAACTCTATAAAGAAGACTTAAAAAGTTTTAGAGTTTTAATTTGATAAAGTGAAGTTTTAAAATGGTCTAAACAATTTTGACAGCTAAATTAGGATGTCGAATACGTATCATTCTATTGAAAAGGACTGTTTCAAGAGTTCAACAATTAATCAATTGCATCCATTTATCAATTAAAGTGACAAATATAAATGATATTCATACATCACTCATTGAAATTCAATGATGCTGAAGTTAAAATATCTGTCACCATTAAGCAAACAGTTCATAGATTTGTTGTATTTGATTAATTTGTAACATGAGTTTTAATTTTGTCTATTACTTTTATAACAAATGTATTTCATACACTTGATATATTTGCAATAATTCAGAGAAACGTAAAAAAAACTGAAGTTGCTTTATTTAGTTGAAAAGTATTAAGATTCCTTGAGATTTAAGTAAATAAATAAATCTTTTTAGTGACATATGCTAATTAGATATTAGTTTAAATAAAATTTATACTTAAAATATCGAATGCAGCTATTAAAAAATGGAATATTCTAATCATTTCCTACGATTACGTTCTTCGATTACTTTCATAATATATATGTATTTAACTTTATTTTGTGAGATATTTTATAGAAGAAAAATCAGAAGGTAAACAAAAAAAAAATTACGTTTTCGTTTGAGAGAGATATTAAAGTTTCTTAAATTAGCAGTTGTAGTTTGCAGTTGATACAGTAACATGCAAAACTATAGAAATAATAAAATTAGTGAAATATCAACAGTAAAAAATTACCATTAATTTTTCTAGCTTATGCATACACTTAACTGCTGTGTAATGCTAGTCTTTGTAATTGTTTGTAATGATGATTTTGACCTTAAACTCTTTAACTGCGAGCAGAAGTTTCCTTAATCAGTAGAAAACTTATATTTCATTAACATTCTATTGAAATTTCATCTTTCTCATGTAAATAGTTCACGGTTTACTTCATTATTAGGCATCAAATACAACTGATATGATGATTCCGTTCCCTGTTTTGGCCTTAACTGTTGATGCCAAATAAAACTCGATATTGAAATTTATAGCACACTCCTATCATGTCAGCTTTCTAGAGTAAATAATTGTTGAGTTATCTTAATCAGAGATGGAAGAAAACATTTACAGTCTTTCTATTTAAATCTCTTGTTCTAAACGTTTTGTCTTTTCAATATATTGTCAAAAATGTTACAAATTTTTTACCAGTCTTTAATAATCCTCGTTAGGCGTCTTTACAATATACTTTATATGCTAGAGATATCTAAATGTTATTTAACAAAAATTTCTTTAAAAGTATTATTCTATAAAAAATCTTTCTTTCTCGATGATTAAATTGCTTTATCAATTTTAATAAAATCTTATTAACAAGAGACAATTGACATGTCAAAAAAGTAAATTAGTTTTGACTAGAAAAAAACAATTTTCGCAATTAATTTTGATCCAATAACGATTACAGTCGAGTATTCATCGAAAACCGATACTTCATCTTTGGAAAGCTTTTCAGCATAAAAGATTCCAATAAATGCAAGCATTGAGAAGTTGGCGAAGGTTCACCTTATGAAGATGCGGGAATATGTATTAAAGAAATTGCGATAAAAAATTGACATTCTAATTTTCCAATAACCAAACAGTTCAACCAAAAATGACACGTGGATAGTCTAAAGTTGCCTGAAAAGCTTAAACTTTTGTCTGCGTAGTATTTATTTTGTGTAAACAGTCAATTAAATACCTCATTAACAGCTTCATGTATTGTGGATTTTGATCTAAGGCTTCAAATTCTGCTAAAATAAATATAATGACAGTTTCAATAATTTTCAGCAATCACTTAAGATTGTAAAAACAGTCTTTTAGTTTTTTCAATTGGTTTGCAATAATGTAAATAATATAATACAAATGTAGTATTCCGTTTTTGTTTGCTCTCAGCACCACATAGATAAGATTTAGACCTTATTGTAATCTATATTCATTACCAAGGTTTGCTGCTTTGAACTGTGTATTTATCACAACTGAACAGATGGACATGAGCATTCCGGCTTATAATTCCACTCTAAAACATGTTTCTAACTTTTTCTCTCTCAAATTAAAGAGAAATTAAGAAGAAATTTAGAAGAAATTTATAATATGATAGAAGGTACTAGCTTACAAGGAAAAACCTACTTTTTGTAGCCTTGTTTCCAAAGGACATTAAGCTCAAGCTCCTCCTCCTAATAACTTTTGAACTACTGGAAAATCTTCTTGGAAATTGGTCTACATATTTAAGGAATATAGACGATCTAACACTTATATCTGAATCTTTCCAGTTGTTTACATTATATTAGAGCAGTGAGCGACAAAATTTCTATAGAAAAAGTATTAGAAACTAAAAAAGATTAGTATCTTAAACGACTGAGAGTAATCAAGTTATCTAATCCATGAATATTAAAGTGCTTGTATATTAAAGTGCTTGTATATTGAAAATCGACTTAGGTTTTTCATTTCTGAAATTTCATGAGTAAAATGGAAAAACAAATAATAAAAAAATTAAGAATAAAATTATAAGGAAAGTAGGTTTTAAATTCTTTCAGAAACTTGTTTTGTTCATTTTTGTATAAGAGTTTAAAAAAAGTGATACTGAAATAATCCTACAATTTCAAAAAACCTTAAATTTTCGATAACTTTGTCAAATTTTGGAATATCAAAGAACAAAGGAATGCTTGCTTTTGGTATTGTCAGGCAACAAAATGTCCCTCTTTTGCAATGTCAACTGCAGCCTTTGACAAAAAAAAAAAGAAAAAAAGTGATTCTCATGAGATCTTTATGCAAGCAACTTTTTTTGCTAAAAAAAAAATCCATAAAATCCTTATCCTAATTTTCTACAGCATATCAGTGTGCTTTCGACTGCAGAAAAATTACATAAAATCCTAGAAATGGTGACAGGCTTCTGATATATAGAAGTGCTGCTGTCAAAGAAACTTCAGAACCATTGTGGAAACCTTACATAGTGGAAAAATATGGCCATAACAGCGGTGTGGAATTGAGCAAGTTATCATGTTTTCAAAGCTATACTGAGCAGTCAAGAACCCTGAAAATGCTGGCCGTCGCGACATGATTACACTAGCAATGAAGGGGACCATATGAAACATATTTAAGAGAAAAAATAATAGTAGGGGAGAGATGTTAACGAAATTGATTACAAAAACAGAATGATAATTGATAGCCTGTAGTAATCTCTCCACTCCGTAACTTTTCATTGTCTTTTATAAGAAAAAAAGTCAAAGAAGTTGAGAATGAAATTTTATGAAAATAAAGAAATAAAATAAGTTTTGCTAAGATATTTAACATAATGATTTTATTATTGTTTGATTTTTAATTTTAGCTTTATGAAACTTATGGTTGACACTAGATATTGCACAGTAAGATAATCTATACATAAGAGTACATTCGAATTAAGATATTTACATTGAAATTTACAGAATGTGATTAAAGTTCATGAGGCTACGGGGTGATTTTGTTCTATTTTTGAATTTTTTTTTTTACTATCTGAACATTATATAAGGCAATTAGTTCGACTTCAATACATTTGAGAATATATTTAATATAATAATGATATAGTGTCAAAAGAACGAAAAGGAATGCTTTTGCACGCATATGGAAACATAATTACTATTAATTTTACAATAAAATAAGAGATGTTAAAATTTCCTTAATTTCTATTTGTATTTTATTAAATATTAATAAATAATAAAAATAATAATAAAGAATAAAAAGAGACATTACAGAGAAATTGGAAGAAAAGGGAATTTATTCTAAAAGTTGTTATTTTTTCAGAAAGATTAAAAAAAAAAATAATTTAGAACTTTGTGAAAAAAATTATTGCTTAGGAAATCGTTCTTTATAAATCTCTAAGAATAACCAGTAAGTTTAAAATTTATGAATATTAAGCAAAATTAAGCGGTGAAATTATGAGCTTTGTAAATTTTTCTTGATTTTGTCATATTAAGAAAAACTATGCTAATTAAAATTAGTTACCGGCAATGTAAAGCTTGGAAGTGAATTAAGGACCCTCCATACGAAATAGCTTCATTGACATTTCATTAACGAGGAAGCTTGGAATAATTAATAGTGGTTACGAGCTGGAATGGATTCCCACTTGGGATATGAGATTTGTTCAAGTTGAATTTATGATGCGTTGCATGCTCTGATGCAGTCTCTAATATAAGAGGGAAGCTCCCTTCCTTGGTTAAAAAGGGCGGGAATAGTTTAACCACATTCTCGAAACCAGATTCTAACTTTTCGGAGGACTTCAAATTAACGTTTTTCACCATTGATTTAATATTGTGCACAATTTTACTTCGAAGATTTTTTATCTTGCTGATGTTTAAATAATTTGCTATTTAAAGAAATAAAATATTGAGTTCAGGATTTTTTATCACAAATCTTTGTACTATTAATCGGAATTTTTTGAATCGCATTATATTTCATAAAGTTATTTTCTGTTTTTAGTACTTCATTTTTAATAATATTTTTAATAAATCTAAACTGTTTTTATTTGCTTGAGATTATAATTTTGTTGCAGTGACTAATTCCTGATTTCAATAAGAATTGTTTGCCTTGCACTGGTCTGAAGAAATATGTAAATAATGCTAGATAATACGAGGCACGTCCAGAATGTAAGTTCCATTTTTATCCGTTGCCTAGCATCGCTGCCATCGCAGTTCGGCGCATGTGCCGTAGTTGCTCTGAGTCAAGGAGAAGGAGATGGCGCCATTTTGAGATCACTGTCTGTGGTTTACGCTTTATAGTGCTTGGTTAGAATGGCGAAGTTGATTGAAAATCCCGCCGCGTGTAGGATTAGATCTGTCAATCAATGCAAATGTTTACTGTGAGACGCTTAGGAATGATACAGAAAAAGCGCCGAGGAATGTTCACAAACGGTATTGTTTTTCATTCATGACAATGCCAGAACTCACACTGTGAACAAGATACGACAACTCTTACAGGACTTTGGCTGGAGCCAGTGTTCCCAACCTCCGGACAGCCCTGACCTCGCCCCTAAGCGACTTCCATCTCTTTTTGCACCTGAAAACGCTCCTTCGTGAACAAAAATTCAACAACGTTGACGAGCTCAAGGACAGGTTACCACATGGTTGAAAACACAGGCGGCAACGTTTTTTGAAGAATATATATAAAACTTGTGCCACGCTATGACAAGTGCTTCCAAAATTGTGGGAGCTATGTGGAAAAATAGTTTACGAATTGTAGTTTGTTTTGCAATGAATAATTTGTCTGTATCTGTACTCGTCTTGTTTTTATTACCCAACGGAACTTACTTTCTGAACGTACCTCGTACATAAGAGTTTACTGCGCTTAACTTTAACAGTAATTTCTTAGTGATGTTTCCGTTACTAGCTTGTTCAATGTTTTGTATATAAACAGTCACACATTAATTTCTGTGATACTGTTTCCTTCAGAAACGTATTTTGTTGTTAGGTTCCATCAAGTCGTCTACAACTTCTGGTGACCTCATGCACTAAGGCTCTCCAAACAGATCTATCATTTGCTGTATATCGTAGTTGTTGCAAAGAATTCCCGGTAGCTTCCTTTATATCTTCCAACCATCTTCTTCGTTGTCTTCCTCTTCTCTTCCCCTCTACCTTCCCAAGCATGATTATCTTTTCAATGGAATTATCCGCTCTCATAATGTGGCCAAAATAAGATAGTTTTTGCCTTAAAATCAATGCTTCCAACGAATAGATTGGTTGAATCTGATCTAAAACCCATTTGTTAGTCTTCCTTGCAGTCCATGGTACTCTCAGAAGTCTTCTCCAGCACCAGAGTTCAAAGGAGTCGATTTTCTTTCTTTCCCTCTTTCGCATTGTCCAACTCTCACAACCGTACATCATCACGGGAAAAACCATTGCTTTCACAATCCTAATCTTGGTAGATTTAGAGATGTCTCTGTCTTTCATTATTTTCTCCAGGTTCGACATTGCTCGCCGGCCCAACAAGATTCTTTTCCCTATATCTTCTGTGCATCCTCCATCCTCATCCAGTCTTGATCCCAGAAAATCAAAGTGTGAGACTTTCTCTATCACCTCATCTCCGATTTTTAGCACTCCTATTTTTAGCACTCCTATGTTGTCATGATCTTCGTTTTCTTAATGTTCAATCTAAGCCCAAATTTTAAGCTTTCATCTTTTACAATGCCTAGAAGAAATTCTATATCTTTTTCATTTTCTGCCAACAGGGTGGTATCATCTGCATATCTTAAGTTGTTAATCTTAATTCCTCCAATCTTCACACCAGCCCTTGATTCCTCTAGTCCCGCTCTTCTCATAATGTGTTCGCTGTACAGGTTGAACAAGTATGGTGAGAGGATGCATCCCTGTCTCACTCCCTTTCCAATGTTAAACCACTCTGTATCACCAGACAGTCCTTACTGTAGCCTCTTGCTCTCAATACAGTTCTCTTAATAGTCGTATCAGATGCTCTGGAATCCCCATAGATCTCAATCCAATCCATAGTCTTTCATGGTCAACACAATCGAACGCTTTGCTGTAATCAATAAAGCATAGATAAATATCCTTTTGAAATTCCCTTGATTTCTCCATAATCCATCGCATGTTTGCAATCTGATCCCTTGTGCCTCTTCCCTTTCTAAAACCTGCCTGTTCTCTTGGCATTTCTCTCTCCATGTAATATTCAAGTCTTTTTTGTAGTATTTTAAGCATGACTTTACTGGCATGCGGGATCAATGCAATTGTGCGGTTGCTGGAACAAAGTGTAGTCTTCTGAAACAGATCAATGTTTAATTAATCTATGTTAGTTGCTGAAAGATTCCAAGAAAGAGGTTTATTGTATCCTAACTCCTAATTTTATGTAATTTCGTTGTACTCCTGAAATCTAATCCACTTTCGCTGAGAAAAAAGCAGCAAACATTTTTCTCACACAAAATTAACTCGGCTTTAGAATTTTCAGGAATAGAACGAAATTACGAAATTAAGATTTTAGGATATCTACAAAAATAAAAATTGATAAAAATTTTAAGAATCTGAAATTTTGAAGATGATTTAGCTTGCTATAAGGAATATTCCTATTGAACATATCCCTTGAGTTTGTCAGAACAAAACAAAACTGACAAAAATGCAATTATTGAAATAATATAAAGGTTAATTTAAGCTGAAATTTAAATACATGAGAACCAATTGTAATTTTTCAATTGATTTTGATAGAAATTGTATCCATAGAGCCCCTTAGAATACTATTAACAGGCAAATCAATAAATAACATTTATTATGAAAAATACACATGAATATTGACAAAACTTATTATAACTCTCCTTTGTTTTTGTTTGTTTGTTTTTTTATTTATTTTTGATGAAATCTTAACTCTCCGATATTGAAAGGATGGGAAATATACGTATATTCATTTTTTATTGGCTTTACTTTGTGGGTTATTTTTCCCTAATGTTTTCATGATTAACATCATTTGCAAGTTCACAGTAAGACGTTTTAATTAAAAAAAAAGTAACGTCGATCTAATGGAATGGATCTAATTTTGAGATCAATTATTTTTCGACATCAAAAACAAAGTTAAAAAAAAGGTAATTAGAAGTCAAAAAACAACATAATTATTTAAGAAATCAATAAATACAGTAACAGTAGCAATGAAGGCAACTTCGAAGTCAAGAATTGATTAAAAGGAATTCTCTGTTTATGATTGTTTTGATGATCACTTTCAATTATTTTTTTTACAAAAACTTCTGTATTACAATAAACAAAAATCTAAATTACTACATTTAATGCAGATAAGAAATGTTGAAAGTGGTCCTTAAGAGAATGTTGTGCTAGATGTAGAATATTAATCTCAGATAAAAAAAAAAGAAGCAAATTTTAAGAAAAGGATTTCATGAATTATCTTTTCTTTATATCCATTTAAGCAAAATGTAAAAAGAAGTTCAGATATAAAGTACGGTAGACGCCAAACAAACGATACTGAATGTCTCAAGCTTTTGTTGCTCATGCGCATCGAACCTCATAATGGAAACGTAACAGGTAGAAGCATTGGTTGAAGTTTCATAGATGTTCAAATGGTGCTAACAATGGAAGAAAAAACATTTATTGTGGAGCATTATTTTTGCTCATACGAGTTGGACGTTCAAATGTGCCAAATTTGCTCTACGTTGGGAATTTATGTTTTGGGAACAATTTCAAAAGTCACCACCAACAAACATGGTTAAGTTGGACGTGCCTCCAGTTTCACTTTGATAACAAATGCGAATCGAGGAAGGCTTCTCAAGCAGGTGTTACAATCGTCTAAACGAAGTCTCGGACGAACACACTTAACAATGAACCTTAAGTCACATCTACGAGACGAATGTTCAAGGGAATTGGTGGTTTCGCCTATAAGGTATAGACCGGACAACGTCTGACAATGCCGACAAGGACGCGAGAATCCTATTCTGTGAGACGATGTTAGCGTTGACTTACAATGATAAAGATTTCGTGTCAAATATTCATTTGAATGGTTTCATCAATCGACAGACAACCCGCTTTCTGGGATTATAACGGCCAGATATTATGTGGAGACACCCCTCCAAAGTGAGCATGTAGCAATATGGTGTGCAGTGTCCTCAAATAGCATTTTGGAGCCATATGTTGTTGAGGATGCTTATGATAATCCTGTGACTGTGAACCAGTTGCAATACAGACAAAATATTCTCATACCATTTCTGAGAATCTCATTAGATTCTGCCGTGCACGTAACCTGCCACTTCGTAAGCAATGGTTCCAGCAGGATAGGCCCACTTGTCACACAGCAAGGGACAATCTTCAGTTGCTTCATGCGAATTTTGCATCACTTCCCGAGGAGCAGCCTTCCGATATCTGTCTCACTTATCAGATCTTACACCACCGGGATTATATTTTGGGTATGATGACGGAAGTCATTTTCCGAGAGAACCCACCGGCAACTTAATGTCAAAAAATTGTGAAATTGTCAAAAACTGTGAGACTCATCAAATCCGTCAGTTTATCTCTTTATTTCCCGTAAAACCTTTTGAACCGTTGCATGAATCATCTTGATGCTCGAAGCTTGAAATTTTGCATTCATATCTTATGAAAAAAATCTAACTTTTATATTTTATATTTTTTTAGTCATTGTGAAAATATTTCCAAAAAAATTCAAAAAAATTTCCATTAGTACAGCAAGTAGCGATTTTCTGTATATTTCTGAAACAAAGGATTACTACGATTAAATTAATTAAATTCAGACAATTTAATTGAAGCTATATTATTTTTTTCAGAAAATGACAAATCTGTTATTATCTATCCAGCAGAGAATATAACTACAAAAGAGACTTTTCGCTTATTTCTGCAACTTTAAAAAAAAAAGAAAACATTTGATTTTAAGGAAAAAAGACTAATGTTCAATCGAGTACTTTTTTTTTTTTTTTAACCACTTTTAATCACTTTTTCTAAATTTTTGTGTTTAACAACTCTTTCATGAGTCATGAAATCAGATATACTTTCTTTGGCGGCAGAATGCGGAGCTGTGATGTCCTGAAGAAAGACAATGGAACAGTAAATAAAAGAAGTACTCCTCTATTGAAATGAAAATGTATATTAAGCCCAGCACAGAATAAACAAAACAATTGTCTTTTCCGATAGGCAATTGTTTTGTTTATTCTGTGCTGGGCTTAATAGACATTTTCAGTGAAATTTGTCAGCACGTTAATCCTTTCTTTTACTCCTATTGTTTGCTTTATTTTCGTTTAGATAAAAATCATATGAAATACTGCGATGATTTTACATGCACTGCTCATATGTAAAGAAACAAGGCGAAGCTCATACATCTGCTTAAATATAAGCAGATGCATTAGCTGCCCCTTGTTTCTTTAAATCATATGAAATGATTTTAAAATAATTGGATTTAATGGCTATGATCTCAAAATAGAACTATCCGCAGAGCTTTAATCAAATTTCTTCCACTTCTTACCTCTGAAGCATTAGATGATTATGGGTATTTTTTAATCAAAGATGTGTATGGGACTTCAGGTCTGTTCATGTTCATTACTTTTAAAGGAATGGCGTGGTAATAGATCTGCATTTCAGCCCGGAGCTAGGGAAGGCCTTGTCAAACAAACCCTGAAATTGGTTGATTTCAAAAGGACCATCACAGTGCTAATTTTGATTGCAATTAACAGTGATTTCATAGCAACATAGCACCTAAAGTCTTAAAAATACATTTTAAATCACAGAAGTAATTTATATGTAAACATGATAAAGAAAAAGATAAAGTATCCTAGACTACGCCAAACATACCAAACTTTGAGGAAAAGACACTGGAAGCAATTGAAAACACATTTACAAAAAATATTTTATTCTTATATGTTCTTTGATTAATCACATTATTTTAAACTTACCTTAAATAAAAGTCAAATTTTAAATTATTTAAATAGATTTAAATTAAGTCTTACGTCTATGTTATATCTAGTTAATCTCATTTATGAAGACTGTTTATTTTGTATCTTTCGTTATTTTTTTTTTCATTTTCTCTACTTCTAGCATTGCATTTAAATAGAATAAACAAAATATCCATTTAAAGAATATTACTTAAATATTATTAAATATTATTTAAAGAATACGATATATTATCAAAAGTTTGACATGAATCTGAAATATTACTATAGATATTATATTAATGCAAAAAAATATATTAAATATATAAACGAACAAACTTCAAATTTTTACTTTTATATTATGTCGATACTATTAAAAGAAAAGAAAGTATTTATTTCTCAATGAAGTCCAATTTCAGAACCACCTCTAGATTGAGATTAACAGTAGGTTTAACCATCAATTTCTTCAGAACATGCATTAACATGTAGGATATGTTTTAAGTTTGGTAAAAAAAAATGTAATTCATTGAGTTTTTATGAGTCTCTGTTTTTTCGTTTTATTATAAGTTCCGTAATAGTGAATTATCCCGAATAACAACTGATAAGATTAAAAATATCTATTAGCAACATGAAGGACCTTTATCATAAGTTGTAAGATATATATAGTGTTAACTTTTGTTTCATATAAAAAAAAAAAAATTAAAGTTTTATTATAAAGTCATTTTTTATTTTTAACTTTAAGATCTTTGAAATTTTGGTCTTTCAATCTGTAAAAGAAAATTATTTGATTTTTATTAATAATTTTAAGTTTACTTAAGTATTTTTTAAACTTTCTATAGACATGCTTTTACTCTGCTTCATCATTCATTATTGGAGTAAAGAAATGATAGATTTGAAGTTTTAATCTCCAAAAGTGAGCCATTTCACCAGTAAGAGATCCAATCATCCGTGGAAGCATACAAATATTCATCCAATTTTTATGAAAATTTAATTAGCACTTCCCATTCAAGAGCCTCACAAGTGGGAGTCCTTCAAATTTTCAGCTGTTCTTCTTCATCTTCAAATAGTTCATCGAAAACAAGATGTAAAACTTGTAAATCTACGAACAAAAAGGAAAAAATATATTTACTTCCACTTTAATCGGAATCTGTTTCAGAAAGAAAAATATTTTCACAAAGTAGCAATAGCAAAACTATTATGTTAACTACTAACATTTTAAAAATATATATTATCTTTTCTTTTCACTTCCGATAAATAGTTTTCATATATTCAAACACTTATTATTATTATATTAAACCTGAAAAACAAAACAAATAGATAATAATACAAATATCATCATTGATAGGCATGATTTCTTACATGGATATAGTATAAATTGTAAATTTTATGACAGAATTGATATAATAAATTTTTTTTAAATATTTAGGTATAATTATAAATGATTTCTTTATAAGTTATAACCATTTAAATATTCTATATAAAAAGCTATATGTAACCACATATATTTTCTACTACAATAAAAAATATTCTTCCACTAAATACAAAAATTTTAATTTATTTTGCACTTTTTGATTCTATTAAACTATGGAGTGAATATATAGGCAAATGTAGGGTATAGTCAGTTGGAAAATTTAAAAAATTTACAAAACAAAGTCTTAAAGTTGATCTTTTCTAAAAAGATATGTAACAAAATAAATAAGAGAAAACAAATTTTACTAAAATATAACATACTTTATCCAAAACAAAAAATTTTATATAACGTAATAATAAAAAATTTCTACGATATAATAAAGACGATGAGAACAAACTATTATATAACATGAGATATTGCAATAGAATCAAACTTGACTATCCTTGTATTAACAATGAATATGGTGAAAGAAATGTAAAATATATAATAGAAAAAACTCTAAATGATATGAATGGGATTTTTACTACAGATTATAAAAAAAATCACTTGTTAAAAAAGAGATAAAAAGATGGATTGTGGACAATGTTGATTAATAATGGGTTTATGTTTCAAAAAAAAAATAAAATTGGGGGGGAAAAAAATAGGGAGGGTGAAAATGGAGTGAAAAAGATAAAGAATGTTAGAAATTGTATGTTTGACAGTTTTGACTAAATTTCTGTGTTCTATTTTGAAGGATACTGTTGTATTAAGCGAATTATTATTGTGAAAAAAAAAATTGAAGGACATTGAAATTGTTTGAATTGAAAGGAATGACTAATTTTTCTACATTTTAAGTTTGAATGATTAATATAATTGTTAAAAGAATTTATAGTAGAATTCACAGCACCCGTTGAAAGGGATTTTTTTTTATCCCTAACGGGACGGAATTATGTATTTAAGTGAATAATAAAAAAATATTATTATTATTATTATTACTATTATTATTATGTAAAAGCTTCAAACCTCGGGTTTCCCCAACAAAGACAACATGACGGGTCAAGGAGCAAAGCACATATTGACAAGTATAAAAAAGTGTGCAAGAATGGTTAGGGATGTTTGGTTGTTTCTATAAATATTCTAACTTTGCGTGTTGTGTTGAATAGTACAGCACAAGGAGTTGTGCATAAGTGTTTTTGTGAAGTCCTAGTATACTGAGAATGCGGTGAAATTGTGAGTCACCAGACCAGTGGCGAACAGTACGATAGGTACAACACGTACTCGGTCCTGCCTCCACTGCTTCTGGAGCTCGTTTGCTAGGTCGATGTATTTATTGATCTTGCCTGCTTGAGTTTTTTGATGTTCTTGCTGATAGACACTGAAATATCAATTAGATAGGTCTGTTTTTTTATCTTATCAACAAGTGATATAGGGTCTGTTGTGATTTGTTTAGTTTTGTATGTGTACATGGGGCGGTTCCAGTACAGCTTTTTTAAGGGTGACGCATTGTGATGTATACTTGTAATACCGTACTGTATTCTTGAGTGTTTATGTGCTAGATGTTGATGAACGATCGAAAGCTATCTGATTGCATCGGTGGATGTAGTCTGTTTGGGAGAAAAGGAGACAGCCTGGTATTATATGGTCGATTGTCTCATGCGTTATGTGTCGTCATGTGTGTTTGCGTCGTGTAGAATGTGTTTCTTGAAGTTGCGTGTGGTGTTTACTTGGTTTTGTATTGCGATCATGAAATCTTCGGTCTCATGAACTCTTCGGACCAGCTCACCACTCGTCAGCCATCTGTTCGACGCTTCCATGGCTGACTGAGTTTGTGGGGATGTCTGCCATGGTATTCTTTACTTTAGCTGCTGAGTGTGGGTGTCAGGGATGATGAGTGTTGGATAAGGGTTTTCGAGGTCCACGGTTGTGAGTTGTGTGTCAGCCTTAACAATGGCTAATTGGTGTGAGGAGTGTTGTGCTCTTTGGAAGTGTTCCCTAAGTGTGTGTAATTGTTTTTCGTGGAGGGTGATGAGGTTGACGAGTCCTCGACCTCCCGCCTTGCGGGGAAGAGTCATCGTTTCCGTAATGGACTTGGGGTGGTGCAAATTGTTTTTCGTAAATGTAGTGCATGTTGTTCGTTGTATTGCTTCGAGTGTTCGGTGTTTGTCTATGGAATTATGGCAAAGAAATGATAGTGTGGGGAGGATAAAAGTGTTGATGGCCTTAATTTTATTTCTGGCATTGAGTTATGTTTTGAGGATGTTGTGAACGCCAGCACGGTATGAGTTCTTGAGTGAGTTTTTGATGTTTGCATTGTCAATGACGCGCGCTTGCTAGAAGCCCAGTATCTGTATTATTATTATTATTATCTCGAAAAAGTTTCAAACCATGGGTTTCCCCAGCTAAGACAATATGGCGGGTCAAGGACCAAAACACATATTGCCAAGTGTAATAATAATAAAAAAAAAGTTTGGAAGAATAGTTAGGGATGGGTGCTTGTGTCCATAAATTTCCTAACTATGCGTGTTGTGTTGAGTATCACAGCCTTCTGGAGTTTGTGCGTAAGTGTTATGAAGTCCTAGTGTGCTGAGGCTGTAGTGCAATGTGTGAGGCCACCAGACTAGTGGCGGACAGCACGATCGGTACAACACGTACTCGTTCCTGCCTCCACTGCTTCTGGAGCTCGTGTGCTAAGTCTGTGTATTTACTTATCTTGTCTGCAGGAGTTTTCTGCGTATTCTTGCTGATAGGCACTGCAATATCAATGACATAGGACTGTTTGTTGACCTTATCAATCAGGTCTGTTGTGATGTGTAGTTTTGTCTGTGTGAATGGGGCGGTCCCAGTACAGCTTATGTGAGGTTGACTCTAGTACGCTTTGTGGTGTGTAGTTGTAGCACGGGACCGTGTTCTTAATAAGTGAGCGTTTGTGTGCTAGCTGTTGATGAACGATCGACGCTACCTGATTGTGTCGGTGGAGGTAGTCTGTTTGGGACAGAAGGGGACAGCCTGATATTATGTGGTCGATCGTCTCATGTGTAGTGTGGCATTTCCTGCATCTGTCATCGTGTGTGTTTGCGTTGTACAGAATGTGTTTCTTGTAGTTGCGTGTGGGAATGACTTGGTCCTGTATCGTGATCATGATCCCTTCGGTCTCCCCAAACAACTCACCACTCGTCAGCCATCTGTTCGACGCTTCCATGTCGACATGAGGCTGGCTGAGTTCGTGGCAATGTCTGCCATGGAGATCCTTACGAGCCCATGATTCATGCAGCTGCTGTGTGTGGGTGTCGGGGATGATGAGTGTTAAAGAGGGTTTGCGAGGTCCAGGGGTGTGAGGTGTGTGTCAGCCTTGACAATGGCTGAGTGGAGAGAGGAGTGTTGTGCTCTTTGGTGGAAGTGTTCCCCAAGTGTGTGTACTTGTTTTTCGTGTAGGGTGAAGAGATTGATGAGTCCTCGGCCTCCCTCCTTGCGGGGAAGAGTCATCCTTTCCGCAGCGGACTTGGGGTGGTGCATAATGTGTTTCGTGAATGTAGTGCGTGTTGTACGTTGTAGTGCTTCGAGTTCAGTGTTTGTCCATGGAATTATGCCGAACGAATATGTTAGTGTGGGGACGGCAAAAGTGTTCATGGCTTTAATTTTATTTCTGGCATTATTATTATTATTATTATTGTTATTAGTCTAAATACATAAAACTTCGTGGACTTAGGAAAAAAAATCGATTTCAGCTTATTGAAAACTAATTATGATTAATAGTTATGATATATCACATTGTAAGCACTTGGTCTCAACCAGTAATGACTTATCTCTAACATCACACCAAATTTAAATGTAAAAACTACATCAATTTGCAAGTGTGAACTCAAATCTCTGTATGTTTAATTTTAAATTTTCTAATGACTATTGAGTTAATTTATAGCAGTTTCTATATGATGTAATGGAAGTGAAGAGCATCAACAGACTTCTAGAGATATTTGATTGATGTACACTCATACCAGCGTAACTGTTACAAATGAAAAGCATCATATTAGATATGATCCATATTTAGGTACTAAACAGCTTTAAAAGAGACAATTTAAGTAATGTCTTGCTATATAGCAATGGTTTGCTTTGATTTTGGTTCTATAACAATAATTGATGTGAACTGCTGCTTTTCTGGAAATCTAACATATTGTTTCTTTATATTAAAAGAATTTTAGCTTAAAAAAGAATTTACACATAATTTGCATACATTTTTAAGTATGAAAATAAACAATTGACATTCAATGCTTATTTCTTGAAGCCCCTAATTGTTGTAAAATGGTCTTAACGATTTTAAAGTTACAAATATATATATACAGTTTTCATATCCCTTAAAAAGATCGTCACCTAATTCCATAGGAATTAGGAAAATAAGGAAAATATTTGAAATCTTTTGAACTATGAAAGTGAAATGTAATTCGTAAAACTTCGGAAGTGGGAAGTAACTGCCATTTTCGAATTACCAATGAAATGCTTATTAGAAGATTTGCGAGGTTTTGAGATGAGAAGGATAGATGAAAGTTCACAATTTATTGAACGTTAACGTTTTAAAGTTTCAGAATTGCCATTGAAATTAGTATATGTTGACGGAAATGCGAATATAGATTCCCAATGAATCGAAAGCTTAAAACTCGTCCTTTAAAACTCAAAGTTCCATGATCATGAATTCACACATGCTTATGTGTAATTCATAACCATGAATTATGCATTTACACGTGAGAATTATTAAGGCAGAATGTGCATAATTATTAATTTAATTCCGCCATATCCATATGCCAGGTAATGTTTTTAAATAATAATAATATGTATTTTTTATATTTTTTTTTATTTATTCGTATTCAGATTCAGGACATATTGTGAATCCTCGTGGTAATGAGAATACTTTCGAGAGATCAATTGGTCTGTCTTATCAAGTTTTCAAGTCGAAAATTTAAGATGTTAGTTAGAAAAGTAGCTTTTTTTTTAAAAAAGCATCAAGAAAACATTTTCAAGGAATAGCTGTGTTCGTCAATATAAATTTTGCAATAAAATATTTTGATTATACAGTTGCAACTATAACAGGACTAGATGTTCTGATGAGCTAGTAGGAATAAAATGAGCTAGTAGAATTTGCTACTACACATGCTGGCAAATCCTGCTAATTGTCACAAATAACGAAAGTCCTGTCTTAGAGCAACAATCTTCAGGCAAATGATCGATTGAAAACCACTGACATACACTACCCTACACTAATGGACCGGACAGTGCGCTTTATTGGAAACATGTGAAAGCGAAACTGATTTAAGAATGGGATGGGCACCCACTGCTGAAATTACATTAGCCACCCTTTGGGGCATGCTTTCCACAACGTTTTGATACAGAGCTAAGGGTTTTTATGTCCATTCCTGCTTCAAGAACATGGCCAGTGCAGCTATAGATGTCGGACGTGGTCCCCTGGCCCTCAATCGATGCTCTAACTCGTCCCCTAAATGTTCGATAGGGTTTAGGTCGGGACTCTGAGCAGGCCATGGAAGCCACTTTACAGCCATCTGCAAAATTCGATCTCTTATTTCGAGATTTAACAATAAATATATATATTAAGTTCTGGTGAAATCTAGGTGTTAACTAAGATATTTCCAAAATAATTGCAGTGGCCAAGAATTCAAACAAACATCTTTTAATTAAACATATCGATTGTTCCTTGGATTACAATAAGAATTTTCTCTTCGAAAAGATGAATAGCCCACCAACAGTTCATGGATAACTTTTACTGTTCTCGACGGCGATATCTAGTTGCTAATTAATAGTCCTATTCACAGAGTCCTATACAAATGTTCGACGTGACAAAACCTTCCTTCAGAAGTTGTCTATCTACACTTCCGTTCACGGTCGTTGCTCTGGAAAAAAAAACTAATAAAGGAAAATAGGATTTATTCATTCCTTCTTCAAAAAAACAACTTTAATATAACCTAATATCTCTTTAAATCAGTTATATCACTTATGGTTTAAGAATAGCTAATTTGCACATATAGTTCCTTTGAGATATCAGCTATGCCTAAGTTTTTCTAAATTCACTTTAATATCTTCTAGTTATTATTCACCGCATGTGATAGAAAATATTTCTGCTTAAATAATAACGCATAATTCTATTAAAGTCAGCAAATCTATTATTTATCACCATCTTCGATTATATTAATAAAATTAATCTACACTCGACTAGGTTTTTCACCCTATGTTTAAAATAATGATTTCTCACCCCGCATGGGTATTTACACGAGATTAATTAGCACATTAATCACATACAAAAATTAAGGCTTAAGTTCTTGTTTCATTTCGGCTCGGAACAAAATTTGATCATACACTAGCAGTAATCTGTCGCCATTTTCGAACGGATGTTCTTTAGGCCTAAGCTAATATGATGTCTTCTTTATGTGAAGTTCCCGTCAAGAAATTTAAGAAATAACAAATGGTTTTACTTACAGTCTCTTGTAAATGATCCTCTCATTGAAATTATCCACTAGATAATAAAGTGATATATATTCAGTCCCATCGGCAAGATGGAAAATTCCAGTTCGATTCATGCTGACGATGGCTGGGAATTATTCTTCTCATATTTCTTAATTCTCAACTCTGAAGAAAAGATTTAAATTATTTAAATCCTTTTGACATTCTTTCTGAATTTTATCATTCAGACCTAGCTTCAAAAAATTATTATACACATTACCAAAAAAATGATCTCAACACGGAGAAAAATTATGCTTCCTTTTTATAAGGCTTCTAAGATCATTCTCCGTCTTTCACACATAAAACAATTGGTCGAATCTACAAGCACGCATCTCGCGTTTCATCTCTATTGTTGACCACACGCGCTGCTTAATTACCTGCTTGACTATTATTGCAATTAAGGCTTGCAATCATTCCTTGAATATTTCCTAGGAGAAAAAAAATGCAATTTGATTAATCAAGTAATATTTATAACTACGATTTGATCCGAAATACAAGTAAGTAATTTTCTGAATCAAATCCGTTTCACCATCTCTGTATACCACTGCTGGACAGAGGCTGAAACATGGCATGGAGCGTTGTCATCCTGAAAGTAACTATCGTCATTTCCAAGCATTTGCCAGAGAGTAGGAACAACCCATTTATCCAAAATGTCTTTGTAGCCTTCGGAGATCAAGATTCCCGCAACAACATGCAATGGTCCCAGGCCATACTATGAGAATCACCCCCACATCATGATTTCCCCCACAGCCGAACTTCACAGTTGGAACGATGCACTCGGGTAAAAGACGTTCGCCTGGCATTCGCCACACTCAAACACGTCCATCCGACTGGAAGAGAGTGTACGGTGATGAGGCACGTTACACTCCATAAAATTGTTTTCCACTACTCTACAGTTCAGTTGCGACTTTGCAAATACCACTTGAGTCTGGCGGTTCTGTTGAATGGTAAGATGTGTGGTTTGTTGATTTTAAGGGCGTTCAATTCCTTCCGCAACGTATTGTGATTGTGATGTATTCCGCAATGTAACCCCTGATGCCTTGAAACTCACTGATCACGTGCGATCTCGTCTGATTTTATGTAAATATGCAGGTGTACGGTCCATTACTGTAGAGTAGTGTAGAGATTGTTTAGTTCAATGGCACGTCTAAAGCATCATTAACAAATTGAAGAAAATGATTGCTAAATTATTTTGTTTCATCTAATTCAAATCTATCATGTTTCAAATCTGACATTTTAATATTTGGAATGTCGTATTCATTGAATTTGATGTTTTAAATTGATAATTTATTAATAGTTAATTGTAATATTACCGTTCAGGCAAGGCCTAGTGGTGTAGATGTGTCGGAGCCTGGGTTCGAATCCCAGTGGCGAATGGCTGCTTCCTTTCCTTTTCTGTGTTTGTTAGCCTCTTCTTCACTTTCTCTTCGGGTCTGATGCAATTCCATAATAGCTTCCTGAGGAACGCAACGGGGAACTACCGCAGTATCTTTCGCCAGGATATATTATGGAAATTTCTGAGTTCCATTGTCAGATGGAAGTTATTAATGTTTATTCTGAGGATCCTACTGGGGCCAAAAATCATCAGAAGACAAAACATGGTCAAATAAATGAATAAAAGAGATAATATGCAAAACCTCGACTCAATATACAATAAACAAGTTTAATAAAATCGTTTAACATACGGGAATGATTAAGTTAAACAAGGAATAAAGTAGGATATAATGTGGAAATCACACAAAAATAAGACAAAGAAAATACGCAACTAGTGCAAGAGAAATGCACGGTCAGGGATCGGCTTAGTCCATAATAAGAACAAAATACGATTTAATCCGGACAGTAATTTCTTTGTATTAAAACGTGTTTAATCACCGATCACCTGACCGTGCATTACTCTTCGGCTAGTTGCATATTTTCTAATTGTATATTTTCATATTTTAAGAGAAAAACAGTTGACGGAAGATACTCGAAAATCCAGATAATGATGTTCTCCAATTTAGCAGTCTCACATATCGGATCAACAGAAAAATGAAGAAAAACTTAATTAGTGTTGTCCTAGTCTTTAAGTCACTGGGTACCTGCAGTTTTAACCGTGGTTTTACTCATCTGGCCAGATTGGATGATTTCTTGAAGCACAAACACGACAGGGAATTTTCACAAATTCCGGAATTTGCTGAACATATTGAGTTGGCGATGAAGCTAAATACGGATAAAATGAGCCAGTCCGCTTATTAACCGTCAAACTATCTAATAATAACTGTGTTAAGAAAAGGAGACTCAACCTAAACGATACTCGTACCGTCCTTTACGGTAGGATATTGCATTTAATTCGTGGTTATAAGAGTGCACGACGATCTCGGTTTGCATTTCAAATTAATCTTAAGACGAATGGGGAAGGGGGGAAGGTCCTCAGAAAATAATAGCCTAAGATAATTGGTTAAGGAGGATAGAAAATAGCAAGAATTAGAGAGATCAAGAAGTGCAAACAGAAAAAAAGGGGTCAATTTCCCACCGGAAAAATATGGTTGCTCAATAAAGCAAAAGTTAGGTTGTCATAGTAACTGAGCGAAAGGAGGAGAAAATAGGCTGAAAACAATTAAACTAAAAAAAATATAATCACTAATATTAGTTTTTCTGTGGAGATACTGTACGGGCAGTAATGACGAGCGGTGGACTTATTGAGGTAATAAGATTTTGAACCTCAAGGGAAATAATGTTTTCTTCATTCCAAGCTAATAATAACTAAAGCAGATAAAGGTGGAGCACCCGTTCTACTAGATAAGGAATATTACGACAATATGCTCAACCATCACATTTTGGATACGGAAGGATACAAAAAACTGAACTCACATAAGAAGAAACATCTAAATATATTAAAGCTACTATCATAAAGTAACCAGCAACTATTGGAAAACCAACTGCAATATACTCAGGAAAATAATGAGCATTCCAATTATTAGAGTCCTCTTGAAAACCCATAAGGAAAAGAACAATGGACTTTATAAAGCAAGACCCATAATCAACAAAAATACAGCCATTCACGAACTAATTACGGCATATTTGAAATTCGTAAACAATTTGTAGAACCAAGAATAGGTTATGTAAAAACGGACATAAATTCGTCACTTCTTTTACAACAATACCGCAAAATTTGAATGAAATAAACATTATTTACCTTGATGTTCAAAACCTGCTTACTATACCTCAATAAGTCCACAGACCATTATTACTGCTTAACAGTGTCTGCACAGATATTAGTGTTAATATCTACTAATATCAACTATGAAACTAGTTTCATAGCTAATGGCACCGTTTATAAGCAAACTAAAGGCTTATAAGGGTTATAAAGGCTTTATGGGTTGAGTAGTTGCGGAATTATAGCTGATATCGTCACGCAATATGTTGAAGAAATCTTCTTGTCCATGGGTTGAATACATCCTTTGTAGACAATTTGTTAATTGTTATAGGAAAAAAAAATCAGCAAAACGATTTTCTTAAAAAAATTTAACAGCATCACTGGAAGATATCCAATTTGGTATTAAGTGGAAGATGACCAATGAATAATTCTCTTTCTTGATGTTTCTGTACGTATAGAACCCTCTAACATCACCACCCGAGTCCATAGGAAACCTGGCTGTATTGGAAATGTATTTCAAATGTTCAACGTTCACAAAAAGTTAATATTATATCTATGATGGTTGTAAAAGCATTTGACTACTGCACCAAATTCCAGGATTTCGCCCATGAACTGCAAAATTCTATTGACACAAAAGAATGGCTATGGAGTCATTTTTCATAGCCACCACCAAAGATTTGCTACAATGAAACTCTATCCAACAAAAAAATTCCATTATATCTAAACACTGATATTGTTTTTACCCCTGAATTCAAATCCATTTAACATTGAAATTTATTAACACAGAAAAAAAAATCCCCCTTCCCTAATTTTTGGTATAACAATTGGCAACAGGATTTTTTTTCCAAAAAATAACTTGTTCAACAGATTTTATCTAACCATATAAAAAGATAAGACCTGACTCACTCACTCACTCACTCACTCATTCATTCATTCATTCACTGACTTACTGATCAACGCCCAGCACAAACCGTTGGACCTCGAAAGCTGAAATTTTGCACAGAGGTTCCCTTTATATTGTAGACAAGGAATAAGGCCGGATTATGCGAAATTCCCATGGATTCGAGAATAACGAAGGTTTATTGTTGCTTTAAAGTTTTCTTACTTCCGTACGTAGTTTCATAACTATAATTAGTAGAGACTTCAAATTTAGCATGTAAGTAGGTAATTATAATCACTAAAACCCTTTTTCAGGATGTTTCGAAATTCCACCGGGATAGGATAAAAAGCGTTGCTTTAAGTTGTAAAGCTGAAAGTTTGTTTTCGTTACTATTGTTAGGGTTTAGGATTTGTTATCTTGACAATGAGAACTATACCAATATTGTTATGCAACAATTGGAGCTAAATATTGTTCTGCACAATAGCGCTACATATACACCCGGTGGCGACAACGGGAATTATACAAATAGTGTTGTGCAACAATTGGAACTGAAATATTGTTGGCATAATAGCGACGGAGTTTTCGGGTTAGATATAGATTTGTAATGATCACATGATTTTTTACGAACTAGGAAAGGTTTGAAGTAATAGGGTTATGATGTTAAAGAATTCGAATAACCTGGAACTAGGGGTGTAGACTAGGAGGACTGTGAGTGGATGAGCAAACATGGTTCAAAGATACTTCTACGAGGTTTTCGGGATAGATATAGATTTGTAATGAGATCAGACCTTTTGAGTTGTTGCTGTTTTTTGTTGTTTTTGTACCAAACGGTAAAGTTCCAAGTGATCTCGCAATTGCAATTTCTTTATCATCCGCATTAGGACATTTGGTTTTTGTAACCCGAGCGAAGAACCCGAGTTTTGCTAGTCATAAAATAAAATTCTAGTGAGAAAATTATCACTCAATCCCCACCCCATACCTTTTTTTTCATTACAATCTTCAAAAAATGGACGAAACCTAATTCGAATAACTAGGTGAATATTCCTTTATATTCCATCTCTGTTTCTAACTTAATCACTTCATAAGAGCCATTGGACTAAAATGGCCGAAACATTGTGTTTTTAATTTTATATATGACTTTTTATAAAATTTTAGTGTTTTCTCTTTTTAACATTAAAGAGAAACCTTTCCAAGTTAAAATGGTAAATAAGGAAGGGAATAAAAAAATGAGTTAAAATATAGATTGATATATAAAAAAAAATGACACAACAAAATGACACTCGGAGATCCCACTCAAAAAAATATAATATGGAAAATATTACTTATGAGGTCAATTAGCTCTGATTGAAATTGCATTTTTTTATTATACTCAAATAACAAAAAAAAATTACTGTCACAGATTTCACTGATAGAACTAATATTTCTGTTTCTTTTTTTGTGCCGTTGTAACGTTCTAACAGAACGTTCCATAATATAGCAATAAAAACATATGGAGAGGATTAAAAAAACAACAACAACTTAATGCGTATGACAACACTTTAACTATGCTTTTGCAAAATCATTAACTATACGTAATTGGGTCTAAAAATTATTTTGTTATTCACAGTCTCATCATAATATAGAGCTTGCCGAAATTTGTATTTAAAATACATCATTCTCCTGTAACTATTTATTTCTCCTATCTAATAGAAATTTAGCAAATATGACAATAATAATTTGAACCAGTTTGACGATCTTTCTGAAAGTTGATAAGAATATCTGCGAACACGTGTCTGTAGATGGTTACAAAACATTTATTTACGAGTCTAATCTTCATTTCAAAGTTATTTCCTATCAGATCAAATTTTTTGGAAGTAGATGAATCGGACTGCTACTTTAACTATTTTACGGCGATAGTACCATATCAGTCATAGTATTCCAACACTTTTTGTTTCTGGTTAGTGATACATTGTAAAGATGTAAAAGACAAAGCTGCCTAGAAATGCGTTCATTTATTTGCAGCTGCAATCGGGAAGAAAATTTTCAACTGATAACTACGAAGCTTATCGGCAAAAAATGATCCATTGTGACGTCAACAAATCTTATGAATTACTTCAAAATGCGGATTATTATTTTTTGTCTTATTTGTTTAAAATTAAAAATAAAGGAATGGTGTTCCCTCAAAAGATAGCTATAGCATTATTTTCTAAGTTTTTGTTTTTAAGTACAGCTTAATTCGGAGGATTTAACTGGATATCAAATCAAATATCTCTAAGTATGATCTCTACTTGTATAAACCATTAAGTATAAGCCATTCTACTAGTGTGCTTATTATAAAATTAAGTTTAGAATTCTTATGAAATTGAAATTGAAAGATGAATTAATGTACAGTATTACTGTATTACTTGTACATTAATTTATTATTTAAGTTACTAATATACTTTAAGAAAATGATAACAAAGATTTTTACTCCGAGATAAGTAAGAATGGGTAATACTTAAGAAGTTCTTGTTTAATTTCTAGGCTTCTCGAAAATGCTTTGAAATAGCAAAATCAGAAATTCTGCTGTAGAGTCCTGTAGATAAAAAGATAAGATCCTGGCGCCAATAATATATAAAAGATATTTTTAAAATCTTGTTATTTAATTAAAATTACTTTTTGTCTTTCCTTAAGTTTTTGAAAGAATGCATCTGCCCTATATAAAGCAGAAGCGAAAGGAGATATAATGTTGTTTTTTTGAAATTTACTGAATTCACAAACAAGTGAATATTCATTTTGCTCATTGTTTCTTTTTCGCTTTAAATGAAACGTTTTCCAGTGAATTATTTGAAACCATAGAAGACACAGAAACACCCAGTGATTCCAGCATTCTCAGACCATCCTGGAAAATTGCGATTTAATGACAATGTTTTTAGCATTTTGACATTTTTTGATTTTTTTTTTAATTAATGTGTTACCACTCCTCTATTCTGTGACGTAAAAAACAATGGAAATCTGTTGAGAAAAAGGTAAATTTCAAAAAATGTGGTTCAGATGGAATGGGATATCATTCTATAAAAAGAAGTAAAAAATAAATGAAATTCGTTCTAATATACTAATAAAGTAATTTCCGAATACAGAATCACAAGTATTATTAAGTAAAATCAGGGTTGATTCCGATTGTAAATGTGAGAAAGAATCAGAATTACGTGTGTAATGGAAATCCAACTTTCTCCATCTTTTTTTTCTTTGTCCCAAATAATAACCTTTTTCATTAAAACTCTATTGGCTTCCTTGACCTTATTGATGATAAAGCTGATGTATCTCTAAGTATGTATCTATATCCTAGAGCCACTACAGACTCATTTTACCATGCGCTTTTCCTTCACATTTTAAACAAATTTGACATTTACTAAAATGACAAATATAAGGTTGAAATTTACAGAGGTAATTTACACTGTGCTGGTATTTCGATCATTTAAAAATTAATTGTGTTAGTCTTTTTGTTTCGTGCCAACATGATGTAATATTCTCGTTTTCAAAAGTGGCAACATAAACTAATCATTCCATTTAAATAACAGAGTTCATCTTTTGACTGAATTAAAAAGAAAATCGGAAAGTTTACTTGTGATTCTCAAGGTGCTGCATTTATTGATATGGAATTAAACGAAAATTTCTACCCAATTGAACATTAATGGATACATGGAGAGGAGAGGTTTTAAAAGAATGATGAGATGACTTCCAAATTATGGTGGTACTGATTTTATGCATCATAGAGATTGGAGTGATGCGATAAATAGATGACACTAATGGAATGACTTCTGTCTCGATGGTACCACTTCCCTCATCAAAATTATACGAGTACAATAAAATCTTTGCTGTCCACATAATTTAAAAGAGGAAGATGAAGATATGAGAAAATGAGATGGCAACTTAGCTATTATATATACAGAATAGTTCGATTTATTTTCTTAATTCAGAATACATTATTTTGTTGGAAATCTAACGTGGTTTCTACAAATTTTAATTACTTTTGTATTTTAGCCAAATTTCGTTAGCTTTACTTTAATTTTTTTTTTACATAACTAATGCCAAGGATAGTAATTTACTTTGAGTGTCTTTTTGCATCACTGGTGTTGTATGTTACAATAAAACGAAACTCTCCTTAGCATTTTCGGTGGTTACGGTAGCCCACTGGTTGAGGCACTGGAATGCGGACTGCAGGAGCAGGTTTCGACTTCCAACAGCGTCTGGATTTTTTTATCAGGGTATTTCTCTTGCAGATAGATACTAGGGTTCACCTATCCCTCTGTCAAGTGGGTATCGGGTTTCTCACTCGGGAGTTAAAGCTGGGCGGGCGTCGGGCTGAACATTCGACCTGAAACAGTCCCGTTCTTCGAGAATCGTTGAGAGCCTAAATTTGCATGACCTGTAGTGCAACTCCTTTTAAGTGCGGCATTTCCGAGAAACTTATAACTGACAAACACTACATTTCTAAATTTCCAACTGAATTTAATTATTATTATTTTTTTTATTAGTTCACTATTAGAAACAATTTCAAAAACGTCAGTTTCGAATAAAAAGGAAATTTCTAATTTAAAATGAAACTTCATATAAATGAGAAACTATTTCTGTCTCTAAATTGGGTTTTACCTTTATTATTAAAATACATCATTACTATTGATTGCAGCAATTATTGAAGTAAAAGATTATTAGATTCGGATATTTTAAAAATAGTTCTTGCTAAATTATGAAAAGAACATATTTCCATCAATATGAGTTTCTACAAAGCAATTCCTGTAAAATTCGATTTGAATTTCTAGAAAGCATCGATGGTTCAAACGGGGTGGTCTGAATTTACTTCAATTCTGTCAATTTCGAAGATCTAAAAAATTAGACCAACGATGTATGTATTAATATTAGATTGCAAATCGAGAGTTCGCAAATAAGTTTTGAAAAATAAATTATTGTGACTATCTTTAAATATTTATAAGTTTAATTAATTTTTTGATTTTGTAAAATACTAGGCCATCCCCCTGTCTCTCTCTGGTAAGTATGAGATAATCCAAGAAGACAAAAAGTAATATTTTACTCGGATTTTTATTAATAATATTTTATTTAATGCATCCTGCATTAATTTTTTTGAATCCATATATTGACGCTGATGAAGTGTTAGAATCTCTTGTTTGGCTAAAAGAAATGCATATTGCTAGACACTACCAGTGCAAATAACGAGACTTGCAGAAAATAGAAAGACTTAATGACGTAAGCCATTGTAAAACCACATCAAACGATGCCATTTTGGGTATGAGGTGGAATCAGTCGCACGACATGTAGATTTACAGTTCTCCAAATTCTGCAGTATTGCATATTCAAATCACCATGTGGATGAATGTGAGCTTCATTAGTCGTCAAAATATTCTATGGCCAGTCATCGTCCAGTGCAGTCAAAGCATTTAGTATAGTATTAGTTTGACCGCGCGGTTGGCGTTGTCGCTATGACATCGGCCTCTTACCTCTGAGTACCGGGGTTCGGTTCTCATGTGGGTTTCGTTCGCTGGGCAGGTTTTCTCGGAGTTCTCCCATTTCCCCTGCACTTCTCCCACCATACGTTCTCAGTCTTTCTCTCCATCTGTCCTAATTTCCGTGGGATAGTACAATAGATCTCCGGTCGCAGTGCTTGGCTTTCCACATTCACTACATCACATTCACTACATTCACTACATAACATAGTATTGTTTAAAGTTGACTGTAAAACATATAAATATTTTCAGGCTTACATGATCAATTAATAGCATAAAATAAAGTAAGCAACAGTTTTTGTATAGTTTAAGTTACTTTGAGTAGTAGTTTAAAATATATTGTTAGAGTTTTTATTTTATACGAGAAGTACGCCTGAAACTATGAAATGAAATTTAAAAGAAAAGTTAAGCGATAGAATTGAAATAATAGTATCAATATAAGTAAAGATTGTTTAAATAACCAATTTTACTTCAACACATTGACAGAAGATGATTATTCTTTAATTGACAGGCTTTAATGATTATACACAGTGATATGGACAGCAATAGAAAGATATTTGTTCAGTACAATATATGTCAGCGCATATTACAAATAAAAGAAATCTTCACGACTTTGACTGTAATATCAACAACGTATTTAAAAATTCTAACAATTCAATCGGATCTCATTGGTACCAAAATTTCCAAACAGGATTTACCTTATTGGAGCATAACTTTCTCTGTCATTTATGCCTGGATTTGCAACGTAATATTTCGATTTGAATTACTTTGAACCTATCATGCTCAAAGGTTTCGTTTTGCAACTAAGAAAAAAGAACTTGAAACATGTTATATTTGAATATATAAATTATATTAGCAGTAATTATATGACTACATTTTATAAAATTAAACTTTGTAAACATTACGAAATATTATTCTGCAATAGAAGATTCTCAGAAAATGTGTATGAATATTCCATATTTATCTTATTTTGGACGTTTTGTAATTTTCTACGTGATGGTACGTAGAGCCCATAGGAATACTTTTCAATATTAATAATATAAGTGTAATTTTTGTAACCAGTGTTTTCATTTGACGCATTGTTTGGAAAAATAAAATAACGCGCTTTATATAAGCTCTGTAGATTAAAAATACAGGTACACCAAAGAATGAAAAATATTTAAAAGAATGATTATTAGAGTAATTTGCGATAATTGTTTGAAATGCAAATAATAGCTTCTCATTATATGTCATCTTGGAAAGTACTAAGATAAACAGCAATTTAATTTATTTGATATTTTTACTTTTATTTATTTGAGTTAATTTTTAAATACATGGAGATTTTTCCTTTAATGCTCAGAAAATTAAAGTCTATTTATATTTACGAACATCATCTTTAATTTAGTTAGCCAGCGATAACCAAATGCTTTAAATGTAGATTTGATATATCTCGGATTGAGGTTTCATCCCTGAATAAGATTTGAAAATTTGAATTCCTGAAAGTAAGTCTTTAATAGAATGGAAGCTAAAATAACATTATAATCAAATTAACGGATAAATAGTATTCGTTTATATCATCACCAGAAAGACAAATAGATAAATATCAGGAAATCAATTTTGAAAAAATGAAATTATAGCTCATTTATAAACTAATCAACAGTTAGTAATTGCATGCATGAATGTTTAAATTATCCAGTTTATACAATTGTGATAGGCTATAGCAATTGTTATTTAGGCAAAGTATGATAATTTCAGATTATTTATCAATCTAATAGTAATTTATTTTAATAACTTCTGTAGATTTCTTCAAGTTTATTATAAATGTTTGTTGTAGCCTTATCCTACGAAGCTATTGAAATACTTTCATTAGGTTCGAATATCAGAGATTTTTTAAAATAAATTAAAAGTCAATTAAATTCTGCAGTTAATTCGAAAATTGTGCGAAGTAGAATAAACAAAAATAACTTTAATCAAATTTAGTAAATTACAATCACAATACATGCAGTTTTTTTCACATAAACAATTCTGATTGATAATTCAGAAACATTTTAAGAAAGACTAAATATCGTTCATGAGATAAGAATCAATTCTTGTACAATAACCTTAATCGGATCAAAATGTTGGCAAAAAAGTCAGTTAAATTTTCCGTTGTGGAAGATAATGGTGAAATTTTATGATAGGAAATAAACACATTTTTAGAAGTAGAAACTGTTTTTTCTTTGACTTATTCTCAATTGAATAAATTGGATTGTTCTGTTTAATTACCCTTTAATAAATATGAATACAATATGTCAAAATTGAAATTTAAATCCCAATAAATGTATATTCAATTTATGGATAGTTTTAATTTGAAGCATGAAATTTTTCTAATATTTAACTTATTTCTTTTTGAATTGTGCATAAAACTTTCATAAGAGATTCTGACGCAACTGAACAAACATTTAACTTGGAATTACATTACCAATAGTAACAAAGATCAGTAAATAAAAATTTTCTTATCCCAAAACAAAATAAAAAAATCAGATTAGTAATTCATGATACTACTACTAGAAAGTGTTAATGTTTGGATAATATCCAATTTGCAGAATATCTGAAATCAGAACTACTGTTTTTACCCATTACTTTGTTTTCTTCTCTTTCTTTCTTTTTTTTTAATTTTAACAATAATGTTTACGGTTTCGTGCCTTGAATAGATTTAATATATAATATTTTTAATTGATTGAAATATTTGTCCATTTGATTTGCGTCAGAAAAATGAATTCAGACAACTATCATCTCTTCTGTCAAAGCATCGAAAAATTCTTCAGTTTCAAATGGTAATATTATCTTGAATGACCATTTCAGCTCATTAAGATCACCACTTCTCCAAACTTTCAGTTGATTTTCATCTTCCTCAAGCAAATTTTGGAACAAGAGATAAACAACCTCGAGGCCTGTTAATTAAAGAGACACATTAACTTCTAATTGTATGAAAGTCTCAAAACCATTAAAGAAATTAAAATGTATGTAATAATTTGAAATATTTAGTATAAATGATATTTCTAAGTCTTTTCTTAAAAGAATGCTAAGGCTTTATATTAAAATTTCTTCCACATTTTTATGATAATAGTGAAACATTAAAAAGGATATATTTTGCTTCTTAGTTCATAAGGAAATTGATTTTATAATAACTTTTCTTTAATTATACTAATGAATAAATAAAATATTGAAAAACATTTACAGTTAAAACGATGGAGTGATCGGTTTCACGAAAACCTTGTTGTTTGGCGTCTTGTGATATCTATTTTTAATGATAGGTATTCGAGTAGATTGTTTAAAAAAACCTTTATAAAAAACATTTACTTTTTCTTGAGCAAAAGATAGCTATGGTAACAGTAATGACAGTTATTGAAAGTAGTTATGGTAGTTGTAAAGTTGTAAGTATCCTTCAGCTTAGATATAAGCTGAAGACATAATTTGCTGCATTACTAGCTTAAAGTACCCGGGGTTCCCTCGGGATGGATCCGGGAAGGGGGTGGGGAGTCCTGGTTCTCTCCTTCTCAACAACCCTTCCACATCAAACCTTCCTCAGTTGTTCCAATTGTTGCAGAACAATATTTGTGTAGTTCCCATTGCCGACACCAGATTCATATGTATATATATAGATACGTCTTCGAATGGCGATGAGAGCTAACTTTATCTATTAAATAAAAATTTAAACACGTGCACCACTTTATTAGATACTTCCAAATAGAACGTGAATTCACTACGTAAGATGTTTTAAATGTTCTTGTAGTTGGTTTAAAGAAATATTAATGCCGATTCAGACTTGATACTGATGTTAATAAAATTAGCTCTCTTCACCAAGATGTACCTATACGCATATTGTGGTAAATTAATTTGGCCTCTGATTCATGAAAAAAGTTAGAGTCTAGCTGGATCTGAACTGTGGGATCTATTTATTAACGGCAAAATCAAGGGTTTGAATGGCCTTTGTATAATGATTTGTGATTGGTTGGAGGCTTTAACAATTTATTGGAGGATTTAAAAGACATGTGATTGCAAACTGTTTTAACCGTGATATTTAAATTAGAGAGAATTATGGGATAGCACAACAACCGTTATAATTTTAAAAATAAACAACAGATTTGACAGTTTAACGGAAGAATTTAAAATGACACTGGATTGAATTGTGGACGATCAGAACACTATAATTATAAAACAGTAAATAGGATAAAATAGTATTGGAATAAAATGAAATAAATAGGCATAAAAATCATCCCAATATATATTCGTAAGTTTGTATTTTATCTATACAATTTAACACGTTTAACTAGTAAGAATAGATTACAATGAATGAAATCCTCGCCTTCCGTACTTCCTTCCGTATATTCATTAGCAGAGAAAATTTAGAGCTAAGAACTAGTAACAATGAATTTAAAATCATTATAAACTAATGCTTCCATAACTATCTTTTGGTCAAATAAATCAGAATATGTAAAAGAATATTTTATATTCTTTTTATTTTATTCTTTTATTTTATTTTATTAGAGCATGAACTGGTTTTAATTGTTTATCATTTTATATCTCTTTGAATTTCTTTGTTGTCACTTTCAACATTTTTCTTTCAACCTCGATAAACGACGATTGCTTAATGAGAATAATAGTTAATCAAGTAACTTTGCTGGAAGCATCCAAGAAAATCTTGTGAAAAGAAAACATCTGTTCATGAATATCAATTTTGTAATCGGTAATTAAAGAGGTACAAATGGAAGTGGTCTACAAGTTTCACGCTTTGACACAAGGGTCAGATTGCTAGTAAGATACGATGGCAATTGTGACAATACATAAAAGCTACTTTATAGCAAAGACAGCAAACTTCCTGTCATGTGCCGATTACCATTCAATGGGATTAAGCTCAACTGAGATTGCTTTCTGCTATAGCAAAGTCTAAAATAACCTAAAATTTCATAAATCATGACTGAAAGTGAATTATTTTGTAAATAAGTTGAAAAGCTGAGTCAAGCATTCTTGTAGAATTACTACAGATATCGCACAATAAAATGAAGTTACTAAGAAAACTAAAATTTTACCAATGATTTCCAATATTTTTAGCTGTCGTAAAGCATCAACGAGCACTAGTGGGATTTCTCCAATTAACTTCAATGCCTTCAATTTTGGACATCCAACAATTAGATCTGTAATTTTGACATCTTGATCAACTTTGGAACGCAATTCAAGAATTTCTATTAAACAAAATTAGAAATGCATTAATTGGGAGAAACAATAAAGTTTCTTTTTAGGTAATTTAATTTTTCTTATAATAGTATCAGTTGATTAAAATCTTTTTCGTTATTGCTCAAAATGTAATGGAAAATAGGGAAATTAAATTGTAATTAGTTAAGTGATTAAAAATTGTATTGTGATACTACAGTCCGAAATGACTGAATAAGTATTTAAGAAAATTTTATATAGGTATATTTAAAATAATTACTGCGTTATGGGTCGATAATTAACTTGGGGATGTGAGTAACCATTCGAAACCTCTGGGCTAATTTCAATGGTCTTCAAGAAACTAATTCCATCGACGTTTTGCAAAGATTTATTTATTTTTCTTAGTAGGGTGCTGAAATCATGCAACTGTTGACTTTGATTATCTCTTATTGTGTTATTCAAGCTGTAATTCAATGTAAGAAAATGTTAATTTACGGAATGAAACCGAAAGCATCGAGTTTTATGAAACCTGCTACAATTAATCAAGCTTACCGGTAATTATTTGCTTTGTGAAATATGGAACAATGATGTTGGTTTGATTCGCCGACTTTCGAGATAAGCACAATGTTTTGAGAATAGCGGATGTCTCATCAAAAGTTGTGAAATTTCTTTAAAAGAATGTATTGGGTGAGCATAATATGATATATCAAAACAACATACATTAACATTATTATTATTCCTTATTCGAAAGATAAGTTTACTGATTGTAACAGGTTCGATTCAGTTCATATGGTAATAAAGATGTATCCTTCAGAGTTCAATATAGAAATCCTTAAATAAAAGCCATAAATTGAAATGCCGTGTAACCACTGACATGCAAATTGACTTCGGGCACAAATGCAAATTTACAAAATTTCGTGACAAAATCTAAAAGCAACCATGCATTTTGAATTCAGTGACATTTTCCTGAAAATTTCAAGTATATCTGATAAGCCTAGAGAGCTCTTTAAATCACAAAATATCTGAGAAAGTAGTTGATTAGTTTTATTCATTCCAAGATGCTTAGGGAGGATTCAGTAGTGAATTAACCGTGTAACATTCGAGGTATTATTCAACAGATATAAAAAGAAAGTGATTTTTAGATATTAGACTGATTGGAATATCACAGACTATGTATGGGATTATTCCTATCAAGACCTCGACTAAAGCCTCCGTTCTGGACATAGGTTCTTTCAATGATAAAAAGTACGAAGTCATACCACGTTGCCAATCGGTGATCGTTCTTTAAGGACCTTTATTCAACACTGTCTAGAGCGATATGTAGCAGTCGAAATGCAACGAAATTTAAGAAGGTGATATGGCAGGACACGTGGACAACCTGTTTGCTAAAAAAAAAGAAAAAAATATCAAAAGTCACTACTACTACGCCACTAGTGGCGCTGCAAGCAACAAACATTTTATTTGTAAATGAAACGTATGCTACACAGAGATACTGCCCATAGCGATGCAAGCGAAAGAGCTCAATTGGTCCCCATTCTGAAGTTGTAAAACATGAAGGTGATGATTACTGTGTTCAACGGCTGACCTTAACTGATCGCTGTGATGGTGCTCAAATACAGTATAATAAGTGCTTTCATGGCTACAAACTGGCAACATGCCCTTCGTACACCACTGGTTTTAAAATGTCCCTGCAACCAGAAATCGCAAGGATTAAGATCCGGTGAACGAGTTGGCCAAATGGAGGAAAAGCACGGCTAATCAATCTGTTCTCGATCGAAGGTTGAAGAAGAAAAAAAAACCCAACTTCAATAATGCATGTAATCTTTCTACTGTTTGAAGTCAATGATGAAAGCCCATCTTAACTTTTCTTAACTTTTCTTACACATTTTTACTAAATATCGTTACTCCGATAAATAAAAGCTTTTTGATCTTCTGTCTGAAATTAAAAAAAAAGAAAATACCTTTAAACGTAAAAGTTCCAATTCCATTATTATTTCATTATTATTAATATAATGTTAATTACACTGTACAACAAATGAAAATATGTTACTTTTACTAATTCGGGTCTCCTAAATTCGAATTTGAAGTCAAAAATTCTGTATCAACTACAGTTTTTTTGGCAACCATATTCAATATTTCGGTTAAAAGTTTGATGTTTTTTAATAGTTGTAGTCCCAGAATCAAAATTTTACTACACTCAGCGATCAAAAGTAGCCATTTTATTGAAAAATATGTGCTGATTACTGATAAAATGTCAAAGAGTTTAAAAAACTAAAAAAAGCAATTATTACATGCAAATAACTTTAAAAAAATGTTAAAATCTTACAATTTTACAATGTTTTTCTGAAAGATTTTCTTTTGTGGCTGGACTCGAAGCACTCAGAGACAAGAAACCAACAGTAGTCAGAAAACATGTTAGGAGATCATTTTCCTGCATATCGCCTTTCCATTTGGGATATTTGCTGGTGAAATCTATCTCTGTGCTCGTCGCTGACCATTCCCAGGTTCGGTGGATAGAAGTTAAGATTGGAGTGTAGGAAATGAATTTTAAGGGACATATTGCAGCCCATTACCTCTTATGCATATGCCCTTAACAAATTTTCCACAACTTCGACGTAGTTATCTGGTTTGGAATTTCTCAGAAATTTCGAACATACGTCTTTGTACAAACGAGTGGTGTTGGAATAGGAAATGAATCGCCAGGCTTAACAGGCCTTTGCGTGGAGGGCAAATCTGGATTACACGCAGTTTTTTGATGAGTAACCACAAAGTTTGGTTAAACAGAAATAACAGTCCAAGATGTGGTCCTTCTGCTCTGTCGATATAATAGGAACAGCAAACGGCATAAAGGGCGAGTGCCATTTAACCAGCTTCTCAAATTACGAGAACATCGGCTACAGCAACATTTAAGTGCAAAACTTTTGTCCTTATCTATTTTAGAGTTAAAGTACAATTCATATGCTTTCTTAATCGTTGGAGTAATATTTTCTCTTTGCAATTTTGTAGTGAATTCACCACACATACAGCAAAATACATTCGGAGAATTTATGTACTGACGCGCCATCGTTCCTGTAAATTGCCACTTTGTATCAGTTCTACAAATTAAAAGTCTATTTAATGTACTTCTCACTCTTAACAGCAGTGTTATTCACAACCACAAAATTAACATCTGAACTCACAATAAATGCGAAGACACAATTTTACGTAAAAACGTTCTGCACAATAGCAAGCCACTATACAATATGAATTTTATTGATGGTAATACATTTTTAGCAGTGGAGTAACGATATACATTTCGGTAAGAATGTAAGCAGGAAATCTGTCATATAACCGTTAACTTCCATTAGCGTCTGCCTGCAATTTTATCTTATGTTTGCAATCACACCGCGCTGGAGTGCCTACCCGGCGAGTATTAGCAGAAAGCGGGATTGCATCACTGAACAAAAACCTCACGTGATACGAAAAAATGGAATTTATTTTCGAATTCAGCGTGCACAACAACATAAATATTTCATAGTTTGAAGGCATTTTTTTTGTTGTACTGTGTTATATTCTAGTATTAATGTAGTAAGTGACGATTTGCACTTATGACGTAAGTTTCAGGCAATATCTCAATAATCGGAATTGAAACATATAGAAATATCCTATTTTAGGCGAGGTGTCGGATAGGGATCAGGAGGTCTTTTAATGGGCCGCGGGCGATAAACATTTGAGAAACACTGCTGTAGACAGTGTTAAATAGAAGAACTTTCATTACGATCACCCGATGTAACATATGTTTACCTTTGTAAAAAAACAATGTCAATTAGAAAAACAAACTAAATAAATAAAAAAGTTTTATTTAACATACGTAGTGATTTTGAGAAATTCTTTAAATAGTCTAGGGATTCATCTTCCAATTTGGAATTCCGAGAAAGAAATCCAACCAAGGGAACTGAAGTTGGAAGAAGCTTCATCAACAAATCCAACTGGGAAAGTCCAGAATCTTAAATCAAAAATATACAAATATAAGTTAGCATGAGAGAGAAAAAAATGCAGCCGGTGCACCTACATAAGTTTCTTTACCAAATTTGATATTTTAAAAACATATAATGTTAATATGTATATGTGCTCTATCAGTATTACCAGTGCAAATAAAATAATTTATTTCAACAATTATCATACAGCCTATAAACGAGTATATATATATGTATATATTATGTATATATATATATATATATATAATTCAGATTTTCAATGGTATCTATTTCTAACAATTTTGATTAAACACTAAAATTTAAAATTGACGTCAATTGTTTTAGATGATAAAGTACAAGGACAAAAAAAAACTTATGATCAAATATAAAAAAAAAAATATTTATTTTTGCATTTTCTTCGCTATTTATTAATGAAATTTAATTAAGAACACAATTTTTAAGAGCATACAGGAAAGATGAAGTCAAAATACAAAAAGGATAATTTCCAAAAGTTCATGTGTTACGTGATTTTCACCTGTCGGAGTTTGTGAATATTTTAGACAAAGTAGCTAATTCAACATTTGAAGAACTGCATTTTTTCTCTTTATATAAAATCTTTATGAAACAGAGTTATTTTACATAAAGTAAAAATATAATTATCTGATCCGGCAGCTTTTTCTTTGAAATTAAATTCTTTGTTTTAAGTACGCTAATTTCTTTTGACAAAATTGACGGAAATTTAAATTGGAACATTCCATGAACTCTTCAAATTCAGATATAATTTGTGCAATATATAAAGAATGGTTAAATAAAAAAAATCAATAAGCGCACCATATTCTGTAACCATTGTAACTTTATTCTAAATTATTGAAACAATTATTTAAACAAATTTAAATATAAATTTAAATATTTAAATTAAATTAAATTTAATTTAATTTAATTAAATATTTAAAGATAGAACTAGCTCTATAGCTTCATGCACTGTTAACCGTTTTCTAACAATATTCAGTACAAACTATCATATACTGAACTCTTAATTGTGTAGTCTGTCATTAACAAGAATTATAGATATACTTCAAGATCAAGTGTGGTATGACCGTAAAACTTTCAGCAATATTAAAGATCCTTCCAGTTCTTATTAATTCAACATTTCCTTGATTGCACTGCATTTCCAATTTTCGTCAGTGTATTTCATTATTTATTTTTTTTATTTTATTTATTTTATTTCATTTATTTTATTCATAACGAAATATAACTTTAAGGACTAATTCTGAATACAAAAATAAACTGTTAAGTTTTTTCACCGATAACAAATGTTTTGTAATGGGCATAATAATTTTTTGAGACAATAAATACATTTAATACAGATGAAATAAGATCATAAAATCATAAAAAGATTTTTGTTTTCTATTTTTGGCTCTTTCTGTAGATGAAGAGGAAATAGACGATCAATACAAAAATTGATTAAAGCATAAGATCTCAACAGAATATCTGTGGAATACTTGTTTTACCTACTGAGTTTTATTATAATAAATACCGGGTGGGCATAAAATAACGTGAGGTGCTCAGAGCCCTCTACAGAGGAATATATATTAGACGAATCGTAACAATATTCGGTGGACATACAAAGTAAAATGTGCGATTTCGATTTCTATAAAAAAAAATAGCACCAAAAGTCGCCAACAGGGGATAATGTGGCGCTGTTGATGCACTAATTTCTATAACCGCGATGCATGTAGAGCGATCATGATAAAAAGAAAGGCTTGGAGAATTCACATCACTCGGCGACGAACTGTCTTTCGATAACTCTTACCATATGTGACCGTGGTTTTTTAGTGAAGCTGTATTATCAGAGGGACGAGAATGCCAGAGGCGCCCTTCGGGAATTTCGAAGTGATGGTAGCAACAGTGCACGGGCAATATCCCGGCAAACGGATATCCCATACTCAACGGTGCGGAAAATCCTGCATCAAATGTTTTAGTTTTACCCCTATAAAATCTGTCCTGTTCAAGAATTGCGCTCTGGCGATGTGACCACCCGCATTGAGTTTGCATTAAGATTCTTAGAGCGCATGAAGTGGATGAAGCATGGCCGTGGCGGATTTTATGGATTGACGAAGCGTACTTTTTTTTGAATGGTGATATTAACACAGCGTGTGTTGCGGCAACATTTCTCTGATGCCAGAATCATTAGTCGTGCATTTCCCACAGCATGGCCACCGAGGTCGCCTGATCTCAATCTTTGTGACTTTTCGCTCTGGGGATTTCTTAAAAGCATTGTGTATCAAGAACATGTAACAACAACCTGATGTTGGAAGATCGCATTATATTACAGGTGCGACAAATCCATTCCGGTATGTTGTGAGCCACCGTGGAACATGAGCATCACATGCAGCTGGTGGAGCATCACAATGGTGGTCTTTTGAAAACTTATAAGTAAATACCAATAAACGTTGTGTATATCGTTATGAAACTTGATGTATGCTGTTTTATTTGGCGATTACTCATTCATTACTCACATACTATAACCTTTGCAGCGCCACATTTTCCCCTGTTGGCGACTTTTGGTACTAAATTTTTGTTTTTTGGGAATCGACACTGCATATTCCACTCTGTACGTCCACCGAATGTTGTTACGATTCGTGCAATACATTCCTCGCTAGAGGGCTCTGAACACCATGTTATTTTATGCCCACCCGGTAAATCAATGAATTACCTAATAAATTCTGTGATGGAAAGCTCAAGCAAAATTTCACTTTCAACTCGGGGAGCTTTTGTGCAGCTTCCTTCCACTTCGAAAACTCTATGAAATGAGGTTTGCAATCGACAAAAGCGAGGAAACCTTGTGCTACTTCTAATGTGAGAAGACTTAGTTTTTTGCAGTTATCACAAATTGTTTCCAGACAATCACTTCCAAAATTTTCGTAAGGGACTATCAAGATAACCAGATTTGAAAGTTGCTGAAAAGATAACCTGAAGACATCTGGATTGCTATGAAAAACAAACAAAGGAAAGTTTAGGATTAGAATCATTTGTTGGGTGTATCCCTAACATCAAAGATTTAATTTATATAATAGTTTTACATTCACCTTATGGAGATCTTAATGTATAAGATTATAATCATGCAAGAGAAGTGATCCTGTTCTTGTCAAAACAATGAATAAGTAAAAGAAAATGTTATGACCAACAACAAATTTTGAATGTAAGAGTTAAATAGTAATTACAAGTTTGATTAAATTTGCTTATTTGTATATAGCACTTCACAATAGCGGCCCTTCAGTAATTAAACGAATAAAACCAAATTTCATTTTATCACAAATTGACGTTTGAGACTTATATTCTTACAACCAAAATACAATATCAAAATTGGAACAAAATACTGTGCCTTAAAAGTCTACTTTTATCTACTGTATTTCTCTTCACAATTTGGTGTTGTGGACCAATATTACGCGCTTGTGTAGAATACGAGCCCGAAATACTGCTCTCTACATTACTCATAGAAAATACTTACTGAACTTCATATTGAAATCTTATTCTCCAGTTCTGTTAAGATTTGCGATGTAGAAGTGTCGCTTTATAAGGCATTTCATTACATATATCAATATATTGTGCTATTAATTAAATCAAAGAATAATTTACAATAAATTTCCTAAAATATCTTAGTTGAAAGATTAAAATTACTGACTGATCTTCTTAATCTTTTGTTACATAGGGACTATTTTCTAAACAAGTACCAAAATGCGATAATAAAAAAATTACTGTAGTGATATACATTAGAATTTGGATAATTTTTTGGAAACCGATTTTGAAATCTTATAAAAATTGAAGATATTCTATAATATATTCTGATCATAACGATCATTTCGAATGTCAATTACTATATTTTACTCCCACATCCCTCTGAATCAGAAATTTTCTGATAATAATTATGAAAAATATTGTAAATGCTCAAAATCTGAAACTTATGAAAGCCAAATCAGAAAGATTTTTGTTTTACTGTAAGCTTGAAACTAACTATTTAATTTTATATGAATTAACTCTTTTTACCAATTAAATGGTGCAAAATTCTTTTCTTCATTCAACTCCAGGGTCAGTAGACTTCTAGCGGAATTGCAACAGACTGCATCTACTAGAAGAGCTTCGTGAAATGTGCACAAATCCCATTTTATCCAAACTTCTTCCAGACATTTCTGAGTACGAAGAAATCTCGTGAGGGCAGTGATAAGACAATCCACGTCTTCCGAAGATTTTAACTGGTTAACATCTAGAACCATTTCTGTAGTCAGAAATAAAGTCTTCAATTGGGGAACTACATTATTTTTCAAAAGCCTATAGAAAGAAAAGAAGTTGTTTAGCGATCGTTACAATGAATTGAACAATTGGGCAGCAATGAATTAAATATTAGAAAATACAATTAAAGACAGCATGATTCCTATATATTCTCAATTTTTTGTGGGTCATGAAAGTGCCTCGTAGTTGATGGGCATGCGAAATCTAACTATTTAACTTGAACACTTTTCTTTATTTGCCTGACTATATGCGCATCACTCTACAACAGCTGAACTGATTTCTTTTACTTGGCTAAGATGTTTCCTTACGGTCCAACATACAATAAGAGAACGATTACTTTGGTCTTCACCCCCTCTATCCCTCAAAATTTAATTTCCTTAAATCGCCAATGCACAGACTTTTTGAAGGACACTCGGCATTTTCCTAGTTATAGAATAATTTATCCATTTTATCAAAATAATAGTCCATCAATATAAAACTGTCAAAAATGGAAAATGATTTCATGAAAAAAGTTTACGTTTAATCCAACATTAGATCATGAAAAGCAACTACTTAATTTTTGTTTTGGAAATTTTCTTATTTGAAAATAAACAGGAAATTGAACGTTGAACTCGTTTTGAACTTTTTTCTTCTGTCAGCGTGTACGAGCATCAAGCTAACCCGACTGTGTAGGATTTGTTAATTTGATAAAATGTTTACTTATGGTTCAACTAAAAATATAAGGATGATTGTTTAATTTTGCAACCTACTATTCCTCATACGTAACATCCACATCGCTGTATCCAACGTGAGTGATATCTACTTCTAAAACTAAATATGGTTCTAATATTTCTGCCCAGTTCTACGTGAACTTATCCAGTCGAAATAATGTAACTGTCAGGAATGCTGCTATGCAGTTGCACTATATCACACCATCAGGATTACACACCGCTGATGAACAAATGAATAAACTAAAGATCTTTAATATGTAAAGTTCCCATATTTCTTTTGTAATCCCTCCTTCTACAGCCTCTACCATTAAATATTTCCAACATCTTTTTGAAAATTTGCTTTTTAGTATTAAATGTAGTTTTTTTACATTTAAATTTAGTGTGATGTTTGAAATAAGGATCTTTAATCTCTAGTCCCAAACATAATAATTATGTTGAATTTTATTGATTAAAATCTGCGAATTAGGCGAAAAAAACTTGTTCTTGAAATTACTGTTGTGTTCGGCAACAGGATATTCCCTAAGATATTCTAAGCTATCTACCTCTCTACGAGACAATGGAAGTGATGGAATAAATCCTTTTCAAAGAAATTCTTTACGAGGCTATTTAACTGTAGTAAATTTCTAGGGTAATTAATGTAAAAGAAATTCTAATAATGGAAAACTTTAAATATTCAGAATATTTTACTTGAATGTTTTTATGCAAGAAACTTGAAACTTAATGATTTTCTAAGAAATTCTTTACGGGACTATTTAATTGTCGTAAATTTCTAAGGTATTTCAGGTAAAAGATAGAAATTCTAATAATGGAATACTTTAAATATCCCGAATATTTTTCTTGAATCTTTTTATATGAATAAACTTGAAACTTAATGACTCACAACTTCAGCTAATAATACGTCTCCTTAAATTACAGAACACTGCTTTAAATTTATAACTTGGAAGATATTTATCACAATAATAATCATATTTATTTGAAAAAATTATTTCAAAACCTTTCTTATTTCAGTAGTATATCTACTAGTATCAAATTTTAAATTTCATCATAATATATTTTAAAATATTTCTATATAAAGTATTTAAATTGTTTATAAAGCTTCTAATATTTGTGTCGATTGTAAATTCTGTTAAATATATAACAATCTCAACTTTTGTGCATTAATATTTCTTCTATGCATAAAAATATGTATTTTAATAATGTTACCTATTAAAAAAGTCTGTCAACATAGGTGTATAACGTTGCTCATTCGGACTGAAGTCAGTTTTGTTGTGAACTGAACACCATGTGATCATTAAATGCTTCAAAATCTGATTGCAATGACTGACAAGAGCATAGGACACATTACTAGGGCAAGAAGCAATGTTGTAATCCGTATCAGAAAATTCTATATGTAGAAATCTCCAAAGATTTGGATTTATAAAGGCATTGGCCCATGGCTTACATGTCACTGATGCATTCTTTCTGTCATTGTGCCCTAGATAGCTGAAGACATTGACTAGCACAGATAGCGGGAGCTTTTCCCAGCATTTAGAGGACTCCATCATTTTGAAATGGAAGTGAATTTCTGAGACTGAATGTCATAAACGCTAACTCGTATAACTCTAAAGATGTGGTGATAGGAATCTTCGGCACATTTTCAGCTGCAATTGGAATTTCGTAATAAGAATTCAAAAAATCAAATATCGAAAATACAATACAACCACAATGTTAAGACTAATCTCGTGTAAATGACTAACTGGGTATCTATCTACACAATGAAAGCATTAAGTGACCAATAATCTCAGCAAGGATGACGAAACATTATCTTTTTTTATATACCACATGCAGGGGTGAGGACCTTGAGCTATTTAACCTCATTCTAACTGTAATTTATCGGTAATAAGTTTTCAAGACATCCTTTCCATATTTAGAAGAACGTCTATTTAAACAATTAAAATACAACAATTTTGATATTCGTTATTTACTCATGTGAGAAAGTATTATTCATTTTGTTTATTGCAATATTATACTGTTAATGTACGTGTACGAATTTGCATCAACACATTGTTGATTTCAAAAGATTTTTGCGTTCTCTGTGATTTATTTTCATTCGTTAGTTTGAATTGTTGTAATCAAATTTACCTAAAAATTCCGTAAAAAAGATCAAAAGCCATTCAAAACAAAGGCCATAAAAGTATTTCGCGTTTGTGATTCAACTAAGCCAGGATAATGGTAGAAATTTTGTAGCATTTGATTTTCCTGAATTGTGGAATGCAGTCGACATCTTTTTTATCATTTCACATCAAAGACAGTTCCACAAGTTCTACATAACTGTTATTAAATAACGCTTAATTAATATTTGATTATTATGTTAAGAGCCAATTAAATTAAGACGAATCTTTGTGATATTGGCGATCTTTGGACTTTGAACTAATTGATAAGGATAATTTGGAAAATTTAGAGTCGTTCCGAAATCAAAATATGCCTAGAAATGAGATTTGAAATGATGGGCATTCCGAAACTGAAATTAAAAGATAATTGAAATTGAAACTTTTAAAAGTAAAGTCAAAATAAGGAATTGAAATAATTAATATAATAGTGGTTATTTTGGATATTTGATCATCTCGATTTGACCAAATAGGTTTTTAAATTCTCATCTATCAAAGATTTTTTTATATTTTTTTACTTTATTTTTTTTTGTGTATGTTTATTTCCCACCGAAAAATCGTGGAGAAGATTTTACCTTATCTTATCAAATCTAATGTTAATTAAAAGCGAAATGTATTTGTTTTTTTTTTTCATATAATTTTTGTTGATCTTTTGGAGGCTATTTTCCAAAGACAAAACAGACAATGATATAACATTGAATTTCCCGCAATTAGAGCGTAAATTTCACCTTTAACCATTAATTCCCGCTCATTTCTTTCTTAATTTTACAAAAAATTAATGAATTTCGATATTTTTACTTACAATTTTTTTCTTTAATCTTGGCACTCTTTCAGTTACAGAATACTAATCTAATTTCAAATTTGCCTCCAGGTGGGTTTCCCGCTCGCATCCAATCAACACTAAAATTCTGTCCTTCTTGCTTCCTAACCAGGCTAATAGTTGTTGGCATCATAATGTACATTTGCATCGAAAGATTTCCAACTAAATCTCAAATTTTCTACTAAACCTACCAATACTATGTACTTCGGAATCATTCGGAATCCGAAAATAATGAATATTCGTGTCAATAACATTGATTCTGTGTTTTACATAAGATTTGGTATAGAATATTTTGTCCGTGAGAATAAATATAAAAAAATATATATTGTAATCTAAAGTTGAAAGCGGAATAGAAATATACAATTCATTTAGGAGGTTACTGTAGAATTCTGTATTCGGTTCTACTTGATGAAGCTAGTAAATTTAAATTTACTTAAACATTGAAATTGAATGTTTCACTCATCTTAAGCTCATTAAGGAGCCTAAGCGTTTTTGATAGCTTTGACAATACACCCCACAAAACCTATTAAACTGAGGACTCTCACTGCTTGAATGTCTTTGTTTTGATGAAGCAAAACATTAGTCACTAAGAGAACTTGATAATTGGACGATGAAAGATGAGTAATTGTCTGAGTAATTGAAAATGGGTTCATTAAACTATTAAATATCAGAAGTTAACTTTAGTGAAGATGTAATTTCGTTTAAGAAAATCTTAATAAATGTATGTCTTAATAGACCGAAAAAAACTAAATGTGTAAATCTAATGCTTAACTGAACGCAAAAATTCATATCCCTGAAGATTAACAATTTCTCGCGATGAAAACGGTAATCATAAAATTATGCCAAGTGATTCAAACCGATAATTTTAGTAAAGGTTCTCACATCTTTTTGTGAGGATCTCTAAATGATATTTTCATGTGTAAAATAAAAAATCTCCATCAATAATCGAGACGGGTAAATAATGTGAGCCATTCCGGCGTAGATTCGTTCGCAAGGAGGTTGAATCTCAGGAGGCCGACACGTCGGAACCTGGGTTCGATTGCCGGTCGATGCATGGATGTTTCAATTTACTTGTCAGTGTTTGTCAGCCTCTTCTTCACTTTCTCTTCGGTCTGAAGTTTTCTCTTGTCTTCATTCCTGAAGAAGGCAACAGGAATCCACCTCAGTATCTTTCCCCAGGTGATTCTATGGGAATTCTCGCGAATTTCATAGAATCTTAACCAGTCTACGGACTCCATGACAAAAAAAATAATGAGAAGAGTTATTTCAATCTTTTCAATGCATTAGGTAAATTCATATTTAAGTGTATTCATTGCATTACAAGTTGACTTATATTCATCGAAACACGATTATTCTGGTATAAAATGAATTTTACAAAATATAATAAATAAAAAAAAATTACATTAACAGAAATGTCAAAAGAACTTGAAAAGCGGTTTCCTTCATACGTTGCAGCTTTCATTTTTCTTTATTTTTTTAAAGTCTTCAAAATTATATTACGAACGGTCTTTTTTTTTACTTTTAAAATTGTATTTCTGAATATGAACAATATTGACAGTCACTGAATTACATACTTCAGTTGGGAAATCCCACTAATTCTTAATCACATTAGAACATAAATATCTTCGTAGACTACTAATGGGTTCAATACGAATTGTTTACTCCACAATAGAAATCCATGATGCAGTTCTGATGCTTTTGTATAACCTGTTACCCAAACACACACATACACACACCAATGCTGTCTGCTTTCTTTGAGTCTACTTTGAGTTGTTGCTTTTTTAAAGAAAATTGAAATTATTTGTTAGGATAAAACGAATTCAAACTAAAATTCTTATAATTTTTTCAACTGTTACGTTCCTCTCTTGATTATTAATCTTCGAGAACATAGTTATTTTTAAAACTTTCTGTGATCAGAATTACTATTTAGGATTTTTTTTTACTTATTACCTCAGCATCAAAAATCAATGCAGTCTACTGATTCGGGCTTTTCAGACTGGTTCACTTAAGTCATCGAACTTGAGTCATCATCACTCGAAAAAAACACAAAAACAAAACAAGTAGTTCCTTAAAGAACATGAAGTCAATTTTCATTAAAATTTTACTTTCTTTTATTTGTTTAAAATCGTGAAAACGAGACGACTGAAAGATCTACGTTATTATAATAGAATAATCTGTACAACTTCTAACTGTGATAATATATCTTATACAAGAAACAAGTTTTACAGTGAAACTTTTTTTATGTGTAAAGTTGTTTTGTAAATGAGATTTTTTACGTGTGTAAAATTGATTTTCTATTAAAAAATTAAGGCCAACACACTAATTAAAAAGTTATATTAAAACATTTAAAAGAATAAAATTACGTTTCGGCTGTGCTCAACCAGCCGTTCACTAATGAATTTCATCTTTGGAGGAATGTAGTAACTGGGGTATTACAACTGATGGTAGGAGTGGAAACCCCGTTGAAAGGAAAAAAAAATTCCAAAACCAAAAAATAAAAAAATATGTAATTGAATTAATTATAATCATTAATAATAATAGGGTAACAGCATATAGGTCTAATCGTGGGTAACAGCATCCTTTTCTTTCCTTTGAAACCCGTAAAAATAAATAGATTTAACAGTTATGGCATCATTATAAGCATATGGCTGTTTTAGTATGAATAGCGATTCTTTTCATTTTCGTATGACCATTTTCATGTTTTTGTTTGATCAAATTCACCCTAACATTTCCTTTAAAATTGAAACAGAAAATAACAAAACCATCCCGTTCCTGGACATATTAGTTACTAGATTAAATGGCCCCTTTGCCACAGAATTATATAGAAAACCCACAGACAATTAACCTTAATTTACTGTATGAATCTGAATGCCCGATGGCATTTAAAACCAACATCATCCACATGGCGGTAGATAGAACCTTCAAACTCTCGAATTCAGAATTCCTGTTTGATGGAGATTAGTAAAAACCACTCAACTCCTTATTTCCAATCATTATCCGTTACCATTTATTAAGAAACAAATGCAAATTGCCGTAAACCGGACTTACAACCCACCAAATCTCCACCCGGTAATAAACACGTTTTTGTTGCAGTACTTTTTCACTTCTCTTTATTTCCTGCTTTAAAGAAATTGTTAAATTCAATTTGAATTTCTTTAACTTCAAAGATCACCTCCAACATTAATTCTAATATTAATAAAAAGACATGTGTTAAGGTTGATAACCCACGGGGTGTTGTTTAAGCTCTGAATGGCAAAGAAGCCGACTGCCGGTGTATTGGCGAAACACGCCAGCCGGTCTTCAAGCGCGTGGCACATCATATTCAAGCCATACGTACCGGCGATTTCAACTATCTTACAGCGACTGACGTTCGAAATAGCAATCACTCATTGGATTTTCAAATTCGGTAATTTTGGCCCATGAAACTAATGATTTCTTACAAAGATGTAAAGAATTGCTATTCATACTAACCCAGTCATATGCTTATAATGATACCATATCTGTTAAATCTATTTATTTTTACGGGTTTCAAAGGAAAGAAAAGGATGCGTTTACCCACGATTAAACCTATATGCTGTTACCCTATATATTGTTAATAATTAATTTAATTACTTATTTTTTGGTTTTTGGAACTTTTTTTTACCTTTCAACGGGGTTTCCACTCCTACCATCAGTTGTAATACCCCAGTTACTACATTCCTCCAAAGATGAAATTCATTAGTGAACGGCTGGTTGAGCACAGCCGAAACGTAATTTTATTCTTTTAAATGTTTTAATATAACTTTTTAATTAGTGTGTTGGCCTTAATTTTTTAATAGAAAATCAATTTTACACACGTATTTATTTTAATTTATTTTTGTATTTAATCAGTAGCATTAGTTGATGAAATTGATTAGTGAACGGCTGGTTGAGCCCAGCCGAAACGTAATTTTATTCTTTTAAATGTCTTAATATAATTAATTTTTAATTTTTAATTAGTGTGATGGCCTTAATTTTTTAATAGAAAAATAAAGTTGTTTGTTTATAACTAGTTTGTTTGTTCAGTTTGGTTGTACCAATAGTTTGTACCAATTTTTGACATTTTTTTTCTTTTTCAAATATTCAAATGCGCTTATCCACAGTGAATGCACAGGAGAAAACCCAGTATTGAAGGGTTTATTGAAACCAAATTAGACACGCAAGTACATCGACTACAAGAAGGCAATTGATTCGGTCCCTCATTCCTGGCTTCTTCATGTCTACAAAATACACCCCAAGATCACCGCAATCTTGGATGCCACGATGAAGAGTTGAAACACAACATTCCATCTACATTCCTCCACCAACTCCATCATTACAGTCACCATTCCCATAAGGAGAGTTATTTTTCAGGGAGACTCCTTGAGTCCTCTTTGGTTCTTCCTCGCCTTGAATCCATTAAGCCACATACTAGACAATACAAAACACAGTTATAGGCTTACCTCAGACACTCTTGACACATACAAAATCACACACTTACTCTACATGGATGATATTAAACTCTACGCCACAAACAAGGCACAACATACTAATTTACTAAAAGTCACAACACAGTCCAACAAAGACATTGGGATGGAATTTGGAATCAGCAAATGCCGTAAGCTACATATAGCACGCGGGAATCGAATTTGGAGGGTTGTGAACTGGGCCATCGGTTGGCCATCGAATCCATGGAAGAGGGAGAGATCTACAAATACCTTCCAGCAAGCGCGCGTCATTGACAGCGCAAACATCAGAAACGCCCTCAAGAAAACAGTCCGTGCTCGCGTTCAACATCCTCAAAACACAACTCAGCGCCAGAAATAAAATAAAAGCCATCAACACTTTTGTCGTCCTCGCACTAACATATTCGTTCGGCATAAGTCCATGGACAACATTGAACTCGAAGCACTACAACGCAAAACACGCACTACATTCATGAAAGAAAAAATGCATCACACCGTTACGGAAAGGATGACTCTTCACCGCAAGGAGGGAGTCCGAGGACTCATCAACCTAATCACCCTACACGAAAAACAAGTACACACACTTAGGAAAAACTTCACCAAAGAGAATAACACTGCTCACTCCACTCAGCCATTGTCAAGGCTGACACACCTCACACCCCTGGACCTCGGAAACCCGTTCTCTAACACTCACCATCCCCCCAACATCCACACACAGCAGCTGCATAAATCATGGGTTCGTAAGGAACTCCATGGCAGACATCACCACGAACTCAGAAACCCTCATTTCCACATGGAAGCATCGACAGATGCAGGAAATGCCACACTACGCATGAGACGATCGACCACATAATATCAGGCTATCCCCTTCCCTCCCAAACAGACTACCTCCATCGACACATTCAGGCAATTTCGATCGTTCATGAACACTAGCACACAAACACTCACAAACACTAAGAACAGGTCTCGTACTAAAAGTACATAATTCAAGTACATATCACTCGTGTAAGCTGTACTGGGACTGCCACATTCACACAAAACCATTCATTACAATAGACCTGACATCACACTTGTAGATAAGATCAACAAACAGACCTATCTCATTGGTATTCCAGTGTCTGTCAGCAAGAACATGCAGAAAACTCACGCAGACAAGATCAGCAAATACGCCGATCTAGCATTCGAACTGCAGAAGCAGAGGAAGCAGGACCGAGTACGTGTTGTACCTATCGTCCTGTCCGCTACTATTCTTGTGCCTCACACATTTCACCACAACCTCAGCACACTAGGACTTTACAAAAACACTTTTGCACAACTCCAGAGTTGTGATGCTCAACAAAAACGCATAGCTAGAAAATTTATGGACACAACCACACTACCCTAATTATTCTTCCACAGTTTCTTTTACATTTGGCAATATGTTCTTTGGTCCTTGACCCGCCATATTGTCTTTGCTGGGAAAACCCGTAGTTTGAAACGTTTACATAATAATAATGATAATAATAATCCGGGTAATTTGATATCAGTAGTTAAAAATTCCTGAATATTCCTCAAAAGTCCTTGAAGAAAATATTAGTCAACGATACATGGCGTTCATAATAATTATTATTAATGTTCACATTTCGAAAAGTGAATAATTAGTCTGATTTTAGGTGCACTGATCATTTCACAAACCAAAAACGTAGCCTATACCCCAGGTTGAATTTAAAACATTTAATTTACAAAATTAAATGTTTAAAATTCAACCTGGTGCAAACGTAGGCTACGTTTGTGGTTTGTGTTCAAAAAGTGAACTTGGAAACTAATCGTCGGAACAACTTCATGTATGACATTATAAGACGTCAGCGGCGATGGAATTTTTGTTTGGCGCAAAAATAGAAATCAGTTCCGAAAGTGGCTGTAAATACGATACATGGGATGTTGTGAGATACACACGAACGTGTTCGATATGGTGTCTTCAGTTATTGGCAAAGAACTTGTAATTGCAAAATCGCATGTTCAACCCAGAACAGTCTTCAGATCGTCTAGGTTGGTTATATAAACCAAACCATTCACGATAGACAACGTCTTTGAAATTTACTCAAAGTGAAAAGTCGCAGGATTACAGAGTGTGCTGGCCATATTGCACGAAAAGGCGACTGATGATTCTGTTTTTGGTAAAACGAGAATCAAATCTGAACAATATGGATATGTGAGGTGTAGGACCATCCTGCATTAAATTTTTTGAATCCAGATACTGACGCTGATAAAGTGTTAAAAACTCTTGTTTGGCTAAAAGAAATGCACATTGCTGGCCATACCAGTGCAGATAATGAGACTTGCAGAATCGAGCTCTTCGAAAATGGAAAGATCGAATGACGCAAGCCATTGCAAAACCACATCTAACGGTGCCCTTTTGAGAATGAGATGGAATCTGTAGCACGTATGTGGATGGATGTGAGCTATGTTAGTCCACAAAATGTTCCATGGCAGTCATGGTCCAGTGCAGTCGAAGCATTAAGTGCAGTATTAGTTTAAAGTTGACTGTAAAACATTTAAATGTTTTCAGGCGTACTGATATAAATAGCATAAAATAAAGCAAGCAGCAGTTTTGTATAGTTGAAGTTATGTTGAGTGATAGTTTAAAATATATTGTTATAATTTTTATTTTATACGAGATATACGCCTGAAAATATTAAATGAAATTAAAAGAAAAATAAAGAGATATACTAATATTTCAATTATAAGTAAAGTTTGTTTAAATAATCAATTTTCTTCAAAACATTGACAGAAGATGATTATTTTTAATTGCCTGGTTTTAATGATTGTATAGTGTGATATGGACAGCTACAGAAAGATATTTGTTGATTACATGGTATGTCAGCATGTCTTACAAATAAAAGAAACTAAAGAAATTACTAAGATCAACGACGTATTTAAAAATTGTAACAATTCAATCTGATGTCATTGGTACCCAAAAGTTCCAAAAAGAATTTATCTTATTGGATGATAACTTTTTCTGTCATTTATGCCCGGATTGCAACGTAATATTTGGATTTGAGTTACCTTGAACCTATCACGCTCAAAAGTTTCGTTTTCCAACTAAGAAAAAAGAACTTGAAACATGTTAAATTTGAATAACAGCAGTAATTATGACTACGTTTTATAAAACATTGTAAACATTACGAAACATTGTTCTGCAAAAGAAGACTCTCAGAATGCAGATATGAATACTCCATATTTATCTAATGTTGGGAATTTTGTAATTTTCTATGATGGTACGTAGAGCAAATAGGAATACTATTCAATAAAATAAAATAAGTGAAACACAAGAAAAATCATAATTTTCTAATTTTGTAACCAATTCATTTGACGCATTATTTGGAAAAATAAAATAATTCACTTTATACAGGGTTGTTTACAATCTATAGTAACGATTTGGATTCGGATCTATTTCCCAGAAATTCCCTTTCTCCACCAACGATCATGCTCTATTTGATGGCCATGAGATACTGCTATCGCTCTGCAGTGCAGTTTCCATTGCAGGAGACTACTGCGAAGAACGGGAATACTTATACGTTGCCACTCCTGCTCACAACATTTCCAGAGTCCATCCAATGAACGAGGACGTCGTCTTCCCAAGGCTCGTTTTAATAGTCCAAATGCGCAAAAATCCATGGGCGATGCGTCTGGTGACTTCACTGGGATCTCGGTAAACGGTATAGCCTGGATTCCGTTTTGCTGTTCCATTCTTGTCAGAAAATTCTGGGTCGATTTGGACATATGGCTGGACGCCTTGTCTTGGTGGAGACGGACCTTGAAACGTCGTTTCCGTAAAGAGCAGGTAGTTCCTGTATATAAATTGGTGTCAGTTCGTGATCCTGATAGTACGCAGAATTCACCTTTAGATTTTGAGCCACCCTCCGTATCTGTAGCTTGCCTTGATAGGAATAACCCGGAACGATCATGAATCCCTTCGAAAAAGTTTCACGACATTTTCTGTACCAATTTGGAAACGATTTGTCTCCCACTGGGCGATAGAAAATCGCCCTTGGTTTATTGCAGCCGGACAGATAAACATATGCTTCGTCTAATGTGGCCGCATACTTCCATTTATCACAGCGAGATGTCGTTCATACAGTTTTCTGCAATTTGTCTTACGTTCTGAAATGTGCTTTGGTAAGAGCTTGTGAACCTTGCTTTTATGTCTGTTTTGAAGTCCCAAATCTTTATGGATAATCTTGTTTACGGTACGAAGAGATGTAACTACCTTCGCACCAATGGTTCTTTGGGTCGCTGGATTGTTCCCCGTCACCATTTTCTTGACTTTCTGAATGACAGTCTTTGTGCGACTTATAGGTGTCCTTGGATTTGCTTGCTTTTCAGTCCCGGAAATCTGTCCTGAACGGGCCAAACCAACACCAGCCAACACATTATGAACTCCTTTCTTCGAAATGGTGAAACCTCTTTTTCTATATGCCGTAATTATTGCGGAATAACTAAATTTCGCGTCGGAAAGAGCTGTAACGTACTATCCCAAAATTGTGACACTTTCGGCGGCATTTCTCCGAACAAACTAACCCGCACCCCTCCACACTAATCTTTAAGTACTCACCTGTACGTTTGCATAAATTTGCATACCTACTGTGATTAGTTGCGTCGTCACGCGCCATGCAAATCGTTACCATAGATTGTAAACAACCCTCTGTATAAGCTCTGTAGATTAAAATACAAGTACACCAAAGAATGAGAAAGTATTTAAAAGAATGCTAAAAAAAATAATTTGCAATAATTGTTTGAAATGCAAATAACATCTTCTCATTATATGTTATCTTGAAAAGTACTTAATTTAATTTAGTTGATATTTTTATTTGATTTTATTTTTAGTTAATTTTTAACTGAAATAAATACAGGGAGAATTTTTCTCTAATACTCAGAAAATATTTTATTTTTTATTATCCAGGGATAACAATGCTTTAAATGTAAAGTTGATATATCTCGGATCGTGGTTTCATCCCGGAATCTTATCTTATATGAAATCTTTTATTTCTGTCTGTCCGACGCAGTGCAGCAATGGAAAACGGTTGTTGCTGTTTCTTTGTTGCGAGGAAGTCGACAAATGCAAAATGAGCATTGTGGAACTTCAAAATGTTGCGTTCTCTCCGTCAACAATGGCGCGAGCTATCAAATAATGAACTATTCAACAAATCATAACCGCTTTCATCGGAATCGATTCTTTTTAGATTATCCGTGCTCTTTAAATAACAACCACTATAAATTCCTAACGTTATTTACTGTAAACTCAATTTACTGTAAATTCAAAGAATTACCAAGCCAAATTGTTAACAGTAAATAAGGTTCGGAACGTATAATGCTTGTAGTTAAGAGCACGGGCTGATTGTATATTTTGGCGCGCGATATCAAATAATGAGTTCATTCAAAAAGAAATAAAATCACTTTTTGCCATAACCGCTTGGAATCGTTTCTTCTTGGATTATCTCATACTTACCACAGGAGACGGGGGGGGGGTAGCCTACTAAGATTTTAAATTTTGAATTCCTGAAAGTAAGCCTTTAATAGAACGTCGGAAGCTAAAATAACATTGAAATTAAATAACGGATAAATAGTATGCTTTAGTATCATCACCAGAAAGACAAATAAACAACTCCTGAATAGATATAACGAAATTGATTTAAAAAAATGAACTTAAAAGCTCATTTATAAATTCATCAACATTTACTAACTTACTGAGCGTGAACCTTACTTCAATACTTGTTGTATTGAAATTGTGATAAAGCAATTATTATTTATGTTCTAATATTCAAACATAATATGCAATTAATTACTAATAATGATATAATACACATCCTCTTCCTATCAACGCTATATTTCGCAGTTTATTACTTTTAACTGCTTCATCAGGCATAATATACATGGAAAAAAAAACTTCGTAAAATATAATAAAGAATTTGGTAATAATATCAGAAAATCTTGGGAATATATACAACTTTTATACTGTTAATAATATTGTTTTTTTTCCATGTATATTATGCCTGATGAAGCAGATAAAAAGTAATAAACTGCGAAATATATCGTTAATAGGAAGAGGATGTGTATTATATCATTATTAGTAATTATTATTTAGGCAAAGTATGAAAATTTCCGATTACTTATCAATCAAATAGTAATTTATTTTAATACCTTCTATAGATTTCTTCAAATTTATCATAAATGTACGTTAGTAGTCTAGTCCTATGAAGCGAGTACTTGCATATATTTGAATATAAACGCTTGCATTAGGTTCGAATATCAAGAGATTTATTAAAATCAATGAAAAATCAATTAAATTCTACAGAGCACGGGCTGTTTGTATATTTTGGCGCGCGATATCAAACATTGTGTTCATTCAGAAAGGAATAAAATCACTTTTTGCCATAACCGCTTGGAATCGATTCTTCTTGGATTATCTCATACTTATCAGAGGAGACAGGGAGGGTGGCCTACTAAGTTTCTACGTCAGAAACTTGTTTGAAGTAGAATAAAAAAAATAACTTCAATCAAATTTAGTAAATTACAATCTCAATATATGCAGTCTTTTCAAATAAACAGTTCTGATTGATTATTCAGAAATATTTTAAGAAAGACAAAATATCGTTGTTGACATAAAGAGTCAATTCGGGTATCAAATTTAATCGTATCAAATTGTTGGCAAAAAGTTAGTTAAATTTTCCGAAGGTAATGGCGAAATTTTATGATACGAAATAGACACTTTTTAGAAGTAGAAACTGGTTTTACTGAATTGAATTAATTGGATTGTTCCATTTAATTACCGTTTAATAAAAATATGAATACAAAATTTATGAATACAAAATTGAAATTTATATCCAAATAAATGTATATGTTTATATATCAATTTCTTGTTTCAAATTAAAACTTCTTAATTTATCTGATTCCTTTTTTCAGTTTTTTTATCACATTTCACGAGAGACGCAACTTGAACAAACATTTAACTTTGAATTACATTACCAATAGTAACAAAGATAACAGTAAATAAAATCCCAAAACAAAATAAAAAAATCAGATTAGTAATTCATGATGCTGCTATTTGAAAGTAATAATGCTTGGATAATATCCAATTTGAATATCTGAAATCAGAACTAGTGTTTTTACCTATCACTTTTTCTTTCTTTTCTTTTTCTTTTTGTCTTTTTTTTATTTTGAAATTTAACAATATTGTTTATGGTGTCATGCCTTAGAATAGATTTAATATATAACATTTTAAATTTATTGATATATTTGTCCATTAGATTTGCATCAGAAAAATGAATTCAGACACTTATCATCACATCTGTCAGAGCATCGAAAAATTCTTTACTTTCAAATGGTAATATTATGTTGAATGACCATTTCAGCTCAGTAAGATTACAACATCTCCAAACTTTCAGCTGATCTTCATCTTCTTCAAACAAATGTTGATACAAGAGATAAACAATCTGAAGGCCTGTTAATTAAAGAGATACATTAACTTCTAATTCTACAAAACTCCGAAAACCATTAAAAAAATTAATTTTTTTTAATAATTTGATATATTTAGTATATATGATATTTCCAAGCCTTTTCTTAAAAGAATGATTAGGATTTACATTAACATTCCTTTATATATAGTTTATATATAGACGTACATAGTTATATATACTTAAATATATACTTGTATATAGTTTATATATTATAACTATGTATAGATATAGTTTATTATTTTATAAGAATATGTTTAGAGCACCAATTCTCACATTGCGTGGAGGTTCCCCGAGAAATAACAACCAAAAACTATTTTAATGAAAACGAGAAAATAAGAGAAAATACAAAATAAGTATCCGTAATTACGACATTTTATATTTACCATAAAAAATTTTTTATTCTATTCATACAGCTAATCGTAAGTAATACTAATTAGAATGGTTAAAATTAATGAGTCAGTGATTTCATCAATTTTTTATAATTCAATGAGAAATAGGGGATTATTCACTGTTGCAAAATTTTTTAATACGGATCTCAAGACAAACAAATCCTTAATTTTTGATAAAATCCCGTTTCTTATCTTTAATGTTTTTAGTTTTTAAAGTTTGGAGTGCAATGCGGTATAAGAACAGGATTTAGTGCGCCGGATTTTTCCAAGCATATAAGTATGCAGTGAAGCAAAAAAGATTGAGAAGAACTAGTTTAGACTTCTACAATAGAAGCCTAAAAGTATCTTTAAAAGCTCAAAATCAATAACATGTCATTTCATATTGATTTAGAAACGAGTTGTAAACATAATCCTCGAAATTGCCTCATAACTGAAATTATAGGTGAGGACAATCTTTTGTAACTTATTCACAAACACAAAGAGGAGACTAACATAATATACTTCAAGATTTTCTCCGTAATTTTGACATTTTATATTTACCATAAAAATTTTTTTATTCTATTCATAGCAGGTTTATTTTAAAATAGGTATAGACATAGCTCAAGATGGTGTTTCTTTTGTCTAGAATTTTTAAATCTCATTTAAATAAAAAGCTTAACTACAATTTACTCTTAATCTTTTCATCTGAAAAGCAAAGATGATGATATAATGATATTTTTTTTTCATTAACACTGGAAAAAATTCTAATTTTTAATCCCTGGCTAAATCCAATTTGATAATTATAGAATCAGCTGAAATTTCTATTTTAAAGCTTTGTTTTAGGAAAAGTTGATCTTATTTTTAAACCACTTCATATTTAAATTATACAAGGTGATCCAAAATTATGTTCCTATTTTCATTTCGATGTAGTTCTGCCAGTAATGATGTTAGATCAATTATTTTACTGTTATATTGTACCATGTTCTATGCCATTGCAAAATTCTGACATTGGAGAGTTCGCCGAATCCATGCTAGAATGGATGGAAGAGGAACTCAATATTTTGAGTAACATTCTGAGGCCAGAAGAAGCCATGTTCCTTGTGGATGGGTTCGTCGATCGCCGTAAATGCCATTACTAGGCCCCAAGTGCAGAAAATCCGGATGTTACAACTGAAAAATTGCAGTCACGTCCTTAGGTCACTGTGTGGTGTTGAAAGCGTGATGATACACTGAATGGCTCGTGCATTCTCCGTGATACGTTGAATGCGGGAAGGTACGTGAACATGCTAGAAACTTTCGTTCATCCCATTGTTGTATGCTGTGACGATATGGAAGATGCGCACTTCATGGAAGACGGGATACCGCCCAATTTCGAGCTGATATCGCGGGCATGGCTTGACAGTGCTTTTCATGGCTGGGCTTCGTCGAAATGTTGACTAGCCAACGAGAAGGCCAGACGTAACCCCAATGAACTTTTTCTCTTGGGTTACATTAAAGAGAAAGTGTTTTCCAGGAAATCATGATTTGGACATATTGGAAGCTTTGGTTCGGGAGGAGTATGCGTGCGTGCCTGGAGACATGTTGCAACGGGCTATGAATCTATAATGGCAAGAAACATAGTGCGGTCTACATATGAAAGGATCCTTGTAAGGCCATTCGTTACAGAACCATACTGCAATGAAAATAGGGAAATAATTTTGGATCTACCTGTACTTAAATTAGGTTTGTTTATGCTATAACAGTGATTATTTTTTTTATTTCAACAATTTTATATAAACTAAATAATTTGCGATGTCTAATAAGCCCATTAAATCACACTTATGAATAAATAAAATAATGAAAAACATTTAGAGTTAAAACGATGCAGCGACCGGTTTCACTAAAGTCTTGTTATTTGGCATCTTCGATATTTATTTTTAATGAAAAGATTTCGAGTAAATTTGTTTAAAAAATATCGTATATAAAAAACATTTATTTGTATTTGAGCAAAAGATAGTTATGGTAACAGTAATGACAGATAGTTATTGTAAATGTAAGGTAGTCTTCAGCAGTTATGATATAATACTTCAATTCAATTACTGCAATAAAACTTTATTAATTAATATTTTTCCATATTTTACTGCATTACAAGCTTAATGTACCCGGGGTTGCTCGGGGAGGGGGAAGGGAAGGGGTGGAGAGTCCTGGTTCGCTCCTTCTCCACAATCCTGATGTAAATAAAATTAGCTCTCATCCCCATTTCAAGATGTATCTATATACAAATTTATAAAGCCAAAGTTTGTATGTTTGTATGTTATCTATATGATTTTACAAGTTTGACTGGTAAAGATAGATTACCAACGAATGAAAACCTTCGCCTTTCATACTTCCATACATATGTTCAATAGCAGAGAAAATCTAGAGCTAAGAACTGGTGACAATGACTTTAAAATCATTATAAACTAATGCTTCCATAACTATCTTTTGTTCAAGAAAACATTATTTCTATATATAAGTCTTTTTTCAGTAAAGCAGAATAAGTAAAAGAATATTTTATATTTAATTAGAACAGGAACTGGTTTTAATTGTTTATCATTTTTTATCTCTTTGAATTTCTTTGCTGTCCCTTTCAACATTTCTTTTTAAACCTCGATAAACGACGATTGCTTAATGAGAATAATAGTTAATCAAGTAACTTTGCTGGAAGCATCCAAGAAAATCTTGTGAAAAGACAACATCTGCTCTTGAATATCAATTTTGTAATAATTATTTAAAGAGATACACATGCAAGTGGCCTAAAAGTTTCATGTTTTGACACCAGTTGTCGGATTGTTAGTAGACATGATGGCAATCATAACAATAAATAGAAGCTACTTTATAGCAAAGACAGCAAACTTCTTGTCATCTACCGATTGCCATTCAATATTCTCTACTAATTAAGCTCAACTGAGATTGCTTATTGCTATAGAAAAGTCTAAAATGACCTAAAATTTCATAAATCAGCACAGAAAATAATTCAAAGTTGAATAGAGGAGACAAGCATTAAAGTGGAATTACTACTGTTATCGCACAATAAAAGGAAGTAAGTTACTAAGAACAGTAAAATATTACCAACTATTTCCAACATTTTTAGCTGTCGTAAAGCATCAACGAGCGTTAGTGGGATTTCTCCAATTAACTTCAATGCCTTCAATTTAGGACATCCAACAATTAGTTCCATAAATGTGTCAGTCTGATCAACTTCACAATGCAATTCAAGAATTTCTATTAAATAAATTTCGAAATGAATTAATTGAGAGAAAACAAGAATTTTTTTTTGAATAATTTAATTTTTCTTATAATAATATCAGTTATTAGATATTGATCAAAATTTAATGGAAAGTAGGAAAATTAAATTGTAATTAGACCTTAAGTGATTGAAAATTGTACTGTGATAATACAGTCCGAAATGACTGAATAAGTATATAAGAACATTTTATATTTCAAACTATAGGTATGTTTAAAATAATGACTGCGTCTTGGGTCGATAATTAACTAGGGGCTGTGAGTAACCATTCTTTTAGATTCTTTTATCGAAGTCTATGGCATAATTAAACGTACTTCACAACAAAGCCTCCCTGGGCTTATTTCAATGGTCTTCAAGTAACTAATTCCTTCGACGTTTTGCACAGATTTTTTTTTTCTTAGTAGGGTCCTCTTATTAAAAATAAATTAGCTATTAACTTAGATGATCTCTTATTGTGTTATTCAAGCCGCAATTTAAAGTAAGAAACTGCTAATTTACGGGGTGAAACTGAAAGCACTTATTTTTATGTAAGCCTGCTAGGAATTAATCACAGCTTAAATATGTGCTTCGTTAAATATGGAACAATGATGGTGGTTTGATTCGCCGACTTTGAAATCAGTACAATGTTTCAAGAATACCGAATGTCTCATCAAAAGTTGTCAAATTTCTGTAAAAGAATTTATTGGGGGTATAATATGATATATCAAAACAATATACATTAATATTACTATTCCTTATTCGAAAGATGACGTTCCATTCAGTTGATTTGGTGACAAAAATATATCCTTAAGAGTAAAATATATAAATCCTTAAATACGAGGGCTGTAAATAAGTACTAGTGGCAACATTGATAGAACGCAATATTTAAGGAACTAATATGTACAACTGCATTACATTCATTCAATATCATCACCCGCAAAGTCTATTACCTTTTGCCAAATGTCGGGAAGCCGTAAGGGACCGTTGGCAAGGCGTTCTCTGTTGATGACGGCGACGGAGCGCCTATTGTGCGGAGTATAGATGCCACGTCGTATGAATAACACCCTCAAAGTCGTATGCCACAATCAGCATAAGCTTTGCCCGACTGGGTTCCAGTCGAAATTTCTGTGGACGCTAACCTGGGTAACGATTGGCGCTTTAATTCATGCTGATTATGGCATACGACTACGAGGTGTTATTGTTACGCATGCTCTGCCTGCGGGACAGGACGTCACCAGCGACTACTTTTGCCGATTTCTGGAGCGACATCTGCGTCCCGCTATCCGGCGCAAACGTCTACGTTTCTTGCGAGACGATCGCCCTATCGTGTTGAATGACAACGCACATTGCCAAGTCGTACAGAATGTGAAGCTCTTATTGCAAAGTTGGCATTGGGTGGTCTTGGAACACCCTCCCTACTCACCAGACATGATTCTTTGTGACTTCGACCTGTTTCCGAAGATGAAGGAACACCTCCAGGGCCTCCAATTTCCTGACGTGGCATCTGTACTCAGCGTACTAGGGCGCTCCGTCGCCGTGATCAACAGAGAACTCCTTGCCAACGGTCCTCTGCAGCTTCCAGACATTTGGCAAAAGGTAATAGACTTTTTGGGTGTTTATATTGAAGGCATGTAATGCAATTGTACGTGTTAATTCATTAAATATTGCGTTCTATCAATGTTGCCACTACTTTATTTACAGCCCTCGTAATAGCCATAAAATGAAAAGCTCTATAATCACTGAAGTGCAAATTAACTTCGGTTTTTCGTGACAAACATCCAAGATCATCCGTGCATTTTGAATTCAGTGACACTTTCCTGAAGATCTCAAGTACCTCTGATAAGCCTAGAGAACTTTTTAAATCACAAAATATCTAAGAAAGTAGTTGATTAGATACGTTCCGATAGTGTAGAACACCGTATAACATTCGATGTATTATTCAACAGATATAAGTAGAAAGTGATTTTTAGGTATTAGACTGATAGTTTATGCATGGGATTATTCAAATCAAGACCTCGGCTAAGACCTCGGCATTCCTTATGGACGAGCCTTCTTTCAAGGGTAATACTGTACGAAGTCATATTACGTTGCCAAACGGTGATCCTTCTTTATGACCTTTATTCAACACTGTCTAGAGTGAAATGTAGTAGTCGAAATGCAACGAAATTTAGTAAGATGATATGGCAGGAGATATGGCAGGATATATAGACAATCTTTTCGGTTAAAAAAAAAAGAAAAAAAATATTATCAAATAATACCAAGGTCTAAGCTACTAGTCGCGCTGCAAGAACATTTTATTCGTAAATGAAACGTATGCTACACAGAGATACTGCCCTTAGCAATGCAAACCAAGAGCTCAATTGGTCCCCATTCTGAAGTTAAAAACATGAAGGCGATGATTACTGTGTTCAACGGTTAACCTTAATTGATCTCTGTGATGCTTCTCCAATGCAGTATAATAAATGCTTTCAAGGCTGCAAACTGGCAACATGTCATTCGTATACGACTGGTTTTAAAATGTCCCTGCAACCAGAAATCGCAAGGATTAAGATCCGGTGAAGGAGTTGGCCAGATGGAGGAAAAGCACGACTAATAATTCTGTCATCTATCAAATATTGAATTAGAAAAAAACCAGCTTCAAAAATGCATGTAATCTTTCTACTGTTTTAAGTCAATAATGAAAGCCCATCTTAACTTTTCTTAAACATTTTTACTAAATATCATTACTCCGAGAATTAAAGCTTTTTGATTTTCTCTGAAATTAAAAACAAGAAAATATCTTTCAAACGTAAAAATGCCAATTCCACTACTATTTCATTACTGTTAATTATATTCGAGTATTAATGTGATAAGTGACGATTATTATTATTTCACGCAATATCACAATAATCTGAATTGGAACATACAGAAATACCCAATTTTAGGCGATTGGTCCGAGAGGGAATGAGGTGGTCTTTCGGTGGGCCGAGGGCGATAAACGTATGAGAAACACTGCTCTAGACAGTGTTTAATAGAGGAACTTTCATTACGATCACCCGATAAAACATATGTTTACCTTTGTAAAAAAAAAATATCAAATAGAAAAACAAACTAAATAAATAAAAAAGTTTTATTTAACATACTTAGGGATTTTGAGAAATTCTTTAAATAGTCAAGGGATTCATCTTCAAATTTGGAATACCGAGAAAGAAATCCAACCAAGGGAACTGTAGTTGGAAGAAGCTTCTTCAACAAATCCAACTGGGAAAGTCCACAATCTTAAATCGAAAATACACAAATTAAAGTAGCAAATAAAACAAATAAGATAAATAATTGATATATAAAGAAATATGAATTGCATATATTTTAAGATGGAATTATACAAATAAAGAATTGTCAAAATAATCTTTTGGAGTCCCAAAAAAAATAATAATAAAGAACTGCTGGAAATTCATATTCTATAACTTTGAATGATATCTATTTCTAAATTAATTAAACACTTATGTTGAATAAGTGACATAGGTTTAACATTTTAAATTGGCAGCACTTGCTTTCGAAAACGCAAAACGTCGTTCCTTCATATATCTCCATAACCGTTTTTTCCTATATTGACGTATATTGTGTTAAGTGATAAAGTACAAGAATAAAAAAAAAACAACAACTTTGAATCAAATATTTATTTTTGCTTTTTCTTCGCTACTTATTAAAGCAATTTAATTAAGAACACAATTTTTAAGACCATACAGGAAGATGAAGTCAAAATAAAGAAAAGGATAATTTCTAAAAATCTTCATGTTATCTTGATTTTCGTCTGTCGGAGTTTGTGAATATTTTAGACAAAGTAGCTAATTCAACATTTGAAGAACTGCATTTTTTCCTTTACATAAAATCTTTATGAAACCGAGCTATTTTTCAAAATGAAAAATTATAATTATCTGATCCGGCAGCTTTTCCTTTGAAAATAAAATTCTTTGTTTTCAGTATGTTAATTCCTTTTGACAAAGTTGTCAGAAATTTAATTTGAATATTCCAAGGACTCTCAAATTCAGATAGAATTTGTGCAATATTTAAAGAATGGTTAAATGAAAAAAAACAATAAGCGCACCATATTCTGTAACCATTTTAACTTTATTCTAAAGTATTGAGTTCTTGCATATCTCTTGATAGATGGTGCCCCATCTTGTTGTATTTGGGTGGTCATCTTTTTAAAGTCAGGCTCTATGTTCTTACTACAAGTTTAGTTTCTGATTGCTATGGTCAATTTACCGCTACAATACTGTGAAATTCTTCCTGTGTAATGCGAGATCAATCGAATCTGCCTTTACTGTGCTGAAAATGAATCAGATAACAACAGGATTTATTGTATAAGGTGGTCGGGAAGTTTCCGTACCCCCTTTTATGTTATCATTATAGTAAGGGGTACGGGAACATCCCGACCACCCTGTATAATCAAAATATCGGAGAGCAATCACTGTGCCTCCAACAACTACCATTGTGATGCATTTATAAGTCATATACACCATTTATAGTAGGTGCCAGATATGCGTTTCAACAATTGTCATTGGTAAACTTATCCTTCAAATCTTCTATTAATTTGTTTGCTTTTACTCCTGAGCATAAACAATAGCGAAACTATGAACGAAGACGTATTATTTTTACTTCAGGTATTGCTATATACCGTAAAAGTCTTGTACTTGTTATCTTCTTGAAGCTATAGAGCTAGTTCTATATTTCTATCTAATTTCATTTGGTAACTTCATGTATTCACCATTAGCAGACAGGCTCTACGGTCGCATAACATCCAATACCTTATCTATTTGAAAAGACGCACCAATCTTTTTGGCCTGGTACGTGTTCATCTTCTGTTACGTCTATCCTCGATGTAAAGGCTTCTTTTGAAGTACAGCACTGTGTTAACCATTTTTAACAATGTCCAGTACAAACTATCGTGTACTAAGCTCTTTATTATATAGTATGTCATTAACAAGAATTATAGATGTACTTCATGATCCTGTGTTATGTCCGTAGAACTTTCAGCAATAAAGATCAATACAGTGCTCCGCAGTTCACATTAATTCAACATTTCCTTCATTGTACTGCAGTTCCGACTTTCATCAGTGTATTTCATTATTTATTGTATTTATTTTATTTCATTTATTTTATTCATAGTGAAATAGAACTTTAACCACTAATTCTGAATACAAAAATAAACTAGTAAAAGTGACAACAATTGTTTCGTAAGGGCCATAATAAATTATTTAAGATAATAAATACTTTTAAAGTAAATGAAATGAGCTCATAAAATACTGAACTATTTTTTTTCCTACTTTTGGCTTTTTTTAAAGATAAAGAGAAAATAGATGATCAATACAAAAATTGATTAAAATATAGGATCTCAACAGAATATCTTTGCAATACTTGTTTAACTACACAATACTTGTTCTACCTACTGAGTTTTATTATAATAAATAAATCAATGAACTACCTAATAAATTCTGTGATGAAAAGCTCAAGCTACATTTCACTTGCAACTTGGGGAGCTTTTGTGCAGCTTCCTTCCACTTCGAAAACCCTATGAAATGAGGTTTGCAATCGACAAAAGTGAGGAAACCTTGTGCTACTTCTAATGTGAGAAGATATAGTTTTTTGCAGTTATCACAAATTGTTTCCAAACAGTCACTTCCAAAATTTTCGTAAGGGACTATCAAGATAAGCAGATTTGAAAGTTGCTGAAAAGATAACCTGAAGACATCTGGGTTGCTACGAAAAACAAACAGCGAAGAGGAGTTTAGGATTAGAATCATTTGTTGGGTGTATTCCTAACATCAAAGATTTAATTTGTATAATAGTTTTACATTCACCTTATGGAGATCATAATGTATAAGATTATAATCATGCAAGAGAAATGATCATGTTCTTTGTCAAAACAATGAAAAGTAAGAGAAAATGTTTTGACCAAGTATGAAATTTTATGAGTTAAATACTAATAACAAGTTTGATAACATTTGGTTATTTATATATAGCACTTCACAACGACCCTTCAGTATTATTCGGCCCTTCAGTAACGAATAAAACCCAATTTTATTTTATCACAAATTCACATTTCAGACTTGGTATTTTTCAAGTAAGTATTCATACAACCAAAAGACAATAATCAAAATTGGAACAAAATACTGTGCCCTTAAAAGTCTTTTATCTACTGTATTTCTCTTCACAATTTGGTGTTGTGGACCAATATTAAGGGATTGTGTAGAATGCGAGCCCGAAATAAAGCTCCCTATACAACTCTAAGAAATTATTTACTTAACTTCATATTTAAACCTTATTCTCCCGTTCTGTTTAGATTTGCGGTATAGAAGTGCCGTTTTATAAGGGATTTTATTATATAGGTCATTATATTGTATTAATAATTAAATCAAAGATTAATTTACAATAAATTTCCAGAAATATCATAGTTGAAAGATTAAAATTACTGACTGCTCTTCTTATTCTTTTCGTATATATACTTTCTAAACTCTTGCCAAAATGCGATCCCTATAAATAATTAAAAGGTTATTGCATTGATATACATATGAGAATTTGGATAGTTTTTTTGGAAACCGATTTTGAAATCTGATAAAAATTGAAGATATTTTATAATACATTCTGATACATTACGATCTATTCGAATATCAATTTCTATGTTTTACCCCCACATCCCTCTTAATCAGAAATTGTCAGATAATAATTATGAAAAATATTGGAAATGCTCAAAATCTGAAACTTATAAAAGCCAAATCAAGAAAGATTTTGTTTTACTTTAAGCTTGAAAATAGCTGTTTAATTTTATTTGAATTCACTCTTTTTACCCATTAAATGGTGCAAAATTCTTTCCTTCATATCCGTCATACAACTGCAGGGTCTTTAGGCTTCTAGCGGAATTACAACAGACTGCATCTACTAGAAGAGCTTCGTGAAGTGAGCACAAGTCCCATAATATCCAAACTTCTTCCAGACATTTCTGAGTACGAAGAAATTTCGTGAGGGCAATGATAAGACAATCCACGTCTTCCGAAGATTTTAACTGAATAACATCTGGAACCATTTCTGTAGTCAGAAATAAAGTCTTCAACTGGGGAACTACTTTATTTGTCAAAAGCCTATAGGAAGAAACGAAGTTGTTTAGCAATAAATTCAATGAATTGAACAATTGGGCAGCAATGAATTAAATGAACACTTTTCTTCATTTGCGTTACTATATGCGCATCAATCTGCAACAGCTGAACTGATTTCTTTTACTTGGCTAAGATGTTCCTTTACGGTACAATATACAATGCGAGAACGATTGTTTTGGTCTTCTCTCCTCTATCCCTCAAAATTTTCTTTCCCCCAATCACTTCAAGTACAGACTTAGTGAAGGACTAAATCTAAAACTTATCTAAACTTATATCTTTAACTAAATGTGGTTATAATATTTCTGCCCAGTTCAATGTACGCTTATCCAGTCGAAATAATTTAACTTCCATTGTTTCGTAGTCTCCTAGATGTCGGGACTGCTGCTAGGCAATTACAAAACATCACACCATCGGGATTACACTCGCCAGATTAACTAATGATTAAACTAAAGTATTTAATCTCTATTTCCAAACTTAATATATTGAATTTGGTTTATTAAAATCTGCTGAATTCGAAAATGCTTATACTTGAAATTATTGTTATATTCGGCGAAAGGATATTCCCAAAAATCCATCCATCCATAGTAATTTTGTCCGGAGACAGGTCAACATTCATGTGGAATTCAAGAATTTCCATAGAAGCACTTCGAGAAAGAAACTGAGATGGGTTCCCGAGACATTCGCCATTATGGAATAATGAGAAGAGAAAGTGAAGAAGAGGCTAACAAACACTGGAAAAGAAATTGAAACAACGAAGCCACGCCGGGATTCGAAGTCAGATTCCGACACAACGTCCGCACGGCAGACCACCGCCCAGATCGCTCGGCCAAGTCGGAGCGGCTCCCTAAGATATTCTAATCTATCTATAAACGAGACAATGGAAGTAGAAAAAGATTGAAAAAAAGGGCATTTTAGAAAGATTTTTCTTTCCTGTGTTCAATGATGGAGATATTTCTTAAATTAAACAGAAAAGATACGATCGCGTCATTAGTTATTAAGATGATTAAACTTAAGAATTTTTCTATTGATTTAAAGGCAATGTTGTGGAAGATTGATTGGTTTATTTTCTACGAAATACCAACATTAGTTATCCTTCTTCGTTGATGGTTTCTTGGAACCTTCCTTCCTTCAACTTCTACTGTTTAAACATCGCCTTTTCTTTAAAAAATCCGTCAGATCACGTTCCTTTCCCATCTTGGTCAGGAACTTTGTAACAAAACTCTCATAGCAGAAATTAAATACTACTCTAAACTTCATAATGGAATCAAGAAATCAATGTAAGGGAATGAAATGACTTATAGTGAAAGAGATGTAAAATATAATAGCAAGCATGGTAAAATTTGTGAAATAAGACTATTCCTGCAATTGTTTTTACATCTTTCCAATCATTTTCATATAAATAGACATACTGTATAATTGTCAACCAACAAATGGTGAAGGAATAAGCTAAGCTACATCCGTATTTGAAAGGCTGAAATAAAGATTAAAAGTGATGGAATAAATCCTTTTCAAAGAAATTCTTTACGGGACTCCACCGTATTTAAAGTAAAAGATAGAAATTCTAATAATGGAATACTTTTTGTAAATGGAATATTTTGCTTGAATCTTTTTACATGAAGAAACTTGAAACTAAATGACCCCAACTTGATCTAGTAACATGACTCCTTAAATTACAGAACACTGCTTTAAATTTATAACTTCGATGATATTTATGGTAGTAATAATAATAATAATATTTATTTGAAAACTTTCTTATTTCAGCAGTATATCTACTAATACCAAATTTTAAATTATATCATATTATACTTCAAAACTTCTATCTAAAGTATTTTTTTTTCTTGAAGCTTCTAACATTTGTTTCGATGGTAAATATGTAACAATATTTATGTAGTTAAACTCAACTTTTGTGCAATAATATTTCCTCTCTGCATAAAAATATTTATTTTAATTACATTACCTATTAAAAAATTCTGTCAACATAGGCGTATAACGTTCCTCATCTGGACTGAAGTCAGTTTTGTTGTGGACTGAACACCATGTGATCATTAAATGCTTCAAAATCTGATTGCAATGACTGACAAGAGCATAGGACATATTACTACCGTAAGAAGCAATGTCGGCATCCGGAGGAGAAAATTTTAGATTTAGAAATCTCCAAAGATTCGGATTTATAAAGGCATTGGACCATGCCTTACACGTCACTGATGCGTTCTGTCTGTCATTTTGCCCTAAATAGCTGAAGACATTAACTAGCACAGATAGCGGGAGCTTTTCCCAGCATTTAGAGGGCTCCATCATTTTGAAATGGAAATGAATTTCTGAGACTGAAATTTCTGAGACTGAATGTCATAAACGGTAACTCGTATAACTCAAAAGATATGGTGATAGGAATCTTTGGCACATTTTCAGCTGCAATTGAAATTTGGTGATAATATTTCAAAAAATCAAATATGATAACTGGTTATCTATCGACACAGTGAAAGCATTAAGTGATCAATAATCTCAGCAAGAATGACGAAACATTATCTTTTTTTATGTACCACATGCAGGAGTGAGGACCTTGAGCTATTTAACCTCATTCTAACTGTAATTTATCGGTAATAAATTTTCAAGACATCCTTTCTATATCTAGAACAACATCTATTTAAAAAATTAAAATACAACAATTTTGATATTCGTTATTTGCTCATGTGAGAAAGTGTTATTCATTTTGTTTATTGCAGTATACTGCAATAATACTGCAATGATACTGCTAATGTACGTGTAAGAATTTGCATCAACACATTGTTGATTTAAAAAGATTTATGTTTTATTATTTTCATTCCTAAGTTTGAATTGTTGTAATCACAATAAACAATTACTTAAAATTTTTAAAAAAAATATGAATTCCCATTCAAAACAATAGTTTGTTTGGCCATACAGTAATTCCCAATTGTGGTTCAACTGAGCCAGAAAATTGATAGAAATTTTGTAGTTTTTGATTTTCGTGAAATGTGGAATGCAATCGACATCTTTTCTACCATATCACAGACAGTTCTACAAGTTCTACAAAACTGTTATTAAATTACGTTTAATTATTATTTGATTATTATATTAAGAAAAGGCAAAGGCTAATTAGGATTTCCCGGTCTCTGATCGGGTCAAAAACCCTGTTGGAACTGATATTTAACTCTTGCGGTGAATTTCGGTGAAGTCCGGAGGGCCTAATTGGTCAAATCCACTCTCCTCACGTCCACGCGGGGCCCCCTGGGATCTTTTAAGATGCGAAAGAGAGAGTGATGTGCGGAAAGCAACGGGAAGCTACCGCATTTACATTTCCCAAGAAAAACTGCCAAACATGGCGTGATGGATCTTTCCTCGGCAAAAGATTCCGGACGTAAACTATCCCCCCATTCGGATGTCCGGGAGGGGGATACTGAGGAAGGTCACATTATGAAGCAACTCAACCGAAAGAAGAAAAGAAGATTGAGGATTGGATCATGGAATGTGAGAACTCTTCTTCAAGCGGGGAAGTTGGAAAACTTGAAGGAAGAAATGAGAAGAAACAGAATGGATGTGATGGGAATATCAGAAGTGAGGTGGAGAAATAGTGGTGAGTTGGTGAGTGATGAATTTAGAATGTTTTATTCAAATGGTGAATGTAAAGGAAGTCATGGTGTTGGTGTACTACTGGGACCATGTGTGAAAGATAAAGTGATATCAGTGCGTTATATAGATGACCGGATGATAATGGTGAGATTAAAAGGGAAAAAATTGGACTTAGTGCTAGTGCAAATTTACATGCCACATAGTGGATTAGAAGACGAGAAAGTGGAAGAAAACTACGAGAAGATAGAAGAAATAGTTGAGAAAGAGAAGAAGGGTGCATGTGTAATCCTAATGAGCGACTGGAACGCAGTAGTAGGAGAAGGATAACATGGAAAAACGATTGGAAAATTTGGACTGGGAAAAAGAAATGACAGAGGAGAATCTTTGGTAAATTTCTGTAAACGGAATGAAATGATTGTTGGAAATACGTTATTCCAAAAGCATAAAAGAAGACGATTCACGTGGACATGCCCAAGGGATGACAGTAGATATCAGATAGAGTATATACTCGTACAGGAAAGATACCGAAATTGCTTAAAAAATGCTAAGACTCTTCCAGGAGCGGATATTAATTCAGATCATGTCCTACTGATAGGCGAAGTAGATATTCATCTGAAAAAGATAAGAGGAAGGCAAGTGACGAAGAAGTTTGATATAGAAAAACTTATGAAAGAAGAGGAAAAAAGAAAATTTGAGGAACATTTTCAAAAGAAAGCCTCTAATTTAGAATCCGCACCTGAAAATAATAATGAATACTGGACTCATCTAAAAAGCTGTATACAGGAAACAGCAGAAGAAACAATAGGATTTAGAGAAGGTAAGAGTAATAAGAAACCTTGGGTCACAGGGAAAATGTTGGAGAAGATGGAGGAAAGGAGAAAATGGAAAAACATCAACACAGAAGAAGGTAAAAGAAATTACAAGAAACTAAACAACGAACTAAGAAGAGTAACTGATAAGGCGAAGGAAGACTGGATGAAACAGAAATGTGAAGAAGTAGAGGATCTAGAGAGAAAAGGAAGATATGATTTAATATACCGCGAAGTAAAATGTTTGGATTTCACAAATAAGAATAAGAAGTCCATGTGGTTGATAGAAGACAAAATCGGCAATGAAATAACCGACAAACAAGGAATTTTGAACAGATGGAAGAAGTATGTAGAAGAATTATATGAGACAGGGAATCGTCCAGATTACTTAGCTATAGAAGATGAAACAGCTGTACCAGAAGACGAAAAAGGATGTTGTATTCTAAGGGAAGAAGTTGAGCTAGCGATTAGGGAAATGAAGAATAGGAAAGCAACAAGAGTTGATGGAATACACATTGAGTTAGTAAAATGCTTGGGTGAAGAAAAGAAGCAAATACTATCATTATGCAATGAAATATATGAGAAAGGTGAATGGCCTGATGATTTCATGGAAACAGTATTGCTGCCAATATCGAAGAAAAATAATGCCAAGAAGTGCAATGAGTTCAGGACTATCAGCCTTATATCGCACTCAGCGAAGATTCTTCTGCGAATACTGAACAGACGTTTATATTCTAAGGTGGAAGGAGAGTTGGAAGAAGAGCAATTTGATTTTAGGAAAGGAAAAGGTACGAGAGATGCAATTGGACTGCTGCGAACAATCGGCGAAAGATATCTAGAAAAAAATAAACACGTATATGCAGTATTTGTGGACCTGGAAAAGGCTTTTGACAGAGTGGATTGGAATAAACTTATGGAAATCTTGAAGAAAATTGGTGTAGATTGGAAAGAGAGAAGGCTAATAACTAATCTTTATATGAAACAACGAGTCAAAGTCAGGATAGGAGAAAAATTGTCAGAGGGAAGTGGAGAAGGGAGAGGGGTGCGACAAGAATGCCCTCTATCACCTACGCTGTTCAACATCTACTTGGAGGAGTTAGTGAAGAATTGTTTTCAGAACATGGGAGGGGTGATAGTAGGAGTTAGAAGAATAAAGTGCATAAGATTTGCTGATGATATGGCATTGTTAGCAGAAGAGGAGATGATACTAAGGGATATGCTACTGCAGCTGAATGATAGCTGTGAACAATATGGAATGAAGATAAATGTAAACAAGACAAAGACTATGTTTATCGGAAGAAAGACAAAGAAGATAAATATAAGTATTGGGAATGAGACATTGGAACAAGTGAACAACTTTAAATACTTAGGGCTTACTATAAGTGGTGATATGAGCTGCTGCCAAGAAGTCACGAGGAGGATAGCAATAGCAAAGGAGGCTTTTAATAGGAAAAGGAGCATCTTCTGCGGACCTCTGGAAAAAGAACTAAGGAAGAGACTAGTGAAGTGCTTTGTGTGAAGTGTGGCATTGTATGTGGCAGAAACAGGGACATTACGACGCAGTGAAGAGAAACGACTAGAAGCATTTGAAATGTGGATATGGAGAAGAATGGAGCACGTGAAATGGACAGACACAATAAGAAATGAAGCTGTGCTAGAAAGAGTGGGTGAAGAAAGAATAATGCATAACTGATCAGGAAGAGAAAAAGAAACTGGTTGGGTCACTGGCTTAGAAGAAACTCCCTAATGAAGGATGCACTGGAAGGAATGGTGAACGGTAAAAAAGTTCGAGGCAGAAGATTTCAGATGATCGACAACATTGTAGTATATAAATGGATCTTATGTGGAGATGAAGAGGAAGGTAGAAAATAGGAAAGATTGGAGAAGCTGGGTTTGCAGTGAAGGACCTGCCCTTGGCAGAGAACTATGAATGAATGAATATTAAGAACCAACGAAATTAAGACAAATTTTCGTGATTTTGGAACCAAACGATTCCGAAGTACTTTCCTGATGGAAAACTTTTTTTGTAGCGTAGCTTTTAAGAAAATTAAAAGTTTAGGTGGCATTATTTGCGAACCCTCTAAAACACAGGTTCATTTGAACTATTTTCAAGATGGCGGTCATTGGTCTTTTGACTAATTGATGAGGATAAATTGGAAAATTGAGGGTCGTTCCGAAATCAAAATAAGCCTAGAAATGAGATTTGAAATGATGGGCATTCCGAAACTGAAATTAAAAGATAATTGAAATTGAAACTTTTAAAAGCAAAGTCCCCTTATGAAATAATTAATATAATAATGATCATTTCGTTACGTGATCATCTCGATTTGACCAAAAAGGTTTTTCAATTCTCTTCTATAAAAGATTTTTTTTTATTTTTTTACTTTTTTTTTGTGTATGTTTATTTCCCACCGATAAATCGTGGAGAGGATTTTACCTTATCTTATCTAATCTAATGTTAATTAAAAGCAAAATGTATTGGGTTTTTTTCTTATAATTTTTGTTGACCTTTGGAGGCTATTTTCCAAAGACAAAACAGACGATGATATAACATTGAATTTCCCGCAATTAGAGCGGAAATTTCACATTTATTTAATAATTCCAGGTTATTCTTTCTGAATTTTCACAAAATTTGATGAATTTCGGTATTTTTACTTACAATTTTTTCTTTAATATTGGCACTTTCTCAGTTACAGAATACTAATCTAATTTCAAATTTGCCTCCTGGTGGGATTCCCGCTCGCATCCAATCATCACTAAAATTCTGTCTTCCTTGCTTCCTAACCAGGCTAATAGTGTGTTCTATATAGCATTTTGTGTAGAATATTTTGTCCGTGACAATAAATGCAAGAAATATATATATATATATATATATATATATATATTATAATCTAAAAAGATAAGCGTCAATATAACTATTACAATATAACCTATTACAACATGTTGACGTTGAAGCGATTATAAGAAAAATAATAGTTCTAAAACAAAATCTATAAAAATTGAAAAAAAAAAAGTTGACGAAATCAATTAAATAAGTTCTGCATTGGAGAAACCATAAGGAGATTACAATTCTCTTTAGTGAAAGGAATAGATTAGGGAAACATTGTGTGAGATTAGATTTGGGGACATAAGTGCTCTGACCTTGATGTTGTTTTTTAGGAAACAAGGCAGAAAGGTGGGCGTAAAGATTTTTTGTAATTTTTAGCGACGGTATCTCTACGAAAACACAAACCGGTAGGAAAGAGGAAAAATATAGAAGGCAAAAAAGAAATTAAGTTTAATAAAGAGAAACGTATTTTATCATTTTTATACCAATTTTCTAGTAATAATTGATACAAATTAAGAAAAAAAATGTAAACTTATCTGTAAAGTAAAAATTTAGTCAATTTATGTCAACACATAGATTTTACATAGTCTTTAGAAATTTTATATTTATTTTTTGTAACAGAGTTACAACTGTGGTATAAGCAAATGTATTGCAGGAAATACATATTGTTATGTTGTTCTTTACATCGTGGTCCCTGGTGGAGTGGGTTCCGGCACCAATGTTGTGTTGTTCTTGGGTCCTGAATAATGAGATTGGACACCGGTTAGATAGATAACACATCTAATTCTCTTTATTTACGACACAAGAGGATATATACATGTGCGGTAGATTCTCAGAGATGCGCAATGCCCATCTCATCCAGGTCCGTCTGTGCTAGAGACCAATCAGGTAAGACCTCAACTCCACAAAAGGTTCTAATCTAGAAAATCCCCTTATTCCTTTGACCTTGCACCATGATTCAATATCGTCGACCGCGATATCTAATTTAGTAAAATCAAGTAAAAAAATAATGACTTCGAACAACGAGTTGATTGCAGCAATAGAACGTTCAAAATTCCAATAGTTTCTTAATCTGATTAATTTTTTGTAGAACTGGAAGCTTGGTTAATAAAAAAACTGCTATATAATTGCAAAATAATTTGTAGAGTTGAATCCGGAATTGGAATAAAAAATTAATTTAGGAGGTTACTGTATTATTGCATATTCGGTTCTACTTGATGAAGCTTGAAATTTAAAATTTACTTAAACTTCGAATTGAATGTTTCGCTCATCTTGAGATCATTAAGGAACCCAAGCGTCTTAGATAGCTTTGACGATACCCTTAGAAAACCTATTAAACTCACTGGTTGAATGTGTTTATTTTAATGAAAAAAAAAACCCTACTGGCAACATATTAGTCACTAGGACAGCTTGATAATTGGAAAATGGAAGATGAGTAATTATCTGAGTAATTGAAAATTGGTTCATTAAACCATTAAATATCAGAAGTTAACTTTGGAGAAGATATAACTTCGTTTAAGAAAATCTTAATAAATGTATTTCTTAACAGACCGAAAAAAGTTAAATGTGTAAATCTATTGCTTAACTGATCGCCAAAATTCATATCCCTGAAGATCAACAATTTCTCGCGATGAAAACGGTAATCATAAAATTATGCCAAGTGAATCAAACCGATAATGTTAGTATAAGTTCTCACATCTTTTTATGAGGATCTCTAAATAATATTTTCATCTCCAAAATAAAAATATCCCTCAATAATCGAGAGAGTAAGTAATGAGAGCCATTCCGGCGTAGTCTTGTTCTCAAGACGCTGGAATCTCACGACGCCGATGCATCGCAACCTTGGTTCGATTTTCGGAAGGGGCATGGATGTTTCAATTTCCTTTCCTATGTTTGTCAGCCTCTTCTTCACTTTCTCTTCGTTCTGAAGTCATTCCTGAAGAACGCTACGGGAATCCACCTCAGTATCTTTCCCAAGGTCATTCTATGGGAATTATCGCGAATTTCATAGAATCTTAACCAGTCTAGGGACTCCATTACAAAAAAAAAAATAGTAATGAGAAGAGTTATTTTAATCTTTTCAATGCATTACATTAACAGAAATGTCAAAAGAACTTGAAAAATGGTTTCCTTCATACATTCAGCTTTCATTTCTCTTTATTTTTTTAAAGTCTTCAAAATTATAAGAATCATATTACGAAAGCTCTTTTTTTACTTTTAAAATTACATCTTCTGAATACGAACGGTATTGACAGTGACTGAAACAAATTATGACTCCTCTTTACATACTTCAGTTATGAAATCCCACTTAACTTTAATCACATTAGAACATAAATAATTTCTTACAGTACTAATGGGTTTAATATGAATTGTTTACTCCTCAATAGAAATCCATATTCCAGTTTTAATGCTTTTAACCAGTTAAACAAACACACACATACACACACCAATGCTGTATGCTTTCTTTGTGTATACTTTGAGTTGTTGGTTTTTAAAGAAAAATAAAATTAATTGATAGGATTAAACGAATTCAAACTAAATTCGCATAATTTTTTCAACTGTTACGTTCCTCTCTTGATTATTAATCTTCGAGAGCATAGTTATTTCTAAAATTTTCTGTGATAAAAATTATTATTTAGTAATTTTTTTTACTTAATACCTCAGCATCAAAAATCAATGCAGTCTACTGATTCGGGCTTTTCCGACTGGTTCACTTAAGTCATCGAACTTGAGTCATCACTCGAAAAAACCACAAAAACAAAACAAGTAGTTCCTTAAAGAACATGAAGTCAATTTTCATTAAAATCTACTTTCTTTTATTTCTTTAAAATCATGAAAACGAAATGACTGAAAAAATCTACATTATTATAATACAATAAACTGTACAACTTCTATCTGTAATAATACACAAGCAACAAGTTGGAGAAATCCCCGTGGGTTGTATCATTTTACAGTGAAACATTTTTAAGTGTAAAGTTATTTTGTTTATTCCTATTTGTTTGTTAGTTTGGTTGTACCAATAGAATGTATCAATTTTTGACATTTTTTTTTCAAATATTCTTATCCGCTTTTCCACAATGAATGCACAGGAGAAAGCCCAGTGTTAAATGGTTTATTGAAACCAATTTAGACATGCAAGTCCAACGAAGATTTCGAACCAAATATAAAAGAACTTCTCCATCAAGAACAACCATATGAGCTTGAAATAAGAAGTTTAAGGAGACTGGAAAAGTAGAGCATAAGAAAGAGCAGGGCGGCCTCGCATTCGACAGGTCTTTACAAGTTGCAACTCTTCCAACAGATCAGGATTCCAACCACAATAAGGTCGCGGATAAGGAATTTGCAATAATTTTGCTTGATAGAATCGACTTGGACAATTTCAATCGAGAATCACGTTTATATTGATGAGGCAAAATTCATGTTTCAGGAAAGATCAACAAACAACATGTCGTATATGGGGGAGGGGTTTAAAATCCACATTTCACAGCATAGCAAAGGTAAAGACATTTTTAAAGTTAATGTGTGGTGTGGTCTATTACATGGTTGGTTGATTGCAACATTGTTCTATGTGAATCAACAGTGGCCTTCTATCTATGTGCATATATACCAAATTCTTACAACAATTTGTGTATCCGTAACTGGCAGAACTGCAGTCTTGAATCAGTTTTCAATAGGATTGGCGCGCTGGGCCTTGAGCATCCTCACATTCCTGAGACATTCCCAAACAGGTGGATTGGCCGTGCACATCAAATTCATTGATCGGCTAGATCTCCCGACATCACATCCTGTGATTTCTGTCGTTGGCGATTCTTGTGTACAATACGCGGGTGAGAGATAGTGACGATTTAAAAGCAAGAATCACAGCTACTATTGAAGGAGCTGATATGGAAATGCTGCAGCGTGCAAGGCAGAATTTGCAGTTCGACTGGATGTTTTGTGAATCACTAATGGTACACATATCGTTAGTCGTAACATTGTTCCTTTAATAAAAGAAACTATGCGAAATACAGATTCTCAAATTTATTGTTCAATAATCCTATATGTGCCATCATAAATTTCATTAATGAATAAAAGTGGTACAGATAATCATCAGACACCATGTACAGTACAAATTTACCATTTTCTGGAAAAACTAATTAAATTTGCATTTTTTATGTAAATTGTCTAAAGCTGATTCATCTTCAACATACCCAATATTTAAGAGATGAATAGACATTCATTGGTTAGATTCCAATGCTTTTCTACGGAAATATTAGGCATCGTTTCACCTGTATTTTCACAACATGGGTCCATTTGCAAAGGATTTCAAATATAAAAGTAGGGTCAGTCCTTGTGCTTAACTATATCTATTTAGTTTCAATAAGATCTATTTAGAGGCTCAAAAGTTGTTAGGGGAGGTGCACGTAAACATACACACAAACAGACTAATACCTTCTGTGAAAGTGGGGTAAAAAGGGATTGTGAATGAAAACGAATGAAGTCGATTATCCTTTCTCTTTGTCACTTAACAATAATCGGTCTGGATAAGACTCTAAGAACGACACGGAGTGGTCTAAGAACAGTATAAGTCATTATAGAGTGTTGTTCCATAAACAAGGATTTCTATATAACTGCTATTTATAAGCTAGTTTAAAAAAGAAAAAACATGATTGATTCCATTGAAAAGCACTTTTTTTAAAAAAAAAATTTAATACGAATTGAGCTTTTTTTTAAGAATGCCAAAAACTGCAAAACCTTTTTGTTTACCTAATTAAAAAAAAGGAGCATTAGGCACCGTGCACAGATGGCCGATTTCGACTACAGCTCCATTGGCGGCTATTGCAGTCCCAACTGTTGGGACGCGGCAGCTATATTTCCTTTTCTAAAATATAGCTTGTTGTTGCCCTTCTACTTTTACAAATCTTTTTCAAAGTAATTTATAGCTGAATCGATTCTCAAGAATGGCACTTGTTTTCGTTTACATACATTGGGAAAAATAGTTGGTAAATAACTTGGACGAAGTAGGTGCATTGACTTTTCATTTCCAATGAAGTGCTGACTGCATAATTTTGAATTTTTAGTTGGTTCCCAGGTGGAACCATTTGGCCTAAAAAGCAATTTGAAAGAGATATACTGGTAATTATATAAAATTTTGTTTCTGTAAAGATGTAATTATACAAAAAGTTAGATTATTTACAAATAATAAAAATAAACAATTCAAATGGTCTTGCAGGAAAAGAATAAAATTGAACGTTTTCTGTATTTTATAAGTACTATTGCATCCAACAACGCAGCAATTAATGCTGCCTTTGCCCATTATTGAAATTTTTTGCAAGAATGGGCATGCAACCTTGCTTAAGCAAGTTATTGTTAGAAGCTCTCCTTACAATATTTCCAATTTCTGCCGCCACTGGCAGCACCAGTCACATGCACGGTCCCTTTTACCACAATTCTCTTAAAAAATTAATCTAAAGTCTCCACTATACAATTTTTTTATTTGATGCATTTAATATGTTTTTTTATAACAGACATAAAAATTTCCATGAGTTATTTATTTCACATGTCACATAATTTGCTTTACATCGTTTCAATTTCAGAAATATCTAAAATATTTCGATTTCATGAACCTTTCTAATGCACTGCAACGTTTCTACAAATAAAGGACTTTGTAAGTTCACATAATGTAGTAATTTCATTGTCAACAAACTGGGCTTAAGAAAGAATCAAAGTGAAGTATTTCATATATTCTAAAGTTTTTATATAGTCAAATGAAGTTTTTCGTCAAAATCTAATACTTATATGAGAGTGGACCCGATAATACCCTGGTTTCATGGAACGACTAAAAACTGGATTCTTGGCATTTTCTCGTTTTTGAGCACCACGTGACCAGCCAAGGCGGAAGTCGGTAGCGCTGTCCGAGTTGTTACAAGTAGTTATACCGAATAAAGGCGTTTCCAACATGGCAGCCATCGTTCCCACCACGCCTCAACGAAAGCAACATACAGAATGGAGTGAAGGTGAAACTTAATTTTACTGGAAATGTGGTGAGAAAATATTAATGATCTGAGGCGAATGAAGCGAAATCGTCGAATTTATAAAAAAAATGAAGATAGAATTAAATGAATCGTACAAGGTAGAGAAAAACAGCGAGGAAATCAAGAACCAAATTGATATTTTAATATGGAATTAAAAATTGATATTTTCGAGCCTCTGGAACTGCAATATCATAAACATAAACATAAAAACAAACGTTTGTTTTTGCCCTTGCTGCGAAGCAATAACTTTGCAGGTTGCTGCCATTTTGGTTTAGCACAGTCCCAGGATGCATTGCACAACAACTCGATCCCAGGATGCATTGCAAAAAACTGGTTTTTCTTCTTCTTCCGTGAAATCACTCACGGTAGGATAATTTGTTTACGAATACGTCAGAAACACACGTCACAGGACTGAACTAGTTTTACATATCGACTTCTTCTCCCGTGAAACCAGGGTATAAGGGCGCTTGGCTGCGGGTTGGAGTGGCGGGTTCGATTCCAAGCCTGTTCCACACGCTTCATTCCCCTCCAAAGGGATCCTACCCAGCTCTCTACAGAATGGGTACCGGGTTTCTTTCCCGGGAGTTATTGGGAGTGACCTCCCGACCTCAACTTAGTCCCGTTGGTCATGAAACGCCGGGACCTTATCTCCCGCGAGCCCTTGGGCCTGCATAGGGCTGTTGTGGGGACCCTTTATTCCTTTAACTTCTATGAGATTTCACTAAATTACCGTTTACCTATTAGCATTATTTAATTACCTTTTAACCATTAAATACTATTGAACTATCATTAAGTCATCAAATTTTCCCTAACCAATTAGTCATTAAAACATTATTAACTGTTATTACTTTTAATAGGCTATAAATTACTGTTATTATAATAATTTCATTATTTTCATAATACAATTTCTTGCCATAAAATTATACTTAAAAATTTACTTATAAAACTGATGTATGGATAAAAAAAAAGTTTACTGACAAAACACAAACAAAATAGGGACACATTTATAAGTTTTCTAGATTGTTCGTCATTAAATATCATATCTTCATGTTGACAGATAATCCTCATTTAATCAAATTTGAAAAAAGGCTTAATTTAAATAGATGAATCACAAATCTATAGATTTTTCATTAATATCAGATTACAGAATTAAGATTTTGGATTATCTCGATCAATATTGAAGTTGAATGAATCGAATAATCAAATATTAACTATTAAATTATTCAAAATTTATTACATTAAATTCAGATTTAGGAGGTTAATCACATTACCTAAATCTTGTTGAGATTTGGATTTTTAAGGGCCAAAACTCGCTTGGTTGGGGTAAGGTTCCTTTACGATAGAAATAATTCAAATATTATTTAGACTCTGTGCCAAAAAAAAAACCGACGCATTTAGAAAAATAGTTTGATCATGATGAAACATGACATGGGTAAAGAGATTGGAAAGAAAATGATGCCAGAACATTGTGAGTGCAATGCAGATGTTTATTTTGGAATAACAGGCCAATAATAGGTCGACGTGAGTGTATTGTGGGGCCTCCTCTTGCGGCGATACGTGCGGATATACGGTGTGGCATTGACGGATATAAACGTCTAATGATGTCCTTGGAAAATTCATCCAAATCTTTTTCAGTTGTTGGTCTAGTTCGCCCACATTGTAGGGTAACAGTAATCGCCGCCCAAACATGTCCCAGAGAATATTCGGTAGTTGATAAGTCTGATTATCTGGCAGTCCAAGAAAGTGTCGGAATAGCACGTATGACATTTGTCGTATGCGATAGGACATTAAATCTTGCTGAAAAACTGCTCTTGGAAGACCTCGCAGCATAGGCAGAATTACTTGTCGCAGGATGTCCTGGACGAAACGTTTTGCTGTGACTCTACTCCGAAGGACAACTAATGGTGACCGGGTATCATATGCAATGGCTCCCTAAACGAGACATAACCTGCCACGGCCGTGAGACACTCCAAAGATAGCTAAGGTGAGGGCGCTGGCCTGGTCGCCTGGTGGTCTCCGTATTGGGCGGCTCATAGGCTCCAAGTGGAAACCTAGATTCATCACTAAACACTATACGGCCCCAATCAGCTACATTTCCTTAATTTATATGTCATTAGCAACAAATGCGCTGTCATTATTAATAAAATAATGCTATTTACAAAATGACTATATCTATTTCGTTATACTTGTTTCACTTCAGCTGTTTATTTTGCAGCAGCATTGGTAAACGTTAGTATGTTGTCGGCCTCCTCTTGCGGCGATACATCGGTGTGGCATTGACGCATATAAACGTCTAACGGTGTCCTGTGGAAGATTCAACCAAATGTCATCCAACGCTGCTCTTCTGTACTTTTCTTTTTATATTTATTCATCAATACGTTCAATGACAAAAGGCAGCTAAGTCTACAAGTCAGGCGCAGAACACATCACAACTTTTTCATATGTCTTGACATCCCAGCATGGTAGCTCTTGGACAAAAGAGGCTTTTTTAACCAAGTTATTGTTAAATAAACGAGTTATTATATCGGTATTGGTATATCGGTCATGTAGACTTCATCCCTGACATTTCCTTTCTGATCTCGGCTGCAAAGGTTCGAAGTCTCTCATAATTGCGACGGATAGATCCAGCGCGTTTCCTATTAGTGAGTTTTCCCTGTATAATTTCAATATCTTTAAAAAACTTTAAATACTATACTTGTTTATTTCATTATAACACATCATTTCGTAGTCTTTTTATACATAATAGCTAGATCCTTTTTATTTTATTTTGTTTGTCAGGAAAGTTTTTGTACAATATTTCAAATCAAAATCCTTAGTTTAATCTCTTGCACTGATTTAAAGAAGCTTCTCCTTTCTTCAGCTGTTTGTACATCTCATCAAGATACACCAAATGAAATTACAACTTTTAACTCAAGTTGCTCCCAAATCCACTTCGTCTGAAAACCTATCTTTAAATGTTTGAGAAAAAAAACAACAAATACTTTCAAAATCTCTCTTAACTTCCATTCCTTTTTTTCCTCTTTACTGATTGTTTTCTTAGCGGTAACACGTATGCTGTCATTCTATGTCACGCATTGAACTAATTATTCATTTCTTTCCTTCTTTTTCTCTTAATCAAGACTGTTTTTCCATTTACGATGCTCATTAGGGATAAAACGTCTTAATGAAGTTGTTAAGGAAGATGTCCTGTCGTTTCATTTTCATGAGAGGACAATGATTGCTAATTTGGAAAATTCTCTGCATCTTAATTGGATTGAGAATGCATTCATGCATGAATTCCATCACACCAGTCAGTAACATCGAAATTCATTTTCATGCAAGTAATTACCATCTCCACTTTGGAAGAGTGAAGGTCTTTTTTGTGTTATTTAGATGCATTGGAAGCAATGCTAATCATTTTAAAATTAATATCTAACGAAAACAAAATGTAAATCTTTCGTTGCCATCACTTTTAAAAAGAATTGTTTCTAGGACAAATTATAGGAAATACTTAATCTTGATAAATATAAGCTGCCTTAGATGTCTAATTAAGATTTGAAAGCTATAATCTTAACTGAAAAAAAGAATTACACGTGAAACACTTGAAAATATTATATTCTGAATACTGAGAGCATCTGGATTCTTTTGGTGGTAAAGTTGTTTTCAAGTAAAAATAGCAAACGACAAGTAGCGAAGTCTTGTTTTTCTCTTCTTTTTTTTTTGATCAGTTGAGTTTTTAACTAAAACATAAACGCAAGAACGGAGACGATCACTTTGAAAATCAATTATATATTAATAGCATTTCTTTAAATAAGTGAAAAAACTTTATGTTTATGAAAAGTAACTTCAAGGTAATTATCCAATTTTGAGAATGAAATCATAAAAAGACTTTTTTTTTGTAAGTAAACATTTCTTTGCTTGTAAACTGTTTAGATCTACTTTTATGTAACCCTATGTGACACTTTTAAGTAATAATTTTATAGAATTCAGTTTAAAAAACTGCCTAATAACTTATAGCAAATTATTTTTGTAATTTTTATTTCTTGAAATTAAAAAGTTATTTTAATAACTTTGAATAACCATATTCTTCAAATAATGTAAATTTCTTGTATAATGTTGTACACCAATTTTT
>JAFIDM010002131.1:37631879-37645938 GCA_023159025.1 Thereuonema tuberculata
AAAAAAAAAAAAAAAAAAACTTTTATAAGTTTACGCAACTGTAACAAAATAACTGTAACTATTTAAATAACTAAGTTTCTAAATATTACTTTAATTATAATAACTTTCATATATCTTCGAAATATATATATATAAAATAACTAAACAAACCCACTTTTCTTCATTTCTTCAAAACTCCATATTAAGGAAGCCCCTTAATTGGGATGAAATATAGTTTTGAAGAAATGAAGAAAAGTGGATTTGTTTCGTTATTATATATATATATATAAATATATATATATGGAGAATCTTAATTTATATTAAGATGACTTTAAACTAAATCCAACCTGGGCCATATCATATGTTCAGATAGAAAAAAAAACACTGAATTACCAAAAAACCTCGAATGTCCTTTGCAAATAATACACTCGTAAACCTACATCGCACTTGGATGGCGGCAACAACACGACTGGCACGGACTTCATGATTGCTCTGCCATATTATGGAGACAGTGCATACCATGCATCCTACATAGTGGTCCACAATTGAGTAAAGTTCTCTTGTGATGGATTCCTGGCAGTGATGGCGCCTTGAAGTGCATTTCAGATGTGATGGCGTTTAAATGCGTTCGAACGCGGGAACCAAGACTTGAAGGCAAACTCAGAGGAATGTTCTTCCAACCATAATCGGGTATCGGTCGCCTTGGGAGGTGGTGCACTGTTCTGTTGAAAGAGGCCGCATCTATCGGGATAAATGTAGTACATGAATGGGTGCAAATGATCCTCAAGGATCATGATATAGCGGATGATGACGTAGCGGGCCACAGAGGTCTGCAGACGTGTGAGGAGGCATAACGGATACCAGGTGAACACACCCCATACCTGAACAGAGCCACCACCGCCTTAGCAGGCATGTGGGATCTGGTGCGAAAACTCGTGTTGTTTTCGCTTTACTGGGAGTCGTCCATCTGCCTGAAACAGTTTAAACCACGATCTGTCGGACCACTATACTGGTTTCCAGTCACCTGGAGTCCAGTGGCGATGTTCCCGAGTCAGGCGAGACAGAGAACTTTATGTTGTGTGGTCAGCAATGGAAACCGGGTGGACAGTCAGTTCAGGAACCACATAGAATACAGGAAACGTTGTACTGTTCAAACACTGATGATAGTACTGGGCGGAAAACACTGAGTTGTGCTGTTATTTGATATAAAATATTCCACAGTCAACAATTAGTTTCTGGTGATTATGACACATTGAAAGCATTTGTTGTGACATTCGTGCTCGGATGATAGTGAATGATATATAGTCTTGGAGAATACTATTCATTTCCATTTGAATGGTTCTATAAAAATCCATAACTGCTGTATTTCGTCTGACCCACGTTTATCATCACACGTTTATCATCAAATTCCAATAGCAGTCACCAAAGAAAACGGTATCTTTCATCACGGCATCCTTTATCATTAGTCCTTACTTTGTAGAAGAAAACATGCAATGGGTTCAGTGACATGTTCTGTGAATGACTCCATATAACAATAATATTATGTTCCGGAGCTATTAATTCCATCACTTAACAGAGGAGTTGTGCTGACACCACAATCTTCATGCAAGATGTATCCCTCATGTACCTTTACCTGTGAAAGCCTTACTATGGCGAACATTCTCGAACAACTGAGTAATTAACAGATCATTTCCCACGGTTTGGCCGGCCGATCACCAGATCTGAACCCCAGTGATTTTTGGCTGTGGGGATACTTCAAAAGCCTCGTTTATCAAGACAATGTTCCGAACTTAGCTGTAACACAGAATTTCGCAATAGTTGCCTCCTGCTGTCGAGTATGTTGTGTAGCGAATTCAATTTGTAGAGCAAGATGATTGAAAGCACATGGAGCCTTATCTGTGATGTCAGTGTGATTCCACTTGTGGTTGCAGTAACGTAATTGCACGTTAACTCTTTTTTTTTATCGATATATGTTATAATTATGTTGCCACATGTTATTGCTTTAGTTATTACACCTAAACTCTTTTTTGGTCGATATATGTTGAAAAAGTTAGGCAATATGCAAATTAGGGGGACTGCAACGCCACAATTCACCCATAGCAGCCGAAATTTGAACTTTTTTTTGTTTTGTTTTTTGTTGTTGTTATGTACGAAAGTATGTGCACGAAACTATTTGCGAATCACCCAGTTGTTTTTCCTACAGAGAGGCCTACATACATCCTATTTGATTTGGATCACCCTGTACATGTAGTGTGCAGACGATTCCATTAATCTCAAGAGTGTGATGACATGAAATGGACCTAGTAGAACCCTTCACACTTTTTTTTTTGTCATTTCAGTGTCATGTATTTTGTAATATAATACTACGAAGGTCAGTTTTTAGCAATACTAATTACTGCATCTGTTGAAATGGGGAATTTTTAAAACATAATTTGAAAACTATTGCTCGTTTGTTGTTACATCAATATAAGTTGGAAATAAAACAAAAATTCTAGGTAAATTACGTGAAAATAACATGAATTAGATTTGAAAATTTTTTTTTCAAATATGTGATTTCCTTGACTTGAAGAAAAAAATTATTAGTTTTTGTAAGTCAAATCATCGAGAGTTCATTGCTTGAAATCAGATGTCCACAATGTCAGAAAATTAAAATAAGATGATAAAAATTTTTCATTGTATATAAGAATCGATTCATAAGCCTAATACTTTAATTTTTTTTTACTTCATTTGTTTACTTCATTTAGAAGCAATCATCCTACTCAATTTTCAAACTAGAAGCGTCGAGGAATTCAATAGAAGCAATTTGCAAAAGCTTTGGAATGATAATTACTCAGAAACGCCCGACAGAACTTAAGAATTCAGTCTCATTTATCAACCTCATTCTCCAAATATAATGTTTTTGACAAACATTTTGCAAAAGGAATCATAAATGAGATTAAATAAGCTCAGTTCAGAATAATTTTCAGACTGCTTAGGTGCATAATGTTGATCAATTTTGAAAAAGAAATAATTTGGGACTTGTTTGAAATTTGCTATTTAATTGGTTTCTTTTTGAACTAATGTAAAAAAAAAGGAATTCACAGTATCTTAAAGGTGAAGCTAGATTCGTTGAACAATCACCAAAAATGCAAATTTTACAATTTGAAAAAAGTATGCTTTTCTGCATATCTTAAGTCTAATTTTTTGAGTATTAGTACATTTTTTGCAAATTAGGATTCATCAGCTAGAATTATACATTTTCCGAATCATTGAGGCAGTATAATTAAGAGATAACTAAAAAAAAGCAACAACAACACACACACACACACACACGTATATCCTAAAAAAGTATAAAGCATTAACAAAGAAATCATATTAGGTAGACGCATTTAAACTATTTCAAAACAACATCTTATTCATTTATGTATATCATTCACAACAAAAGAAAGAATGTCAATTCAACCTCAACCTGTACATCCCGTATATCAAATTGTCATTTTTTTATATTGAACGATAACGATAAATATCTTCATTCTTTGGTTTCCGGTTTCCGGTTCTGCATCTGTGTAGTCATTACCCGATTATTCTACATATCACGTCCACACGTTTACCTGTAATCCACCGAGTTACCATATAAATAAATAACAGCACCATTAATCAGAGTTAGCTTTGCTGTTGCGGAGATTTGAGAACTAATGGTGTTATGCTTTTTGAATTTTTTCATGAATGAAGAAATTTCATGATTTTGTTTTTATTTCAGTGGCAGCTGTCAAAAAAAAAAAAAAGAAATGTAATATAGTTTTAAAAAATTCATCTAGGCTAAAGGAGTCATGAGGATTCGGGTGGAAGATTGGAATGAAAGAACCTGTCTTATAAAGTAGCTTTCACAGCATATTGACCGGAAATGTCTTAATTGCGAGGGCGTACATTCTACGTTAAGATCTCATACTCGTGTAGGGATTGCAGCCTTTCATCGTCATTAAATAGGAATCCAATAAAAGATGGATTCTTATTTATAATACACAGAAATTAAACTTTAGGAAGTTTATTTTAAAGGAATTTAAATAAAGACCAAAATGTCCCAGAAATATAAAAATGAAATAAATAAATAAATAAATAAATAAATAAATAAATAAATAAATAAATGTAAGTTTATGTACTGTATAATGTTATTGCCTCAGGACAAAAAAAAAACTTGAATTTTACATGTGAGTTTCCTTATTCATTTCATTTCTTGGCAAAACTGAGCTATAAGTCATCATTATTATTCCAGTTTCTTTGTTTAGATTTGATACAACTATTTCTGTGTGCATTTGCAGTATTTTTTGTATAAAATTTGCATTGGCCGACGTCAGATCGCATTAATAAATTATTACTTTGGTGCTGTGTTAGAACTATTATACACTGTTAGAACTGTTTTAAGTTTCACCTCTAATCAAAAGCAACTTCATTAAGATTTAAAAATCAGTCTCTGATTCAAAATGTTGATAGGCTTTCTCTTCTTTCATCCGAATGGTTTTTATCCAGTTAATTCACCAGTCAGTTCTTGATATCATTTCCTCAGTTATGAAACTTAGTTTGTAATAGAATTAAAGTCAGTGAGCTCTACGAAATTCAAATTAATTATTATCATTGTATCATTCAACAATGAACGACACAATGGATCCAATGTGGCAGAGAACTTCTGAATCACAACTAGATGAGATTAAAACTTAAACGTTTGTTGGCTTAAATCATTTTTTTACAATTTGTCTACTGCGTAAATAAAAATGCAGGGAAATTTATTTTTATTGAATGTAAATAATTATGCATTAATGATGAGACGATATTTTTTGATTGAGAGAACAATATCATAGGAGAACAGCATCATAGGAGAACAGCTCTTGAACATACATAGAAGCAGTTATTCTTAAAAGTTAATCCTAATACACGATATACGGTTATACGATAGCAGGTCGGCATCCAAGAAAACCATAAAATATAACTCTGAGCTTAAAAACTAAATATGGACAAAACCAAGAGATCAAAGTCGTGATCTTGGAAATAACTATAATGAACATAATAGCTTCAATCAAGGCCAAAACCAATGACACTCGAAAACCTGATCTACACGGAAATTACGATCGTTCGAAGCTGATCAAGATAAAAAATAGGATGAAGTCTCATTACATTTAAAAGTACAGGGATGTAAATGATAAATTTTAATCTTATACATTATATTCATTACTTCTAATTATTTTAGCTCATCGTTTTTAATTTATATCTTCTTACAGCATTAAAGCAAATAACACTGGAAGTAGAATTTTAATTTCTAATAAATTTTGATCCTTTTGCTAGAATCATATCAAGGAACAGAAACAGTCCTGAAAAACTGATTCTGATTTGGTTTCGAAACAGTACAGGGTCAAAAACATTTTAAAGTCTGTGCTGTTTAAACCTCTATATACATTTATTCATTCACAAAAGCACCTGCCCTTTAACCATTCCACCCTGCATCTTCTCCCAGGGCGGTAAAAATCAGACAGCATTTGCCTTGCGAATGTAATGGATTGGCTATTGGAATGATGAAGAGTTTCTAACTGAGAAATCATGAAACTTTCATAGTGCAGTTACTTTCACTGCCACGAAATCCCTCAAGGTAACAGAGCTACTTTGGGAGCTGCTCTTTTTTTTATCCAAAATAAAATATCGCCGTGGATTCCTCCACCCTAAATGAACAAAGATAAATAAATATTAGTAAAGTAGAATATTTTTTCTTTCTTAGTATTATCATATTTTGTGAAAATGGGATATTTCTTTATGATGTTGAAAGAAACTATTTTCTATTCAAAACTTCCTACATTCCAAAATCAATTATTTCAAAACATTCGAATCTTATAAAGAAATACAGTTTATTAAAAATAAATAATTTTTAATAAGTAATTTTAGCAAAAGCTATTGTAAGCTAATGCTATTTAAAAAAATGGCACACAATCTATATTAGTAAAATCTTTTATTTCTCTGTCTGTCTGTCCGGCGCAATTTTCTGTGAGAATGGAAAATAGAAGTAATTTTTACAATGAAACATCCGCGACAGGAATCGAACCTGGAACCTTCTCATCCGAAGTCAGACGTCTTCTCGATTAGGCCATAGGGATTACAACTTTCTTCATATTGTTTTTTGACTTATCTCTGCTTTCCCTTCCCCCATCAATAAGGAATGTATTCAATCTTTTTTTTAATGTCAAGATTGTTTATTTATTTTCCATCCGTCAGTTTATTTGTAATTCGAAATCCACAATTAGAACTATAATTGCCGAAACGTTACAATATTTTAAATATTCTTACTTAACCAAATTCTATGTGATATTGAAAAATAAGCGCGTGTACTCGGGAGATGTAAGAATAAAGAAAACAGAGTCAAGAAAGAAAGAAACACTCTTTTTATGAGGTGGAAAACTGAAAAATCACTATTTGTAACTCAAAAACCATCAAAATTTGTAACTCAAAAGCCACTGAAATGTGTCAATTAATAAAAATGAGAGTCAAAAAAGAAAGAAGCAGAATTTCCATTAGTAGAATACTGAAAAATCACTATTTGTAGCTCAAAAACCATCAATATTTGTAACTCAAAAGTCACTGAAAAGTATGTATTAGAATAAAAAAAAAAACTCAAAAAAGAAAGACGCAGTATTTTTCTTAGGTAGAATACTGAAAAAACACTATTATAACCACAGAAACCACTGAAAAGTATCATTTGGAACAAAAAAAAGAGAGCCAAGAAATAAAGAAGCAGTATTTCATTAGTTAGAATACTGAAAAATCACTATTTGTACCCAAAAACCATCAATATTTGTAACTCAAAAGCCACTGAAAAAAGTATCAATTTTAATAAAAATGAGAGTCAAAAAAGAAAGAAGCAGTACTGTTATTAGATGGAATACTGAAAAAGCACTATTTTAACTCAAAAGCCACTGAAAAGTTTCAATTGGAATAAAAAAAGAGAGTCAACAAAGAAAGAAGCACTATTTTGATTATGTAGATTACTGAAAAACACTATTTGTAACACAAATATCTGGAATCAAGTCAAAGTCAAGAATGTACCGTATTATGCGACTCACCAACCAAGATTACCAGAAGCAGAGAAATTATGCCGAACATTTGCTCAGAATCGGAGACAATCGAGAACCACATAATGAAGAAATGATAACATTGCCAGATAATCTTTGCAGCAAAATAGAACAATTCAACCAGCTCATAGAAAAAAATATCTTACCTGAAATCAATAAATGGACAATTCTAACTCCAAACAACGAGATTATCGATAATATCAATCGAGTGATAAGTCAAAGAATACAAGGTGAGACTAGAGAGTATTTAAGTGAGAATAAAATTGACACTTCTGATAATCCACAGCACGAACATCTGTATCCGCCTTAATATCTGAACTCATTGAATCTCAGTGGTATTCCTCAACATCGTTGGTCATTGAAGATTGGATTTCTAATAATTTTGTTGCAAAATATCAATCCCAAGTTTGGACACTGCAACGGAACTCGACTTAAATGCCGTTCATTTATGTATGTTCATTTATGTCGATAATGATCTCATAGAAGTCGAAATTATAACAGGAACTCACAAAGGAGATTTTGTTTTCATCCATAGGATGTCTATGAAACCAAACGATAATCTACTTTATTCACTTTCACAAGAAAGCAATTTCCGATCAGGCCTTCTTACACGATGTTTATCAATAAAGCTGAAGGACAGACTCTAAATAAAGTTGCCGTCAATTTGGAGAACGTTGTCTTCACTCACGCACAACTTTATGTTTGAGTCACAAGTCATCAGAATTTGGTGATCTTCAGTCGAAAGAATAGTCACAATCAATTCGTCGCCAAGAATTTCGTATACAAGTTACGATCTTCATTCATCATCTATATCAACAAACATCCATCTCAACATATCTCTTCTTCAAATATCTATATCAATCAATCTGCACACGGGTAATGGTTGTAACTAAAAAAAGAGATTCAAGAAAGAAAGAAGCACTATTACTATTAGATAGAATAATGAAAAATCACTATTTGTAACTCAAAACCACTGAAAAATATATCTGTATTACTAAAAGCTTTTATTTCTCTGTCTGTCTGATGCAATTGTTGTACTTAGTGAAAATAGAAATAATTTCTACAAATTCACTACGGTAATCGAACATGCTCCGAAGTTAGACGTCTTAGCCATTAGACCACGACGACTACATTCTAATCTGTATAAAAAATAAAAATATATCATAGATATATGATTCTCACGCTGGTTCTAAAAGCAGTCGGGGATTGACAGAATATAAACATCAGAAATTAAATTAAAAAAATTTTAGTTTTAGTTTGCTTGATGTAATTGGTGTGTTTGTGTTTTTTTAATAAAAAAAAAGTTGTTTCGGTTACATATGCGGAGGCTTCCGGAGCAAAGCGACGAGTAGCCGACTAGTTATATATCAAAAATGATTTTATTTTTCCAATTATAAAACGCAGGCTCAAGATATCGAGCTGAGATATTTAACGATTTTTATAAGCAGTAGGAAAATACTACATCCAATTACATATTATTTATATTCGATTAATATAACTTATTCCTCTTTGAGATCTATGTTATAAAGAAGGAATATATTTTATTCTAAAACACCAAAATCTTTCGTAAATGGAAGAACAACTCCCACATTGGTTGTTGGTCTTAAATAACCATCATGATTACAAATATTTTCTTTTATCACTTTTTTGTCCATTCTCAATTAAACATAAAACTTTAAAGACAATTCAGAAAATACAGAAACAAACAAAAAAAAACCACGTTCTTGATGGTTTAAAACCATAGAACACTTTCTATTGTTTTCACTATCAAGCATGCTATATTTTTGTTAAAATATGTTTCTTAACATAACGATTGCCGGAACTCAACCTCAATATTTTTCATCTTTATTTGTTTGTTTATCTGTTTGTGTGCGCATCACTCTGTATTGGCTGGACTGTTTTCTTAATTTTTTTTAAATGAGTGTTTTGTTAAATTTTGATACGTTGCTCATTCTAATGCAACTTAAATGAACAGTATTATTTTTGCCTCCACCACCGTTATGCCCCCAAAAATAACCCCAAATCCTTCTCTTTAATGACTCGGCTGATTTCCTTAGAATTTGATATGTTGCTTACTTTAGATAAAACTTAAAGTATTAATATCTTATTTTGATCTTCATTTCTCTATCACTCAATATGAATCCCTCTCCTCTCCATCACTCATGCTCAACCCTCACGATATATGGATACCTGAGCCTATTCCTATTTTATTTTTTTAAATGAAATAATTATTTTTTAATATCTAAAAATATATTTCCAAATAAATTAAAATATCGAAATAACTAACCAAAGTCTAAAATAAAATTGCTCAATGTAGAATTGATTTAATTAATACATGTGAACTTATTAATTTATATTTGCTAATTGATACTATTCAAAGTTATGGGTAATTATTACATTAAATTTAACTTTTCTTTTTTATCTTTTTAGTGAGTTTACTTTGCTTCTGTACCCTTTATAAAAATCAATGGTTTTGGTGCTTCATGGTCCGGAGTTCTCCATCTGCTTGAAGGTAATTGTCAAATTGCCAAGAACAGGGTTATTCTACCGGCTGGGAGTGGTAGCGTGCTCCTGTAATCCAGCTATAGGGAAGCCGGAGTCAGTGGACAGTTGGAGGATAGGGGTATGCCCCACCCATTATCCTATGTGGACTGGATGTCCGCACTATGCACAGCATCCACATGGTGACGGTGGGGGAGCTCGTCGTCCCCAGGTGAGCTAAGGAGGAGTGAACCGGGTCAGGGCGGAAACGCAGCAGCCAAAAGCTCCCGTGTTGTGCAGTAGTGGGTTCGCATCTTGGAGTAGGTGGTGTTTGGGAGCCTATCCGAAAAGCACTGAACCTGACTCTTTTCTCTCTTTTTTCAGTTTTCTTTAACGATTACATTTAATTTATTCATCAATAGTCATTATCTGAAATCTGTTTTTCCCAACTATTTTATTCTTTCTTTCTGGAATACATCAACAGGTTGTTCCATTTCATTTTGATTCGCATCAAATTTTTTAAAAAAATCCATGAAGTCTATTTTCTTATGTTGTTTTTCTAATTTTATTTTTAATTAGTAAAAATGTTTTCAATATAACAAGGGCGTCCCATAGGTCTCTAATTTATGTCCTACATTCATGTTATGTGTATGTAATATCCTTCAATGCCTAAAATTTACGAAGACTTTCTTTTATGCTAATAATAATGTTTTAAAACAATAGTAAATATTTAAACTAATAGTAAAAAAATACTATTAGTATATACTATAATGATTAAATTAGAATACTCAACAACAAATACAAGCAGATTTCAGGAGATAATAATGATCACAAGATGGCGATAAATAGAAACTAATCCAAATTTTTGATGATAATAACAACATTCTGAAAGAATTTAAGCCCTACTTCCTTGAAAGGACATTCTTAAAATTCCTGTGTCTTTATAAGTCATGGAAGCAACAAGAAAGAAAAGCCATCATTTATTTTCAAATTGGAATACTTGCTGAATAACCAGCAGAAATTTCATATTTTTTGAAAAAAAAGATTGTATAATATAATTTATGTAATAATTATTAGGTTGTGTAAGTTGAGTATTCGTACTAATAGCGCGAAAATTAATGAATTAACTAAATGATTAATATATATTGTTTAAGACATTGACAGAAATCTATTTTTTATGTTCCAATTCTTTTTTATAGGAATTTTTGTCGCCTTCTATTGGTAGCTGTAATTTCTGGATTTTAAGCTACTAGGAAAAGATTTCATTGTAATTATTAGATCTTGTCTTTTGCAAGATGTACGTATACCAAGTTTTATGAAATTTCATAGAACGATCAACAGGATGGCAAACAAGAACAGCCTGATTTATTTAATAAGCCTCAATTTCCAGGGAAAATAGACTAACATAATTCTAAGTTATTAAAAATATGTTTTGAAAAGAAACTAAAATTATAAAATTTAAAGACAAATATATGAAGTAAGATTTTACGTGTACTGCATAACTTTAGGAACAAAAATTGAGCCATACACCTGCTGAAATTAATTAGCATATTTATACAAAGCAAAAGTCTAATAAATATAGAATAATTCATTAGACTCCTTTAAATCTTTAAACACATGACATTTTTATCTAATTTAATCTTTAATTTTTATTTACTGAATTTTAATAAATAAAATAAAATAAATAGCATCCTTTGACCCATTATAAATTTATGAAATTTAAAGTTGGTAGTCAAAATTACCCTTCAAAACTAAAAGACAAGAAAATAAAGACAACAATCAAAGTAGAAAACATAAAAAATGGGCATCGTTAAATATTGCCTCAAAAGGAATTTATCCACAAAGAAACAGAAAGAGAAAAAGAAAACAAAAAAAAAGTAAAGAAAAAAAAAAAACAAATGAAAGAAATAACACAGACATAATGATAATAAAAGAAAAGCCTTTTTGTATTCAGCTGAGACTAAATTTATGCTTTAGCACAAAATTATATTAACTTGTTGGGTTAAGCTTAGACCCTGGGACAGCCGTTTCGAACTTCTTCAGTTAGGGCTAATGAGCCAGGGCGACACCCAAAAAGGCGTACGAGAGAAGAATAATCTCATGTTGTTAATCAAAAGGACCCTACAAAACTAAAGGACAAGAAAGGGTCATTTTGATCACCATCTTAAGATAATTCTTCCACCTTGTGCGCCTTTTGAGTTTTGCAGTGACTCAGTAGCCCAAACTGATGAGAGCACAAGAAGCTCGAAAAGGTCGTCCCAAGTCTCAGCTTAACCCAAAAAGATAATATAATTTAGTGCTAAAGCATAAATTGAAGCGCGCCCCATAATAAAAAAAGGAAGTACATTAACTTAAGAAAAAATACAAATAGAAAAAAGATTAGGAAAAAATAAAAAAAAAATTAAGAAAATAAGAAAAAACAAAACAAAATCCACGCGTACATTGAGAAAAAAAGATTAAGACGAGAAGTTAAAAACAAAACAAAAAAACAACACTAAATTTACGCATTAGAACCGACAATCTTCAGCATATAAGTCCTAACTTTACCTATCTAGCTACAACTGACAACTGAAACGAGGTGGTTGCATTTCTAAGATTTAAGCTAAATAGCGGAAAACCAATGAAAATAATGCCAAATAATTCGATCATGGGGGGGGGGGAGTTGGCCCCTGAATATTCCTTTTTCCTACGTTGTTTAGGCCTCTGAACACGATGGTGAAGTCCGTTTGTCTATCCGAATTGTTAAATTTGATACATATCAGAACAGAAGAACAGGAGACAGCGGTTAAAAATTGCCAGAATACTTAACTTAAAATTAAATATTCGCAATAATTCAAAATCTGTAAAGAAAACCAGAAATTTTATGTACGAGAGCTGTTCAAAAAGTAATAAAAGGACTATCTACTATCAACGTCGAATGCTTGTAGTTCTACAATACTCGAAGTTTGAGCAATGCACGCGCCAGCCGTGTTTAGTTATTGTCGTCTTTCTGTATGTGATATGCGTTCCACTTCAGAATTGCTAATTATTTAAAAAAAGAAACAGTTTTATTATTTACTGAACAGCCCTCGTATATATAAGAATTAATTAAGAAAGATTCCGATTTAATTAGTGCTTTTCTGAAGAGTACAGATGTAGCTAGGAGCTAAAAAACTATCAATCAATTCTCTGATCACCATAAGCCCAATATTATTTGCCCTAAAAACCAGAGACTCTCCTAGACAGACTTAATATTTATAAGGCAGCGATTCTCAACCTGTGGGGCGCGCCCCCCTAGGGGGGCGTGGTAAAACTAAAGGGGGAGCGCGAGTATATCGAGAAAAAATCTTATTAAAAAAGTAGGTTTGGAGGTTTTTTTTTTGGTTGAACAGATTTAATTTATTTGCGTCCTCCTTTTCAGTTTAGAAAAAAATTATTGTAGGGGGGGGGGGGCGATGAGAATTGTGATTGGAAATTAGGTCGCAAGTACTAAAAGGTTGAGAAACACTGTTATAAGGAATATCGCATTGGTTTTGTTAAAATTCGACAGAGTAGATAATTAATCGACCGAGTAGTAATGAACTTTATCAGAATATTTTTCAACTTTATAGGTTAGAAGCAAATCAATGAAAAAAAATTTAATAACCATTTTTATAGCCATTTTATAACAATGATGAAAACAAAATTGAAGATATCCCCTAATTAATTAACTTGAATTAATATTTTTAACGAATCATTTTAGACACTAATCTTATCGGAAGCTTGAGATTACATTCCTCTGAAACCACATCAAATTTTACTGCACTTGTTTATTTTAAGTAGACATGCCTTTAAGAATATTTTATGTGTACGGATGTCTTTCCTAAGGTTTAATTATAATAATTCAAATCTATTAAACTCTAGTAACTGATTGAAAAATTATGATTACAAGTTTGAATAAATAAATAGAAATTTTAAATTATCTTTCAAAAGGACATTGGTTTATTTAATATAAAAAGAGTTTAATTAAAACCTCATTTTTGTTGAAAAAATTACGATTTGTTTCCAATAATTAAAAGGAAATTTCGTTTTGAACAGAAATATTAATATAAAATCAGGCTAAATTATTTCAGAAGGATGTCTCATTCATTAGGAACGATTAGAGGTTTACCAAATTATTTCACTGATTACAAAGACTCATGTAAAGTTTGAAGATACTCAATTCAATCTGCAAATGGATGGAATCATCCGTTTTATCCGTTTTAAGATGGTAAAATGTATTCCCTATTATATTCAAAATATAATCTTCATCTTAATCTATCTTAGACAAGGAAATTAACGTGCGTTAATACATTTTTACAGCAAAATAAACTAAAGAACGCACATAACTAAACAAAACAAAACACAATTTCACTGAGCTATTTTTGATATTAGTGCTGGAAATGGAGGACAGCGCTGTTTCGAGGCTTTTTGGCCTCTCATCAGCACCACCTATCCAGCATACCCAAGCTCAGTGAAAAGGACGAATAGACAAAACGGACAAACATACAAAT
>JAFIDM010002131.1:37645948-37664621 GCA_023159025.1 Thereuonema tuberculata
GCGCTGTCCTCCATTTCCAGCACTAATATCAAAAAAAGCTCAGTGAATTTGTGTTTTGTTTTGTTTAGTTATGTGCGTTCTTTAGTTTATTTTGCTGTTAATCTATCTTAATAGTAGCAAAAATGTAGTTTACACTGAGTCTTGAAATACGTTTAATTTGAGTTTTCGTAATTTCTTTGTTGATAACGTAGGGGAGATCGGGGCCAAGTGGATCTAGGGATAGAGTGGACCGTTGACTTTAGTAATTCGTGTAGACGCTAGAATGTGCCAAAAATCGGATAGAAGGTTGGTGCCATTGTGGCGCTGCTACCACAAAAGCGTCAGTGAATTCGGCTTATTGGTGACAGTGAGGTGATCGATTGTTTTGTTTTTGTTCAGGTAAGTAAATGTTTAGTGTTGTTTTTACTTTAATATTGCCGTTCAGCGATGCATTGAATAACACAACCGTAATATGCATATTAAAGGCGGCAATCTAAAGATCATTTTAAGCTGTAGTATGAATTGAATAATTAAAGTAGTCGATAGTTACAACTGAAGGAAATGCCAAAATGGCGATGGGGCAGAGTGGACCGAACGACAAGGGGCACATTGGACCACTGATCCACTCCGCCCCGCTGTTTTTACAATCAAATATTTTGGCACTGTACATTATTTTTTTTCTATATTATATATTTATTAGGCCTATTATATTTTATTGTATTATATTATTACATATTATATTTTTTTATATATTTTTTTATGTAGGCTATTATATATTGTGTGTAGCCTATATTATTAAAGGATATTACCCCTTTAGTAATTCCTCTCAGCAAGTACCGTAATAGGGGAAGACTTCGTGCGAAGGCATCTTAATCTTCGAAAATAGCCAATTTACACATTTAACTGTTATTAAATTCTAATTAAAAACTATGCAAACTGTCACGTTGTGGAATTGGCAACATGACAGGGAATCTTGGCCTCTGAGGGAATATATTTTGATTTTTAATAATTGTATTGTTGTAATTATATATTTGAATTTTTGTTTTTGGTAAAGTCTTGTATATTATTATTGTGATATTTCATGGTTAAATATTATTTTAATGGTTTGAGCTTATTTAGAAAACAATTTGTGCGAAAGAAAAAGAAAAACTTCGAAAAAACAGTTGTGCGTTGATTGTGTGATCACGTGGTTTTATCTGTTTCGTTTTCCCATGGGAACAAAAAGAGAAGACTTAAGTACACTCTGGCGAGAAAAATCAGATCAGTTGATGAATCTGAAACACACGGGCAAAAAGTACACCCAATCAGTCTAAACATTTCAGGAGAGGGAGCATATTCTAAAACACATACAATTACATCCCTAAGTGAACTAACACAATTTTCAGTAAGTGAAACTCTAAATTAAATATAAATTCTATACACACTTTGATACATTAGAAAGCATTAAAAAATGGCATAAATAACAATATAATCTTAATAATCTTAATAGAGAACAAAAAAAGATCAACGGCAATACTGACGGATACGCCAGTAAAAAAAGCTCTGCAAGAAGAGCAATGAAAATTTAAAGAAAGAAAAGAAAGAGTAGCAACGAAAAACATGACTCGGCCAACAGTCTCTAAAAGCAACATAAACAAAAAAAACAAATAGAAGCAAATGAAAAGGGATAAAGAGGAAACAACAATTACAGAAGATTAGTGATGATGAAGATGATGAAGATGCTGTGTGCCTCTCCTGTTTGAAGAACTTTAAAAAAAGCAAACCATGGCAGGAGTGGATTCAATGTATGCAGTGCAAGAGATGGGCTCATAGTTCCTGCGTAGCCAGTGATATTCGGGGTTTATTTTACGAATGCCTCAACTGCAAAGAAGATTTCTCTAGTGATGAAAATGATTAATTAATTCAATGTAAACCTATTTGATGTTATTCATTTACGACTTTCAACTGCATAATGATTATTTTAAATTTTCACTTGAATATATAATATCTTAGGTAGTCCATGTTAAGTTAAACTTTATTTCATGATATCCTAAATAGCATGTTATTTTATATTCAATAAAAATCTTACTTTAAATGTTATTCTTACTCGGTCCAACGTGTCCCATGGGGTGGTCCAGCCTGCCCCGTGGTCGGGGCAGGTTGGACCACTCTACCATTTTTGCTTTGCGAATTAATACCAATTTTATTTATGAATATAATGAAATGAAATCAAGTATTTACATTCTTGAATAGTTCCCGCTTCTGACAAAAATAAATGCAATGGAAATCTCTTAACAAAAAAACAAAACAAATTCAACAAAAAAAAGTGGACCGTTCTGCCCCGGTCTCCCCTATAACAGATACAAATGTGTATACTTATTTCTAGGTAGAAAAATTACCTTTTTTTCATTTTCGGGAATAATCGTTTAAGTATTTAATTACATCAATGAAGACTTGAAGCATTGTTTTGTATGAAAATATTTGAGTTATAAATAATATAATTTTATTGAAAATTCTGTGGTTTATTTTGTGTTATTTAAAACCAATTCCTTTGTGTATTGAAGCATTTAAACATTGGAATTCTTGAAAATTGCATTCCTTTCTCAGCGAGAGGCGATCGCCTAACCGCAGATCAGGCGATTGCAAAGGTCTGAAATTTTCTTTTTTTTTTGTATCCACCCTTTACTCTTCTTGATCCAAATTCAAGGGAAACACTCGAAGGAATATTCTATTGATTTCCTTTCGTTCGAGTTCATAAGATAGACAAGAGGAGCAGATTAACTTGAAAGGAAGGAAACTTCCCCGGAATTCAGGACCCCTGACTTTCTTTCCGAGAGGAAGCAAAGGCTTATGAGATTATCTTGTCTGTGTGTGTTTCCTTCCTTACAACTTTTGGCTCGTAAACCGATTTTCTTGACATTCATCTTTATGGACACAGGATTTTTGTTTTTGTTTTATATTTGAAAAGTTTATCGAAGGCTGTCTATAATGGTCAGAGCATTACGCTAGTATATCATTCTGGTGAGGAGTACAGAAAATAAACACACCGACGTTCACTAGTCTAATGGGACAAGTCGAGATAGGAGAAAAAGATGCGTCTTAGCGTTGTAGCTGTCCTGCATGACTCCCCTGGAGATCTAAACCCATTAAACAGAGATGAATCCTAGGACACGTCTGGAAGCAAAAATGACCAGGGGAAATCGCAGACCACTCTCAAGTGTAAACCCAGTTCGTGGAGCCCGTTATATTCGCCCGTTTCAATTGAGCTGTCAAATTCACTTCATTTGAATGTGACTTTAACAAAATATGCGGAGACCATATCGTTGTATATCTCGCTTTTCACTTAATTGTCAGACCATGAAGTTATTTTTTCGTTTCATATCGCTTTTGAATCAATACAAAAGAGAACATATATTGTATCGGTGGGCCCGGTAGCCGAGTGGGTAAGGGCGCTTGGCTGCGGGTTGGAGGTAGCGGGTTCGATTCCCGGCCTCGGCGGAGGACGGGAATTTTTTCCACGCTTCTTTCTCCTCCAAACGGGCCCTAGGGTCTACCCAGCCCTCTATAGAATGGGTACCGGGTTTCTTTCCCGGGAGTTAAAGGTGGGCGAGCGACGGGCCGACCCCCCGTCCTCAACTTTGTCCCGTAGGTTCTGAACACTGGAGCCTACCCTCCAGTTGCATTGCGCGGTCCTCTGGGCCTGATCGCAACTTTAACTTAACATACATTGTATCGCAATCACAAGTCTAGTAACAGAAGAAAGGGATTTTGGGTTGTTAGGAAGCATAAGAAACAAAGTTAGTTTCTTATCGGGAAGATAGGAATTATCGTGAAGATTGGAATTTTTATTTTTATATATTCTCGAAATTGCATTGAAATGAAATTCCATTGATATTCATAAATCGATGAATTGCAGCTGCTGCCCTAAGCACGGATAAACATTGATGCTTCTCCCCTGCCTCACCCTTCTTCACATACCAGGTTTTGCTCGGAAAGTGATAAGGTGCTGTACAAACACAATGCAGTTGATAGGAATAAGACCAAGACTCATAGTAATTAAATTGAATAAAGCTTAAAAAATGATTTTATCAAGTTTACACTTTCCTTTTTAAAATTCATTCATTCATCTATTTTTATTTAATACTTTCTTCTGATTTTTGGTTAGCAAAAATCTTTAATTATATCTTTAACTGAAAATTTCTCTAACAAAATTTGCTTCTATCCTTATAAGAGTCAAATCTTTCAGCCTGGTATATTTTTATTAAAATTGCTGCTGATGCTCCATAATGAATTTCTTTTTGACATTTATGATACTGTATGTTATATTTTTACTTCGCTTAAAGACATTTCAAATGTAAACAATAATGACGTCACAAATGTTTACGTCGTTTGAATGATATGGTTAATCATCCAAAATCATCTAGTTAGCTTCATAGCGACTGTACTTTTGATCCAGACCTTGTACCTTGATGAACACCTAATGGCACGGCTACGATGGAGAGGCATACTACGGGGACTATTGTTGGACTACGCCAAGGATAAAGAATCTCTATCGAGAGCTCCAAGCTCTGGTATCTGAATTTCTTCGTAAGTGGTGTGGACACTGGAGACTTGCAATTATATTTTTTATATTGTTATTATTATGTAAAAGATTAAAACCATGGGTTTCCGCAGCAAAGATAACATGGCGATTCAAGAATCAAAGCACATATTGCCAAGTGAAAAGTAGTGTGAAAGAATAATTAGGGATGTGTGGTTGCGTCTATAAATTTTCTAACTATGAGTATTGTGTTGAGAACCTTAGTCTTCTGGAGTTGTGCATAAGTGTTTTTTGTTAAGTCCTAGTGTGGTGAGACTGTGGTGCAATGTGTGAGGCATCAGACCAGTGGCAGACAGGATGATGGGTGCAAAGCGCACTCGGTCCTGCCTCCACTGCTTTGGAGCTCGTGTGCTAGATCGATGTATTTAATGATCTTGTCTGTGTGAGTTTTCAGCATGTTCTTACTGATATCAATGCTGCAATATCAATGAGATAGGTCTGTTTGTTGACCTTATCAACAAGTGTGATATCAGGTCTGTTGTGATGTATGGTTTCGTCTCTATGAATGGGGCGATCCCAGTTCAGCTTATGTGAGGGTGACTAATACGCTTTGTGGTGTGTACTTCTAGTAGTTCTTAATTTGTGAGTATTTGTGTGCTAGCTGTTGATGAACAAACGATGCTACCTGATTGTGTCGGTGGAGGTAGTCCGTTTGGGAGAAAAAGGAACAGCCTGATATTATGTGTCGATTATCTCATGCGCATATTTCCTGCATGTGTCGTCATGCGTATTTGCATCGTGTAGAATGTATTTCTTGTAGTTGCGTGTGGGAATGACTTGTTCCTATATCGCGATCATTAACTCTTCCATGGCGCAGTTCAAAATCCTCCAAATTTGAAGTCTAATCGGGTGTTAAATGAAGCTTACGGCATTTGTCGATTCCAAATTCCATTCCAATGTCTTTGGTGAACTGTGTAGTGACTTATAGTATAAAGTTAGTTGTTTGTGACCTAGAGTTTAATATTACCCATGTAGAGTAAGTGTGTGATTTTGTATGGTGTCAGAGTGCCTGAGGTAAGCTTAAAACCGTATTTTGTTACAGGCTCTGGGGTGATTGATCACCTCGTAACAAGTATGATCATACGTTGTAAACTTTGTATGCAGGTGAGGGGTGCTCACATACCCTATTAATGTCTGTTTTTATTGTTTGTTTTGAATTTAAACATCATTTTGTTAATGACGCAAATAGGACGTCATCTTATAATTTATGAAAATTCAATATTTTGTTTATCTCTGTATGTAATTCTTTGTTTTGTTTCATGAATAAACATAGAGCTACTTACTTGCAGTATTTCATGTCAATCAAAGCAGTACTTGTCTATTTTTTCTCATTTTACCGCTCCTTGCTTAACTTTTGGAAGTGAGTGCATTATTATGAAATTTTAGCTTATTTCTTCTTTTCCTTTGGTACTCAAAGCGTCTGCTTATTTTGCTTAATTGTTAATCTACCCCTGATGCTATTCAAGTACAAAGAATTAAATTATCGTTTTTCTTAATATAATGTATTTTAAAACATATATGAACATAATAAAAGAACCTTCATTGAAATAAAAACACTAAATAAAACCTAAACTCTTGAAAATCCATAATTACAATATCTGATGAATAAAACAAAACAAAATTTTCTTTTTTCTGAAAATAATAATTATTTCAATACTTTCTTAAGCTCACAAAAACTGTTAGACATTTCATATTAAATGCTTACTTTATTTTAAAAAATAAATTTCTTAAGCTCCTTAAATCTGCTGAATTTTAATGATATCAAAGTCGTTAAGGGGATTAATCAGTGGACATTTAGAGGATTAGTAAACAGAATAATAACCATTGATTAGGACATCAATAAAAACCCATAAATTTAGTTCTAATGCTTTTAATTGGAAATTTTTGTCATTTATATGCATTGATTTTTCGACAAGAATTCAAACTGAAAAAAAAATGAAGACCTAAAATTTGTAGTTCTTTTTGTTTTTTAGTTTGAGTTCTAGCAATAAAAACCTTACATCTATAGTTTTTTGCTATTAAATATGAATACCAAGTTTCAGGAAGATCTATCAAGAAGGAAACACACAAGGACAGAATATTCTATTTGATGAGCTGCACTTTCATGAGCTAAAAAAAAAGAAAAACAATTCATCCCAAGGATACTGTATTTTTAGGGAACTATCAAAAAGCAAGAAGAAAATAGAAGTTTAAGAACTGGAATTTCACCTAGTATTATATAAAATTCTCCATATCTACACGTTAACTTTCAGAAATCCTTTATTCGTGATATTTCGCAAATTTTATTCAAATCTGCTTCTTCGGACGTTTAAAAAACTCCTTCTCTAATAAACAGAATACATAACAATAATACGGCTTACAAAGGTATAGTACATGTAGAAAGCCAAGTGTAATACATCCAAAATGTTACAATATTATTGAGATACAATAAGATTGATGGGAACAAAAACAATGGGAAAGACTACCTCATTATTATTGATTATTGTTGATAAAAAATTTTCAAAATGTTACAACCTGATTAAAATACAATAACTTCTTTACTAATATTTTTTGTTTTAGAGGAATTTATCAGTGTTTCTAATGCTTTTTTTTAAATTTGTGTAATGTGCAACTGTTAACCTTTAGAAATTTGTCTTTATTTATGCAGGGGAAGGTGTTGATGATACATGATTCTATTCTGAACCTATCTTTTTCTTCGTCAATTTTGAATAAAAGATAGGTTCAGAATAGAAAAAAATCAATACTTAACTAATTCTATATCCAGCTATACAGCTGAGTATTTTATATAAATTCATGAAGTTGTTCAATTAGCGGTCTGCTACAATATGGCTACAGCCCGGCACGAAAATCAGGAAAAAGAGATGTATTATGACACCTAAGGAGACGCGGTGCTTTTATGCAAACAGGCAGTTCATCTAAATCTTAAATTTACATTGAAAAATTGCTAAAATTACAATAAAAATTTATTGTATTATTACTTCTGCATTTTAATTTCTGAAACAAACTGCACAATTTTACTCAAAAGTTTCTCTAAATATTTTCCTCTGTCGTCATTTTATATTACAAATGTGAATTATTTTCTCATCTTTCTTCAGTGATTATTTTAGCAAAATTTTACGTATTTTCCAGATTTCTTATCATCATCTTTTTTCAGACGACATTTGAAATTATAAAAATTTTTTTAATACAAAAACGTGAACACAAACTAGAATTACTTGCATTTTATATTGATGTTCAGTTAATATCAAAGCTAGTTTTAATATTTTTTATTACTTGAATTTATAGTTTTTCTTTATATTTTCATTACTTATTAATTAGCATAAAAAAGTAAAGAGAAATTCCTCATTGTGCAAGTTCTCATTGTATATAATTACACTTTTATTATGCAAAGTTATTATATGTACACTGTATATTCTTAAGCTTTTAATCATGATTCTAAAAATACTTCTGAGATTAAACTATTAAAGCTTTATTTTCCGTAAAACAAAATGTGCCTACAGTACTGGGTAATATAGGCCTGAAGCCGATACATAAATATATGCAGACATATTTTATATAAGTTCTATTTTTAATTTTAACATAAGAATGCGCAAATACGAGGCAATTCGGAAAATTGAGCAGTAAAATAATTTATATAACTGCTGATTTCCTAATCACTCCATATTTAAGAAGATTTAATTGAAAAGAATTGAATAAATAGAATTTTAAAGAAACTATATGAAACGTAGTTCATATAAATTTAGAGTTTCTGCTACTATTTTTAAATGACAAAAAAAAATAAAAATATATATATATTTAGGGGGCACCCGGATTTGAACCAGGGACCTCTCGATCTGCAGTCGAATGCTCTACCACTGAGCTATACCCCCAATGTTCAAATTGTGAGAAAATATCTATAATGTTGTTTTGAAATTAAGAAAGAAAATAGCAAACAATTGTTATTACTTCATTTTCTATCGAAATTACATTTTTCTTTGTTTGGTTTTAGATTAATTATTAACATCCGTTATTAACATCTGTAGATCTCATTAGTGAGTCATCATATCGGTCATTAATTCTACGTTTGTTTTTATCTTTTCTTATCAGGTATAAGAAGGCTTTTGAAAGACCAGATTACTGACATTATCATATCAGTCGGTGTAGTTATGGAGAAATAAATCTATTCTTTATATGTTTTTCCCAGTCAAAAAATTATAAAACTGCCAAACTAAGCGTTGAAATATCAAAATATTTAATAAAAAGAATAAATCTCAAATTTATTAGTTATATTATCTCTCGCTAATCATACCTTATCCCCGTTTCTGGCAATTCAGTTTTGATAAACCTTCTCTACAAAAATCTTCTGTGATACAGTGTGTTAAATTTTTAAACCTTAAAAAAAAAATTGAACTTTTAATTACAAATATATTAACGATTACTTAAATACATTATCGATTCTTTAATATTGTTCTTATTTTAAAGTAATTCCTATAGAAATCTGTAATAAAATCTGTTCTAAAAGTTTTCCTAATGTTTTTCAATTTTAAGAAGTTGCATTTCGTTAACAGAATCAGTTTGAGACGTATTTCTTCCATGCTTGTTTTGTATTTAAATATACATTCAGTTGACCTAAGGAAGACTCCATAGCAGAGAGTGAAAACAAAGATTTTGTATAAAATGCCTCACAACCTTATCCTAACGAGGGCGTGCTGCACCAGTAGAAACATCCGATTATCTCACTAAGTGGATTAATTAGAGATGATGATTTTTCTGAAATCCAAATAATTTGGAAGGATAGGGGAAAATCTTAGAATAGCATCCAAGAGCCGACAGGTTGTTCCTTCCACCCTTTTGACAAGCGCCTTATCAATTTACTGACTAGTTTGCAATGATTAACTGAACTAATGAGACATTTCATGTCAGAATCTTTGAGAATTTTATTCATTTACTATCTGAAAGCCCAGTTCTTCGTACGGGTTACAAAAAGCAGATTTCCTGATGAGGATTAGAAAGAAATTGAAATTGTGAAATCACTTCGAAACTTTTCCAGTTCGTACAACAATCACGTGATAATTACGAAGTAATGTTATATTAATATCGAGATCGGAGAATGTAACTTCCAACCCATTTCTCCCCATCTCCACAACACAATCACAGCAAATCTTCCACAGTTGGCAAGCAACCACGTGATCGGTACAAATTAACGTTATATTCTTATTGTACAACCTGAAAACCCTGTAATAGTATCGTTCATTAATATTTACCCATCCCCTCGCCCCCTCCCCCTCACCCGTCTACACCCCATAGGCCTCGGTATTGAATATGAAGTATCTGAATTGAATAGGAGGTGCGTTTTAAAGCAGCATGACTTTTTGCTTTTGCCTATCACAGGTGGTTTAAGTTTCTCATTTCTACTTATATTAGCTCCAAGCAGAAGTATCAGGCGTTGTTTGCTTGCTTTTCCGGAAGTGCACTATCACCCTTAAATGACAGAGTTTTATCAGGCAAAAGACGTTAAAATAAGCCTGTTTCATCCAGATTAAAAATATTTGATGCATCAAACCTAGATAAAATGTCCTTGAGAACACTGTTCTTCCAGTCTTTTATAGCATCACCATCAAACAGCTGCAGCTTCTCCGCAAATCGTTTTAAAAGAAAGGCAATGTCTGTCTTTGAAACGTTCCAGCCAACCATTGCTGCCGCCGAAATCTTCCATGTTCAACTCTTTAGCAATTTCAATGGCTTTTTCTTTGATAATCTCGGCAGAAATCGGCACATTTTGCGATCTGGCAGGTTTTAACCATCGAACTAAAACCTCCTCAATCTCGTCAAACTTCGATTTCTTTGTCTTTGCAGTCAGCTTCTTCAATTACTTGTTTCGATGAAAGAATATCGTTTAATGTAGTCCTGGGAATATGATGTTCTTTGGCAAAAGCTGTTTTCGAAACATTTGATTTTTCAAAAAGTGCAATTAAGTCTTTTTTTTTCTTTAAAAGATAACGAGGTAAGTTTTCGTTTCCCTGACATGTTACCTGAAATGACATGTTTCCCTGAAATGTAATCAAACTACGAAATTGCAAGATAAAAAATAGCCCTTATAGCGGAGCTTTTTTGCTATGAAATGAAATCACACTCAGTAGGTCAAGAAAAACGTTTACACTTGACAAGAGTCGCAGCGAGAAGTGTGTAATTTCCCAAGTGAATTTCCCATGTGAAAAACCCCGTAAAGGCTAGGCTTTCTTAAGCGTGAAGTGAAGGGGCGGGGCTGAAAAGATAGCAGGCAAAATTGAGAATAAAGATGCTTTTTGCCATTTTTGAGGGTGACGAGTTATCCGGAGTAGAATTAAATTTGGTGACGACTAAAAGAGGGTTATTTTACATTATTGTCTATGATACTTTGTCGGGACCAAAGGAAAAACTTAAACGGAGTGACGATTTATCCGGGTGACGTCTTAACGAGGTTTTACTGTATTATATGTATCCATGATGTAATCAGAGTAAGTCTATAGATATCCATACGTATTACATACATTAAATATTATTCATATTATGGTAAAAAGGACATTAAATGTTTGTATAATATGTAGTAATTTTTGTTTCTCATTGGATGTTAATATTCTCGAACTTTACCTATAAAGGCTGTAGAGTCTCTAGAAGATAATAGCAATCACCTATCTTTGTTGATCTGATCTGGTGATATTAAAGTGCGAAGCATTCATATATCTTATCCGATTTTCAACAGCACATTCAGATACAATTTTCATGAAATAATGCTGTTCCCTGTTGATTAATTTTGAAAATGAGGTGCTTAGTAATTTTAAATTTTTTGACTGTTTGATAGATGTAAGACAATACATTTTTATGTACGAATGGTTAATCCAATTTTTTCTTTATTTTTAGTATCTCAATTTAGCACAGTATTATTCTTGTATTAAATCTTTAAATGCGGAGTATTTGCAGGTGGTCAGTTTAATTTGTGACTTTTTAAGTTCTTATTTTGCACTATTCTTTTTAATTTAATTCTTATCCTTCAATCACTTTTGAAGTATTTTACTTCAGTTTATTTTAGTATTATTATTAATAGGTTTTATTAACAAAAGAAAATAAAGTAAAAGTATTACATAAGGAGGACCCATTGGTTCATGGGGATGCTGGAAATAAGGCTCCCCAAGTTTCATTTGCTCGGGAATGAGATGAGGAGGGGGTCAGCCAAACACTCACCCGCCTTTACCCCCGGAAAAGGAACCCGTTCTACAGAGCGCATTATAAACCCTAGCGAAGGAGAATTCAGCCTGAAAAAACCTCCTCCGGGGATTGAACCAGCTTCCTCCAAGCCCACAGACAAGCATCTTATACACTTGGCTACCCAGTCAAGAAGTGAAATTTAAAAATATTGACATTACTGTTTAAGATTATTGTTTCAGAATTGTAAATCACTTTAATTTTAAATTTAAAAAAAAATACTATTGTGATTTAATTTTGTAATTTTAAATTGTTCTCGAACGGCAGTAATAAAATTTGTAAATTAATAAAAACATTTATTATTATTATTAATAAAAACAATTTATATATGACGTATATGTAAATGAGATTTCAGCTGTTACTCTACAGGGTTGCCGCAGGGAGCTCATCGTTTTCATTGGTTTACTATTTGTATTAAAACCTGACATTTTATTTTGTATACTCACTTGAAAAAAGTTACGGTGTGTTATGTAACTGAAGCCAAGGTCGTGTTTGTGTATTCTTAAGTTTTTGGATTAATATTATCAAGATTAGACAGGTGTACAGGCTTCAATTTTGTCTCCAAACAAATATATATTATTCATAATATATTTGGATGTAATAAATTTTAGTTACAATAAATGATGGAGAATTTATAATAAAATATCAGACATTTTTAAAATTTGCAAATTAATAAAACAAATATGTATTATTATACTATTCGTTGTATCTTTATATATAAAAATGAATGTATCTTTCTTTCTTTGTCCTTTATACACTCCAAGGCCCTTTGACCTATCTGGATCAAACTTTGCAGAATTACTCTTTAGGACCCTGCGAAAAAGATAGGCTACCTTAGAACCTGGAAACACCACCCCCAGGGGTTCAAAAGGAGTTAATTCCACACAAATATTGTTATGCAACAATTGGAGCTCGGCGACAATGACAACTATACCACCCCATAGTGTTGTGCAACAATTGGCACGAAACTATTGTTGTGCAACAATTGGACCTAAACTATGGTTGTGCATAATAGCGACATAATGAATAATAATGAATTTATTATAATAATAATAATAATAATCAGATGAATTTTTACGAACTAGAAAAGGTCTGACGTGATAGGATTATGATGTTATAAAGTTCGAATAATCTCGAACTAGGGGTATAAACGGGACAGAGAAAGGGGAGGGAAAATCTTATATTTTCCGATCTCTATATTATTTTCATATCTATGAATGTCGAGTTACAAAATTCAAATAACATGGAACTAGGAGTGTACACTGGGAGGACGGTGAGTGGATGAGCAAACATGATTCAAAGATACTTCTACGAGGGATTCGGAATAGCTATAGATTTGTAATGAGATCAGACCTTTTGAGTTGTTGTTGTTTTTTGTTTTGTTTTTATACCAACCGGGAAAGTTTCGAAATGATCTCGCAATTACAATTTCTTTATCATCCACATTTGGATATTTGTTTTTTGTAACCCGTGCGAAGAACGGGTCTTTCCGCTAGTATTTATATATAATATACACTGTCCGGCCACTTTATAAATACACCCTCTGCTGTGCGCAGAAATGGTACCGGCAGTGGGGGCAGTGTCATGGTTGGGGGATGTTTTCCTGGCACACGATGCTGGAGCGTACCTAAACATCGTAGTTGAACAAGTGCAACCGTACATGTTAATAGTTTATCCTCATGCAGATGGCTACTTCCAGCAGGATAATACGCCGGTGCACGAAGCCCGCATCACTATGAGATGGTTTGAGGAACATGATGATGACTTTTCCTTGCTGCAGTGTCCCGCTCAGTCCCTGGATCTCAGCCCGATGAGCTGGATCTTGTTGTTCGCCCCAGGCCTACACCTCCGTCAAATCTTCAGGAACTGCGTGACACACTCATGTCTGCATGGTACACAATACCTCATCATGTTGTGGAATCCAGGCTGTTTGGAGGGATAAAGGAGACCCAACACGCTATCAGGTAGATGTACCGAAGAAAGTAGCCGGACAGTGTATCTTAGAGTTATAATAAATGAGAATTTATAATAAAACATCAGATCTTTATTATAAATCTGATTGTGATTTATAATAAACCATAATACTACTAAACAGAAACCATAATACTAGCGGCAATTCCATTTTTTACAATTGTTGAAACCCTAGTATTATCTACTATAATACGGCCGTAAACCTGAAGATTGAGATGCATAGACAATAAATGTTTTATTAAAATTTACATATTTTCAAAAAATTGTTTAAATGTTGTGATCCTTTAATCTGTTAATTTAAGTCTACGTTGAAATTTATATATGCTTGTTTTCTTTTAGACACAATTAGTTGAATAATTAATGATAAATTACTCATGTATTTATTTGACTGCATTATTTCAATTAAATTTTTAAATTTTTAAAATAACTTTACTTTTCTTTATTAAAATGTGATAAGCTAATACTCGTAAAAAATGAGTATTTAATATTTAATACATTTAAAAGCTGGTTAATGCATTTGAATGCCATCTACAAACGTAATATATCTTATTATGGTACGCTTCACTGTTCTTTCCGTTTAGTTGATGGCTTTCTGGCTCAATGCAAACATCTGTTGTGGCAGACAAGAAAACCTAAGAACTTGGCAAACACATTATCTCATACGATAAGACTTTTATTCCTTTGCCATTCAATTCCTTAATGCATCAATTGCGAGAAGGGAAATCTCAAGAAAGATCTACTTTTTTATAGTTAATAGAAACATCACACGCTTTAATTACGATTTCAGTACATATGAGACGAAATAATTGTTGTCCCTTATGTTTGGTTGAAAAATTAAAGAATTTACAAATATCTGTAAATTTAATTTTTGAATTTCAAAAATCTGTGGTCCCTCAAACTTCAAATATTTTTGATTAATTTTTTTAACTGTTTTTAAATATATACTATCAATAACAGTAAAAATAATTGTTTGAGCAAGCGTTTCATTTGAACTTGTTATCCTTTGACAGTTTGTCTTTTTATTCGTCCGTTTATCTATGTGCCTGTTGTCTGTTATTATGCACATCATAATGGCTTGACCGATTTTCTTGAAATTCTCTGCTTATTTAGAGGCCAAATTAAAACGATGATACATTTATTTAGTTTTGGAGCCTCCCATTTCTCAAAAATTACCCAAAATGTCGCTAAAAATGGTTGCACTGATTTCTTTTGTTCACCTTCAAATATTTGATCTCAACTCCTCCCCCGCCTTCAAATTCTGATCCCCTCCCTAGCTCTGGTAAGCTCAATCCTCACAATGCGAAGGATAGATGAGCGTAGACTAGAATAATAATAATTAATTTTAGCAGTTAGGATTAGCTTGCTAGATAACTACAGTTACTCACTTGTCAGTATCAACGTAGGCAATGTACAATATATACTCTGTTCTGAAAATTCCACAAACTGCAAGGCTAATTATCCCTAAGATTGCTACTTCGATGGATCTAGTGCGGGATAGTTTGTGGATCTGTTTACTGAAAAGGATCTATTTATAGATCTGTTTATTAGACTTAGATTCCGGTTACCTTAAGACTAAGTAAATTTCGGTATTGTTAAGAGACACTGTTAGAAAATTCTCTACAAAAAAAAACTGATTAATTCAATCTACAGGAAAGTACAGTATTGAAATCAAAAAGAAACTTTTTGATCTACTAGAGGGAAATATAGTACCGTATTGTCCGGCGTATAAGACGACTCGGTGTATAAGACGACCCCAATTTTTCCAATTAAAATATAGAGTTTGGGATATACTCGCCGTATAAGACTACCCCTCGTCCAATGCACACCAAATAAAAATTAAAAAACATCAGATTTGATTTCAATATAGTAATTTTAATTCAAATGCTTATGACATGCAGATACTGAGAAGGAAAACTGTCACTTACAAACATAACGCTGTTTGTCATCAAACATGTAAACATAAAACAGTGCAAGTGGATTAAAATTTTCCTTTAAAAGCCTTCAAAATCCTCCTGTTCGTCATTTGATATAAGTACATCAATGACATCTTGTGATACATTTGTAAGGCAGTCATCGTATGGATCGAATTCCTTTGCTGTTTTCATACGGTTGCCGCATACAGCGGGGATGCGGCCGCGGCCGTTTTTGAGCTCCCCCCACCATATGCGGCTTTGGCAGATTCTCCAGTCAGGCTCGGAATTTCAGCACCCGGCGTATAAGACGACCCCCGACTTTTGAGAAAACTTTCCTGGTTTAAAAAGTCGTCTTATACGCCGGACAATACGGTAATGTATTTTCCTCTAGTACATCAGAAAGTTTCTTTATATTTTAAATGTAAAATATTTTTCAAACATAAAACATTTTTAAAATAAATAACATATTTATATTTTATGTAAAAAAAATGAACTAAATAACGATATCTTTAACATTAAGGTTATCTTTTATATGATACTAAAACTGTAAAACATGAATCTAATTCATTAAGAAAATTTAAGAAATTATCAGGTTGATGTTGAAAAGCTTACACTTTCATAAAAATAACTCGATTTTTCCTGAAAATTCAATAGATACGTGTGCAATGCCTTCCACCCACGGAATGTATATTTAATTTTTATCAGTTATGGAATTTTTTTGGTAAAGGTAGCTGAAGTCTTAAATTAGTTTACTAAGAGTTGGAGATCAGTTTCCCTGTTAATGCTTCTCCTGATTGGACCTAGGCTTCATCCAGTTTCTGTTTCTTTCACATGAATTGTAAGCAGCCGATCATTGAGCTGACCATCGGATGATAACTTATGCCCGTAAGCCTTCATGTTCCACCATGTTTCCCGTTAAATACTTATCTATCTATTTACCTGTAATGAGAAGGTTATAAATACATTTTAATTCTATAATTGTAAGTTATAAAAACTTACTAAAACATACACACAAGAATAAATGGGATGGGAAGCTTCCTACAAATATATATGACATGGTTTGTTTAAAATCATTATACCTAAATGGATAGGATTTCTTCATTAATTTAAAGAAATCTAGGTTTCTTACTACAATAATGCAAATGCAAAAATAATACAAAACCCTAACGTTTAAAAACTCACAACCTAAAACCTGGTACCACATTATCCGATGCTGGTCTTTCTTTCGAAACTTAAAGAATATGGAAATTCTTCAATACTTACCGCATTCAAGTATAAGTAAGTAAGCACGTTGAAAAATTGAAATAACTTCCAATTTGAGCTTTAATTGGAATTGGAATATATTGTTGTGAAGGATAGATATTGTATATTTTATTTTATTTCAATGGAAACCTAGAGATCACTAACCAATGAAACTTTGAAGGAATTGACAGAAGCAAGCAAACAACTTTAATTTTTAATGGATCAATCCTAAACGAGAGCTTCAGACAGCAGAATGTTTACAAACACTATGGAAAGAATTGCAGTGTGAGATTTTGACATTTGTTTTGGACTATATATTTTGATAATTCGGTCAGTGTAAATAACTAGCTTCCTCTGTCTCAAAATGGAGCTTTCAGACAGTGAAATTACAGAAATCTAATTGTACTGTTTAAGTTTGGAACAAACTTCTGTTTGTTAATATTCTACAAAATTATATATTTGTTTCTGTAGTTAGAATCCATTAAAATATTGTTAAAAAATTTGCAATTGATACAAAAATGGCAAGCTAGTTTGGACATTTCTAAGTATTAATATTTCTTAATAGTTAATCAAAGGACATAATGTCTTGTAGCGCTAGTAAAACTGTTTTAAAAACACGAAATTTCATTTAATTAATACAGTTTTAAATTTTCTTGACTTCGCCGTGTAAAATGCCTGCGAATTCCTCCTATTTAATGAGTTTAAACAGCAATTTTTTATGTTTAATGCAGAAACTATGATTAACCAGAGGAAATAGTCTCACAGTCCTCTTCCGACTACTGTGCTTTCAAGCCGTCAAAATCAATTAGGCTTTTGAAGACCCACAATCTCCTTGCACTCTTTCATCACTTGGTCCTTCCTTTTTTATTCTATCGATTGAACCCCAAAACCTTATAATACAGATGGAACAGACTGATTCGCCAGGTTATTGAGAATCCCCATTTCTGCAGCCCGTATGTTGCGCAGTGATTAGATTCAGGATTTCTTCTCAACTTTATTAAAGAAAATCCTTACAAAAAGATGTTAGGACTTCCAACGAAAAGAATCAATAATTCATTCATTCAAAATGAATAATATTAATATGACTTTCAGATAATGTCTTTCAGAAGAAAATATATTAAATGTACTTTTTTTATCGTTATGAGAAAGGGAAATAAGATAGATTAAAAATGATTTAACTAATCAATACTGTCTTTCTATTTTAATTTAGCATAAACAACATTTATACTCAGGCCTCTTTCCAATTTTCGTGGATCTTTTACAATAATGTAGATGGTTGACTTTGCATCTATCCACCTATCTATCCATTTAGCTGTTAACGTAATAGCTTCTATTGCTGACTTAAATGACTAAACTTAATAAGTAGATATAAGAACATGTATAGCACACACACACACATGCACACACAGTTATGTATAAATCTGTGTGTGTGTTTGCATGTGTCTGTGTTTTTGTGTGCATGTATTTATTTATGTAAACACTTCATACTTTTAATCTGTTAAACACTTTTATAAGAGATGACTTATCATTAAAACATTAGAACGTCTTCAAAAAATGTCCTTTAAAAAAAAAAAAAAAAAAAAAAAAAGGAAAAAAAACCTATGGAATCTCCAATTTGCCTGTTCTTAAATTGACACAATTAAAATAAATATAAAATATTTTGTTCATAAATTCTAAAAAATATTGCTTTTCTAATAATCCTAATAAGTAAAAAAAAAAGATTTTTGAAGTAATTTTTAAGAATCAAAAACTGGATTTCGAAGAAAAT
>JAFIDM010002131.1:37664631-37686265 GCA_023159025.1 Thereuonema tuberculata
TTTTTGAAGTAATTTTTAAGAATCAAAAACTGGATTTCGAAGAAAATATCTAGGTTTCAAGTTAAAAAATATGTAAGCACAGGAAAAATAAATAGTTAGTCGCAAATTGTATGAATAACAGTTTGTAATACGGAGTAGTTAATCATCTATATACGAACAAAGCCAATCTAAACATTGCAAAAAGATTTCACGGACTTTATTATTTTACGCTCAGTTATCGATTTTCATAGTCGTTCCGGCATATCCTTGTGGTCTAGGTGTCTGACTGCAATGAGGTAGATGTGTCGGAATCTGGGTTCGAATCCCGGCATCGGCATGGATGTTTGAAAAATTTCCTTTCCTGTGTTTGTCTGCTTCTTCATCTTTCTCTTCACGTCTGAGATCATTCCTTAATGATTTCCTGAGGAAGGCCACGGGAAACTACCCCAGTATCTGTTCCCATGATATTCTACGGCTGCTTTTAGGATTCGCCATGATGGCAACAATAAAAAGTATTATTTGTTATAAACTCATTAAGATTGTTTTTAATTAATTTATGTTTCTTAGATAATGACTTAATTTGTTTATTGATATCTTGAATTATTATCTCTTCATTATATTTAGTATCTAATTTAAAATAGGTATCATCATTATTTTCGAAATGTGATTGTATAAATTGTTTATAGTCCTCTTTGTGGAAAATTATAGTCACGTCACCTTTATATAGTCACCTTTATATAGTATAAAATTATAGTCACGTCACCTTCCCACCAATACGCATGTAAAACCCAAAATTCGTCTGCATCTATGATAGCGTATCACACAGGTAAGAAAGACCATTATCCAGATTTTCATAATGCCTCGATAATTATATATGAAAAAGACCATTATAAAAGAAAAATCAAAGAATCATTATGTATACATTTATCTGGATCATATAACACAAGACTTTCTAATATAAACATTAAACAATATTGTTTGAATTCTTTTCTGCAAAATAAACTACGAAAGCAAATTAACAGGAAAATACAAAATACAAAAAATGATGTCAACATGAACAACGATAATTAAAAACTTCTCCTGATCAAATAAATAGACATAACCGTTCATTACCAAATAGAAGAAAAGAAGACATTGCAAGGTAGAAAAGAAGACACCGTTTACTCATCAGAAAGAAAAAAGACACTAGGTTACAGCCAGACAACGTCATCACGACGGCATTATGAACTTAGCCTGAACGTCATCATTCAACACTATGACTAAAACACTCAACGAAACCATTGGTTGATTTTTTGAATTAATTATCTTTCACCTATATAACCCTTTCCCCGTGAAATTGTAATCATCTAGCTGATGATGGGGAACTTGTTCCTTGAAACTGTTCAATGTATTGTATGAATTTTTAATTTTTATTCATTTTTAATTGTTTTATATTAAATTATTTATTAACTTATATATGTTCCTAACATGAATAAGAGACTAATTTTTTGCCAAAAATGATTTTATTTGTAGATATATTAACGTTATATTATATATTTGTAAATATAATTAAATAATTATTGTAAATAGAAAAACTTCAATTTTCAAAATAGTATTTTTATAATCTGTAAATATCAATTATTGATTCAATTGTAAATATATTTAATAATTTTTAATTGTACATAGTTTATAATTAATTGTTTAATTGTATATATATCTTTTATTTAATTAACAATTGTTAATAATAAATAAAACATTAATTTGTAAATATATCAAAAAGACTTTATAATTTTGTAAAATTAACGTTAAAAGATTTTGGCAAGAAATTTTATAAATGATTTGATTAAAGAATAATCAATATATAAATATTTTTGTGTGTCTTTTAAAGTATATATATAATTTAAACTTAATTTATACACACGTTAAAAAATTGATATAATTAACTTAGTTTCTGTTCTTTAAAGAACTTTTTAATTTACTTATATTTGCAATTTCACTTCCCCCCCCCCTTTTTTTCTTTTCTTTACTTTTTCTTTTTACTTTATTCCTCCCTTTTTTCATATAATAATTTATTTCATCAATAAGATATGTCGTTTATGCAAAAAATAAGAACACATTACAATAAATTTATTTGTTATAATATCAATAAATTTTTCACCTTAAATAAGAAATTAGCATCTAAAAAATGCCAATTACAATTCACACTCGCATGTAAACACAACAACCTTACCCCTCGCTCATTGATTGTCCAACCACCTTTTAGTCACCCAAGAATGAACAAAAGTTTATCTAATTTAAATAGAGAGTACCTTTCAATGAAACTAGACTTATTACATAAAGAAAAACAAATCCTAATAGATGAAATAAAAAACTTAAGTGAAAAGTTATTATTAGAAGTATTAAATAATGATTATATTGAAATATTAAAAATAAGTGCGGAAAAATTCAATACGAATTATTCAAAAATAAAAACAAAACACATCAATATATTGATTAAACTTAGCAAGGAAACCTGGCCAAACAATTTAAACAATAAAAATAATAACATCATCAATAATAATTGGCTAATAAACCTTTCACAAGATAAAATAAAATTAACAAATAAAGAAACCAATATACTTAAAAAAGGATTTAATTTTAATCTTGACAATTATAAACCTAATTACTTAAATTTAATAACTGATACTGAAAAAAGTCTAGGAAAACAAATTGCAACAAAAGAATCAAAAATAATTTATAGAGAAAAAATAATAGATGTGATTAGCCAGTATCCAACACCTAAAAATAATAAACCAACCAATTTACACCCGCTTGAGTATAATGCATATAAACAATTGAAAAATAACAACGATATTGTGATAACGAAAGCTGATAAAGGTGACGTGACTATAATTTTCCACAAAGAGGACTATAAACAATTTATACAATCACATTTCGAAAATAATGATGATACCTATTTTAAATTAGATACTAAATATAATGAAGAGATAATAATTCAAGATATCAATAAATAAAAAGTATTAATATTTGAATCAAACGCTATTTATCAACTTCTTATATAATTACGTAAGTATGTAATATTTATTATAATATGTAATAATTCATATGTATCTGTTTTCTATTTTTGTTGTTGTTGTTGTTTTGAACTCCAATATCCATGGGCAACTTTGGTCATTCGATCACTAGCAGTCCAATACAGGTTTGTTTTGAAAGAACACTTGTTTAATAGATGAGTATTAGGAAAAATTCGTATGTCCTGAAGAGCAGGACATGTATCATGATGTTGTCCAGGGAAAAAAATTGGACTACAACCATTAGGTCACAGAAGGTCTGCCCAATCTTAAAAATGTTAAGCTTGCAAAATTTGACTGCAGAGTAATGGCCCTTTAAGATATAATTTTTGTAACAGTTTTGATTAATATTATTTTCTATCCTATTTAAATCTGAAGCTTAGTTTTTGAATGTATAGACAACAGGCTGTCAATTGTTATCGGAACGTCAAGACTTGAGGAGATCCGCTTGAGCGACGAAGTCGCGAGTTCGTTAAGTTTCTTTTCATCTGTAAAGTTGAGACACCGTGATGCAAAATTTTCTTCACATTGACATATATAAAAAATTGCAAATCATTTCTTTGGTGCCGTTCACAACAACTTGTGTAAATGTGGGCATTCACTAAACAATGGATGAGGCATGATGTTTTACGATTTAATGCTTCTTAAGCACTAGGGTCATCTACGCACATGATGGGCTTAGGAGGAGTTTTCTACTGTTTCGATAATGCAATTCTTCGCTGCCTGAAAATCTATGTTCCCGTGTCCACGTGGGCTTCGCAACACAAAACACTGAACCCAACCTCATCAAAGTCTAACAAGATTCTGAGGAGGTGGAAGAGGAAACTATGAAAAGAAATAATTTATATATCACGAAGACGAAATTGTTCAGATAAACTTTTTAATAGCCAGCAGAGCCTACAGTTTCTGACTTAAAGAAATATGTATTCTGAATAAATAGTTACAGTTTGAGTAACTTACAATTTTTATTATTTATATATTGATATTATTAAGTTCCCTAAATACATTTTCTTTAATACTTAGAATTCGTCTTAGAAAGTTGTATCAAATAGCATTAAAACATTATATCTCGAGATTCCAAAAATATTGAGTGAAATAATTCATCACTTACATAAAACCGAAAGTTAACTAAGAAAAATTAAAACCATGGAGCAGTACTTGGAAATTGTACGTAATTGAAGTATTCTTCGAATTTAGATTTCGGTTGTGTTGTCATCATTGTAACAATTAACTCTTAAGTTTTACTGTAATGAAAATTTCTCATTTTTAAAGTTTTATATTTTTAAGTCTTATGTATGTACTATCTTGGATCGTTATGCATTGTAATTTTCTGCTTTATTCTTACTTTCAACGGATTTCTTAAGTTCAAATGTAAATAACCGTTTTCTTAAATTGTTAAGTCAGGCAAATGTTATTTTGTGTTTTGTTTGTACCAATCGGCTTTTGTCATTGTGTGTATTTAATCAGCTGATTCCATTGTAATAAAGTGGTTTCTGGGCCTGTGGCTAATCTAGTGAGTTCATTCATTGTTTCATCAACTCTCGATTAGAAAACATCATATTTTCGAAAAATAGTGTTCAATTATGAGGAAACAAAGGAATAAATACATTACGTAAGAATAGATTTTTGAAATGCTGGATTTTATTTAATAAATTTTTTTTGATTTTTGTTCAATATTTAAAGTGATTTGATGATAATATTTTATTCTTTAAGCAATAAAGATACAAGTGTATTTCTAGTTTGTTCTAATTTAACTATCCTCATACATAACTCAACCTGGTGATTACAGCTGATGAAAATCTGCATGGAACGTAAAAATATGTTGTCTGTCCTATCATTTATCATAGGATTAATTTTATATCTTCACAACTCATAGTAAACGAATGAATTACGATGTTTTAATATTTGCCTTGTAAGTATAATGGGATTTTAATAATTGATAAGTTACGTTTTATTGAAGATTCTCATTTTAAATCAAGCTATTCAAAATCAGTATGAAAATAAATTATAATAAAGCCGAATTTAAAATAATGCAAAATAAATATAAGCTAACAATCTATGTAGTATGAAAAGTAGTAATTAAATAAAAATATATAATAAAAAGAGAATACAAAAAAAATGTAGATAACGTATCTATAACATATCTTATTTTAGATAATGTGACTTTCCAAAATCAATATTTAACATTTGTTTTGACGATTAAAAATAGAAATATAATCAAGTTTGAAAAACCTTCAAATCCATTTTTTGTCATGAAACGATGTTTGTTAAGCGAAATTTGAATGAACTTTTCAAAAATATTTCTACCATTAATTTTAATTAGTTTATAAATAACGTAACTAAAATAACATCGAAGCTATCATTTATTTAAATGTTTTTGCAAACCTTAAATATTAGTTATAGAAATTTTTCAAGAGTGAGTTTTTTTCAGCAACTTCTTATCATTCAAATTTCATGATTTTTAAATAAAGCACTTCAAACTTTTAAATCTCAATTTTTTTTAAATCTAGTAATTACAATAACTTTAAGATAGATTTACATTGAAAGTTTGATAAAAAACGATATACCACACCTTCACATTTTTAATCCCTTGTTGCGTCTAGAAAGATACTGATGACTTTAGGTTACTATAAAATTTAAATGCGACAGCGCAGAAGCTTTGCACATAATAAAATTATAATTGGGTTAAGTTTATAGAAAAAATCTCAAAAATAAGTACATAAAACCTAATTTATGTCAGTTATTGTTGACTTAAATAAAGAGAAATTTCTACTGTAAGCACAAATGTTCTCTATTTATTTGACTTCTTAAAAAAGCCAGGAAATTTTATTGTTTGAGCAGGTCTATTCTTCAAGAGTAAGGCCGAGTTTCAGTAGCCAATAACATGCCCTCACTAACCACTATCTGTCTCCAAAATCAGCACATCGGATCACGGGTTTCATGAATAGCATTTCATTCAAAACTTTCAATGCTGCCCAATGGACGCAAGAATTAGTTTTTTGAGGATTATTCCCATGGACATGATCGATTTTGAATTTAGCTACTCCATAAACTGGCACTCGTTGACCATTGTACGACCATCAAAACTCAAAGAGATCAAATTCATGAATATGAGAAGAAGCCATTCCGTTGGTTGTACACGTCTGAAGGATTTTTATTTTTATTTGAATTCAACATTTACAACATTAAAGCACTTGACCAAAATTATAAAATTTTATCAAGAAGTTCGTGAGAAACAAAACTTTTGGATGATGTTCTGAGAACACCAAGAAAAACGGCACATCCTTGTTGCTGCTTATCATTATTTGATTTTTTGATTATTTTTGTTTATAAAGGAATTTTTATATTATTTTTGTTTTTTTAATCAAAACAAAATTGTTGGAGAAAATTCATGACCCGTGCCCGTTCCAACACCTTAATCCTATTTATGTCTCAAACTGTGTCCTAGTCTCGTATAATTAACAAAATTTGCTGAAATACTAAAAAAAAAAGAAGTTCTTTATTTTTTGCACAATTCTGTTAATAAGACTATACAATATATGATTTATTATTATTATTAATAAATTTATTAATAAAAAGTACAATTCAGTCCTACTAGGTTGTTAGAAAAACAACCTGTGTTGTAGGTGCTGAGATTTACAATAAATACAAGTTACAGAGATAGAAACATAAACAATTTTAAAATTTTATACAACATAAAATATATTAATAAGAAATTTAGGTAAAAACTGTGAAATAATAATAATTTTTTTTTTTATTTTTTTTTTCAAATTAGCCAACCCATTTTAACCAACCCATTTAATTTGTTCCAGTCTTATTGTTTCATTAATTATTTTTTTTAAAGTTGACATCTTTCCAATGTTTTTCATTTCTAATGAAAATTGATCAAAAATTTTGTTAATTAATCTATTTTTTATTCTTAATCCAAAATTACGGATTCTCAAAATCTTGTTTACTATATAATCTATTACTTCTTGTTGAATTTATATTTACATAATTACAACATATTTTATAATAAAATCCTAAAATCAAGGTGAAAATTACTTTTTGTTGTGGAAACAAGATTTTATTATCTATTAAAACTGGATTTTGTTCATTGCTTTGAAGCTTAATAAAGTTAAAGAAAACTAAATTTAATATATTTTTAAAAATTTCTGTTAATATTTTTTATTTCATTTTTATTTAAATAAATCCAATTATCAATGCCGTAATTAATTAATGAATCTACGTAAGCTTTATAGATGATTATTTTTGATTTAATTGGAAAAATATCTTTTATGTGATAAAAAATGTACGTTAAATAGTTAAGTCTTTTTAATACCGTATATGGATATAGTGGGTATGCCATGTGTATTTATTATTTATGTGGAGACCAAGGTATTTATAGTTATATATTATTTCTAAGTTTTCACAATTACAATTAATAATATCTTCATGGTTTTTGTGTAAACACTGAAAATCATGATATTTTATTTGAGGTAAAATATTTATTTTTTTGTTTCTTGAATTTATGATCATATATTTAGTTTTATCTTTGTTAACATATATATATTTTGAAATTTTCTTTATAGTCTCAATGTTTTTAGCTATAAAACCAAAATCGATCTGAAACATTCTGCACAGGGCGGCAAAAAATCTGAAATCACATAGATAAGAAAGAAAAGAGAAAGGAAACCTCGATTTCTAAGAAACAATTTGTCAAATGTATTCAATTTTTGCATGCATGTTACAAAATATATAATGATGTTATTGCATTTAATAAGAAGGGAGTTTTCTTGACTTTATAATTAAAAATAAACAGTTTATTGCAACATTTTTTGTTATACTATTAATTAATCGTGCTAATAAATTCCACACCTTAATTGTTAACTTCTGAACTGAAGAAAGATTTTTGTCAACTATTATTCGAAACAAATATCATCTTTAACATCCTTAGAAACATATACAAAAAGTACGATTCGGACGATTCTTTATTGGTTAAGTTTATTTTTAATAGTAATTTTCTCTACGACTGAATTAGGAATGCTTGGATTGAAATTTAGGGTATAACTGTAGTCTAAATATGTTTGGAATCGATTAGTTTATTCAATTTTCATTTTGTTTGAAAAAAATGCCTAAAAGCAGTAACTTAATGACAACAATCTGGATTATCGCTTATGTAATTAACACGGTATCACAGATTTTGAATGAACGACATGGTCAATTAAACTGAATTTCACATTTGATCAAGCCAACATACACCAGATTAGTGTTTCAAATCACAGATGTTAAATTTTAATAAATAATATCACTTGAAACTAACGAATTTATTAGGAAGGAATTCAATGCATGAAAATTGTATTTAGCTAAATTGCTATTTAAAAGTTAACTTTACAAAACATTTTTTATTATAAAACTTCGTAAATTACAACTTTCTTCTGATTTTATAAAACATAACTTTAAACGTAAAAGCTGTATATCATTGAAGAAGTAGATAAATCTACTTAACTGTATTTCTTTCTTATTTTATTTTTTAATTTCCTTATTGAGGCCTTGTTTTTAAAAAAAAAACATTAAAAAAATACCTCTTATATGTTTACAATTTGTTTGGCTATGATAATAGAAATGGACTTATAAGAAATTAAATGGCTACAGAATTAAAACTGACATTAATATTTTAAAAATATATTAAAAGACGGACAAGAGAAATCAGTCGTGCCTGAATTTTAATATACAGTAAAACCCCGTTATTACGCTCCCGCTTATAGCACTATCCCGTTCTTTACGCTCCTTTCGTACGGTCCCTGGAATTTTCTATGTAACTCTGTATACTTTTACCCTATTATAAGGCTTCAAATCCCGCTTGTAGCGCTTTTTTTTATATCGGAAATTTTGTATCGAAAAGAAATGTAACACTGTAAAGATTCTTTTCTTTCCCTGGTAGGAGGAAATCTTTGAACTCTTTGAAGTGCGAGTCTGTGATACAGTAAGTTAGTGCAAAATTTCGAAGCGGAAATACCTTTCTATGAGTGAAAAATTGGAAATTCTCCGTAAGTACGACTAGAATTTTACACTAAGTCAGAAGGATTTCGCAGAATCTTTAGGAATTCCCTCAACCAGTCTGAGAACAATAATCAAAAATAAGAATGGAATTACCAATGCAGCGAAGGGTGGTTGCAAACGTAAAAAAGTAAAGTGTGGAAAATGTGAAGATGCCGAGGAAATTCTAATTGAATGGATTCATCAGTCCCGTGATGCATCAGTGCCATTAAGTGGCCCAATCATTCAAGAAAAGGCGCGTGAAATAGCGGGCAGTGCACTAAATCTGCTCCGAAAATATATTAGTGTTGCTCCTAGTGGTGTATGAACTGATGTTAATAGTCACTTGAACCACATTGAAAATGTCATAATTCATAACAGTAGTACACACACACACACACACGGCAAACCACAATCAAAGATTTTTTTAATAGGAAATAAGCTCACATTTACACTATATCTATTGCAGAATCAAGTATCTTTCCTGTAAAATGGTGTCTAAATGTTTCCCCATCTCATAAATCATTTCCCGTCTATAGCGCTATCCCGCTTATTACGCTTGTAGTTCATGGTCCCTTGACGAGCGTAATAAAGGGGTTTTACTGTATTTTTTAAATATTAAAGTCAATTTTAATTCTGCGAGTAGGCATTTTAATTCATCGAATACATTCACACACTTTAAAATATCAGTTTGTAAAATTTGACTTCTTGAATTACTTTAATTTCATTTGATTTAATCCTTACCATTATTTAGTTATTTAAATTGAAATTTTAATTGATACATGTTTCTTTTCATTAAATAAATAAAGGAGGGTATTTTCTAAAAAATAATATAAAGTTTTATATCTTTAATAAATTGTCTAAACTTATAAAGAATGTAGGCACTTTTAGTTGTTTAAAGAAAGTCTATTTTTAGCGTTAAAGGAGTTTTTTAAAAAATAGAAGAGCGATTCCATGAACTCTATCGAAAGACTTGAAAGAATTCCTGAAGGAAGAAAGATTATGTCAGAGTCGATCCACACAGAAAAAATAAGAAGTGGGTCCAACAAAACAACAGGAAAGGCAAAACAGTTCTCAACTTCCTCTGACGATGAATTACTTATGAATAGAAAGATATTATTCATGATAATTTTGATGTCGAGATGGCAAAGAATATTTGTATGCTAACGACAAGACTAGAAATAATTTGTCAACTATATTATTCAATGCACTAGTACTCTTCGAGTATTTAATTTCATTACTTCATTATTATTATTATTATTATTATTATTATTATTATTATTATTATTATTATTATTATGTAAAAGTTTCAAGCAACATAACATGGCGGGTCAAGGACCAAAGCGCATATTGCCAAGTGTAAAGACGTGTATAAGAATGAATAGGGATGTGCGGTTGTGTCCATAAATTTCCTAACTATGCGTGTTGTGTTGAGTATCGCAGCCTTCTGGAGTTGTGCATAAGTGAAGTCCTAGACTGCTGAGACTGTGGTGCAATGTGTGAGGCACCAGAGCAATGGCGGACAGGACGATGGATACAACACGTACTCGGTCCTGCCTCCACTGCTTCTGGAGCTCGTGTGCTAGATCGGTGTATTTACTGATGTTGTCTTCGTGAGTTTTCTGCATGTTCTTACTGATAGGCACTGCAATATCAATGAGATAGTCTGTTTGCTGACCTTGTCAACAAGTGTGATGTCAGGTCTGTTGTGATGTATGGTTTTGTATGTGTGAATGGGGCGTACAGCTTATGTGAGGGTGAATCTAATACGGATCGATATCTAACGTTTACAGAGATTAGTCTCGACAGCGCCTCCATTGATATGATGTCTAGTGCGGGGGCACCACTCTCACCCCACCTTAATGCGGCGTTGATGGCGAACATTCAATCCTCCTAACATAAAGTCATTGATGGTAGAATAACAAAGGTTACGAACAGATTTGCATGTTATATTTATTTGAACAAAATTTTCATAAAATAGATATTTTTTATAATCTTTACTTGTTAATAGTAAATTTCTCTATGTGACTAATTTTGATACTTGAATTCTTTAGACCGGCATGATAATTTGCTATCATATATTCTAGGTTTGGTCAATCATTAATAAGCGTCGGAAAAAAGGTTTAGAACAAAAAAAGCTTTAAAATGCAATTTTAACAATAAATTCACAAACCTGACATGTTAATTAAAAACTGTATATTCGTTAAAGTTGAAATTTTCGTAGTAGGTTTATATTGCAATAAGAAAATTCCCATTGAATTTGGTATTTATGGGACAATTCAATAATAAAATAAGGGCGAACAAAATACCAAGTACACTGCTTAATATAAAATAAAGGCAGCATCCCAGATAAGAGCAATCGTGATAAAAACTATACATCCACCAAAGCCGATCGATATAGATTGCTTATACAATGCGATCACTAGAAAGTGCTAACAACCATCATTACTCTTTCCTTCTTTTTATTATGACGATAACTCAAAATCTATTTGTCCTACAACGCTGTACTTTCATAGAAATATCTGGATACTTATAAGACAAACTCCCTTTGATTCTGATAAATTGTTGGACTAGAAGATAGAGAACTATAGGCAAAATGGTTGGTATATGCGAATAATTACTGTTATTTAAAAATATTAGATACATTTTTGGAAAAAAACTCTATCCAGTTATTCTGGATAAATTGTTTTTATTGCATTGAAATTAAGCATGTAAAGTCTTCAATATCTTGAAAACATTGCAGTAAAACAAATTTATTTAAATAATCTATAGTACAAAAGTAATAAAATGAGAGTCCAAAATTGTACAGGATCATTTAAATATCACATGAATTTCAAAATATGCAAGTAAAAATACGCACAAGATGCAAATGCACTAATATTGCTTCTAACTTGTAAAAAAATGTTGACAGCCTGCGATTTATTTAAAAATCTACAGATAAGCCTAAGGAAATTAAATTTCTTCTACAAAATAGTGATTTTGCATCCCAAAATTAAATTTAACTCATACAAGCGACCAGAGAGCTGCTGACAGGTTACTTTCAGTTGTTTTAAATTGCTCTATCAAACAGTCACGATTCTATCATGTGCTGTTTTATCATAATAGGTCCACAAAAGGTGCTACCTCTTTCTTGTAAGTAATTAAATGTTAATATATAAAGGATTTACCCAAAAATTAACATCGCAGAAGAATAGAATATTGGCAGAAGAACTAAAATATATAATTTTTCTTTGATGGGACATTCATCCTGCAAATTACTGGATGCAAATTTGGGATTTCTTTCATTTTTATGTGGTGTTGCGACCGATGTATCTATTACTATGTTTTACTATTAGGATTTTTATTTACTATTAGGATTACTAATTTACTATTAGAATTTTTTTTTAACTCCGAAGAAAATCATGTGGTGATAGTGGAGCTCTTCGAAACTATTTCAATACTATCTACAATTACTTACTTTACCAAAAGGAACAAAGTTTTACTATACCGGTATCTATGGCTATCTAATTTCAAGGGCTCCTTCAACCAACCAAACTCAAGAAGTTATAAAATGACGATGTTTAGCCTCTTCTTCATCAAAATTCTGATTATTCGAAATTCCTTGGAAACCTTAATGATCTGAGATTGCCCAGAATTTGATAAATGCTTAGAGTAATGACTTATGAAGATCTTTAATAAATTTCAAAATAATAACTAACAAAGATAAAAATTGTAAGTCACACAAAAGATATTTAAGATGTTTTATAATTTAAATATCTCCTTAAATTATTATTACAATTATTCCTAAAAATGTGAATTCCTGAAAGTCCAATTGAACGATAAGAATTTAGCAATAGATTATTACAATTTTTGTAGAAGAAAATTGTAAATGACAGAATTGTTCTTAGAAGCATTATAATGAACTGAATAATATCTAAAAATTTAATATTGCTTTACAGCATACGCTGCAGTTTTTACATATTTCATGTCAACCTGAGATCATTGTTTCAGATGTGAAGCTGTTCCAAGATGACGTGGAATGTAGAACATTTACAACGGAAAATAGAACAAATTTGGCAAAAAGGAGTTCACCAAAGTGATCGTAAATCTTCCATCAACATCAATGGTGTATCTTGTGTTTTGATTTACATTCTACTTAAACGATCCACTTGTATGTTTCACCGTAAATGTTCTGCTTTATAAAAAGTGCTTTATTTATGAATAATTCATCTGCTTTACATGTTTCCTTCATGATTCATGTTGAAAGGCTGCAGAAAAAAATTAGATATCGCTGGGAAATATTTCAGACACTCAACGAGAACTGGCATCTGATAAAATGAAACTGGGATATGTAATGAATGGCCAACATTTTTCTTTCCAACATTACTCAAACGAAGGAGGAAAAGTACAATCTCTCAATTTCAGTGAAAGTCACTCTGGTTTGTAGTTGGGAAGGAGCCTTTTTTATTTAAAATAATTTTTTTATTATTATTTATGTAAAAGTAATAACATTTTTTGAACGTTTTATTTAAAGTATACAAATTTGCGGAAATCTGAAGTTGAAAGAATAAGCATTAAAATGCTGTAAAATTACAGAAATAAAAACATTACAACATTGCAAATACATAATGTAATATATTTAAAATTTTAGATAAAATACAATTTGTAATTAATTAATGATATATTAATGTATTAACTAAAAAGCTGATACAGAAAATGATATAGAAAAAGACTGAGAAATATCCATTGCCTAAAATAAACTCGATTTGTCTACTGTATTTAGCAAATAAATCATACCAATATAAAAAACTTACTTTAAATATAAGACGATAATAGTAATGTACAATCTAAAAATATTTCATCTTTTCATACTATAAATACTCCTCCTCAGTACTACGATATTTGGCAGGATGATCTCATTATCCTGCTTCTTCAAGCTATAATCTATCTTCATCGCTAAGGAATGTATTTCAATATAACACTTTCACACTGTTTGCATTAACAATAACATAAAGTCTGTCCACTATTTTTCTCTTTTAATAACTTTAATAATTTACAATATCATGATGTTTTGAAAGTTTTGTTAATTTTCTATTTCAATCTATCTTCTTTATTTCTCAGATTTCATTAATACTTCTTACTTTATTCTCCCCTATTTCCAATATGAAGAAATGAAATATTTGTTAATTGTATATTAATGTTAATCTCTCAATAGTTATCGGAATAGGACGATATTATTAGCTTACCTTTTCGATATTTTACGTTTTCTCAGTGTGATCACTGAAAGATACATAGAAATCGTATCCTTCACCACACAAAACTATACGCAAAAAAGAGTAAAAAGGAATAGAAATGATCGAAAAGTTTAAGGCATTGGAACTTAGAATAAAAATGGTCAACCATGACAGGAATTTTAAAAAGAAAAAAAAGGAATTAAATAAATCAAATAATTTAAGCTGTCAAATGCATAGAAGTATCAAGTCAAAATAAAATTGATTAAACAAATAAAAAATAAATTAGTAATTAAGAAATTTAGAAGCACTGAATGTAAATCATAAGTATGTATGGAAAATAAAATTAATAGAAAGGCTTAAAAGGAAATTATAAAAAGAAAAAATTAAAATCTAGAAAAAAAAAATAAGACTATGAAACTTAGAAACAAAAAGTAGTGTGGAGTGTATTTAGAAATCGGAAATGCATAAAATAATTCAGACGGTTAACAATTATAGAGAAAAACAGAAAATTCGTAAATTTTGATGATTGATATAATGATTACACAGAAATGCAACGTTATGAATTTTTAATATCAACTTCAATTTAGAAGTAAATAAAACTAAAAATAAATAAAATGTTAAATAAAACTTACTAATACTTAATCTAGCAAAAATAATTAATTGAAAAAAAAAAGGACAAGTTTTATGCCAATTAAATTTCCCGCGTCGTAATGGAGAAATATAGCGTATCTAGTCTGACAAATCTATCATATTATTTTTACTGGTATGCAAGAAAATATAAGGTTGCAAATTATACGTTCCACAGTGAGGAAAAAAGCCTTTAGAATGGTTTCCGCTGAAGATCCTGCTGAAAATCCTGTGGTGCTTTTACATTTTCTTTTTCTTTGTTCATTGCTACAATTTCAATATCTGAGAATGTTCAGTAAATGCTGCCTCTAGCAGTGAATACTGCATAAACCTTTTTTTATGAATATAGATAAAATTCAGGTAGAGTGCATTAAACTCAAAATAAATTGTCTCACTAACCGTTAGACTCGACTGCAGAATAACTACCATGTCCTTTTTTATCTTTTGAAGAGCATCACAGAACTATTTGTATGAAAGTGTCTCTGAACTGCTTGAAACGATACAATGTTTTGTCAGTCACAATTACCCTAAATATAAATTCAACAGCTTTCATGAAAATCAGGAATCTATTCAGCAAACCGTGTAGACAGATCCTTTTGATCCGTACTTACTAATCCAATCTCAGTATGTTTCCTTTAATAAATTAAACTTTACCTACCAATGAATTTACGTGGAATATCGAGTTACAATGTATCCAGATTGCAACCAACACAAGAATTGCCGGGTTTTGGCCTGTATGTCTTTCTTTGTAATTGGATTTCAATAGAAAATTATTTGGATGTTTTCTTTAATGAGCAAAAGTTTCAGCTTATTAAGATATTTTAGTTGTCACAGAATTTCGTTTCACGGAGACTAATTGTCTACTTTTTTTCTTTATTTTTTTTTCTTTCTGTTGCTAAGGTTCTTTCCTTTCAATGCTTTTATATTATGAGATAAGCCAATTATAAATCTACAAAGCAATATGCACTATTTTGCTTTTGTTTTCTTTTCATTCTAATGATATATTCAATACTCTAAATTCCAAAGCATAAATAGGAAATGTTAATGTAATTTACGATTTCAATTTGTTAATGAACAGTAATGACGTTAAAGTTTGCTGTTTCAGCAAAGTCCAAAGTTCTCTAAAATCAAATTACTTTCTCTCATTTTCTCTCAGTGTAAAATTGAATCCTTCTGTGTATGGTCTTGGGGGGAGAAAATACTCCGATTAGGAACTCCAATAATTTTGTTTACAATCAGATCTTCAACTTCTCCTTCGCAAGTCTCGATCAAAGTTCTCCAAATGTCGAGAAAAACGATGGTGCCATCACCAGAGGCTGTGCTCTCCATCTTTTGTTGAGTCGAAGCAATCACCAATTTGGATCAGAATGTGCACTGCTGCCTCCTCCTCCACTCTGGCAAAAACATCTTCAAATTACGGAAGAATTCCAAGATTGATTCTGATAAAGAAAAAAAAAGTACATTTGAAAATTCAAGTATTAGAGGAAACCTGCGGTTCGTCTTGTTGACGAATTTCGACAGCTAATGAGAAAATTTCATGAGTGGATGACTTCCCACGTCTCCTGTGTCAAATGCAATTGAAAATAAGAGAATGGAAACATAAAATTAATGATCGACAGTCTCGTTCAACGACAGATTCACCATCAACTTCTCAAGTGCCTTGAAGACTGAACTCTATTGCATTCCGCCAACAATAAAGAACAAAATTGCTTAATAAATGATTTTGTTATTAATTTGTTTCAGATATTTGTTTATCTTCCAAATTTTGAGTAAATATTATTACAACAGATAGGAATAGCGTGAATATTTATTGTATATTAGTCAGTGAATAATTGAATGTGTGTAAATTTTCATGTGTATTAATGATGTGTTAAAATTATTGTCTTTATCGCTGAAATAACACATCCATAAAATTCATGAAAAATTTTTTAAACAACAAAGAAAAAAGAAAAGCTGCATATAAATAGAAATAAGAAGTTTGTTAGAACTTAAAATATATTTTCCGTAAAATGCTATTTTTAAAATTATTCAATAGTAAAAACAACAAAAAAGAAAAGCCTACAGTTTTATTCTAAAAAACATTACAATATTTGCTGAATGCAAGCTGCACAAATTTTACATTTTCAGAAAAGAATTGAGTAAATTCGCATTATTTAGTTCAATTGTATAAATCGTATTAATTTTAATCGGATTTCCTAAGAATTCATATTCATTGCTTTAAAACAAGGCGATATTCAAAGAAATGGGATGTAAGTTTATTGCTTAGATTCCAGTGCTTTTCTTTGAGAATTCTTGTGATTTCTCGATAAGGATCCGTTTGAAAAAGATTTTCAACGCCCCCCCCCCCCATCTTCCACCTATTTGTTATAGTTTTTTTGGATTTCCGCTATTAGTTTAAATGTTAGAAATGCAACCATCTCATTTTAGTTGTCAGCTATAGCTTGACCCTTAAGGTCTCTGACTCCTCTGCTGAGTCGATTGTCGGTTCGAATCCATATTTCTACTTTGTTTTTTTGTTAATGTCCGCGTGATTTGTTTGTTTTTCTTTATTTTTTTGCTAACTTTTTTTTTTATTATTTCTCATGGTAATGTTCTTCCTTTTTTTATTATTATTTTTAATTTTTTTATTATGGGTCTCCCTTAAATTTATGTTTAGCACAAAATTATATTCACTTATTTTTATATTGTAAAGTCGAAACAAAAATACAAATAAAACCTCAATTTGTAGCGTGGAATGTTTTCAATTTTCCTGTATTCAATTTTCCGTTTTCGCAGACCTCCGTAACAGTGTGTTTTCTGATAAAGTGGTGTTCTTCAAATTGTAATTTTTGCTTTCTTCGTTTACATAATGGAGTTAAAATCAAAAGCAGCAACTATTCTTGCACGCTTCAAAGCTTCAAACAACACTTCGGTTAGGAGAAATTGGTGTTTTTACACACGCATTATCAAGCTTCTTAGTCTTCCAAAAGATAAGAAATCATGATAATAATAATAATGATAATAATAACAAGAAGAAGAAGAACACTTCGTATTTGGAGGGTTTTGAACTGAACCATGGGTTGGCTTGCATGAAAAACGCACTCAATTACACCTATATATTATGTGCTCGCATTACAACATCCTCAAAACACAACTCAACGCCAGAAATAAAATTAAAACCATCAACACTACGCCGTCCCCACACTAACATATTCCTTCGGCATAATTCCACGTACAAACACCGAACTCGAAGCAATGTAAAGCAAAACACGCACTACATTCACGAAACACAAGATGCACCACTCCAAGTCCGCTACGGAAAGGATCACTCTTCCCAGCAAGGCGGGATAACGAGTATTCATCAACCTCATCACCCTAAACGAAAAACAAGTACACACACTTACGGAATACTTCGACCAAAGAGCACAACACTCCTCACTCCACTTAGCCATTGTCAAGGCTGACACGCACCTCAAACCCCTGGACCTCTAAAACCCTTCTCCACTGATCTAGCACACGAGCTCCAGAAGCAGTGGAGGCAGGACCAAGGAAGTATTGAGCCCATCGTTCTGTCCGCCACTGGTCTGGTGCCTCAGCACACCCACAGCCTCAGCACACTAGGACTTCACAAAAACACTTAAGCACAACTCCAGGAGGCTGTGGTATTCAACACAACATGCCTATAAGAAAATTTAAGGAAACAATCAATCCCTAATAATTCTTGCACACTTCTTTACACTAGTAATAAGTGCTTTCGTCCTTGACTCGTCATGTTGTCTTTGCTGGGGAAACCCATGGTTTGATGCTTTTACATAATAATAATAATAATAATAATAATAATAATATTAAAACATTATTCAAGTAAAATATTTGTGTCGGCATTGCTCTTAGTAAGTAACATACTAAGAACTTTTTATCATGTCGGAATTCAATGCATCGGTTCTTAAAACTAGTAAATTTTTCAAAAAAAGATAAAGGAGGCGTCAAGGTTCGTCTGAGTAGCTTTTCATTTAATGTTCGGAAATATTTAGGTTTATTTTACAATACAGTCAGAAAAATATTTAATTCCAATTTCCATGGTACATTCGTGCTATAAAGCATTTAATCTGGTTGAAAATATCCGATTACATCCGAAAAGTTTTATTATTTTTAGTCATTCAGATTTAATAGATCATAAAAACACTAAGATTTAAAATAACTGCATTTAACATTTTCTGAAATTACTGGTTTCTGAAATTAAAATAGTTTAAATTTTGTTCTAAATTACTAAATGAATGTAATTGTTGAATTTAACTTAATCAAGAAAGTAAACAGTTTTGAAACATAGTCCCTAAGATAGAAAAATTCACTAATCTTAAATTCACTAACAACCGTTACTGTGTTTCAATGCAATGCGCATGACTGAGATGTTTGTAATTAAGAATCTTAACTTAAGTAATCTTAAGTTAAAAAAAAAATCAAGAAAAATTCTGACTAATACCTAGATGGCTGAATATAGTCCTTCTATGGTTGGTAAATAGTGGAACTCATTCCAAAATATGCCATCAGTTTCTCAAAGGTAAGCAAAGGAAGGCCTACGGCTCCAACTTTCCTGGATAACCGCTATCTTCGATATTGCACCAGGAGGAATAGCCCTAAAAACCGTTCTCGCTACAGGAACGTTGGTATCTACTTCGCTGTGCTCAGAAGTGTGCAGAAGCACTTTTACCTGAAGGGAATTACAAGAGTTCAAAAAAAGTGATTATTGTTAATGAGTGAGATTTTAGACTTCATCATCAATAGCGTGCAACGTCGGTGTGAGGCTTAAGTTGCTATTAAGGGAGTGCACTCTCGTATTCAAATATTTCGACTACCAATTTTTGACATCTTGCATTTGCTCATTGTTGGAGGAAATCTTACAAAATATTTGTGGGTTGTTATATAATATACAATTTGGTACACAGTTTTACAACTTTGCTTAAAAATAAGTCATTATTTGTTTGAGTTATCGACATTTCTTTTTCTCTTAATACATGGACACGAGTGTAAAATAATCTAAGTAAAAAATGAATCCAATAAACATTTTTAATCTAAAACCTCTAAAAATGATATCAGCCATCATTTTTTTGCTATTAAAAGCTCATTTTATATCACTTTTCATATCAATTTTTATTCCAGAATATTTATTTCCAGAAACATTTTTCCTAAACCAAAAAAGGAGCACTTTTATCATAATTAAAAGAAGAACGTGCCGTTCAGTTGAAGCATTTCCACTTGGTGAGATGCATCTGTATTTCGTTCGTTAATTACTTCATCAAATCGGCTTTTGAACCTTAATTATCGTTAGGGCCATTGGTCGTCGTTGGCAGACTAATTGTAAAGTTTCTTGTAGTTGCTCACGAATTTCAGGCGTAATAAAATTTATTGTTAGATATTAAGGAATTGATTTTCCTTTGCAGTTCCTTTCTAGCAAGAAAGAAACCCACATTTTCCGATAAATGATAATATATACAGCAAATGGATTTTGCAATAGAAAACACATTTACTTGATGACTATTAGTTTATATTTCTGTTCAATATTAATGAATTAAAGCAGCTAGTCGAATTCAGCATAATTTGGGTTGGAAGTATGGTTATTCCGATTAATAACTGTCAGTAATTCCGATTTGCAGTTGAAAGTTAATCAAGCAAAATGCAATAAAAGGTAATCTGCCATATTAATCCCATATGTTAACTGAAAGTTATGGTCTGTATTCAAGGAAAAAAAAATAAGTGTTGCTATTTCCAATTTTAATCAAAAGCACTAATCCCTTGGTACGATAGATACAATTAATTTCATCATAGTACTAAACACTTGCAATTAAGTTGATGAAAATACTGATAAAAACATGAGATCAACAGCTGAATAAGTAAATTTTCTACTAAACATAGCTATATAAATATTATAACTTATTATCTTTCATAATTATTTTGATATAATGCACCAATTTTATGACAAGTAGTTAAAATAGATTGATAAAACAACTTCCAGAAAATTGCCTATCCAAATTTGATCTGAGTCACTAAAAAATAGAAACCTACAAAATAAAATATATAAATTCTATTTCAAATACTTTTACATTTTAAAATATTGTGAAGATGATAACAAACTGTGAAAAGGCGTCCAAAGAAATATTTGCCTAGATTGCTGGAATCAATTTATTTGCCATAATTTCCAATCTAAATTTAGATGTAAATTTTACCGACAATAATTTTTTTAATTACTTGATGCAATAGAGAAGGGAGGGTTTGCTATTTGGAGTTTGCTAGAATCTACTCTTCTGAAAAGGCCCTGCCTATTACTTAAATACAGCATCCAGTTGCCAAAATGTGTCCCTCTACACTTTTCCAAAGAGGTTTATTTATATATAAACAACAATGATACCAAGTGACAACCCAGAACAGTGTGGTCTCAACACAGAGAGCAACAAGAATAATCGTCAGAATGAATTTAAAACCTACAAAACTACAAAAAGGCAATAAAAAATAAATTAAAAATATCTCATCCATTGTTGTTTATACGTATATATATTTTAAAGCGCTTTTTACACTTTTAATGCGCTCAGAAAATTCATTTGAGGCCGGCGGAATGCCAGGATAGGATTTCTTTTAATTTAATTCTTATTTAACTAATTATGAATTGTTGATTTTTTTTTAAGTTTTGGAGGTTCCATATTCATTCCGACGAGGTTTATTTATACAGTATATATATATATATATATATATGTTTTTGCAGTTTTGTTTCAGTGC
>JAFIDM010002131.1:37686275-37702730 GCA_023159025.1 Thereuonema tuberculata
TTCACATACACCTCTCCATGTCTTTGCGTCTTTGTATATGTCTTTGTCAGATTTAACGGAATGTCATTATTGAACTATACATCCGTTTCTTCAGGGGGTGATTGGGATTTGCATTTCTGTATATGGACTATAATGCACGTCCCCACAGAGCGGATCTTCTCAATGATTCGGATTCTGGAAACAGAAGATATCCGGCGTTGTAGACTGATCGGTGAGGACCCCCAATCAAAATTCTATTTGGGATACGCTCGGGAGACGCATTGTAGGACGGGATCCTCCTCCTCGTTCTCTTCAAGAGCTGCTCACAGCATTGTTGCAGGAGGGGAACTCTTCCTCAGGAACAGCTCGAAATCTCATCCTATGAATGCCACATCGTTGTATGGCTTGCTTTCTGTCAGAGGACTCATATTTCCTATAAACATTTCTGCAGATCACTAAAATTTGTTTGTGTATCAAGACTTGCCAATAACTGTGACTCTAAATTTGCTTTTTTCCATTTTTAACAAGTTTTTAGCTCGAATTGTTTGGTTTCTTGTGTTTTATTATCGTTTTCAGTTGTATCACACAAATGTAAACCAAATGGGTTCACATTAATCGGCTTCACTGCTGAGTGGGAAAAGGATCTCAGAATCCATGGTCACGTGCCCGTCCTGTGTATGTGGCGAGTGTTGTGTGCCACGGAAGCCGACCAAAAATGAACGGTTTAGTCTTACCTCACAGTTGATCCATGTCGATGAAAAATGAAATGTAGGCATCCACAATAGTATCTTCTTCATTCTTTTCTGAATGAAAACTTATGTATTATTTAAAACATAGATTGTTATGCTTTAAATATTTTATTCTGAACGTTTGTGAGAAGGAAGACAGACGTCTTTTCCTCAACTGTATTCCTGAAGATGTCTTTTGCTCAAAAAGACGAAATATTGAAGAAGATAAAGAAGTTTTCTCCAGTAATAGAAGTTGTTTGATTAGATCCTCAATAATATACCTAACATTTGATACCTTATTTGTATTTCTGTATCTTCTGATTTCGTTTGGAGTAGTGGGCAGAAAAACCCAATGTTTTCTTTTATAAATATGGATTTGTTTGATATGTTTGCTACCTACTTTAATGTACTTCGTTTGGATTAGCTTTTCTGTATATTTTTTTTTCACATTTATGTGTTATTTGTTTAATAGATCCCTGCAGGTTGAAATCTATCGCTTCTTTCATTTCATTATTGTTTTAATTCTTTCGTTGTTACTTCGTAGATAATTTTATTTTATGTTTTCTAGATTTAAATTCATTTGGAGACGTCTGTACATTTGCAGCAAAATCCAGTAAACTTGGCAAATCTTATTTTCTATATAGTGAGCCTGGCAGAGTACAATTACTTGTCCTAATAATTAAATTGCTTTATCGAAGTGTAAATGTTAAATTTCGTATATGTAAATTTAAATTCTTTAGAACCATTTTAGAATCTTCTTTCCAAATATTTTCTAGTCAATCCAAATTGATTCCCAATCGTGAATCTTATATTATAAAAAGCTGTGTTCCACGGTTTCACCCGCATTAAATTCGGCCCTTCTCGGTAATGGTCGGTTCTCGTCGTGCAGGCAGGCTGGTCCGTCGCCGCCCCGATTAGTTGACGTTTATATTTACTGCTCCGCTCCTATTGGTCGTAGTATGATGTCATACACCCTATAACCTTCCTCAATAAACAGGCTATCATCATTAGCTTTTTTTTGGTACCTAGAAAGGCAATGTATTGTAGAGTTTTGAAAATCATTTTTTATCAAAGATCTTGGTGAATACTGTGTGGTAATGCACATTGTATATAGTTGATAGCAGAGTGATTTTTTTTTAAATAATGGATAATAATAAACTTTGGATTCAGCAAGTATATCAATATAAACTGAATTCGCTGATTTCTCATTTATTCTTCTATTTAACATGCACTTATGTTAACTTTAAAACATACTTTCACTTTAAAGCGAGAGTTTATAGTTCTTTTCACCATTACATGATAAATAATCAATATTCATGACTTATCAAGATAATTTCCCATTATCTCTCTTCGTAGAATCTATTAATAAACACTTTTACACTGATGCTTTACAATATCGAATTAGCTTAACATGGCCTCTTGTCATTGTTTTAATGTCGTTAAGGCAGGAAGTAAACGAATAGTGTAAATTTACTTAAGTTCATCCAGGCAAAAAACAGATACATTCGGATCACTGATATGAACAAATGCTTTCCTTAAATACATTAATCGTAGTGGTCCCACGTCAAAAATCATACTTGCATTCGTCGGATTTCTTATGATTACTCCTTTGATATTCTCCATAAAATTCATGATATTTTCCTGGAAGTCGCCATGTTATTGTTATATCGAATTTCATTACTTGCCAAATCTAAAACAAACATTTGTTAATATCCGACAACAATGCATTTTCACTTACTTTACATTTCAGTATTTCATGTCTCTTTAATCATTGTATGCTTTGTGATTTCTGATGTTTATCAACTTCTATTTAAATTGCTAATGCCGTTTATATTGTATCTAACATTACAAATACGAATAATTATCTGATACTCTTTTCTCTCTTCTGTAACGACTGCTTTACACTTGTTATTAAGTAAACAGCCATTGTTTGACAATCGACAGATGAAGAGAAGATCTTTCATGTAAACCACAGAGTATCTGTCGATTGCAGTTTTTCCTTGTGCAATAGTAATTTATCAACTATGCTTGTTAGAGCATTTCCAATCAAAATTTTGAATCCTAAAATTTTTAATCAGTAACAGAGATTATATTTTCACAATGTTTCTTCGATGATTCGCACGAAATGGCATATAATTAATTGAAATCTTAACAACATTTTTGTTTAAACCTCTGAAGCGAAGAAATACGAATACTCATTAATATATTTTTTTTTTTAATTCTCGGGAATGTACATGAAGACATTAAAAGTAGCCGGTTTTCTGTTTTATTTTATTAAAAATATTCTCCAATGTATATTCTGGTTCACGTAATAAATTCTTCAGATAAATTCTTTTAATATTTCCATTTAGAACCAATTAAAGGCAAGATTAAATTTACAATGAGAGAATTCTTCTTCCACATTACTCAGGTGGAAATTTTCTTTGATGTTGGAAGCAGTTACGGAACATGTAAAATGAAATATAAAGTTTCTATTAACTGGTAATTTCTACATCGAATTCTAGTTAACTAATAAGGAATAATTCCACATGTAAAACAACTTTTATTTACATTAAGAAATCATTTTCCATCAACATCGACTTTGTAACAATAGTACTACTTTTTTCCTTATTTAAATTCGTTCAGCTTGTAGTGTATTACAGAATTCTTTCGTATTTTCACGTGCTTTAGCTTCCAAAGCTAAGAATAATATTCCTACCGAATGATTTTATACAGATGTTCCTTCAAAGGGCAATCCTTCATTGAACACTCGTACTTTATTGGAATTTCCACTGATGAATGAATACCTAATATACTGGTTTCAAAGAAAACTTTCTTTTAAGAAGGGCTTAGTACAATCTCATGAGCAAATATAAAAAAATTAAAGAATACCATTTATAGTACATAAAGGCTCCTTCTGGGTTTTTTCGATGTAGGCCGTAAACCATCGCAATGAACTTGGGGTCGTTTGGGAAAGAAACCTGGTCCTCATTTTTGAGAGGGCAGAATGATCCCTAGAATCTGTCAGCAAGAAAAACACGTATGGAAAAATCCTCGATCTCGGCTTGAACTTGAACGCAGAAGTTCAGATTCCTCCATGAATACACATATCTTCGTAAAAACCTTGATGTATATTGTAAGGTAGATCCGGTGTTCCACTGCAATATCTTCAGTGTTGAAAGTTTCACAGAATGATTATAAAAACATATAAAAGCATATCCTAAGAAAGATAAAAGAACATGTTTAATTTGCTTATATATAAATAGAAAAGATATTTCAGTTAACGTATCTATTTTAGTTAATTAATATCGAATAAATATTTAATTGTAATTCAACAACGATCAATCACCCATCAGTCAACGAAATCTTAATACCTTATTAAAAATATAAAACTATTAACATTTTAAAAGAACAAGTTTTTAAACACACATGAAATACTTTTTTTTTCATAAATTTTTCTAATTGCACACAAAAAAAAAGTTTTTTACATTCATATCAAAGGCATATTTGAGGAAAGACAGAAGAGACATTAAGTTCTCCCCGTAACCCCCGAAATCCTGATATTTATGGAATAGGCATTTTCTATAATTTTTTAGTTGGTTGGCAGATTCGAAGGAAACCTTGACTCTTCTTCCAACCGATATTTTGAAGACAATTACAGGTCAACTTCCTAACTTGGCCGATTCGGAAATAAAGTCGAGGGGTATATTTTCCCTCTTTCTTATGTTGAAACAAGAATGATTTAACAGACTAGATAACACAAAAGCGCTTATTTTTAAATTCTTACAAAAATATGTACAAAAATATATGTAACAAATATGAAATTGGATAATAATTGAACCAAACTTGCTTATCTTTCGCAGAATTTTCTAATGTTGAGAAGTTTAATATCTGAACAAAATGACATGAAATGTTTTTTTCTAGAACAAATTTTTAAGTTTAGTATTGCTGTTGTACATAATCATGTATTTTTAAACATAGGATGCAAATAATTTGCATCATTTATAAGAATAAAGAATTATAAGAGAAACACGAGAACCATCTGTAGTATCGTTCCACTGAATTATCAAAAAAATACATACATTTCTATTTCTTTCGATTATCTATTCTCCGTCACTATTCACAACAATAGACCGCCTATACAATACATCATTTGTTCAAATTTTCATTTAAAAAATTAAGTTATACACTGGCAATCTGACATTGAATTAATTCCCAATTTAAATAAAACTATTCAAAATAAAATCGCTGTTCAGTAATAGAGCTCATCTATTCACAATGTTTTGGTTTCTTCGAAGAAAAGATAATTTATTTTACCTAAAATTTGAGACTTAAGATCTTATTGAAATTTTTATAAACGTGAGTGTTTTTGGAGAATTCTCGAGAATAAACACGAAGAAATAAAAGAAGGGCAGATGTCCGATTTTCATTAAGTAAAAACTTATCGCTAAGTCTTTTGCACGGGAATATATGTGGTACTTTACATAGACAAATTTGTTTTCAAAAAAATGTATTGCAATAGATATTTCTCGTGTGTCAATAATAATTAATAATATATTGAAATAAAATTGAGGAAACACATATTTTTGTTTAAAACATGTATTCATGTATTTTATGAAAAAAAGTTTTCATAAATTACTAATTATTAATTCGAGATGGACATGTGACCCCTCAAAAGTAAGGACTGCAACAAAATGTGGCATTCAAAAATCTTGGGCAGCACAATTTCTACCTCAAAATGTATTTCTACCACAAAGAAAATGATAATAAAAAAATAATAAAAATCCTCCAAAGGGAAAAATGAAAAAGCCTAAATTCATTATACTAACAAAGACTTTTGTGTACAGGAAACTGAGCCCTTGGGACGGCCGTTTTGAGCTTATTGAGTTCTACCGATCCAGGATAATTCAGCCAGTGAAAACCCAAAAGGCATACGAGGGAAAAAAATATTCTATTAGTGTTGGACAACGGTAGAAATTGTGAGGTAGAAATTATGTGGTTCAAAGTTTTGAATACCACATTTTGTGTTGATTTTTATTTTTTTATCTTTAGTTTTGAGAGGATCACTTATCACTAATAGATAATTTTTCCCCTCGTGCGCCTTTTGGGTTTCTGCTGCTGAGGAAGCTCGAAACGGCCGTCCGAGAGCCTCAGCTTGGACTCAAAAGACTTGCTCTTTATTAGTAACTATTATTAGTGCTGTATACATTTCTCTACTTCTCCTAATTATTTATTTTGGCCCGAATAAATTAATTTTATTTCATTTAGCTTGCCTTCTTGTAAAGTGCTTACAGTTTATAATATTAAATTAAACTAAAATTTATTATTTTATTAAGCACTTTATTAAACTCTTCCTTCAAATTTCGTCAATTGTTTGACCACAAGTTGGCATCCTATTCAATGATTATTAAATATTTAATTCTAATTCCTTTTTTGCTTTATGAAATATTGTGCTCTTCTTATTTGATTATTTGTTGCAATTGATGTGATATTTGGTTATGATGCCTCTTTTTTTCCAATATATTGTAACCATCCCGTCTTGTATCATTTACCATTCTTAACCATTCTTGTGCGCTTCCAGATATTCCTCCTAACTATTAATGTATTTGCCAAATTACATTTCATTCATCTTTGCTTATTTTTTAAATACTGTATATCCTTTAGGTTTTAGTTTTTTCTTTTCCTTTTTCTTTTTTTTTTTCAACTTTAGTGTTTGAGCACATTATTTTTCGGAATTTTTCTATCATGGGGTCCTTCATTTGTTATTATTATAATTTTCGATTATATATTGTGAATTTAATTTCCTATGAAACCAATCCAAGGAATTTTTAATTTTTAATTTTTAATTTTTTACTGCTAACTTGTTCAATCTTGTAAAATGTTCGCCCGTTTAATTATATTCACGATTTTTCGTTACAAGTTGCTTAAAAGTTATAAACGATTATAAAGTTCTCAATATTTTTATTGTTTTTGTAATTTACTTATTTATGGTTGAATACACTTCTGTTATTTCGTATTCCATAATTTGGTTGCTGCTATTTTGAGGTGAGAGTGATCCAATTGAATATTGATCTTGAAGGTTATTGTTATCATATGTAATGAACTGCAGCTTAGTTTCATAATTGATATCCTTTACTAATACACTTTAATGCTTTGTTATCAGAAGGCACACTAGTTGTTGCAGTTTTTGATAATCTTTATCTGTTCCAAATATGAATTAAAATAATAGTACAGTTAAATTTACAAAATATATTGAAATTGAAATTCTTCATAATTCTTAAACCAACATTTGCTAAATAAAGTTACTAAGTTTTTGGAAATTCATGAATTACAACAACTCGTTAAATTTCAGTTTTACGTCATAAACAATTTTTGGTTAATTACGAGTAAATTACCAGTCTCTTAAACTGCCATATATTCAAGTTCGAAACATTTTTTTAAGATTACGATACAACCTTCGAAATCCTGAGATTTCACCGCTAGTTTGGGTTTCTAATGAACTCTTAAAATATCTTATTAAAATATTACTAAAATAAATACTCTACTTAAATATTTTTGAAGTTGCGCAGAATGAGCTGCATCGAGATCTAGAAACTTCTTGAATATCACTTCATTTAATGATCCCTTATACAGAATTCGAAAAATGATACAGATGGATAAATGTTTGAATTCCTCACAACTATTATATCTTGGAGATTTTATTGAAGATGCTAAAGAAAAACGTCTGTTGCTGCAAAGACGATAACCACGATGAACATCAAACTTCCTTTTACAAACTAGAACTACATCTGTCAGAATATGTTTTTTTATCACTGAATCCAGCTTTGGGACATTTTGGGTAAAAAATGACAATTTTCCTTGATCCTAATGGCTTCGATCCCTGTTTCATTCTTGACTTTCCTTTGAAGTTTCTTCTTTTAAGGAGGGCTTTTGGAAAATATCCAGAGGATCCACTTCTACAACTGCAAAGTAAACTCTTATGGGAAATCTATCAATAAACTTTTTTTTTGAAAAGTCAATTACAAAAAGAGTTTATGGACAAACATCATATTTCAAAGAAAGAACCTTAAGGTTAGAGAGAAATAGAAGGTTATAAAAAAATTAACAACTGTTCAGCAACAAGAAGACTTCGTCAGATCGAAGCTGAGCAAGTGACTGTTTTGATAAATTTATAAACAAAATATGAAGACATGGGCTTTCTGCTCATGGCTTTCAAGAAAACGCCAAATAAAAGCTTTTAATAATATTACTTTCTAACAATACTCCGGTGACCAAGTAGCTTTTAGCAATTTAATGAAATATATGGTTCTTGTAGTATTAAGTTCCAATTGAAAGAACGTTTGATTTTTTTTTTCGTTAATTACAGAAGGTGGAATCAGATTATTTATTATGTAACATTGATTTTCTAACAAGTTAAATAGTTCTTTACGTAGTTTCAGGGCTTCATTTATTTACTTTGTATATCAAAACAGATGGAATAAAAATATATTCTTGATATTCTACTAGCTCCATGCTCGAACAATGCATAGTATTGGAATTTGATGTGTTTAGTGTAACCGAAATCAATTTCCAGGTTTTTTTTTTATACCGGTACATTACAATGCGCAGCTATTTCTGATGAGAACTATAATTCAATGGAACTTAAAGGGTAATGACCATTTGTGTATAGTGAATATATGTAATATTCCTCTTAATGAAATAAGTTGTAATGAAATATATACATTATATAATGAAATATATATATTATATACGTATACAGTTAAGAAAAGTTTGTACTGCAACAGGTCATGCAAGCCCTTGGGTGCCTGGGAGGCTTAGGCTATCAGCGATTCTCGATCATCGGTAAGTAGTTGAAGTGGGATGGTCAGCCGGACGCCCGTCTACCTTTCAGAATCAAAACTCCGCTATTCATTTGACAGTGAACCCTACGGTTCGTCTGGAGGAATTTTAGAACATATCAGAGCTTATAATATCAGTAGAGCAGGCATATCTGACTGGGCAGATCACTGCAAAAGCTATAAACATAACCCAAATCCGATTGCAAAAATATTATATCACATTATCGATGAAAGGTAAAGGTTCATGGTTGAATCTTGCATTATAAGTGCCTTCCCTTGTATTAACAAAGACAAATTTCTTAAAGTTAGTTTTAACTTTATTTTTAATATATTTTTTTAATTTATTTAAACAATGTTTCTTGTAAATAATATTTATATTTTTCTTTCTCAATTGCATTCATATTGTTTATTCACGTAAATTTATTGGTTCTACGATGTTTTTGTTTTACTTTATTTTCTAAACTATAGATTGTTAATGTATAACTTTATTGATCCCACGATCTTATTGTTAAACGTCACAAACTTATTATCTATAATACATATTGTTAATGTTTAAATTTATTAATGAAATTCTTTTTATTAATTTTAAGAAGAGCGTAAAGTTATCACTATCTTTCTCATCTGAAAATGTCATCTCTCTTAGATTTGACGAAATGTAATGAATAACTAGATGTCAAAGTAATTTGTTGTCGTTTAGATACCTGGCCTTCTTTGAATACTCTGGGGTGATGAGGCTCATTTCCATTTGAATGTTGCTCTAAACACTCATAACTACCGTATTAGGTCTAACAGTAATCCATAAGTTCATCGTCAAATTCCACTGCATTCTGCAAAGATAACGTTTTGGAGTGGCTTTACGGCGCTCCTCATCATTGGTCCTCACTTCTTTGAAGAAAACACAAGATCGGGGCAGATATGCTCCGGACCTTTGTAATTACATCATATCAGCAGAGGAATGATGTTGACGCCACAATCTTCATGCAAGATGGTGCACCCCCTTTACATAATATACCTGTGAAAGCCTTCCTACAGTAAACATTTTAGGACGCAGAGTAACTAGAAGATTATTTTATTTCCCACGGCATTGCCGCTTTGATCGCCAGATCTGAACCTCTGTGTTTTTTGGCTGTGGGACTACTTAAAAAGCCTCGTTTATCAAGGCAATTTTTCAGTTGTTCCAAAACCCTTCAGTTGTTCCAAAACGTATGTCAGTTGCATTCTGCTGTCGAGTATGTAGTGCACCGAATATAATTTGTAGATCAACGCGATGGATGGCACGTGGAGCCGTATCTGTGATGTCAGTGTGATTCCACATGTGATTGCAATAAAGTAATTCCACTTTAACTCTTTTTTTTGCCGATATTTGTTAGAAAAGTTAGGCAATATGGAAATTATGGGGACTGCAGCGTCACAATTCATCTTTAGCGGCCGAAATGTTTTTGTTTTCTTCAGAAATCAAAACCGCACACTCACGACAGTATGTGCAGAAAATTTGGTTACGATTCGCCCAGTAATGTTTCATTTAGAAAGGTTTAAGCACCTTCCCTTTAATTTGGATCACACGCGATGCATATAATCATTCTTTACATTGATACGAAATATTAGATAAAAGTTAAATGTGTGTTACAATTGCATTTAGTAGAAAAAGAAATCACCACACACCAACATTTGTTAACACATTTTTATAATAAAGGCTTTTTTAACAAATTTTGGTTTATTTGGTGATTTCTTATTCTATTAGATACGAAACATAGAAAGCTATAAGCGCTGCCGATTGGCTGATCCGCGCGTGACGTAACAAAATGACGTCTGAGCACTTGATCGAAATCATGTCTTCTGCAGCAATCCATCGTTTGGAATCGGGTATATTCATTAAAGAAATAATTGAGAGAGCTGAGAATAAGGCAACATTAAGAAGTAATTTAGGGATTTGAAGCTTTAGGTGTCCCTTGTTATTAAAAGTGATTTGAATGTGCATTATATTTTTAACTTTTATTTTCTTGCTTGGATGATTAGTCTAGTAGAAATATTATAAATGAACATACATTATAAGTTTTTTTTAGGATAAATGAAAGCTGAGTTTTGATTGTCTTTGTAAACTTAAATTAAAACAGTTGATAATATTTCGCTATTAATGACTTTAAAGTCAGCAGCGTTTACAATATATTACGATAATTTTCATAATACTTCTCGGAAATTTAAAATATTATTAGTTGCACACTTTATATTGTATTAAAGAACCGAAGGGAATTTTAACCTACTCTTCCTTTATTTTCTAAGAATATTTAATTTGTAGTGTTTTAAAGTAGAAAATACAGTGTTCTCTAAATTAGATGAAACGTGAATATTTTTACTAGCTTCTTTCTTTTATGTTTGTCTTTATTTACAGATTGGTCGAGGTATCTTTTATAGCTCATGTAACTTACCTTATATATCAGTAACAATTTCAAATAAAATTTCTATAATTATGAAGCCTAATACTGCTAGAAGATAAGGCAGATGTATTAAAAACTTTTTTTTTTATTTTTAATTTTTTTAATGGCTGCAATGTTTCTTATTGTATCTTATGTATCTTATTGAAGCAATGAATTCTTTCACAAATAAGCATGCTATTATACAAACTGAAAGCATCAAAAATTAAAACTAGGTGTAATAAACTTTGATTTTAGCAATTTATAAATGGAAAAAGTAACAATCTATTAATATTATTTTACTTAATGTTATCTAGTTGACTTGATTTTACAAATGAAACAATATCAAAAAATTTATATTAAGATGGGAACAGCTATAGATCACAGATTAAAGAAGCATTGGTAATAAAAGAAAAAAAATCACAACCAATTCTTAATAGATAACAAGAAATACCTGATATTACTGATTATTAGATAGATTATTTCTAACCAGCAAGGTATTCAACAAATTTTCAATTTGGTTGTGATATTGATCGATATAATATTCTGTCTTGATTGATTTTCGATACTTTGTAATTCTTATTGGATTGTTTGTAACTATTAGTTATATAGTGAATGAATTCATTAATTTTGTTCATTAAAAATATTCATGTTAAATAGAAATAAAATATTAAAAAATATATTCATTAATTTACTGAAAAATAGTGGATTTATAAAATTATAATAAAAATAATAATAGAATAATATAATAAAAATAATTATAGTAAAATAGAAAACGTATTCAGTAATTTAGTAAAATACTAAATTTATACAATTAAGTAATTCAAGCAAATTCGAAAATTTTGAAGGGACATATTTTCGGCACTCGCCACGGCTTGGTTTAATTTCGGTTTCAAATTCCTGCACCCATATGTTAACGTCATCCGTGCATTTTAAATTACGAGTACTTCTTATTGTTGCCTTATTCTCAGATCTCTCAACGATTTCATTAACGAATGTGGCTGGAAGGAATTCCAAACGATGCATCACTGCAGAAGGCATGATTTCGATTGAGCGGAGACGCCTTCTTGTGAACAGGGAATCGACAAAGTTGACAGCTTCCCATGTTTCGTATCAATGTAAAGAATGATTTTATGCACCCTTATGTTGAGTATGTTTGATCAGGAATATACATATTTTTATTTTAAATGATTCCAGCTTGCATAATAAAAATATAGTACAGTATTGGACAAAAACAGTAGTGAAAGACAGAAAGCAGGAGTGGGAGTAGAAAATATAATTAAATATCACTTACACTTTAGGTCAAAAGTTTGAATGCACTCATCGTATTCTAACTTCATTTGTTTTTTCCAAAAATATCAAGGACTTGTTGCCAATGCTGTTCAATATAATAATGGAATGGGTAGGAAGAAAGGTTAAGGAAAACCTACAAAAACAGAGTAAAGACACAAAGCATATGATCTTCGCAGATGACATTGTAATATGGGGTGAGAAAATTGTTGACGTACAGAGGGAATTGGATGAATGGACTCTACAACTGAAACTAGTGGATCTTGAAGTTAGCGAAGAGAAAAGTGAAGTGATGGTGGTGGGACGGGACAAAAACCTGGAAAGGGATATCTGCATAAACAACAGGGCATTGAAGATCACAGATAGTTTTACTTACCTAGGGACCGAAATAACAAGTGATGGTAGAGTGGAGCATGAAATTACAAGAAGGTTGGAGAAAGGGGGAAAGCTATACCAGGGAGTGAGACACCTGATATGGGATAAGAAAGTCCCAAGGAAGGCAAAAGAAATAATCTATAAAATGTATTACGTGCCTATAGTCACCTATGCAGCGGAGACATGGGTGATGAACGCTAGAGACTGGAGTAGACTTCAAGCTGGGGAGATGAAGTTTCTTAGAGGTATAGTAGGGAAGACTCGATTAGACAGAATGAGAAATGAGGATATCCGGGAGGAGTTGGGGGTAAAAAGTTTGAGGAAAAAGGTGGAAGAGGGAAGGCTGAGGTGGTTCGGGCACGTGAAAAGAATGGAAGATGGTAGGACTCCTAAGGTCTGGTATGAGTTAAAAGAAGGAGGGAAGAGACCACGAGGGAGACCGCGTAAGCGATGGCTGGATGATGTGAAGCACAGCCTGGAAGAGAGAGGCATCCCATGGGAAAGAATAAGTAGAGACGAGGCTTGGAAGAACAGGGAGAGGTGGAGAGGCTTAGTTAATTCCTAGACCCACAGTTGGTGGAACAGGAAAGGATATGAATGTATGTAAATTACAATTTCTAATTTAACAATAACTATGTTAGTTATATGTTTTCTAAGAATTCCCTATAATAGCAAAAATTAGCAAACTCTTTCTGCGAACACGTTTTTGGGATGTACACCTGGGGCTATAAAGTTTCTTTATTGATTTCTGCGAATTCTAATACTTGTTTAGAGTTGCTAGTGAGCAAACTAGCCCTAAGGTAGTTGTTTTTTGGTACAAATGAAGGTGCTTACTTTGTTGAGAATTATTTATATCGGAACAACTATCTTATTTTCCCCATTCAACATTTAAAATGTTGGAGACATAAACAAAATGAAGGAGATTAGTGGGGAAATTCGAAGCACTATAGTTGCTTTACGCAACGAAGGCGAGACATTTCAAAGAATGTAAAAGTTTCTTTGGGAGGAGTCCAATTAGCAATTACCAAATACATCGATACTGATATTTATTATGATCGTCGTCGCTCAGAAAGATCCAGAGCAATCACCTCTCAAGATGATCAGCATATAGTGATAATCAGCAAGCGAAATATTGTTGTTGAAGTGTTGGTTTGATGGGATGCTATCAAAAAACCATAACTTCGTCCACAAAACATGGAGAAAAGATTAGAATGGACCCTTAGCCACTCGTCATTAGAGCAATAGAATAATGTACTCTGGACAGATGAATCCAAGTTTCAAATATTTGGATCAAACAGACGTGTTTTCGTCACATGTAGCAGTTATGAAAAGATTACGCCTGACCGCAGAGTGCTTGCAGTTAAGCATCGCGATGGCTTCGTAATATTTTGTGGAGTTGTTTCTCTGGTCATGGCACCGGAGATCTCGAATAAATTGACGGAGCAATGAAAAAGGAACAATATAAGATTATCCTTGAAAACAACGCTGTTCTTTCTCGTCTCCAAAAATCGACTAAAGTTTCATTCTACAGCAAGATAACTACCCAAAATCTAGGTGAAATCGGTAATGCTTGTGTCATGGTTACCTAGAAGATGAGGAGGCTAATGGAATCTTGATAAACATGGTCTGGCCGCAACAGTCATCAGACCTTAATCCTATAGTGTGGGATGTGCTTGAGAGAATGCTCCGCTGAACGTGTTCTTCGTCATCGCAGGAGCTATGGAATCAGTTGCAAGATGCTTAGACATCAATAGAACAAGAAACAATAAAAAAATGCCCAGACTTGTAAATATGGTTTTAAAAATGAAAGATGGATTTTTCGATGAAAGAAAAGTGTGAATAATGTGTAATTTGTATATTTAACATACTCGTAGATTTCAATGTAAGTTGTAGACTATTATATAAGTTCTCAGTTAGTTAAAAACCTATTTTTGTTATAATTTCTCATTTATATGCATTTATTTTAATAAGTATCAGTTTTCTAGTGATTTTTAATGTGTATTTAAACCTTTGACCTTATATAGTACAGGAATAACCTAATTTAGCATTATTCATACAATAATATTTGTATATTTTGTTCTAAATGTTCGATGTTATAGAGGACACACAATTCATCCGTTCTTGCAAATTTTCTATTTTGAGATGACAGGCCAGAATGAGATGACACGGCCGTGACAGGTTCCTAGAGATGGCCGTGATTCTCGTTTGTTGTTACTGTTTGTGCTTCCTTTACGTTGTGTCAGCACACTACCGGTTAGTCGGAATTTTTTGATGATGCCAAGAATCACAGACACTGGGGAGTGTTTTCGAAAAATAAGGTCAAACCGCTCTTCACAAATATAAGGCTTTTCGTCTTGGACCGTATGAACGATTGTAATATTCGACTAAAAATACCTTTTCTTCTGTATTCAGAACCAGTAACGCCTCTACCAGTTAGTATACAGTTTAAAATATAAAAGACTTTATCGGGTACGCCCTATTATCGGTGGGATGTGGAATATTTCAGTACAGTTTATTTTGCGCAATACTGTAAATAAATACTTAAATAAACTGACAGATATTCTGGAATTACGAAAAAATATCAAACTATATGTCGCTACAAGAAAGATAATGTTTCAAAATCAAAGATTCGTCTTGTTTTCCGAAAATAGAAAGCGCTCATTGGAAACTGAATAATTTTTAATTAATGATTTATATATTGAAGTAAAACAGATTACTATTACAATATCGCGTCTTTTACTATTACAACATCGCATCGTTGTAACTTTACTATACTTTAAAGATTTGCGAATTAATACAAACAGTACATTCCGTACAATATTTACATTTTCATTAATTTACTTTTTTGTTATTATAAGGCTATGTATATTTATTTATGTATTACACTTCTCAATTAAGATCTCATTCAGTAATGAGATTTCATCAAGTTTCAGTTGTGATTCAGAAAATATATCTTCTAATTTAAAGGTGGAGCTGAAACATGTCACAGGTGATAAATCAATTTAATTTCTGAATTGATAGATAATATAACAGCTACATTTTTTTATTATATATATCATTCATCCGTCGTCATTGAAATTTAATGAAGGCCATTAAACATTACCAGCTCCCATCAGAGCAGCTTCGCTTCTTCTAACTGGAAGGCTCTATCACCTGTAATTTTGTTGATAGATAATGGGAAAATCTATATCTATTCGTCTACGATATCGTTGTTTGAAAGTTGAAATTGGGCCCTTTTTTTTCCTTTCTTTTCTCTTTCTTTTTTTTTTTTTTCCTTCAAGCATGAGAGAGGCTTAGTTGATATCTAGGATGTTTCTACATGTCTGTCTGTCAGTTCATCTTTACAAATATAAAAATGCTTACAGATTTCAATTAAATTTACTAAACCCATTTATTAATGGCCAACTGTTTTATTTTTGAAGTTATTTTCGTTATTAATATAAGTTTTGAGATTTTTGGATATGAATGAGATTTTTCTTAATCGTTCTAAATCCCCCAAAAAATTTAGGATATACAGAATAAAGAATGCACAGAAGATTGGTTACAAAGTAATAACAAATAACAATAATTATTACCATCAGCAGTTTTGGTTTCCACATGAAATCAATTTCAAGGTGAGCTCAGATATGGAGAGAATTGAAAGGACACTTAGGTGAAGAATCAATATTGTTGTTCCTTCACCTGCGTTTTCAATCCTGCATTTTTTTAATCACACTTTGAAAATGGCTTAATTTTAAATTTTAAACCAAATCGAAATGCATTTCTAATTATTATTTATTATGAAAATCCAAAATTCATCTTCTTTCTAAATATAAATAAATCATAAAAACCTCTTCTTCCTTAATTACATCCTTT
>JAFIDM010002131.1:37703130-37714324 GCA_023159025.1 Thereuonema tuberculata
AAAGGATGTAATTAAGGAAGAAGAGGTTTTTATGATTTATTTATATTATTTATTAGTTTTATATATCTTGTAAGGCATTGTTGTAAATTCTCTTCTTATTGTTTTTGCTTTTTATACGTTAAATTTTCTAAAATCTTTTAAATTTTACAATCTTTCATTTACAATTTTACGAAGGAAATTTGTTATTAAAACCTATTATCAAGTCCATTAGCTGAGAACTAATTTAAAGGACATGCATTTTATTTTCTAATAGCCGGGTACCGTCGCTTCGTTCCGGAACCCTTGCATATATTGCATTAAAAACAAAAACTTTATTTATTTATTATCGAGATCGGAGAATATACGACTTCCCAGCCCGTTGTAGTCTTCTCCGCTTAACTCAGATATATTGCGGTTTGGCGCCACACACCTGTGGTTGTCAAAACAAAGCATGTTTTTGTCTGTCACAGGTGTGACATCTATATAGTAGGTATATAAAAACAAGCGCGTATTCGAATGCAACGTTGTGTCAAAATTTCAAAGCAAGCGGTGAAGAAGTATCGGAGATTTAAGATTTTGAACAAACTAACATTTACATTTTTATTTATGTAGATTTGCCTATTAAGAGTTTCGATGAAGTAAAAGTTATTTTCCATATCAATATGCTATGTGTTACTAAGAAGAGCTATTTTAGCTTGGCCAAACTTTTCTGAACTAAACAAAACATTATTTTCTGAACCGATTTACCTGTCCTTATAGAAAGAAGTTTCTACTGATTTTTATTTTTAAAGCTGAAATGGTCATTTAAAATTCATAAAGAACTGTGAGCTGTTAGCCGAAAAATCGTTGCCAGAATATACCATAGGAGGTTACTGATATTACAATCGCAGAAACAGATGAAACATGGAGGACGAAAGTCACATCCATGCCCACTTCGGGATTGAAACCCAGATTCAGCTCACGGATCGCAGACGTATCAGCTCATGGATCGCCGCCGCCTTGACCACAAGACTACGCCACTTTATTGTAATAATATTGATAAAAATCTAAATAAATATTTCTAAAATTCTGAAGAAATTGCTAAGCAGCGTAATAGTATCTAAAGCCCTTTTCTTAAACAATTAAAATATATTTCTTATAATAATTACAATAGTATTCTATTAAAAGCTGCATGTATGTGATTTAATAAAGTAGCAATAACAAAAAAAAAAAAAACTGTGGCAAATCAATAATCTGTGGATCATCAGCTTCTGCATTTCACGTTCCACGTATCGAGACAAAGTGATTCGTGTTCGGAATATAATAAATACTGCAGAGTTAATCGAATCCTAAAGCAGACCATCACATATCGATCGAAGTGCCCGCACGCTCACTATCATAGTTTTATCCACAATTTTCATAGTTAGATAAGGTTTAATACATTCAGTTAGGTAATAAAGTTTTTGAAATTACCATATGTTATCTAAATACTCTAACTTCAGTTGACAAAGACTGTTGTAGCGATTAGAATAACTATCTATGAAAATTCAACTTTTACATGAATATTGATCCGTCAAAAAGCATTTTTTTTTCTAAATTTCTCTACTAAGCAGATTGTAAGGAGCTATGAAATTCTTTATGATTAGAAACCATTTTTAAAAGTTAAAGATTAATACGCATGATAAGTGTTACTTTATTAGATATCACAGAGTTTCAATACTTTGTAAGAACTTGATGTTGGAAATACAACATGAAAAATCTACTGAGTCATTCTTTTCTGTAAACTATATTGCAAAGAAACCATTTTTGCAAACCATTAGGGAACCAACATTAGTTCATAAGAGATATTTTCACACTTTCTTACTGCAAGCCGTAAATTCGATTACTTTTTGTTGGGTAATAAATGTCAAAAGTGGAAGTTATTTTGGAATTTATATCCGAATATTAAAAGAAATAAACAATAAATGATAGATGTGATGAGATTTGCCATATGCAGCTGACAATATGCAGCTAGATACAATAATCAACAGGATAAAACTCTAATAAAATAAGACAGATCTTTATCTTTCTTAAGAAAATGAGAATGATTTTAAATAAAGATTATATTCTTTCTGATAATATTTTCAAAAGTAGGGGCAATATTGATTATCACAATTGATTATTGTTCCATTATTTACTGAATTCACCGATCGTGTGTCTTAGGTTCAAGTATAAGAATAACAATTTTTCATAATTTAATGTAGTTGTTAATTTCATTCTTCTAGTGCAGCTCAGTGAGGAGTATTGGTAGGAGTGACATTTCAAAAAAGAATTATGTATGACGATTTATGTGATGAATTTGCGACATATAATCACAAACTTAAATGTAATGCAGTTTTTAAAGTAAATTTTTATTGCTTTTAGCTGTGCAAGAAAAGTGATTTTAATTTTAACATATACTGGCGTTGTAATCTTCCTGATCTGATTTACTTCTTTATACCGAATTTATTAAGAGGTATACATTACAAACAATTGCAAACAAAATGCGTCAAAGCAGGAACAAGTAGCGATTAGTAGGAAACAAAAATCAATATTTTTTTGTACTGAAGTTATAATTTATTATTAGCCTCAATACCTAAAACTTGTTCACCAAAAAAAATAAAATAAAGCTGTTCAAGCAACAAGTAAGAGAAAAATGTTGGTAGCGATTTCAACAAGAACTTCCAACACGAACTTGAAGCCTACTTTTACTAAATTGTTGCCCATTTTTCTTTGTCTTTAAAAATAAAATAATCGAAAAGTCTCCCTTTCTTTTAAATTGTAATAACTGCAGTATACAAATATTACAGATTTTTTTATTCTCTATTCAGTTATCCAGATGCAATTAATTTTGATCGTTCAAAAGCATGAGATGAAAATGGATTTCTAAACGAACTAATATGCATTGATGAGGCATCGATAGATAGAATCCCTTTTACTGTTTACCGTCAAGCATTTTAATTTCCTGCAAGACTCACCCAGAAAAATATTCAAATAAGAAAACCCTAAGCATCGTTTGTCCTGAGATATTTATGTAAGGTAGTTGATGCAAATATGACCAATGCTGGTAATATGGCCACATTGCTAACCTGTCATTAATTGAAAAAGTATCCAAAAGATAACGCTAGAATATCAAACTATGAAGCAGAAAGTGTACATGGCTACCACAGTTTGCAGGATAATGTAATCACAGAGCCCAGGGATTCTCGATTCGTTGTCAAAACTCAAATGACGGGGTTCCCTGGGCCTGTGATTACATTATCCTGCAAACTGTGGTAGCCATGTACACTTTCTGCTTCATAGTTTGATATTCTAGCTTTATCTTTTGAATACTTTTTCAATTAATGATAGGTTAGCAATGTGGCCATATTACCAGCATTGGTCATATTTGCATCAACTACCTTACATAAATATCTCAGGACAAACGATGCTTAGGGTTTTCTTATTTGAATATTTTTCTGGGTGAGTCTTGCAGGAAATTAAAATGCTTGACGGTAAACAGTAAAAGGGATTCTTCCTTGCATGCAATTGATGATTATTGTTCATTTATCACTTGCTGTAATTTTTCTAAGCTCATTCCAGACACCCAATGCTTCTTTAATTAAACCGATAATTAAGAGATTTTTCGAGACGTGCTGTAATCAGGTAAAATGGCCACAGTAGGCAATATTACCAAAACGAGGAATGTATTGGACTCATAAAAGACGATAAATCTGTATTTATTTGCTACACATATACCAATGATTGATATTTTTTTATATTCTATAAACTTTGATCATGTAATTATTTTTTTTTCTAACTCTGTGGATACACACATGATCTAAATTGTAACTTTGAAATAATTTTTGGGCCCTGGAAAGTTAATAATTATCTGTGTGAAAATTTTAATGAAGTCAAGACACATTTATCTTCAACCCAAAATTATTAATCATTAATAAAAAAATATTTTCCTAAAATAAAGAGATATTTTTGAATTTGGCCGCATTACCTTCACAAGGGCATCTTACCTGCACAGTGCAAGCTTTTTCAAATATTGAAAAACAGAACCTTTGGGTTTTAAAAAAAATCTTGAATTTTTTTTTACATAGGCCTACGCCTAAAGAGCCAAAGTTCTTGTCTACAAATTTTTTTTTTTAGTGAATACCATAATCATGAAAAAAAAAATTTCAAATTAAGGTGGCCATATTATCTTCAGGTACCTTATGTAAAGTTTCAAAAAGAATTAGCGATTCAAAAGTTATTACAAAAGAAAGGGAGGACGGTACATACGGTCTAACTAATTTTTAAAAGCCTCGCCTTCCTCCCTAAGTCCCATAGTTTATTTGTTAAGAACTGATGAAAAAAGAATGGGAAATATAAAATAAATACTCATGCAGTTAGATTGAAATTTTTAGAGGTTATTTGTGAGACGATAATGAAGGAATACAACGAAACAAGCCCTTTTATACCTAAAATAAGGTTTCGAAGAAGAAACAAAACGCAGGGTACTCGAACAGTACAATTGTAAAATTTCCGGGACCTTTATTTTATTACAAGTGACTGATTCTCAGAACGAAATTGTGTCTTTTTTTTAAATTGAAAGACGGTTCGTTAACTATTAATCTGAACGCTTTTTTTAGAACGAGGCCGTTAGCCGTCGACCTGTACGTTTTCACACGGTCTTGTATTGCAGGAAGAAATGGAGATGCATTAACATGCTTATTTTTAGCTTATCAGTAAAATTAATATACTGTAGAAGTCAAACATAAAGTAATCACCTTATTGAAAGTTAAAGGAACAATGAAAGTGATGTAGAATCTTTGTCTACAACAGTGTATTTTAGAAATTGCACTTTCTAATGTGTGACGACAATCTCGCCCATTCGCTTTCAGTTGTTTTATATACAACTTCTTGAGCATCATACATCTTTTCATGCACAGGTTTGCTACATATCGTTACTACTATAATTAAGCATTCATCGCTCTCCATTCATAAATAAAAACATAAATGATAGGCGATAAAATGACTTGCTGTTTTTCTCCTTTAATTAATGCGAATGTCTCTTGATTGGCTATCTGAAAATGATAATGTCCACCAATCTCAGCCGTCAAGCCGTTGATGCTGATCTTGCACTACGGCGAAGATGAATACCTACGGCGACCAGCTTAGTTTAAAAAAAAAAATCCATCCATGTAGTTAGAAAATTCCGTTCAAAACCCGAGGAGGATAAATTTCAAGCTTTCATAATATCATGGGCTCTCGACCCATTTGTAAAGATAATGTGTTGGAAGAGGCAGGCTTAATTCTCAGGCGTAGTTAGGAGATTTTTCAAAGGGTGTTAGGCTCTTAGGGTTCACCCAGTCTTCTGTAAAATGGATACAGGGCTTTCTTTGTCAGGTTTAAATGCAGAAGATATCGGCGTGAATGCTCAATACCAACTTCCTCTGGATAGTTGGACTCTATACCGCCAACGCCTCGAGACTCTTACATGCTTGCAAAATGAGATCCTCTAAACTTTTTTTGTATTCATAATGCCCTTTTGCTTGGAAGAAAAACATTATCACCATTCTCATATTACCAGTGCTTACATCAAGGAGTGGAGACATCGACTGACTAGGAACGCAGAAATTGCAGACTGTACAAAGAAGAATGGAAAGAGTCAAATTAGGATTACAAAACGTAAACGCAAAGGAAATGAGTGAAACAACGAAGCAAGAGTGGCTGAATTATAACAGCTATAAAAATGTTATTAAAAGGCTAACGCCTTTCTTTATCTCCCAAGACATTCTTGAAATTGTTTTTTATTTAGGCACATAAAACCAACCTCAGTGGGACACGTGCTGGAAGACAAACAGAAATATAATTTACATTTAGTGAAGCAGATTTCTTGCCACCAAACATGATTTTTTTTTCTACAATATCTAACTATTCTTTCGATAATAGGATTTTTTTAAAAAAAAACAACAACTTTTAAATTACTATCTGCTTATGCTGCTTATTATTAGTAGTAATTACTAATCCTTTGTAATTATTATTACTAATCCTTTGTCACAGTGGCGTATATAGAATATATTTTCGGGGGGGGGGGGCAAGATTAATATAATTAAGTAGACACCCCATTGGAACCTATCTGTTCAACCAAAAATAAAAAAAAAACGATGGAAACCTATCTGTTCACATGTTGTAGGTTTTGGTTCTACTTTCCCTTCTGAAGAACAAAAGAAGTTGAATATTAAAAAACTTTTTTGACAAAAGAAATATGTATACATTTCTCGGATGTCATTTACTTTCTGCTAGTAATATCGTGATGTGATTTTACTCTTGACCTTTTGGAAGAGTAGGTGATGTTGATATTTTAGGCAAAAATCTTTCTTGATGCTGATACCAGCTTCTAGATATTAAATTTCACTAGGGTACTGAGAATTACTTAAGAGCAAAAGTAGTAAGAGAAATACGAATTTTAACACCATTTACAATTATAGGATTAAGATATTTTGAGCTCTCTCACCAGATGAGACGTGACATGTAGACACAAATGTCATGATAAGCTTAAAAGATCTGAAACTCTTTGTGCTTTTAGGAATAGAACGAAAATTCCTAATTTATTGCGACTTAAGGCAATTTTAAAGTGAAAATAGATATTATATTAATAAAATGAAAAGCCTGAACTTAACGATTAGTTAAAGAAAAGATTATCTTTATCGATATTTCTTTGATGGTGTATTAAGTTGAGAGAGAGATATCTGGTCTTAACTCCAAAACATCTTTCCTAATAAAGAAACTAATTTTCAAAATATTAAAAAATAGCCATCGCACAAATTAGAGTTAAATAATTTTTTTAAAAATTTAAAAGGGTAAAAACATTTTAAAAAGTGTGTGTGTGGGGGGGAGCAACTACTAGTTTCGGCTCCTACAGCATTGAAGCCTTCCTCTGGTTAAAGATCAATGTAAACCAAAGGAAATAAATAGCAACCTAGGAACTCCCATCAAGCCTTTGGCATTGGGGTACGCTGGGAAGTGGGTAAGGCTTAAATTCTTAAAAATTATGGGGGAGATAGGAGGAGAGGGATAGGAAACTTATTAATGGAGCTTTTTTATTTCTGTTTTTATGTTTCTTTTTAATATTTTTATGCAAGCCGTATTCCTGTATGTTCGGCACCGACAGACAATCATTATACGTGTCTGGATCGGTATGAATATAAAACGTCTCTTTACATTGGCGTCGGAAGGAATTGGGTTCTTTATCAATAATACAAACTCGTGCGAAGTCCAAAGTAGTGGCCTGTTTTTGCGTATGAACAGCTGTATTGTAATTTTGATCCCGGTTTCTGATAGCATATTGGTGCTGATATAATCTTTTTTCAAGTCTTTGTATCGTTTCGCCAATATATTTGTCCATCAGAACATGGTATCGAGTATACCACCCCTTTTTGTGCTAAATGCTCCTTTGGGAGGGGGGATTTTTTGGGGATTTCTGCAAATTTTTGCCAAGGTTTTATTGTTAGGGGAAGCTACAGTAACATTAAATGGTCGACATTAATTTCTTTATGATAATATTTAAGTTAACCAGCCTTACAATATTTCTAGTTAAGTACAATACATTATCAAAAACTTTTGCATTTAAGTCATTATTTTTAATAATCTGTCATTAGCTTGTTTGCTCTATGACTGTAATAAAAATTTCGTGATTTGGTGAAGATTTTTTTTGAATCTACTTCTGATGAAATACTGAATATCGCCAAATCATTCAATGTGTGAGTTTGAATGCTCTAAGTTAAAGTATCCCATTACAGACCTACGTTGCCTCCGGGATTTAGGAGATATGGCTCTCAGTGTCATGACCAGCGGGACTAGGATATGATGACATATTTCTGATGAGATCGGACTGTCAGCCCAATGACCAGCGCCTTTAATAACTTTACAAAGGGTTTGTTTAGCCTTAGGACCTGTCTGGAGAAATACATAGGGAAACAAAATCCCCAATCTTCACCAATAATTACATCCAGCTGCTTCAGCACGCACCTTAGTGCATTCCCATTGACCATCCGGCCCACTTTTTCTGTGTGTATCTTTCTTGACTTTCGAAGTGCCCGATGGATTTCATTGATACCTGGTAAGCAGGACGACCTAATGATTGAATTTAAAGTGCAATCCAAGTGGATGTTTGTTCATAAATTACCGCAATATGACAGCAAATATTCCCATACAATATTATTAGAACCTTGATAGCAGCTTCCTGTCTATCTCTTATACAATGAATGTTAATCCTTAGCCAATCCATTAACTTCCATGCCACTTGATTTGATTAACTTAACTGGCTTTAGACAATGTATTAAATAAGATGGTTGTAATATTTTTTTTTTTTTAGAAATGGAAAATCCCTATTCTTTGTATTGAACAGATATTCAAGTGAACAGATAGTAGGCTTTAAGTACTTTCAGGAACTTCATTTTATTGTTATCAGAAATTGAATACTTTTCAACTGCTTCGAAAAATGAATATTTTTATTAATTTACATACATTTAATTTTTTTGTTAATTCTGCAATGCGGAATTAACATTACCTTAATTTATACTACTGGTATACATTAGTGACATTCAGTTCACTAAATAATTATCCGAAATTAACACCGAGTCTTTCGACGCATCCAAATGAAAACAGAAAGTCGTCTTAAAATAGCTGAATAAATAGCAAAAAAAAGGACTCAACAAAGAAAGGTGGAAACACTAACGGAATTCTCAAGAAAGCCAAGAAAAACGAGACGTTTTATTTATTCTGCGGCGGTTCTTTCGTCTTTCTAGACTTGACAAGGACGTTAGAACGAATATCATAATACATGTCTAAAACTAATACAGTTTTTCTATGATTGTTTAATGTCTATGTTTTGCTATTTTCTTCTCGATTCTCAGTTTTAGAAAATTTGTATACCTTGAGCTGTTTTTGTATATGTATACAGTTATTAATAAATAGTATATGCAACATTATAACATTTAAATGTAATTAACTAATTAAAAGAAAATTTCAGCTATTGCTAGCTGTTATTATCTGTATAAGAAGTAACTGGTTATAAATCCAAAACTGGTTTTACAAAATTAAAGAAAAGGATTATTTGATTAAAGTCAACACACTATTTAAAAATAAAAATATTTCTGCTTAAAATTTGCAGACACACTACCGGTTCTGCCTCTTTATTAAAATTCATATATATGAATGTGGATTTAATTCGAATCCAAAGCATGCCGTTTTATCTTAAAATCGTTTACGAAGGTTTCGATTAAGAAATAATGTGGACTTTATTTTTTTTTTGTTTCGTTTCTCTCTCCTTTTTAGATCCAATTACTGGCTGGATATTTATAATAACGTTTATGAGTTCCTCTTCCTGGTCTTTTCCAATTGACGGCCTCATTGAAGATTTTGATCATGTTCCCTTCCTGAAAAGTAGCAAGCAGACGATTTTTTTCTTCCGTTCCCCATTGCAGGGCGTTTGAGGCAACTTCAATTTCCACTCCAGATTTCCTCTGCGTCATAGAAGGTTTCGGTTAACCCAATTCTGCGTTCTAGATTCTATGATGTCACAGAAAATTTCCACACACAAGATTCTTCCTTATTGGTATAACAGCCAATAAATTTCTTAAATTTCAAGCTTGTAATTTCCATTTCATCACTTGTTAAAGCCCTTGTATGGTCGCGAAACAGGTTGTGTGTCTGATTTTTATTTTTAAACTGGTGTACTGGCTTTATTGAAATACAGTTAATAATATGCGCACAGGTAAAATTTATTTAAAAAATATATTTAGATAAAATTTTATTTGCTCAGATTTTTGTTTTATTACTTTACTGAATTGAAAGAGAGGAAAACTCTAATTACCAAAGGTATTTTCTTTTCACGCCTAAGATTAAAGTTTAAATTTTGGGAGAGTAAATAGAGTATGTTTAATAATAATATTTTTTACCTGATGACTTGCTAGCTAATTTTCCTGAAAGGGGTTACGAGAATGTACACGAATAATTTTCTGAACGTTCAAGAATGATTTTTAGTTTATAGTCATGGAGGTTCCACTGCTCTTCCTATTCAACTTCAAGAATGATGGAACAATAGACCAGTAAAATTAAAAATAATATTAAAAAAAAGTTGATTTTCAAAAGCACAGTTTCCATAGGTGTTTTGAAAAGTAACAAAATTCAAAAATAGTTAATTAACTCAATTATTTCAATCATGATATCAGTCATCGGAATCTGATTAACTTTATTGATGTCAAGCCGAACGGATTATTTAAAAGAGATTAAAATTCATTGCCTAAACCAATGAAGTATTAATAGGATTGAAATCCATTGTTTGGCTTATAATGTTTTTCTATAAGGATTTTTATCACCTTCTGGTGCTAATTTCTCACTTCGGACAGACTGTAAATACAAAAGTTAGATGTCCCCTAATGCTTGAATCTATATACCATGTTTCAAGAAAACCATGCTGCATTTCGAAAGTTATAAGGGATGGGTGAGACATAAACTTACAGAGACACAATGAACTAAGAAGCTTCATTTTCTTAGGAAAATAGGCTACAAAATAGTATTTAACTTAATCCATACCTAAATCAAAAACATGATTCTTAAATTATGGAAAAACTTCCATCACTAAAAGATAGACAAAGACATTGAAAGATTTAGTCCAAATAGCATGAAACCCCACAAATAGCAATCCATTTTAATCACGGGCGGATCCAGGATTTTCAAGGGGTGGGGGGAACTTTTCTGAAGGGCTGACTATACCTGTGAGTCTGAAACGCACGCTGGTCGCCAGCTTCTTATTTGCAATTGAAATCGTCATCATGGCAATATTGTAGTGATTTTTATCTTTATTTGTATACTTGTATCATAATTTTTATCGTAGTGTATTCTAGTTATTCCGTTTTCTGTATTTTAATCTCTATTATTCAATTTCTCTGTAATTATCTGTTGATCTGTTTATTTTTGAATTTTAACGGTTGTGGCATCTTTTAATTCACTTTTATTTAAATCACAACGGTTTAAAAACCCGTTGTGATCACATGGCATTTAAAGCGCCCAATCAATTTGTAAATGCCACAACCAATCATATCTTTTGTACATAGGCTATTTAAACACATGTAACCTGTAAATAAACAGTTGTTGTTAGTTCTTGCTTTCAGTTCAGACGCAGCTTTCAGTCTATACTTATTTACTCCCACTACGATTTTACCAGCTATAAACACACCACAAT
>JAFIDM010002131.1:37714334-37756179 GCA_023159025.1 Thereuonema tuberculata
CTTATTTACTCCCACTACGATTTTACCAGCTATAAACACACCACAATATTAATGTCTATCAGGCAGTTTTATCCAATCTATATTCACAGCTAAAGGGAGAGGCTGTAGCTCCCACTAGCCCCATCCCTGGATCCGCCTATGATTTTAATATATCTGTAATAATTCCGTTTAATAAAACCCTAATTAAGTTAGAACATTTGTATGAAATTTTTCTGAGGCTTCCTTAGGATAAGTTAGAAAAAAATTCAATAAATTTTATAAAAATGGTAATGGCAACTTAACGGATGCATGCATCTTAACTAGGTTTAGGGCATGGAATGATATTAATAAAATTTAGGAAGAATTCAAGAAGATTAAATTTGAATCTAATATTACAAAAGAATAAAGGAGGCATATTTACAATTCTAGAGAGAAATGAAAAAAAAAAGTTTATTGGTAGAATGCCAGAAGAAATGTTGACAAAAAAACATAATCTTTTATTGTGGAAATGGAAATGGAGATAGCGGAAAACTCTGGAAACGATTGTAAAATCTTTCAAACCGAAACCGGAAAATGGTCTTTGACGATGATGATGATTATTTTTATCAGGACTGGAATTATAATTCTCATTGTAGTGTTTTGAGAAATAAAACGAAAGAGTTCCTTTATTTCTGCGCATTTGCAAAAGTTGTAATTTATATGTTGAAATAATAGTTTATTTAAACTTTTTTATAAGGAGAAATCAGCTTCCTCTCAATCTATGGGTATACGTTGTCAAACAACCGAGAAATTTAAGCTGTATCCATAAATATGCCTTGCCAGATGATTGCTAACATCAGAAAAATTATTGTATAGAAACTCTTGTTTAATCAAAAACAGACAGTTGAACTCTTGTTTAATATTTTTAACAATACCGGTACACTGAACAATAATTTTTAAAGTAATACAAATAATTTACTTAAACCAATAAAAAAAGATTATTGTCTCTTGTTATCTAGTGTGTAATATTAAATTTACTTTATCAAATAAATAGACTAGAACTTTATTACTAGGATACATTATTAATTTTCCTTGAATTGCAATTCATACTAATGTCAACTGAAGTACACATGTAATTGTCTTATAAAAGAGTTTCAGATCTTTAAGATAAAAAAATTTTAAAATTCATATACCATTCCTCCAACCACCACATATGCAAATATACCAGTGATGGAACTCCAATACAATTAGCCCAGCAATTCTTTTTAAAACAATTTTCAGGTCTTTATAACAGAGCTATCATTTTGCGCTGATGAAAAAAATTAAAAATTAATAAGTATAAAAATTATATAATTTATATAATTATTATAATTTATTTATATATTTATCTTTTCTCATCGGGTAATCGCAACCCAATTTCAATCAGTGGCACAACTACCTGTGACGGTACCGTATGTCGAGTTTCGTCGTTATCTGATCATTCTTCTAGCCGCGCTAATTTTTTTTTTGCAATGGATATATATATATACATATACTCCATTCCATTCGGAATTGTTTTTGGTTTTAAGATATCTTTAAAGCCTACATCTTTTCTTGAATTTACGTATATACAATATATATTTAAATTCAAGAAAAGGTATAGTCTAGAAAGATATCTTAAAAACAAAAACATTTTCCGAATTAAAATACGAATTTTAATCTGAATATTATTTTTCCTTAAATTCTTCTTCTTGTTGGCTATTTATAATAAGATTTCTCTTGTAATTACTTCTTAGATTTTTTTTTAATTTCATATTTGAATGATTTCTGAAATATAAATTATAATGAAAATGACTACTTTTTTGAGAAAAAATTCAAAAAACATGGAAAAAAAGAATTCTTAGAATATAAGAAAGAAGTATTGTTTTATTTAATACAAACATTATGTAAAATAAAGATTATTTTCCAAAATGAACAATATGTTATGTATTCTCCTACGTAGCCTAATAGTGATTATTAAGTTCTTTCTATTAAATTCTTCCTACTGAACCCTGCTTGATTCCTATTTTGAAATTTAAGCGTTAAATTATTCAGTTTGATTTCCTTTCATCCAAACAAAGAAATGGGCTGTGGATGGTTAGAAGAAAAATAAAAAAAAAAGTAATCTGTTGCTTACAGTGTAAACTGCTGTTTGAGTTCAGTTAGTGGTTTTACCGTAAAATCTAATCGAAACACGAAAAGGTGATTTGGAAACATTAAAAGATGTTACAAAAGGCAATTGAGTTTCGTTTCTTGTCCACTTCACAAGAATATCTTCCCTAAAACAGCGTAAGAGCTTTTCGAAATCCAATGGATTTCATCCGAGATAAAAGAAAAGCGACTGAATGCTTGTTCTGGCAAAATGCCTGACAACGGTAATTCTCTCGCTCACATACGAGCCCAGTACAAAAAAAAAAAAAAACAAGAAAAAAGTGTAGGATTGGTACAAGCACTTTGAAATAGTTTGAATCATAAAAAAGACATCCTTATTTGAATCAAATTAAGATCTGCTGATTTCAAGCTGAAATCTTAGAGAACAACATTCGAATGTTTGAAATGTTTTTAATTAAATCAATGTTGCAAGATTCTTAATGTGATGCAAGATGGAAAAATACAAATTTTATAAGAATTCATTGGCAAAAGTTCTAATCTTTTCTCTAGCTGTAAAATTACAGAATTATGAAGGGGTTATTTATATTTATTTCTCTAGCTTCATGAGTTGTCCTCAAGCTTTTAATTTATTTTATGAAACTTATTACGTAATATTTTAAACTATGACTTTTGTAAAAATATTTCCTTTATTGATTTTATTAATCCTAATTTCCTTGGACAGAGAATCTAATCAAATGAGAGCAATATGTTTATGTATGTGCCCCACACACTAACTTCTGAATCTTTAGATGAATCTTGGAATGCATATTTCAGGATAGGGATTATCAATATTTCTTATTTTAACCTTTCTTTATGTGTCATTGTCGACAGAATGGCAAAAATTGTTATATTGACAAAGCTTTATTACTTAAATAACGGATTTCTACCTATTATTTACAGATTAAATATTATTCTGGTCATTAATCATATTATTGTTTGTGCGAGTTATAACGTGGTTAAAGTTAATTTGCATTCACACAATTTCTATCATTATTAAATATCAGGATCAAAATAAGAAATTGATTTCAAATTTTATTTTACATTTAATTGTTTGTAAAGTTTCCAGTTTTGCCAATCGAAAACCTCAGTCTGAAACATACTACTGACATATTATACATAGACAGAACCTGAGATTCCTATACTGAAATATTTCCCAGATACAGACTTGAACTTTTACAGCATGTGAGGGATGGTCTAGTGAACAAATAATTAAATGCACAAATTTCTGGAAGTTGTAACTTAATGTGTTAGTTTTACTCAGTAGGGGAGACCGGGGCCAAGTGGACCTAGGGGTAGAGTGGACCGTTGACTTTAGTAATTCGTGTAGACGCTAGAATGTGCCAAAAATCGGATAGAAGGTTGGTGCCATTGTGGCGCTGCTACCACAAAAAAGTCAGTGAATTCGGCTTATTGGTGACAGTGAGGTGATCGATTGTTTTGTTTTTGTTCAGATAAGTAAATGTTTAGTGTTGTTTTTACTTTAATATTGCCGTTCAGCGATGCATTGAATAACACAACCGTAATATGCATATTAAAGGCGGCAATCTAAAGATCATTTTAAGCTATAGTATGAATTGAATACTTAAAGTAGTCGATAGTTACAACTGAAGGAAACGCCAAAATGGCGATGGGGCAGAGTGGACCGAACGACACGGGGCACATTGGACCAGTGGTCCACTCTGCCCCGCTGTTTTTACAATAAAATATTTTGGCACTATACATTATATTTTTTTCCTATATTATATATTTATTAGGCCTATTATATTATATTGTATTATATTATTATATACTATATTTTTTTATATATTTTTTTATGTAGGCTATTATATATTCTGTTGTAGCCTATATTATTAAAGGATATTACCCCATTAGTAATTCCTCTCAGCAAGTACCGTAATAGGGGAAGACTTCGTGCGAAGGCATCTTAATCTTCGAAAATAGCCAATTTACACATTTAACTGTTATTAAATTCTAATTAAAAACTATGCAAACTGTCACGTTGTGGAATTGGCAACATGACACGATTAAAATCTTGGTCTCTGAGGGAATATATTTTGATTTTTAATAATTGTATTGCTGTATTTGGTAAAGTCTTGTATATTATTATTGTGATATTTCATGGTTAAATATTATTTTAATGGTTTGAGCTTATTTAGAAAACAATTTGTGCGAAAGAAAAAGAAAAACTTCGAAAAAACAGTTGTGCGTTGATTGAGTGATCACATGGTTTTATCTGTTTCGTTTTCCCATGGGAACAAAAAGAGAAAAGTTAAGGACACTTTGGCGGGAAAAATCAGATCAGTTGATGAATCTGAAACACACGGGCAAAAAGTATACCCAATCAGTCTAAACATTTCAGGAGAGGGAGCATATTCTAAAACACACACAATTACATCCCTAAGTAAACTAATACAATTTTCAGTAAGTAAAACTCTAAATTAAATATAAATTCTATACACACTTTGTTACATTCAAAAGCATTAAAAAATGGCATAAATAACAATACAATCTTAAAAAAAGATTGAGTATTAAAAAAAATAGAGAACAAAAAAAGATCAACGGCAATACTGACGGATACGCCAGTAAAAAAAGCTCTGCAAGAAGAGCAACGAAAATCTTAAGAAAGAAAAGAAAGAGTAGCAACGAAAAACATGACTCGGCCAACAGTCTCTATAAGCAACATAAACAAAAAACAAATAGAAGCAAAGGAAAAGAGATAAAGAGGAAACAATTACAGATGATTAGTGATGATGAAGATGATGAAGATGCTGTGCGCCTCTCCTGTTTGAAGAACTTTAAAAAAAGCAAACCATGGCAGGAGTGGATTCAATGTACGCAGCGCAGGAGATGGGCCCATAGTTCCTGCATAGCCAGTGATATTCGGGGTTTATTTTACGAATGTCTCAACTGCAAAGAAGATTTCTCTAGTGAAAGTGATTAATTAATTCCATGTAAAACTATTTGATATTATTCATTTACGACTTTCAACTGCATAATGATTATTTTAAATTTTCACTTGAATATGTAATACCTTAGATAGTCTACGTTAAGTTAAACTTAATTTCATGATATCCTAAATGGCATATTATTTTATATTCAATAAAAATCTTACTTTAAATGTTGTTATTCTTACCCGGACAACGTGCCCCAGGGGGTGGTCCAGCCTGCCGCGTGGTCGGGGCAGGTTGGACCACTCTACCATTTTTGCTTTGCGAATTAATACCAATTTTATTTATGAATGTAATGAAATGAAATCAAGTATTTACATTCTTGAATAGTTCCCGATTCTCACAAAAATAAATGCAATGAAAAATCTCTTAACAAAAAAAAAAAAAAATCAACAAAAAAAAGGGGACCGCTCTGCCCCGGTCTCCCCTACATGTTATGACATGATGAGTAGATATATATATCCCAACATGAACAAGACTGCTCCGTGACATATCGAATGCATTTTGAGAGTTGGTTCTGAAAGCTTTGAATGATTAGCTTTGGGATAGATATGGTGTTATGGAATAGTATGATTGGTATGATGATGATGATGATGATGGATTATGTTCCACAGTTGCTTTTGACACTCCCGTGACCAGGGCATGCTTCATTAAGTACTGGGATTGTCTTTAGTCACCATTTTCTTTATCTCTTGTACAATGGCGGGAGGCCATTTTTGTGAACTAACTTATTTCAGTTCACTAATTCATCTTGAAATTTAAGTATTTAAAATTTAATGCATTTAATTATGTTCAAAGCACACGAAAATATCGAATCGGAAAGAGCAACTATATATTATCGTTACCAAATTAGCACTCTAAGTAGCATTTTTGACCGCAAATAACATTTCAAACCAAAACATTGATCTTCTGTCCCTACGCCACCACACGACCTTTTTTGTATTAGGGAGTCACCCATAATGCATTTGAGCAATCGTTCTTATGATCTTGGGACACCCGTGCGGATAATAATATCATAAACTATAGTAAATAGTTTATTTACTACTTAAAATAACTGTTTTTCATTATTATTTAATAAATATTATGCATGAACGTAGATTTAACAGCTCAAGCGAGCTTGTGCAGAACATCAAAATTTTGTCTGTTATAAAAATCAGCTAAACAAGGCCTGTTGTTTCTTATAGCATTGCCATTTCTAAAGCTACACAACCCATATTGCATTGATATTCGATCTTTGCATATCTGAAATCAGATACTTCTCGATACGTATCTAAAGCTTTTAATTTTTAGTTATCAGTTTTTCTACCTAACGGACTGACTGTCTTAGAGAGATGGGCTTAATAAGTTGTTGTTATTTTTTTATTAAGGTTAACTTAAAATTTCGAAATTTTGATATCAGTATTACTTGAAACGTTTGTTTTAAGGTTTATTAATGTTATTGTATAAAGCAGTATAATGCTTGTCCTAACTGAAATTGAGTGTTACCAGTATAAATGCTTGCCCTAACTGAAATTGAGTGTTACATAAGAAGTAAAGCCTTCAAATCTTCTTTATTCGATTTTGTAACTTCTAAACAATAGACTTCAGCCATGTGTACAGCATTGAACACCCTAATTCCACTATATTATTATTACTTATCCATGTCTTTCTTTCCAATATTGGGAAATATTCTGTGCAGGTTTCAGAGGAAATTTCAAGTATTTCTTGTATTCCTAACTGAGAAGCAGAATACTTTATAATTAAAAAAATATTTTCTCTATAAACTTGGTGTTCAACGACCGAATGAAAAAAACAAAGCAATTTTTTTTATTTTGTTTTCGTCGCGCTGTCTTAACGGCTTCCAATAATCCCCTTAATGGTGTTAAAAGATTAATAATATTTGCAGTAATCCCTTAAGCTAAGAAGAAGAAGCAGCATTGTCTGATTATCGATGTCAATGCAGAATTACAATGAGATAGGATCTAATTCTATGGAATTCATTGATACATAGAAATAAAATTCAAAAGCCATTTTTTTCCAAATTAAGTATACACTTTATTACATCTCATTTTCGTTATATCAAATATTTCTGTGTTAATATCACTTCAGCCTATAAGAAGTGATATTAACATGACTCTATCATTTCTTTCTTTATTAGCCAGTCATTCAAAAATAAGAAAATATCAATGGATATTAGCAACATAAATAAAAACAGACGTGGGAGAAACATCGCATCACGTTAAAGTAAGTTCTCTAAGAACTAAAGACTTTTTTCTTAATCTAAACATCAAAAAGACTGATGATTAAAAAGGCAAAAAGAACAGAAAGAAAGTAAAAAGAATATAATTAAAAAAAACAAAAACAAGAACGGTTATTTAAATTGCTTTTAAGTTTTAACAATCTAGTTTTGCATGAATATGAACTCGTAATGCTATTTTTTTTTCATAAAAATGAAGCGTCAAGAATACTAGTTTTTTATAAATATCTCAATAAAGTCTTAAATTATATAAAAATAAATCTTAATTTTAATGAAAATAAAGAGTTTAAACTAGAATCGTGATAATGAATAAAGTCTCACCTATGCTAGTTTGGCATAAAATTAAAAGTTAATAATGATAGTTTGCATAAAATAGTCTTAATAATGCTAGATTTGCAAAACTTTCTAACATGATTTTCATTTCATCATAATGAATTTTTATGCTTCGCCATTCCTAACTTTTTCTCGATCTACTTAAATGACCAAATCTTGTTACGTAATTTTGTAATTGATTTAAACACACAGGCGATTTCGATTGGTGAGCTTCACTTCTTTAAGAGCAAAATAAATTGCATTTCTATTGATTTAAAAATGAAATGCGTTGGAGTTTTTTTTCGCCATCAGAGAGGCAATTTTTTTTTTGCAAGATAAACATAAGAGAGAGAGGATTCCTATAGTCGATGAAATCAGCCCTTCTCCCGATGGGGTTTCACTAAGCCTAATCTTCAAGAGAAGCTCCAAGTGAGGAAGGAATTACCAAACTTTTGGTTTTCCGAAGAAGGAAAATGTGATTTGGGGAAGAAAAATCTTCTTCGATCGACGCTTAAAAGAGATGGAAAAAAATGTACAGTATCCAATAAAAAAGAAGAAAAAAAGAATAAATGCGCAAATTGGTATTGCGATAGAAGCAGTAAAGAAAAATGAGAGACTTGATTTTCAACATGTTTTAGCTAGAAATTGAAAAAAACAAAATCACTTTGCTTTAAAGAAGCTTAAAAATTTAATGGAACTTTAGAGATTCAAGGTAACAAATTCACGTTACTTTGTAAAAACCAAGAACACTCTTAATATTTAAGGACTGTACGAATATAGGTATTCCAATTGAGAAGAGTTCAACCATTGACAGGAAATTTTAAGACATAGTCTATGCAAATCTAATTTTCTCTCCACGTTTATATTTTAATCAGGGGTGCACAACCTTAAGAAGTCTGAGGGCCAATATTTTTTTACAAAGTTCTGATGGAGGGCCACAGCGTCCCGTCCTCCAACCCCCTCCCCCAACTCTTACAAATTAACGATTTCATAATGTCATTTATAATAATAATTATTAATAATACATGTAATTCAGATAAAAGATGTTTAGATGTTCAGATGTTTGTCTTAAAAAGATCTACGTTTTATCCGTTTACATGACCAATCTATCTCTTATAGTTTGGTCACAAAATTGGAAAAACGTAAAGTCTTATGTCTGTCAACGCTTTTATAATATAAGATTTTTAAGAGTATCTTTGTATTAAGAGAGGAACATGTAATGATATTCCTCTAAACATATAATTGCCTTTTGACGAAGAACAAATAATGTTATTAAATACGAAGAAATTTTTTCCTATTTGTAGAAATAAAAATTCAAAAGAATTGACGCATTTTTATTAATTCTATTTGAGTTACTATTGCTAGAAAAGAAATTTTTTTAGACTTTAGTCATTAATGAAGATTAGATAACCTCTTCTACTCTTCTACTCGAAGTGAAAACTCGTCTCTTTGTTTGTCTTTTTTCCTTTGGAAAGTTGGGTTTACCAGATCACTCTGTCTTCTGAGTCTCCTCCTAATTTCTTTTCATCATCTGCATGAATCTTCTTGAAACTTAGTATACACAAATAAGTTCTAGAGGCTATTTCTTGATATTTTCGAATAATTTGCTTTAATACTGATTTCTATCAAAATTAAATTTATTTTAATTTTCATATTTATTTTATTTCTCATTTTCTTTAATATACTTTTTTGTAATTTTTCAATTTTTCCAGACATTTTGAAGCTGTTGCCAAATGCAATTGATTGCGTAAATTGATAAAAAATTTTAAATGAAGGAAAAAAAATGTTAAATGAAAAAATAATCAATGAAAAATTCATCTTGACACAAACTTCTTTTACTAACTTTTATAACATATACTTTAACATACAGTATTCCGACTTTAAAATTTTCCATTCTTCCTCAGGTACATAGTAAATTTGGTGTCAAGATTTATTTAATGATATGGTGCTTATAATTAAAGTTGGGATTTTCAGGGCTCACATTGCTGTTGTGGAGGTATGCAAATTACTAAGACGTGTTAGTAATGTCTTAGTAAAGACGTCTTAGCAATTATTAACACCTCTCAGTAATTTGCATGCCTCCACAACAGCAATGTGAATCCTGACAGCGCCATCTATCGGCACATTTTGGAACTATTTTTTTCCTTCGCCAGGCAAAATTCCATTACCTCACGATTGTTCTGGCAAAATATCAAGTCAATCTGACCGGTAGTTTTAAAGTTAGGGCGTTTTCAAATCCCAACTTTAATTATAAGCACCCATATTACATTATATGATACTAGCCGGGTACCGTCGCTTCGCTCCGGAATCCTTGTGCATACAGCATTAAAAATAAAAAAAACTATTTATTTAGCAAATTAATATTGGGATCGGGGAATATACGACTTTCCAGCCCGTTGTGCCCTTCTCCACTTAACTCAGGTGTATTGCGGGTTGGCGCCACACACCTGGAGTTGCCGCCATACACTTCATCGTCAGTTTGTCAGATTATTCCCTATCCCGAATTTCGAAAAATCCGGCCTTATTCCTTGTCTACATCATAAAGGAAACCTCTGTGCAAAATTTCAGCTTTCTAGATCCAAGGGTTTGGGGTGAGCGTTGATGAGTCAGTCAGTGAGTGAGTCGGGACTTTTCTTTTTATATATGTAGATTTTCATGAATTTTGTTTTGTTAACATCATTGATTAGTTCTTTATAGATTATATTTGGATGTGTTATTTTCTCATTTTCAACTGTTATCCGATTCGTTCTTTACATATTATTCCTGGTGTTTTGATATCATGTTTATTTACGAAAATATGATCTATATTTGTTTTCGTATTTCCATGAGTTTCTTGTTGTTTCGTAAAGACGATTTTTGAAACCATTATTGCACATAAGTTTTACGTATTTCTGTACTACATTGTTTTTATTCATTTTGAAAATATCTATATTTACGTCGCCAATCAGTATAGTTGGACAGTTGTTTAATATATTTTCATTTTTTATGAATAGATTCTCTATTTCAGCAACATTTTAGTAATTTGTAATTTAGCATTTTGCTTACAGAATGACAGGCAGAATAACGTTTTATAATATACGTTTTTATTATAATATATAATAGTAACAGCCGGGTACCGTCGCTTCGCTCCGGAACCCTTGCATATACAGCATTAAAAAAAACAACTTTATTTATTTAGCAAATTAATGTTGCGATCGTCGGAGAATATATAACTTCCCAGTCCGTTGTGGCTTCTCCGAATAACTCGGATGCATTGCGGGTCGGCGTCATACACCGAAAATTCACATTTTTGCATGTATCTTGCAAACGCTGAAGCGTTTGTGAATAAGTGATATATCGTTCGATAGAACTTTCAAATACCAACATTTTCTCAATATAATGTTCTCTTCCATCTTTTATACTTTTCGTTTAAATTGAGAAAAAGTCAAAATTTGACCCTTTAAAAGGCGCCATCTTGGAAACCAAAAACTTTTTTCGAAAGATTTTTGTAGCATTTTGTTTGTCTGAAAAAGGTCTACATTTTATCCATTTACATGACCACTCTATCTCTTATAGTTTGATCACAAAATTGGAAAAACTTAAAGTCTTATGACAGACAAAATAACGCTTTTATAATATATAATATTATCCAATATCCAATTTTTTACCTTATTTTTTACAATTGAAATTCTTTTAAAATCTTTAAATATGTTCCATTTATGCCATTAAAGGTTTTCTCAATTATAATTATAATTTAAATTTCTTATACCATATTGATTATAGATATAAGGATAATCAAGTTTTATTCTATTTTTATTTATCAAATTATAATTTTCTTTTATACTTTCATCTTTAATTTAATTACACTATAAAAATTATTTATTATTATATTATATGTAAATTTTTGTTTAGGATATAATATATTATATTTTAGTAATATTTGTTTCCTTTTATTAATTTTATTCCATATGTTTTTAGGAAATATCAATTTTAAAACTTTTATCATGTCCAATTGATTTTTTATTTTTCATTCCATTTATTATATTTATTATCTCTTCTTCATTTGGTACATCAATTACAATTGTATTTATTAAATTTGAATTATTTATATCTTGTAATAAATTCTCTTTACAATTAAATTCTCTTTACAATTTATGATAATAATTACAAACTTTTCTGCAAGTGTTTTAAATTTATTTTTATCTTATATTTCCTGTGGAAACCTATTTATTTTACTTTCTTTTTTAATTTTATGTTTATTACTTTTTTTTCTTTCTAATAAATTTGGAAAAATATTTGAAAAATAATACATGTAATTCAGATAAAAGTCTTGCTAATTAATGATTTCATAATGTTATTTATAATAATAATAATTAATAATGCATGTAATTCAGATAAAAGTCGTACTAATTAATGATTTGACAGTGCCATCATCCTATTAATAGGCAAAAGTTGTACGATCTTTGTAAATTTGTAAATTTGTTGATTTGTAAATTTGTAGTTTTGTAAATTTGTAGTTTTGTAAATAACCAATCACAGTGCAGCATTGGTACACGTGAGGCATGACGTCATGCCCATGTTTAAAGATGGCGCTCTTACTATTTTCTCCACTTCACCACGACAGATCGCGATTTCACAATTATTATCAGAGTATTGAGATTTTCTTTTCCACATAAATGAAGTTTACACTGAATGCATGAAGTTCATGTGTCAAAATTTACCAGAGAGTTCGTAAAACCTCGGTTTTTACATAATTTCGGCTGTGTCGCCGCTCTCTCAATAATCAACAAGTAGGTAATAATGACGATTCCCGTGCCTTCATTGTTGCCCAGACAGGATTATTGGTATTGGCTGTTGGACATTCGTTATTGTTATTGTTATTGTTGAAACTGGTAAATAAATTTTTTATTGTCTTTTATTTTAACAAAAATTGGCTTAGTCATTCAAATTATATGTGGGCTATTGCGGAAGTCATAGCTTTTAAAAATGAGCTTAGAACATCTTTTTCAATCTTGTGTTTTTCAAAAATTTCTGAATATTTCAAAAGTGGGGCATTTGTTTTATTTCCGTTATTATTGCTTCAATTTCTACGAAGCTATTCTTTTAGAGCAGCTGGTTACCATTATGTTTCATAATGAGAAACCGCAGCGCTGGCTACTACGAAAGTGGTAAATCAATTTTTTATTTTTTTTTTATTTTAACAATATTATAGTGCTATTTTAACAAATAAGCCGATATTCAAATTAAATATGGGCTGTTGTGGAAGTCTTTGCATCTAAAAAATTTAGCTTAGAACATCTTTTTCAATCTTGTGTTTTTCAAAAATGTTGAATTTGTTTAACTTCCGTGAATATTTCACGGGTCGCAACTAGTTTATAATAATAATTAATCATTAATGTAATTTACATAAACTTCAAATTATCAAATAATCCGCTAGTTGTGTTTTATACCAACATTCCAATAGTAAAGTCCAATAGTAATGTAACTGTTGGCAGCAATCTAGAGGCTCAAATTTAATTTGAAGTTTGACACTACGGGACCGCAGCAAACATACCGGCGGGCTGCGGATTGTACACTCCAATTTAAGTTGAAGCCTTAATGTTAAAAAGGAAAAAAACAAAAACTGTAGATGATTACTCTATGAAATATTATTAGATGAATTTTAGATCTAAGCATCGTGATAAAGATTTTCTAATTCTCTTCTAATTTACTTATAATCTAAACATAGTGTATTATAATATAACAGATTAACAAAAAAACTACTTCTGGGAAAATAATCATGGAATCTAATTAATACTTTCGTATTTTCTGATCTATCAGTATGATTATGGCGAGAAGAGTAAATTGGACTATTCAAATTTTTATATTTTTAGAATAGCAGGAAATAAAACGCCCTGCTCAGAAAAAGTTGCCCTATCCTGGTTTCAGCAAATCAACGTGATTTGAGGATCACGATATTTTCCCAAGCAATGCACTGGGATGCCCTAGAGTGCATTGCTTATAGTTTATCTCTGAGATTTGGCGGTTAGCTCTCCGGCAGATATTCCCAATTTTCTGTTATCGTGAACATGTTGTGATCCGCAGAACTTTGCATTACTGCCGATAACGTAATTTTCAGTGTCACATTTAAATGCAAAATAAGGTTTAAATGATAATAAAAATAACTTTAAAAAAACATAATGTAATATATTTTCTTTCATAAATGCTGCAAACTCATAGAAATTCCGGGTCAAGTAGCAGTTCAGGCACTGGCTGCTGACGGAGAAGCAGGATTCCATCCCCGGAGGAGTTCAGGGATTTTTTTTTCCCCCAGTTTCTTTCTTTCTTTCGATTCGTATGGTTCTTCCAGTTCTCTGTAAAGAATCGAGTTCTTTCTTGGAAGGTACAGATGGGTTAGTTGTTGTTTGACCATCAATCTGAACTTTGAAGTCACTTTATCACTGTAAAGTTTCGAGCCTAGACCTTCGGGGCGCGCATGAGTCACTGGAAATGAAAATGCAAATTAAACAGTACTTTTTTTTGGTACAAATTCGACTAATCTCACTTACTGTCAACACCAGCAATTGCAACTGAATTGAGCCCTCGTCGATTGCAGATCGAAATATTTAGGCATTGATTACAAATCAATATTGTTTGCACTTCATTAGAATGCATATTCACAATTAAGTTAAATGAAGCAACGAGATATCTATCTCGTGTCAGTATGTCAAAGCATGTTTGATAGGATTTGACAACTCCTTTATTAAACTAAAAACAAGAATACTTCTTCACCGATCCGATCCAATATTTCGTCTTATATATTTTTTCAAAGACTTCTTCAGGGTACAAATAAAAATAAAGAAAAATAAAATAAAAATAACGATTAAACGGTAAGAGAATGAACTTTCTCTAACCTTACAAAATTAAATAATACAGTAGTACATTCAATGAATATATACAGTGATTGTTGTGGGATAATATAGTACTAATGTGGTAATACATTAAAAGATGTTATTGTCATAAATAAAAAAACAATGACTGATACAAAATATATTATTGACAAGAGATAATATGAACAATGAATTATCATACCATACTAAAGCTAATTAAATTTCAAAATTTTACATAATCTTTTATTTTTTATTAGAGAATTCCTGAAAATACTTAAAGACATATTGTTTACTTTTTGTGACTTGTCTCTGTTGAAGCATACGCAACAATTAATCAAGCAATATTCTAAAGTGAATCTTTTGTATTCATCTTGCATTTTATAAATGATATGAACTACAGGATCAGGGTTGTGACCATTACGACTTGTGAAGAAGTCTTTGAAAAAATATATAAGACGAAATATTGGATCGGATCGGTGAAGAAGTATTCTTGTTTTTAGTTTAATAAAGGAGTTGTGATATTGTATGAAGATCTCAGATTTTGATTGATAGGATTTGAATTTCACAATGAATTTTTCCTGAACTCATTTGATGTTTTATTAAATTTAAAAAATGCCTGTACAAAAATAATTTATTATTTAAAAAATAAAAATATCTCTACATTTTCATTTAAATTGACATCTTTTCGGGGATCGTTTAGAAATGTCAGAAGTAGAAAACTTCGAAGTTATTATTAGAAACTATGCGTACGTTACTTTGTATACATTATAAAAACGACAATATGGGCTTTGCTCATTAATATTGATTAAAAAAACTGAAACAATGCTTTCAATTAAGTTTTTACTATAAACATTTAAGGAATAGCATTTAATCTTCGTATTATTGAAGAATAAGTCTTACATTCAACACTATTAATATCGAATAAAAATCGTTCCACAACATACTATGTACAAAAAATATATTATTTAAAAAATTTTCTCCCAATATTTTATCCAAATTTAGGCTAATAGTAAAGATTGAAAACAATTCCATTGATCGTGACGATGAAAGCAGAGAAATAAAAGTTTAAAACTCGGAAAGATGTGATTTTTTTTAATACGACAAAAAGTAAAAGCAGAAAAGTAATTAAAAAAAAAAGCTGACAGTAAAACATAACACAGGATACATATGTTATGCAACAATAGACATTTGCATTTATGCAACACAATGCATTAGCGAGCTTTTCGCTAATGTTAATAGAAAATTACGGGTTTCATATTTTTTTAAATAGAAAAACATGTCTAGAATTAGTTATGTGATAATCCTTGTTGATGTTTGATAATTCGTTGGTCTCTCTGATTTTTTAGGATTTTAAGATGTTCATGATTGGAATTTGAATTATTATTATGAATATAATATGCAAGGAAATAGTATCACTGAAGAAATATTCTGCTAAGTGATTTTTGTGTTTTACTTTAAGAAAAATGCTTTAATTTTGCACTCAATGTATTTTGAAAAAAAAAAAAGAAATATCCTAACAATTAACAGTTTCCTGTTTTAAGTTTTTCTTTGTATTAAAAAAAAAATGAATTCAAATTATTATGAATTATTATTTTTTCTGTATTTCTTGAAAATTATAACAATTTGGTGATTTATAATCAAAATTCGAACATTCTCGAATTCGAATAACAGCATTTTTTACATATTAAACTAAAAGCCATTCTTTTGAACCATTAAAGTCAAGCTTACGATTTTGAAATCCTGGGAATAAAACATAGAATGAAAAATTGTGAATTCAAAGATTCACGTCTGAATCACAACATCCTCTACTTTTTAGGCAAAGCACGTCTAAAGCCGATAGCTCAAGCGGTTCTGAAAATGGTCCACATGGCTAACGGTAAATTGAAAGTCAGTAAAAAAAAATATTCTAAGGATAAGGTAAAACCTATAGTAAAAGATATCGAAAAGTAATATACTACTGAACAATTGAAGAATAGAAATTTTTCATTACCAAATAAAGGAGAATTTAAAAATATTTGGTCAATGATTTTTCTTACACACCAAACACTATACGTAGAAGCAGAGAATTTGGCCTAGATTCTAAATTCTGACTTTCTTATTGATAGTTACAAACGATATTTGTCTACTACAAAAGAATTCTATCCTTTTCTACTAGTTGACTTAGATAATATTTTGCTGAACTTCTTTGCTTTTAGTCTTGTATTTATCTTCTCTGTAAAAACTACATCCACTATTGTCTTTCAAGTATCTCCATATAAAAACATAGAACAAAAGTAACTCTACCTGAGGTTACATAAAGCAAAACTTTGTAAAACTTTCTTCGCGGTTTCCAATGACAGATTGGAAAACCAGTCTAACATCTTAAAGAAATAAAGCTAAAATTGAATCAATGCTAAATAGAATTCGATGAATAGTACAGTTCGATGAATTAATAAAGAAAAACATTAAGATAAGCTTTAAGATATTTATAAAATACAACTTCATACACAATTTAATACACATCTATTAAATATTTACATATGCATATAGTAAATATCCTTTTCATAATACAGATGTCTTTTATTTTCTAAAATTGTTCTTCATTTCTCTCGATAAAACATAACATCAAACGTAAAATTCTTATCCACACTATCCCTCGCATTTCTCTCTAATATGGTTGGACTAATTTCTTCAAAAGCTGATAAGATGCTTTTCTTTTTCAGGTCTAATTTAAAACAGGAGGCCTAGTATTTTCATCTTCACCCTCCACTCTAATCCTGAAAATCGATTCGTCCAGGCCTGCCTGCAGTTTTCACTATAGAAGTTTAATGCATACCTAATATAGTTACGATAAAAAGTATAGGGTATTTATAATCGTTTGTTTGTTTGTGTATTTTGACTTCCTGCAAAACTTTGACTTCCTGCATTTAAGAGACTTCACATTATTTTAAGAAGTTGGTTTCATGTACCTTGATAATTAAATGCCTCTGTTCCAAATATTTCTAAAGGGAGCTCCAGTCCTCTGAGTTTGCTGAATGAATTTGCGACTAGCTTAATTTACATATGCATTTACAATACATTCCAGGTAATAATTTAACAAATACTGTACGAATTAGGTTAACTTTCAACTATCGGTGGCTTAGTAAAAATCAAACGAAAAGAGTTGAAACAGGGGAAGGGGGGGGGGTCATTTTGAAGAATCCAGATGAAGTCGAAACGGAAATAATCATGCTGCTGTTTATGTTGGACCATAAATCAGCAATTGTACAATTTCAGAAAAATACTTCTAGCCGTTGAAACGGGATGTAACAAACAAAGAAAAACGTTCAAGTAGAATAATACGAAATCACATGATTAGTTACTAAAAGATTTATTGACCGATCTGATGCTACGGAAAAAAAGATGTTTTCTTTAATGTTATTTAATTTTTAACTTCCCGATTTTCTCTTAATTTTTTAAAAATTTAAGTTTCGAAGCACATATTTATTTTCTACAAGCACATATTTCATTAACCCATTTACAATGCAAAGTTAAGAAAAGAAATTACTACATCACATTTTCTGACTTTAGATTAAAAAATCTAAAACCTAAATTCACTTCAAGAATTAGAAATAAGTAATAGAGAAATAGAATTCGAATTTCAATTCAATTCGGAATTCTGATTCCAACATACGTTAGAACAGTAAAGGCAACCTTCTCCTTGTGCAAATGACTTGGCGCAATTCCAAACACTCCTCCGTGATCAATACAACTCTCCTTCATTCACCGAATCTGGCAAAGCACTCTCCTCCCTCACAAAACTCTTTGAACTCAGACAGTTCTTCTGATGTTCAGCCTTATATTGTTGCTTCAAAAGTGCTAATGCAATGATAGTGCACCTTCAATGTCACACGCTGTTTGACCCTCTGAAAAAACATTGTAGACTACAAACTACGAGCTTCACGCTTAAGTAAAACTTCCGCATGTACAAATGCTAAATAAGCAATAAAGATTCGCATTAATTCTTTTTTGACTGAGGGTACAAAGATTTTACTATTGCACTTGAGCTATCTTTGTTGTTGTGTCGTTCTCCATTTGTCTGTCTATCTGTTTTTCTGTTTACTTGTTTGTTTGTTTGTATACGCATCACCCTAAAATTTTTAGATGGATTTCCTTAAAATTTGTTACATTTTTATCTCCGAAATTCCGCTAAAACTGCCTTACCGATTTCTTTCAAATTTGGTCCAATACGTATTTATTTTATATGATTATTTTGGTCTACGAACATGATTACTTTGGTCTTAACTCTCCACTCTTCCGCCAGTCTTCAAAATTAGTTCTCCAGTCCCCATTACAAGGAATAGCTGAACGTATAACCAGTTGTAAACATTTTCTTTCGTTTTCTTTTACAATTTAATTATTGTCCATAAAAACTAGGAAATACATTATAGAAAATCGACATTAAAAACATTTTGAGCAAACTATTTCTTTTGATGAAGTAAAAAAAAACATAGTAAACCAAGGATTGCAGAAAGCTTTATATTAATTGTTGTCGATTCATTGAAGAAGACAACTGCGTTATTGGTAATTTGTCTGTTTGTTTGGTCATCAGGATATACACTAAAAAAGTACAGCAACAATACCTTAAAATTTTTGAAAATTGGATACGATTCTTATTGATTGTTCAACTTAAAACATGAGAACGATGTTTTTTAGTCTACATCTCCCTCATCTCTAAAAAAAAAAACAAAGGCTCTCCTAAAATCCCAATTAAATCCCAATTAAATTGTAATTTGAGTATAGTAATTTTGATCTCCCCTCCAGAAAAAACATATACCCCAAACACTGTATACTCTTTTATTACAGAATGGATATCTGATTAGAACTATTAACTAGTGAACTATTTTGAGATTTTTGAAAATGTAGTCACCTTCGAAACTAGTTGGGACATATTAATTAAATACTTTTTTACTTTTATTTCTACTGTTTATATTTTCTAATTGAAGTGTTTGATATACTGCTTTTTTTTCTTTCGTATTAAATACAGTATGACAATACATGAAAGGTACCTTAGTTAGAACCTGAGCGTCCATGAGCTTACATTTCCTTATTCCTGTTATCTCCATTCAATACCAACATTCCTTACTTTCCTTACATTCATATGTTGATTTCAGCCGCGTGGGCTCTACGCTGAAACTGAAATCCAGCTTTATGTAGTTTATTGAAATAAAGTGATATCATTACCAATCGCCGATCCTCTAAGATCTGTGTGTTGTATGCATATATGTCGTGCACCTCCTCTAATAACTTTTGAACCAGTGAATGATGAAAGACTAATTTTTTTTTATAATTTTTTAACTCCTTGAAGAGAGGTTTGAGTGAAATTGGTTATATATAAAAAAAAAAAAAAAAAAAAAAAAAGTACAATTACCATTTGCCCTTCGGTGCGAGACAGCAATAATTTGTTCACCACTCCAATTGAGTCTACATCCAATGCTGCACAAAATAAATATTTGATTAATATTTGATATTAATGGTCAATTTATAAAGAAAAACGTCTATTTAAACCCTAATATTGTTTATATTTTGAATATCCGATTGTTCTATAAATATTTTTAATTTGTACAGTTGACTTATCACAAACCTAATAATGTTCTTTGAACAGAAACTACACACATAATTTTCGCAGTAGTTGACAATTATGGAAAGCTTGGATGCAGATTACATTCTTTATTTTAGACTCTTCTTTTAAGGACGCTTTACATTATGAAAAAAACTAAATAAAATAATAAATATAAGGTAACCTCTGGTACTATTCTTGGCGTTAAAAAACTAGTAGCAGCAAGCATTTTAAATTTGCATGATGCCATCAAAGAAATTTGAAATCAGCAAGATTATCAAATTTTAACAGATTACTGATGGAAGTGGATTTAAGATTAAGTTTACAATCAGCTAAAATCAGAAAACGAGCCGTTATGTTTTAAAAGAAAATGAAAACTGGGAGTTTTTATTGTTCATTTTTTTTCTTTTGAGGCGCTCCCGATATTCATTCACATTAGTTTCAGTATGGAGACATTGTTGTTTACAGGTGGCTGCTTCGGCTGATGATCGCCAAAGAGCGTGAAACAGCTGTTCCAGGATGTCACTTGGTAAATAATTTGGTCTCCCTCATTGTTGTTTATGAAAACTATTTACTTCAGAGGAAAATATTTATTGAAGACTGTAGATACAAAATATAACTCTTGAATAACTCTTGAATATAACTCGTCCCCGAGTATATACTTCACTCATAATTTTATTTTACGAAAAAAGTTTCGAAAAACCACGTACACTAAAATAATTTAAAACTTTAAGAAATATGTAGTGAATATAGTTATGGCAGTTTCAGATTTTTTGGAATTCGGTTGAAAAGAATCATTTCAACTCAACAATCGGCAATTTGCCTTTATTGAAAAGACATTTGGGTAGATGACATTCACAATGCTCACGAGGAAACCTTTCTGGAGACCGGAAGTAACGATTACAGTAGATAATAGATAATAGATTCGTGGTAAGTCAAACCCATTTTAAGCTTTTGTTAATCTTGGTGTTCTTATGATTCCGAAAGAATAAAAGGACAAGCAATAATAAAATTACTTGTTTTAATTTAATGACAGAAGCATTGTTGCTAAAGTCAAATATATCAAGTGATGAAGGTAGCTGCGGAACACGTAAATAATGTTGGTAAATAAAATTTAAAAGCATTTATTTTGTAAATAATGTGAGCAATTATAAATTATAATGAAAACTGAGGATTTAATTATAAACGTCAATTTAATTTTTTCTTGCAAAACTTATATCTCCATCTATATCTGAAAATCTCCATCTATATCTGAATTTTTTAACTTTAATTTTGGGGAAAAAAGAACATGTTATATTCGAGTAAATATGGTACTGCTTGGAGCTTCCATCAAAAAGAAATCACATAAATTTAAAGCTTTCTTTGTAAACTAAAATAAACAACAAAAAGAATTGCTTTTCTCAATTAGAAAACCTTGCTTGCATATGCAAATTCTTCTGATTTTATAAATCAGATAAATTAGATAGCATTAGATAACTACCATAATCACTACAATTCAAACCACTAATCTTAGGAAAATAAACTTAAGATTGAACCTGGAATGATTTTGGAGGGTTAGCGTTCGTTGCTCGAAAGTTGGACGTCAACTATTTTTTTTTTTTTTTTTTAATGTTATTGAAATTGTACTGAAATTGGTTTTTGATAGAATTGGCTTAGTATGTAAATTCATTAATAGTGTATAATCTGTAAATTAAATTCAGCAGATATTCAATTAGTACAAAGGAAGTAATAATAAATGATCAGATTATTACGCCATAGTATTTTTATTTATAAAAATTATCATAATTATTGCAATCGACTTGATACGTGAATCCATTAATTAAGTTGCAATTTAAATTCAACAGATGTATATTTATTGAATATTCAGTAAGGTAAATAAATTATTAATGATAGATAGAGATTATTATATTAAAAATAAGTATTTGTTAAATAAATTATATAAAATAAAAATAATATAATAATATTTAGCTTACTGTTTTATTTAATATATTTTTTATGTAATTTATTTAATCAACTACTTAATTTTATTCAAAATATGCTTCTGATTTTAGGATTTTTTTTTGGTTTTATCGCTAAATTTACTTTAATTTCCATGCTACCTTGCCTTATGAAATTATTGTTATAATTTTTGTTTTAGAAATCCATTTTAAAAAGATTTCAGTTCTGTTAATGTGTTTGCAGATTTCTAAAATACATTCCAAGTTTAAAGGAAACTACTATAGAAATAAGAAAGAGAGCTTGGTAATTCATTACTCAAGCCTCTTCCATAGTCTTCTGATAGATGGGCTATCCAAATGCCTGCTTGCGTTTCGGTAGTTTCTCCCATTCACTTCGGGTGCTGCTCGGACATGTTTCGAGATTATTTTTGATTTTGGCTAATTTTAACAATCGGTGTCCATTCTGGCTTCAACCACTGATGTTACTGGATGTAAACCACCCTACAGACAACTATGGACGGGGAAGGAGATAGATGGAGTAGACGAGCACGGGACAGAAAGAAAATATACTTGTCGCCGGGGATATTCGAAGCCAAGTTCCGACGTCTTATGACAGGCCGTTGGCTTGACCACATGGCTGTGTTAGAACGGTGTAAGTTATCGGGAGTGAAAAGGGTTAAAAAAATTCTGAAGATCGGATACTAATAGTGAAAATGGGTTACTAATGGTGAAACAGGATCCGCATAAATATTGCGGATTTATTGTTAGACAGACAGACTGGTTTTCGCTCTATACACTGCGTGTTTTAGCACCGTAATCTTTTACTATCAACTAGGGCGAACCCCACCCCGGAAACGGACCCGAAGAGTCAGGGAGGGGACGTAAGCGAAGGACTGTTCACAAGGGGGGAAAGAAGCTACCCACTGACGGCACACACAAAAAACACACATTCCCTCAGCGGTGGTCTCAGGAAACCACAGAGAGGCGGGAGGCTCTCTGATACTTACCCGGCCACGGTACCTACTCCTGTCTCGAAAACGAGCGTCGCGTCTGGTCACACCAGTGAGTGGATCCCTTATTATTCGTTATGCCCTGGTATCCAAGAAAGCTTCTTTGGTCGGCAACCGCATCTGAAAAGAGAACAAAAGCAAACAAATCGTGCCCTACACGACAGGACAGAGTCGTGTCATCGGGCAAAGGTGGAGAGGTGAGCCAATCCATTTCACAACGAAAGAGATGCATCAAAAAATCGCGAGGCGTTTCCACCCGCTCTGCGATGCAAGTTTCGGCTCTTGGCCGATCTGCCGTACTCATTTTTGGTGAGTTGCCGTACACTTTCTAAAGCAATGGGCGGGAGGGAAAGGTACCCGAATGATTACCGTCGGCCCAGCTTAGTCAAAGATCCGAAGGGGTCTTTGTGAGACCTTATTGTTAGACAGTGACAATGACAATTAACAGAAATATAAATAAAATCAATCAGCAAATATAAGGCTTAAGAGTTTCGAGTCTCCACTATAAGTTTACTAACAAAATGCTATAAAGATAATAATATCCTTTTTAGCGGTCCCATTTTACAGTTAATATAGGGAACCGCTCTTGCTTTTGTATTGTCTGTCTGTCACACTGTATGTCACACTCTGTAGCGGCCAAACGGTTGGAGAAATTAGAATGAAACCCTCACCATTGTGTTCACCATCCAAGAGTAGGTGACGATGTAAAAAAAAAAATCAGACCTCTAGGACCACTCCCTGACCTCCCAAATTAACGATTTGGATAGCAGTATTAGTAATAATGATAACAAATAACACAGTAATAATACTGATGCTTCATACAGAACAATACTACAGGACGTCATTGTTAATATTTACAAAGTATTGTTGTATAAATTCTTTAATATATCCAAATGATGCACTAAGCATTGTATTAGCGTTCCCTAGGTTACAGCTTGTCTGTAAATTATAAAGGAACGGTCTTGCGTTTAAATGCTCTTGCTTTTAATTATTTTGTTTATACGATTGTGCATATTATGAGGCCGCTTTGCTTTTGACACTGTCTCAAAGTATTAATTACCTTGTTTTACATCTACCATCAACTGAGAATTTTAGATTGAATTTTATATTTGTAAATATATCTCTTCAAATTGATATTAATAAATAAAATTTCGTTTGTTTAATAATTTAGTTTACTATTAATTAAATATATCTATTTTCAAAGAAATTAAAACCAAATATTTTTTTCCCATTTTGAGGAATCCTTCCCTGAGTACTCATTTGCAGACTCTAGTTCGTAAAAATTGAAGTAAAACACTTGATGCTAATGAATGTCAAAAAACACTAACAAATGTTTCTGGTAAAAGAGCATTTCTTTATTTCTTTATTTTTTGATTTATCTGAGGAATCGCGGTTGAAAAATATAAGAATAGCAAATATCAAAAGATAATATGAAAAATGAATATGTTGTCATTTTATTTATATAAATGAGTAAATTTTAAGTCTTAATTATTTTTTGTATAATTATGATTAATATTTAATTGCATGTGGATTCTGAAAAAGATTAACATTACTTTAAACTTCTAAGCAATAAAATTTAATATTTAAAAAGAAAACCTCTTAAAAAATTAGTGTTAAACAAATAAACAAAAAGAGATCGGCTTTTTTAGAAATATTGTTGATCTGTAAATTATCTGCAAAATAATAAAAGATTGCAAAATTAGATTTTAGTATATATTAAAAAATACTTTAAAATATGAAGGAAATATATTAATGTGCATGATAATATTTTTTTTCCTATACTTTAAAATACATCGAAAATAATTCAAAAAGAAACTGGAGAAATTGTTAAATGTTAAGTAATAATTATCGAAGTTACGTGGATTTAGTTTTCTCTTTTTCGGTACGTGGACTGAGTTTCTTTCCTGAAGTTTAAAGTCGGAAGGGTGTCGGATTGACCATGGGGAACCTTATGTGCCGCGATATGAAGGGCTTACAAAGGGCTAGTTTAAGTTTTACGTGGTATCAACTACGCCCCTAATATCAAAATATCCTGCTCCTGAACTTTATTGCTTCTTAACTTTAGGTTTTTCTAGCTTTGTTTCATCTATATTCTGTCTTGGAATGATTCAAAAATTCCTTGTATGTTAGGAAATCTGAGATTCCTATCTTTGAAGTCGTGACATCCCCCGCAGTAGAATCATGCTTTTTGAAATCTTCGAAAATAAACCAAGCAAAGAAAGGTACGGTTTCAAACGCGATTCAAATCTACTTGTCACAATCGTTGAACGATACAAAAGACATTCCGTTGACGACGGCGGGAGATGAAGTCGCAAATCCATTGCTTGCCGATGGGTTTCAATAAGCCTAATCTTCACAAGAACCTCCAACAGGGAAAGTAATTACCAAAGCTTCTTTGTCCAAATTCGTCGGGATTTGGCGAGGAACAATTTCATTCGCTTCGATCGCGTGAAGCAATTGCTTAGGTTCGCTCGCCTCAAAGAGGCACCGCACTTCTTCGATAAGAAATCCGAATACTTGACGAGGATAAATAGATTGCTCTGTGAGAACACATTTATTCAGGGGAACAAAAACACCTACAAGAAACTCTTTGTGAAAAAATACCAGAATAACTCAAAATGCACTTAGAAATTTGGATTCAGCAAGAATTCCTTTTTCCTTGGAATGGAAATGTTAAGCATAAACTTGTCATATGTTTTGAAATATGATTTTGAGAAGATGTTGTGTATCTGATTTAATAGTAGTCGTATTTTACTTGGAAACAAGGCTTAACAACTGAACTCTGAATTCACTGAAAAATAATCAGTTCCTACGTAGGACAGTAAAAGTTTTGTAGGAAAGTAGATAAATTAATGCTTATAGACAGTGTCAAAAAGCAAAGCGGCCCCATAATATGCACAATTTTATAAACAAAATGTGTTCAGAAGGGTCGATATTGGGGGATGTCTATCTCCGTTTTCCTCTTTATCGGAAGCGACCACTTTTGCCCCCCCCCCCCACCAACATCCGGTCAGGGAGTGGTCCTAGAGCTCTGATTTTTTTGAACGTGGTCACCTACTTTTTGATGCTGAACACAATGGTGAAGGTTTCATTCTAATATCTCTAACCGTTCGCCAATACACAGTGTGACATCCAGCAAGCATAAAAGCAAGAGCGGTCCCTTATGCTTTACAGGCAAGCTGTAGCCTAGGGGCCGCTAAACATATATGAATTTATTGATACATATTTGAAATGAAATCAATTTATTACTACTGATGAACGAAAATCTTGAACTCAGATCTGAAACTACTTTAATATTAAAATGAAGGAAATTCTTGAATTTAACAAATAGTCGAACTAGTGAATTTAAAATTATAATTCTCATATACAAATGTATTACAGATAATGGTGCAGGTAGGTATTTGATTTCTAAATGAATGATTAAAATGTAATCAAGCAAAAATAATGGATCGTAGATTGCAATCAAAACAACAAAAAAGCAGAGTAAAAACTGTAGAAACCTACTTTGCCGCCCCCTTTGAAGTGCCGCCCGAGGCCGTTGCTCAATTGCTTACCTTAGCTACCCGTCAAATTGGTAACAATTTCGGATGCTAATTTGTTTGCAGCTGTATGGCAGAAAGAAATTGCATTTATCACAGCACCCTAATAAAGAAAGTTTGGTTTAAAAAGTGTTATTTTTTTTACTTACTGTTACAGTAAGCTGTATTGTTAATTTCAGGAATATTCTGAAATTTTAGAGGCACAGATTAAACTCAGCATTAACGACTATTTGCTCAAGTAAATGACTATGAGGCCGAAGTAGCCCATCGCATGAGTTATCTGAATTAATTTCCACTTCTCTGATAATGAAAATAAGAAATTGTATTAATTAAGAATAAGCTTAGCCAATAAAACATGGTAAGCTTCTTTCCGTAATGATCCTTTACCATTTCAAACATTTTAATATCGGATTGGCTTCTACCACCGTACTTAAAAAATTAAAAAAACAGGTGTACCTAGGAAAATGTAAAACCTTAAAGTAAAATTATTATTCATTATCCCTAGGTTAACAATATTATATATATTGTAGCGACGTTTTCAGAGAAGTTCCAATTACAAATAAAGAAATGCAAAAAATGAAATTACAACTAAAAGTATCAATACTATTTAATAAGTACAAAGAATAATAAGAATGATATGTCTTAATTTTACTTCATTCCTTATTTAAATAGAAATAGGGTCAATCCATACCAAGTGGTCCAGCACTGGTTGCTAGACCATTAAAAAAAAATTATTTTTTTACTGTTGTTACCCCTACGCATAAGTAGTTCAAAACAGGCATTTTTTTTTTTTATTTGACTTCATTTAAAAATGGCGTCCACTTTTGTGTTATGGTTTCCGGCATTTTAGGCCTTTGCAGACAGTAGCGGTAAATTTGATAACTCAGCTAAAAAAATGATAGAAAGCTGCAGTAAAAAATGTTATTTTCAGCAGATTTCAAGCTACATGTTATGCCTTATATCTTTTTACCATATTTCTAATGAAAATGGCTGAAATCTAAACTGATATTCGCTTTTGAACAAAAATCAAAGTTACGTTTTTTTTTTTTAGCAGGAAGGAATGAAATAGAAAAACTATAATTTTTTTTTTTGAGAAAAGATATACATCCAAGGGATTAGCAAAAAATATTTCACCTCTGTTACTGGCTTCCTAATTTAGTTATAGCTCTTGAAAAATGCTCGTTTTTCATTTTTTTCAAAGTTTAAGCCCCAATAATTCTGGTGGAGGACCTAATAAAAATCTGATATTTACAGTATAAACAGAACTTTATAAGACCTCTTGTATCTTATAAGAGGTACCTGTGAAAAAAATTTTGAGTTTGATATTTGAGTTAGATACCTGCGTTAGATGCACATGTAATTTTTTTCACAAGTAATTCTTATAAAGATCTCTTTATACTGTAAATACTCTTTTGTAACAATGTGCAGGATGTATGACGTGACTTGATATTTAACATCTATAAATTGTTTCTGTTATTTTAAAACATGACAAAGGAAAGAAGAAACTTTGTAAATATATATTCGTTTGTAAATATATATATGTTTTTTATATATTTGGCTTTAGAGGTGTTTTTGGAAAATAAACAATATCTATAGAAAAGTAGGCTTTAAACTTTTTTGGAAACGTTGTGTAATATATTACTATAAAATATAGTTATTATATTTTACATTATCTCAACTTTCTTGTTATTTTGTTGTATTGGTTATTTCAATAAAATATATGTTGGTTAATGTAATTTCGTTAGTTCAACTTTAACAGTATTCAATTTGGGCAGTTCAAGCTATACATTGGCAGTTTCACGAATTTATTTATTTAAGAAACAGCTTCACCTGCCTCGTTGAAACTTCAAATTTCTACAATATTCATCGTTGATAATACAGTTAAGAGTAGTTTAGTGAGCTTTATTATTCAGTGCGGTATATCGATGTCAAATTCATTAGAAGACCTAAGGGAACTCATGAAAATTGTAAAAGCTGAATAGATCAATATCACAACTCGTTTTAATGTCATAAGTCCGGGGCACATCAAAAGTAACAATGCTTTGGGCGAAATAATACTTATTCAGAGACGATAAATAAAAGATTAATTTCCGTTTTGAAGTAGGAATATTGTTTCTTAATATTTTCTTTTAAGTTCTATCTTTGAAACAGGAAAGAAAATTAATATTTTATAGTTCATCATACATCTTGCAAATTCTTAGTTTTTCCCTACGAAGACGTTTATTATAATTCATTATTTGAGTTTGTCCCTTTGACGCCAACCGAAATACCTAAAAGTTAAATATTTAGATATTTTAAAATTATTTAATCGTTTCTACCCAAATTTATATATGATACAGAAGTATAATCCTAAACACGATACGTTTCAATCAATTCACAACAGCAATTCTGATTGAATGTCTGGCTAGTATTGCTCGAGATATCTCATTGGACCAGTATTTCTACCATCTAGGCTGAATCGGCACTATTACAAGCATTTCCTGCATTGTTAGAGTATATTGCATTACACAACTGTCGTCAACTGTGATTCATGAATGAAGGGCTCTAGCTCATTTCAACCTCACTGCTCGATGACATAGTAAGCTCATCTATTCTGGTCGTTGGATTGGAGAGAAGGACCAAAAGCTTGGCCTGCACGCTTCCCCGACCTAAATCGTCTGGACTTTTTTCTTTGGAGCTATCTGAAAAAGTTAGTGTATTATTAACCAGTTCCCAATGTATTAATATTGAGTGAAAGTACTGTGGATCGGTGTTACAACGATTCAAGGTACCCATGGCATGTTTGAGTGTATCCGGCAATTCTTACGACGACGGTTGTGTTGTTGATGATGGTGGCAAATAATATGATGTATTGCAACCATAAGTTTGCACACATTCATAAGTAATACATACTAGCCAAAATACTTTACGAGCTAAATAGACATTTCTGGTTTCGTCAGTGCTCTGATTCGTAACATGTCGAAAAAACGGAGGAAGTATGTGCATAGTTTACTTGGATTTTCATTATTAATAGGTAAAACATATGGAATGGTTACATTGTATGTAATGCCATACGTAATAAGGCTTTAATTTATGAACTTTAAAATGCGATTCAATTGACTTTACTATTAAAATTGATTAAATCACTAAATGCGAAGTTTTATTTTTGAAAGCGAATTTTAATTGAATTTTATTTATAAAACATTACATATTCCTTTGCTGTTTGAAAAAGATTAATTTTAGCCATTTGCAAATTAGGATATGTAATGTCAATTTAGATCCAATTAGCAGTCAAAAGGAAGTCCATATATATAATATTAGCAATCTGAATTTTACATTTCAAAATTTAATGAGCAAATTAAAACTGCAGTTCCGTTATCAAAACGTAAACAAAACCACGTTCAATTGACAATATTGTCTAAATTATTCTCATAATATAATTGGAGCTCTCTAGGCTTTTTAGACTATATTCTGTCAATAATTAATTTATTTGACATAACAATCCATAATTATTTGGGATATTCTTCAATTGGAGGAAATATATTGAACATTCTTACACTATTGTTCTTTGCGTCGCCATTTTTGCTTAAACAACCAAATAGAAAAAAGACAAAAAAAAACAAACAAACAAAAAACAACAAAAAAAAAAAAAACAACAACATTTATTTTCAAAGACAAGTTTCCAAAAAATATTTAAATCAATGTTAGAGAAGAACATAGAATTTCCTGATATTTCTTAAGTGACAAAGCAAGTTATTCATTTGTTAGGTTTACTAATTGAAATATGCATAAGATAATAATAATAATCAGGCTCAGACAGATTTAATTTTAAGGACTTTTAATTTAAGAAGCAAATTACGGAGCTATTATTTCGTAATTATTGAATAACCATATGGTTTTAAACTTAAAAAACAATTGTTTGAAAAGACTAGGTCAAAAATGCCATTAACATTTTATTGTTTCCAAATAATTTGTTGCTAGATTTTCATGGATATGGTGCTTTCACGGCAGTATATATTTATCCTTTAATTATAAATATATCAAATCAACGCGGAGCCTAAATTAGGCTAGCGCCCATTATTAAATTTTTTTGAGATAAATGGTTGTGAATTATCATGATTACAGCACTTTAACAGAAAAAAAGTATCATGGTGATTATTCTTTTACTTGATTAATTTCTTAATTGACCAATTTACCAATATTTATAGAAATCTCTTCAGATATAGAACTTTACCTGTCACTTAAATTTAAAGATAAACGGTTACGACCAAATACGTGTATTGCTAATAATGCTACTAATTTATGCTTGAAATTTATTTCAGAGATTTTGGAGAGTTCTCATTGCATAAGCTCAACATACATTAAGGTAACAAGCGTCTTGATGTTAATTTTTTATTCATTATAAAAATGATGACGAACATTTTGTTTAAATTTATTGTGTATGTAAATTTAAAATTCTCATTTAAAATTTTTAACTTTAAACGTTCCATTTAGCTTTAATAAATTAATGGGAATCTTAATCACAAGATGAAGATTAATTCTCATTGATATTAAATACTTCTAACGAATACAGATACATCGGAGCACAAAACAAAGGCGACCTGTCATTGTAACTCAATTTCACTTTCACTTTCATTTCAATCAACTTCTGTGAATCACAAATAAGATACACCTTTCAAAGATTTTACAATCTTATAAAAATTATAATACGTGGAATACCTATAACAAATTAATTTCAAGCAATAAATGACTTAATCCACAGTTTCTGCTTGTTCCAATTTTTAAATTATGCAATTAATTATGCTTCAAATTAATTAAGCTTCTATCTCCGTAGAAAAGAAGTATTATAATAAAATACGAAATTTGTCTTGTTTTCAAGCATCTTTATAAGTTTTTAATGAGTTTTTTTTTTCTTAATTATTATTTAGAATTTTTAGTTAAATATTAACATTTCATTTTTTTTTGCTCTCATCACATGACAACGATTCTCTTTAATCAAACTTTATAGATAAATCCTTTTAATTTATATCTTTTTAATTTTTCCAAACAAATCCATTTCAATTCTTGAACTTAATCGTCTCACAAACTTAATGAAATAACTATCGTTTCTGAACTGATTTATTACTTTCTTTTACAATACCTGCGGTTTTCTTAAATTAATTCTTGCACTTATATTTAGTTAGCTTTAACGTTGAATTCATCTTGCTTTTATTCTAAATTCTTTCTTTTCATACAGACTAAATCTTCATCAGATATTCGGAAGATATTTGAAACATTTAGTTTCAAATATACATTTAGTTTCAAATGTAAGCTATATCTCCTATTTTTTTTCGATTGTCACTGAACTGTAAAATCTCCTAACACCATTTGTCTTTTCCTAGAAATTAACAGTTTGTTTTGACTGTGGTTGGAAAATTCATTGGTATGTCTGTACCCTTCTCCCATCCGAGGATGGACACAGCGTTTTTGTTTCTGTTCTGTAATATATTAAACTACTTCAGATTTAATATTTTCCTAATCAATTTTCCATTAATATCGCTCTCCAAGTCCTTTACTGTTGTACATTACAAGAAAAGAAAAGATTTACATATAAACTTTGTGGCCTAAGAGAAGTCTCTCTGATTGAAGCATCTGTACAGAGATACCTAAAACAACCTCAACAAAAATACTTGAGGAGCATTAAAGATAAGTCTTTCAATAGTCTGACAGCCGTTGCAGTCAGTCAACTAATAAACACAAATAACAAAAACGCTGTATTCTTCCTCGGATGGGAGAAGGGTACAGACGTACCAATGAACTTTCCAACCACTTTCTAATTCCCTCCATCCTTAATCGCTAATCCTCTAATCTAATCGATTTGGCAGTGATTTCAGATGTACCATAAAGTTTCTCTAATGTAATTTTATGAAATTATCCACACAACAATCTAATTTTGCAAAACGCAAGAGTATTGAAAGACTTATCTTTAATGCTCCTCAAGTATTTTTGTTGAAGTTGTTTTAGGTCTCTCTGTACAGACGCTTCAATCAGAGAGACTTCTCTTAGGCCACAAAGTTTATATGTAAATCTTTTCTTTTCTTGTAATGTACAACAGTAAAGGACTTGGAGAGCGATATTAATGGAAAATTGATTAGGAAAATATTAAATCTGAAGTAGTTTAATGTATTACAGAACAGAAACAGAAACGCATATAACTAAACAACAAATTCACTGAGCTAATTTTGGAATCTCGGATTCCCAACACAAAAATCAAAATTAGCTCAGTGAATTTTTTGTTTAGTTATGTGCGTTTCTGTTTTCTGTTCTGTAATAACCTTGTAGGCACGTTTCATTTAGTTTAGTATTTGATATAATAGTATACTTTACGTGTATTGTAAAATACAATATATACCGAAACGCTAGTTATTCATAAAAGTGTTTTTAACTAGTTTAATTGTACTATTCTTTTTTTTTATTAAGTAATAGAATATGGTAAAGCAAATTAAAGTTTGTAAATTATTCTGAAAGACCCAAAAAATTAAAGTGGTTTAACCTATTTTATAATAGTGTACTGCTGTATGATATGCTTACAACAGATAGCGAAACATTAGTTGTTCATATAAGTGCTATTAACTAGTTTAACTGTATTATTCCCTTTTTATTAAGTAATTCTATATGGTATTGCAAAATGAAGTATGTAAATTATTCTGGATAACCAAAAAGTTTAGTAAGAAGCAATGCTTACCATAGGTGTTTCAGACTTGGGAGTGAAAAGCCATTGAGAGATCAATTTTCTCCTTTAATCTTTTGTATCTTTTTCAAATAGATAGTAAACAAAAGTTCTCGCAATCGTAACTTTCTGTAGAATAAATGTAAGATTTTTCGATAACTACGTACAACTTTATCATATTTAGAATGCATCTCGGTAATTTTGTACAGACTTAAGCATCAGAAAAGAAAGAGATAGTTCTCGAATGATCATTAGTTCTGAGTGTGTGAGATTAAAAGAAAAACAAAACAAAAAGCAAGACATTGTGCTCATATGGCTTCACTGTCACTGGTGACCAGATTTGTGACAATTATATTGCTATGCATTATATTATATATTTTTTTTTCTTCGTTTTTTATAGTTTTATTAAAGCAACACAATCTACACCCAATTATTCCATTGTTGAAGATACCGAATAAAAACAAGAGCAAACATGATTAAAAGATGAGAGTCATATATAAGTAAAAAACTTACTTGTATATGAAGCATACGTTTATAATATTTTCTTCTTCTAAACATAGCCCAGATCTGTGGCTCTTTCTATCCCAATAATAATAATACAAATACGCTAGAATGAGAAGATTTGATATCTTGAGAAATCAACTTGTGACTGAAAAACTCAGCCCTAGGAAAAAATCAGTAAATGATTTGCAAATGAATAAAATCTCCTTACTAAGAATGATCAACAAAACCTTTTTTATTTTGTGTTTTACAAGCTTGTTCCCTGGCAACAGATGAAAGTATTGTAAATTCTGATTGGACGATGTTTCACCAAATGTTTAGGTTTAGATTTGTGATGTCATAACCAGCAGCCAATACAAATCTTTTTAGAAAATTCTGGCTGGGATTTTTGAATCTATCGGAAGCTGCCAAGGTTCGGAACAGTGCTAAAATTGAATTACATTTTTCAGTGACAACGTGTTTCCGTTGCGCACACAATTATTACTGCCTTTTATCCATAAAGAATCGAGGGTGGATTGAAGTATATTCAATTATATGGTTTTGGAATGCCAAAATTAACAGTAGCAACATGTTTGAAAGAATTTCTGTAAACAGTTTTCATGTTGAAAACAATGTTGATAATGTTGTTGTTTTCTAAAAATCTTTGAATTTATTTTTTTATATCTTTAATCCAAAATATTGTATTTTTTTCCTTGTATGATTAAAAAGGAGACAATAAAAGACAATAAAAGAGAAAGTAAAACATGAAGTTTAAATCAAAGAACATAAACCTACTTTCCTTAAAATTGTCTTTAACTTAATTTTTTTTTTTATTTTAAGTTTCTTTTAGCCATTGAAACCAGGAAAAAGTCAACATTCTTTTACTTTTAAATTTTAAAATCTGCTGAATATAAACAGTAGAAATTTCCCATTTACTGAAGAAAACATTGATCCTGGATTCGCTATGTGTAAGTTGCTACATCACTCAAAGTATATGGAATTAATGGATGAGAGTTTAAGGTCCTGACTCAAGCAATTCAGGCGACTGCAAACCTTATATTTCTTTTATAGATTTCTTTTGCCAATGTATCTAAATTTTTGATAATTTAAATATGAACTTGTGAAGTATGTGGGATTTATATTTCCTTGTTTTTAATTTTCAAAATATTAAATTATTTAATGAAAATAAATTTTATTAAATTAAAATTCAAAAACAATCAATTTTTTGGGCTTTTTCGAGGTATTTCTCGCTATTTTGAACTTAGAAAAATTTGATAAAAATCTGAAATGATAAAAAATTTGTAAAACAATGCCTCATAATTCTATTAAAATCTATTTCTATAAATAAAATGCTTCAAAACAAATTTATTTTTGGAAACGAACAACATCAAGTGAATTCGTATGATATATAGAAAGCCTTTAATAAATCGTTTTTTTATAATTATTATATAGCACACACAAAAAAATAATATAATCTCAAACAATTTAATAAAAACAGTTTTTATTTTTTTTAATTTAACTATTATACTAATAATAAATAGTTTAAATAAAAGTCATTATTATATGAATTTTTTTATTATTTCAGGTTTTCATCAATTTTTTTAAATTGAAAATTCCGAGTAATACCTCGAAAACTCCCCAAAAATTGATTGTTTTTTAATTTTAATTTATTAATTAGTAAATATTTTGAAAATTAGAACAAGAATATATAAATTTTTTGCATGCTTTACAATTTCACAAGATGAATTTTCAGAATTGTAGGTATAAATATTTAAAAGAAATATTTAAAAGAAATAAAAGGTTTGCAATTCGCCTGAATTGTTTTAGTCAGGACTTTAAAGCATTATTTTTTTTCGTTTAAGATTTTAGTGATTTTTCTATGGAACTATTTGTGAGCTTCTAGTATAATTTAACGATAACAATCCATACGGAACATAATTAAAATTATGTGGAATTTATAAAAGGAATGCTTAATTATTTTATATCTGCCCTTCTGAATTTTAGATTTTGGGATATTGTTGAAAAATGGTTTAATTGCATTTTAAACCATTCTGCAAAGCATTTCCATAAGAATCCTCTGTAAATGTATGGTTTATAATTTAAGAATGTGTTCCAACTTTTAAATTAAAAATTTAGATTTGTAAATCCAATTTGTGGGATTGGGTGTAAGCTGTAACACAGCTTAATGTTATGGGGTTGGATGTGACACCTTGTAAAGTAAGCTGTAATATCTCATATAAGCCAGACGTCTACTGGTTGGAGAAGACTGGACCACTCACCGATGAGTTTCTGGAATAGTTTAACTTAATTGCTGCTTCTCCAGACGATCTTTAGAATGTTAAGCATAATTCAGTTGTTTATTCACCATTCAATATAAGAACAACCTTCCTTCCTTGAAGATAGGACAGGTGAGTTGGCTGAGATCTCAGCAGTCTTATAAAGGCTGTTACACACGATCAAGTATGCATGACAAGTATGCAGTTTTATCACGCTTGTCATGCATACTTGATCGTGTGTAGCGGAAATTTCGTACTTGATGGAGCTCAAGTATGCAGTCTAAAGATTCAGACTGCATACTTGAAACCACGGCTTGCGCATGTGCTTTGCAAAAAAAAATCATTTGTGACCCAGCTGTCGACAGAGACACATCTCTCCGTAGTTTCCTTCCAACATGGCTAGTGATCTGCGGAAAGGACACAGAAGTATTGGAAGAATTCATTCGAGTTTACCAAAGTAATCCTTGTCTGTGGCGGATTAAATCTAAAGATTATCATGATAAGGCTAAGAAAGAAACAGCATATAATATATTATTAAGAATATACAAAAATATTGATCCAAACGTCGACCGGGATATCACTGTGAAGAAAATAAATAAATAAATAAATAGAGATACAGCATTGAAAAAATTAAATATTTCAAACATTTCTTAACAAATTCTGATTTTATATGGATCTGTAATTATATTTCTTTGTTATAGTTGTTTTTCATTTTTTAATAAGTTACTATACATATGTCTTAATGAGCGATTTTTTTTTGGAGTGATAAAAGATTCAAACAGGTTTCTTCGTTCACTCGCAGATAATTATGCCAATCATTCAGATATATTTCCAATTCACTTAGTAAGTTAGTGTGCGAATAGGTTTTTATTTTCAATAAACATTCCATACACCACATCCCACGTTTCTTCTTTCGTTTTGTCCTTTTTGAAATAAGGACACAGGCAGCCAAAGCGAGCAAACCGTCGTGCGTCCGAACTCTACATATTTCAAGGAAAAAATGATGCTTGTCAAGCATGCAGTACCGTGTGGTGGCGAGGGGGTTTTTGTGCATACTTGAGCACCAATTATACTTGTCATGCATACTTGTTCGTGTGTAGCAGCCTTTACTTTACTTGCTTTCGCATCCTGATTTGAGATCATATGTGATACTTAAGTCTTTAACATGAAATGGAACAACAACAATAAATGAATATTCTATTAGATATTCCTTCTAACATCTGTTCGTTAAATTTTCATATTTCAACAACGATATCTCGATAGAATCATCTGATATCTCACATTTCCTGTTTCGCAGTTAAGAATTTTTAAGTGTTATTATACATGAATTACCGGTAGACAGTCAACAATTTAAGAGTAAAGATTAATTTGAAAAGGCAGATTGAAGCTTATACAGAATGATTAGTCGCTAAGGGATTTTGAATAGATAATTTTAAAACTCTTAATCTTAAGTGACAGACTTCGAAACTATTTAGAATTAATAGCTATTAGCGTTGAAGGAAATTGGTTCAGTCAAATTAAGACAGCCTTTTTAAATGGAAACTAGATACTGAAATATACATAATGCAACCTCAGGCCTTCGTAAAGAAGAATAACGAAATGGAAATTGTAAACACGAAAGATAAACAAATGACATCAAATAAAGAAGTTGGAAGATAAAGATAAGTGAATGCCTGAAGTCGTAAAACAGGAAAGTTTAAGGTACCTCCTTTCTTAAAATGTTGTAACATTACATTTTCAGATTTTATTTGAAAAGTTATTAGCAAGTTAAGTAGTAAGAGAGTTAGTAATTTTCGTACCTAATTGAATTAAAAGTATTTCTTGCTTTTGACTGTCGAGGAAAGGCTACTTCTACCCAATTTCACAAAAAAATTCGAATTTTTTTACTTAACAACTAGGAAAGCTAACAGATTAACGTTATACAGTTCATCTGCCTTTTTTTAATGAGAATTTCTGTTTTCAATTATTTTCACAATTTTTCTCTTATTTAATAGTGAAGTAATATGTTGTAATAATATCAAATATATCATAATATAAAATATATCATAATATAAAATTACTGAACTTAATACTTGAATGAAAACAAAATCAATAATGGAAACAAAAATCAAAGATTGTGTTCTGAATTTCAACATGAACACCATGTGAAAAGAAATATTATTTTTTTTTCTTTTTTTTTTTTTTAAATGTTAACCAGTCCTATTAGGTGCAATTAGATTAATTACACCTGTGTTATAGGTGCTGGAAATTTGTTATATGACTTATAAAGTTGAGATTAAAAGCAGAGATTAAAAGTTTTTCCTTATTTTATCATTAATTATATCATAGATTAATTGATTTTTAATGTATTTAATGCTGTTACTAGTATAATTTTCCCAATTTATTTGACTAAATAATTTAAATTTGACGTAATTGTCTAATCTTAGACCAAAATTATTATTTGGTTTATTAATTTCAAAAATATTTAACCAATTATTTCTCGTCGAAATACCAATGTTGTAGTTTTGTTTTTTGTCTCTAATTTTGTAGAAATTGTTCAAAATAGTTTTATAAATAAATTTTTCTTCTATTTTTAATATTTTATATTTATAACGAATTTTTAATTTTTGTTCAGAAGTTTCGTTTTTATAATTAATGTAAATGTTATTAAAAATCTTTAAAATCAATTTATTGATATTATCAATTTGACATTTATTTAAAAAAATCCAACAACTTAATCCATAATCTAAAATAGAATCAACTAATGTTTTATAAATTATAAGTTTTTGCTTTAGAGGGTAGATATGTTTTAAATGATAAAACATATAAGTGAAAGTATGGAGTTTTTTAACAATATAGTTATAATGAAAATTCCAATTGTAATTATCATCGATAAAAACACCTAAATACTTTTGATTATTTACATAATCAATAGCATTACAGTTACAGTCATTACTTATAATTGAATTTATGTTATTAATGTTACAGCATGAATATTCATGTAAAATAAAAGATTTATTATAATATACTTTTTTATTTTTATTCTTAATAACCATAATTTTGGTTTTGTTATGATTGATCGTCATCTTATTATTGAAAGACCATTTAGATATATTATTTAAGTCTTGTTGAAGAAGTTCGAAAGCAATGTCTTGGTTTCTATTACTACTTAATATTAAAATATCATCTGCATATATATAGATTGAAGAGTGTTTAATGCACTTGCATATAGAGTTTATGTACAGTATAAATAAAATAGGTCCCAAATTTGAGCCTTGTGGTACACCATTTTTTATATTATAAGTTTTACTAATGTTATCTTTAATTTTTATTTTAAATTTTCTGTTTTCAAGATAGTTTTTCAATAGGCTATGTACATTACCTCTTATTCCATAGTTTTCTAATTTTTTTAAGAGAATAGAATGATTAACGTTATCAAATGCTTTACTAAAATCTATTAATGCAATATATGTTATTTTTCCGTCATTTAAGTTTTTATTTATATTATTGTTTAAATTATGTAGGAGTTTAGTTGTACTACTGTTATTTTGATAAGCATATTGATTATTGTTGAGGATTTTCATTTTTGTAACATAATTATATATAGACTTAGTTAGATAACTTTCAATAATTTTTGAAATATTAGAGAGAATTGAGATTGGTCTGTAATTGTCAAAAATATTATATTTACCACTTTTATGTATTGAAATGATATATGCAATCTTCCACAAATTTGGATATTTATTGGTTTGAACGATATTTCTAAATAATTCCATAAGAAATAAAGAAACGGTGTCTTTATTGTTATTAATTTCATTAATAGTTATATTATCAACACCAGCACTGTAAGTTTTTCTTAAATTATGAATTATATGTAGAATATCATTTTGGTTAGGCAGAAATAAAACCGTAGACTTAGGGTTGTTAAGCTCATTAACTTTATAATTTTATAAATTATGAAACAAATTTCAATGTAGTTTTTGAATCATGTGACAATTTTTTAATTGCAATCTATATTACTAAAATCTTTTGTTTCTCTGTCTGTCTGTCTGTGTGTCTGTCTGCCTGTCCGGCGCAGTTTTCTGTGAGAATGAAAAACAGAAAGAATTTTTACAATGAAACATCCGCGACAGGAATCGAACCTGCAACCTTCCGATCCGAAGTCAGGCATCTTATCCATTAGGCCATGGGAACTACAACTCTCTTCATATTGCTTTTTTGACTTATCTGTAAAAACTGAACTGACTTTGACTGAAAAGTAACAATTGTAATGAAAAAGAAAGTCAAAAAAGAAAGAAGCAGTACTTCATTAGGTAAAATACTGAGAAATCACTATTTGAAACTTAAAATCCACTGAAAAGTATCAATTGGAATGAAAAAAAAGAGTCAAGAAATAAAAAAGCAGTATTTCCATTAAGTAGAATACTGAAAAATCACTATTTGTAACTCAAAAACATCATTATTTGTAACTCAAGAACCTCTCAAAAGTATCAATTGGAAAAAAAAGAGAGTCAAGAAAGAAAGAAGCACTATTTCTATTAGATAGATTACTGAAAAATCACTATTTGTAACTCATAAAGCTAGAATCACATCAAAGTCAAAAAACTCACGATAAATATGCGGCTCATCAACCAAGATGAACGAGAGTGTCGATAACATCAATCGAATGATAAGTCTAAGAATACAAGGAGAGACTACAGAGCATACAAGTGCGAATAAAATTGACACTTCTGATAATCCACCACACGAACATCTCTATCTGTCCGAGTATCTGAACGCATTGAATCTCAGCGGAATTCCTCAACATCGTTTGTCATTGAAGATTGGATCTCCAATAATATTGTTGCGAAACATCAATCCCAAGTTTGCATACTGCAATGTAACTCAACTTAAATGCCGTTCATTCGATAATGATCTTATAGAAACCGAAATTATAACAGAACTCACAAAGGAGATTTTGTTTTCATCCATAGGATGTCTACGGAACCATGCGATAATCTACTTCCATTCACTTTCACAAGAAAACAATTTCCGATCAGACCTTCTTCTGCGATATTTATCAATAAAGCTCAAGGACAAACTCTAAATAATGTTGCCATATATTTGGAAAACGTTGTCTTCACTCACTTACAGCTTTATGTCTTTGAGTCACAATTCAACAGAATTTGGTTATCTTCACTCTAAAGAATAGTCACAATCAATTTGTCGCGAAGAATTTCGTATAAAAGCTATGATCTTCATTTATCATCTATATCAACCAACGTCCATCTGAACATCTCTTCTTCAAATATCTATATCGAACAATCTGATGGCCTAGATTAGTAGATAATTTTCACTATTTGTAACTCAAAAACCACTGAAAAGTATCAATTGGAATTGGATAAAAAAGAAAATACAAAAAAAAAAAGAATCACTATTTCTATTAGGTAGAATACTGAAAAATCACTATTTGTTACTGAAAAACAATCACTATTTATAACTCAAATCACTGTAAAGTATCATTGGAAATAAAAAAAAGAGACCCAAGAAAGAAAAAAGCTCTATTTCTATTAAGTAGAATACTGAAAACTCACTATTTGTACCTCAAAAGCCACTGAAAAGTGTATCTATAATAATAAAATCTTTTTTTTCTCTGTCGGTCTGGCGCAATTATTGTAATTTACAAAAATAGAAATAATTTCTACAAGTTATCTATTGGAATCCAACATGCAACCTTCTGCTCCGAAGGTAGACGTCTTAGGCATTAGACCACAAGGATTACATTCTAATCTCTATAAAAAATAAAAATATATCACAGATATATGATTCACACGCTGATTCTAAAAGCAGTCGTGGATTGAGAGAATACAGACATCAAAAATTTAAAAAAAAAAAAAAAAAAAACTTT
>JAFIDM010002131.1:37756279-37788917 GCA_023159025.1 Thereuonema tuberculata
AAAAATTTAAAAAAAAAAAAAAAAAAAACTTTAAAAAAATTTTTGTTTTATTTTACTTGATGTAATTTGTGTGTGTGTGTTTTTTCTAATAAATATAAACTGTTTTCCGTTACATACGCGAGGCTTCCGGAGCGAAGCGACGGGCAGCCGACTAGTTATTATTATTATTAGTATTATTATGAACTTATTTAAGAAAATATTTTGTCGGTCATAATAACGATGGTCAAACAATAGGATTAATAATATAGCTGTAGTGATTAATAACATAATACTCAGCAATGGCAATGTGTTGAGGACTGTCTGCATCAAAAACTATTCTTTTTCAAAATTTAAAAACGTCAATAAAAAATGTTATTTTTTATCTTCTTAATAATCTGCATATATAATGCCTATTTACTTCATTTAAAGTTAAAATCTTAGAGAGGAAGAAGCAATGTAAGACTTAAATCAATACTTTCAGAATTCAATTTTTTTTCACTTCTACTAAATTGTTGATACAACGAAGCTTCTAATTAGTCTGCATCTTTTTTTTCCTTTTTAAAATCTTTCCAAATTAAAGGTCAGAAAGTTATGATTAACCTTAAGTATCGTAAGAATAAATTTTACATGGTTACAATTTAACCAAATAAAGTAATTTAAGTTTACAAATAAAGATATTATTATCACTTTTTTAATATTCTTCTATCTCGCAAAAGATGAACAATCTTATATTAAATAAATAAATCACCAAACAATGTGATTTATGCTTATGAATTGTAATATGTGTATGTCACGTTATTATTAATTTGTTAGAAAGAAGGTATGTCAAGTCATTGTTAATTTTGGAAAATGTAGGGAAGTTTATTCTTTCTATATATTTTCGTTTTATTTTTTATTATTTATTAAATATACCTTGAGGAAATCCTTGGGTTACAGGGAAGAAATATCGGTAAAGATGTTATTTGATGATTTATTTATTTAATATAGCATTGTTAATCTTTTGAAAGATATTGTTAATTTTTCAATTGTTAATCGTTAACAAAGGAATTTCAACGGTTGTATTAATAGAAACTTCAAAAGGTGAAACCAAGCGACATCCTAGAATAGTTGTTTCACGGTCTTAGGTGATCATAAGCTAGGAGTAGTCAGACTAAACTAAATAAGTTGATCTCACTTGATCTAATCAATGCGTGTTCCTGAGTAAGGTACAATCGTCAAATATCATCCGCCTTTTGATTTTTATGTTAAAGTATATTTTATTTTTGGATAGAGAATAAAAAAAAAATCATGACTGTTAAACAGAAATATATTCCTTTATTATATTTTCATTATAAAATTAAGTTCACATAAACTCAACAGTAATAAAAGAATGAGTGTATCTTTGAAACAAAATAAAATGTGACATTTCAAATTTTTTGGTGCCGAATATCATCCCCGGGGACGATATTAGGAAAATGGAAAGAAGCAAGTAATTAATCTTCTAAATAAAACGTGCAGATATTATTTTCTACCATGTTGCTCCAATCCGCGTGTGCCTAAGTGCAACTTTGGATGTACGTTATCCACTTTTCCCACGTTGGTCTTTTGAATATGTACCCTTACATTATGGGCACTCAGCATCATGTTCTTCGTCGTGGTCGCTTTCAAACAAAGTTCCAGGGGCAAGAGTAGATTTATTATGAACTCTTTTCAAAATAACTTCAGCCGTTTGGATCTAGCACATTTTTCATCTGTGAGAAAAGATGTTTTAAGTTGTAACGAAGAGCAAATTGGAAAGCCATTCTACAGAATTACTGCGTGGGTCATTAAAAGAAAGGTTTTAAAGATTCAACTAAAGATTCCTCCAATTTCGGTGTTAGCGTTGGTTTTCTGCCTAAACTGTTACTGATGTGCTATTGAGTGTAATAATCTAACAAGTACATGTTCTAATATCGCCCCCAGGACGATATTAGCGTGCTAAGGGAACGATATTAGGTAAATGTCGTATACAACAATGATACGTATTGATAACTATGACTTTGAAAACTTGAAATTAATCCATTGACATCACCACTTCATCATAATATTTTAACGTGGTGCTAATGAGTTCGTAGAAATGGGTACGCCCTCGCACTGGTTAAAAATAAAACTATATACATTTAAAAATTGGAACCACTAGTTTCGATTCACAAAGGAATCTTTCTCAAGAATTACAATTAACGTGAGGAAGATTCCGTTGTGAATCGAAACTAGTGGTTCCAATTTTTAAATGTTTTATTTTAACCAGTGCGTTGGCGTATCCATTTCTATCACCACTTCCTTACAATTGAAATAAGCTAAAAGTTTTTGAATATATTGAATGTACTGTAATCTACATAGATTCTTAAATATATCGACGGGGGACGATATTTGGCGATTGTATCTTACTGTAATTTTTTGCTTTAATTATTCTTTTAATGCACTACGGAAATTGATTTGAGGCCGTGGAAGGCTGGCACATTAATTTTTTTTTAACCTATCCTTTATAATATTGCTTTATAAAATTGTTGTTTATTTTAGTTCTCCGAACAATGTGAAACAGCTGGCCTAGGCTGTCACTTAGGAACATTCGGTTTCTACTATTGATGTTTATGAATAATTTTATTCGAATATGTAAGTTATTCTTTAAATGCTTTACGAAAATTCCTTTCAGCCAGAAATTCATTCACTGACACATTAATTTCTTTTAGTGAATTTAGTTTTGCTATTTTAATTTCGGAAGCTGCACTTGGATTTCCAACAGCTATGATTCAAAGTTATTTATTAACAACTAGTGGCTGATCAGTTAATCGTGATTATTAATTATGAATTATTAAAAAAGGAAATTTTAATATATCCAAATATTTCGAATCTAAACGTAAAGCATCAGAAACACAATCGTTTAAAATTGATTTGTTTACCAATAAATTGATGACTTGAATTTGTAATTGTAATTTTAATTAATCTGGTGATGTGTTTGCAATATTAAATGCTTTCTGCTTCCATTTAAACTAATGGAAACGTGGGATCCTTTTTCGTTCACGCATATTTCGTGATTTTATTTATCATGATATTTGGTTTACAAACTATAGATCCTTAGGAAATACTCTTAAAGCATCAATTAAAAGCATCAATTTAAAAAGTAAATTTCAGATTCTTAAAAAATATGTTTAAAATCTGAAAAACGATACAGTAACAAAAGCATTCTTATTAGTGATAAAACTAACCTCGCGAAGTAAAGAGAAGAAGGGTTCCGATACACAATAGAAATATATATTTTTATCATTAAAGATAAGGACTCTTATCTCTATCTTGTTTTCTAATCTTCTGAGTATCGACTCTTCTTATCAAGGAATATCTCATTGTAATATTGTCACATTGCTTTTCTCTTTATCTGGTTTGTTTTCTGACAATTTCTAATGCTTTTGTGAAAACTTTTTGAAGTAAAAAAAATCTGCAATGAATTCCGAATTAGCAATCTTGTAGAACCAACTTCAATTTTTTTGGTAAACTTCTATCCCGAATAGTGGTTTTGAAAAGGCACCCCTTTCTCACTAAGCGTAGAGATTACACCATCTTAATACTGTAAAGTTTACAAGTCCACTTACGACTCAAAATAGACTCCGCTCTTTTTGATGTCGACAAAACAGCAATGAAAAGCTAAATTTAATATCCATGTAATTCATAAATCGAGAAAAAAAGAGAAAAAAATCATAACTGGACAATAAATATGCCTTTTTGTTTGGCTAAGACTGTGCGAAAGCTAAGGGAACGATTCCGAGAATGGCCAACGAGATAAAAAGCAAACAATTACAAAATAATCCCGTGAATTCCAAGAAGTAATGTAAAGCTAAATATGATTGTATATTATATTCCTTTATCAGAAAAAGGATTAAATCTTTCCATAATTTTCGGTGGAAGGCCTTTCAATCCAAATATTTAATATAGAGACAAAAATCTTAGATTAAGTTTCAAGCAAATGAAAATTGAGATTCCCTTAGTAAAAAGGCATCTTCTATTTTAAAGTAGGATATGCCTGTTGTTTTGATAAAAATCTCCAAAACAAATTTCAATAAATTGCCTAATTGTTCAAGAAATCAAGCAGTCTTGATGTGTTTTCCATACATTTGATTCTTGTGTCGTTTTAACTCCTTAGAAAGCTTCTTTTCTAAATTAGTTTCATAACTACAAAATAATGTTAAACTTTAATAATAACAAACTGTTGTAAAAACTCTTAATGGTTGAAAGATTACATTCTAAAATGATAAAAGTCCCGGCTAACGATAATTTTTGTTGATTAAAAGTTTTATATTCGCTTTTGATAAATACTTAATGCTATAACAGTAGTACATTATATTTCATAACTGATTACTATTATGATAAAAGTAATTTTATTACGTATTTATTCTAAAATTAAGGGCTGAAATTCTATCTCCATATTATTTGCGTATGCTACCTTTTTATTGAAACTTAAAAATCGAAATTGAAATTTTCTTCTTTAAATTACGGTGTTTGCTATGCACCGATAAATACATTAAGTTACAGACAAGTTTAGGAACAAATATATGTATGAGCTAAGCATTTATAGGTGTCAGTTAAGCTTTCTTCAGCCATTACTTAGCATATAAAGAACGGAAGTAAATAAAAAGAAAAATCAGAGGAATGCCATTTTTTTTTTACAAAACAATTTCTATATTGTTGATTTAGAGTTTATTATTTTATGGTTCGCGAAAATAATATGGAGTTATCAAGAAAGTTGTAATGAAAGCACAAGTCAAAAAAGGTTTAATCCATATCATCTCAAGGTGGTATAGGAAGAAGTTGTCTTCTTTAATGTCCAAATTCCTTTAGATTATCAAATGAAAACTACTGTGTCTATTCATGAGCTCATTCGGACGCACTGCTCTTTAAATGTTTCTTCCTACCCTTCAATCAAGTAGCAAAGCATGGATAATACAAGACAGTACTAAAAATAAATTTTATGGATACCAAAATATCAGTTCAATCTGTAACAAAGGTATTTCATCTCTATCCTCTTTACGTAAATAGAAAATTTTACATTTTTATTATTTGATAAATTTTATTCCTTAAAGTCCTTATAACACATATTTCATCATTGCACAGAGAAATTTTAATTTTTTTTTATTTTTATTTTATTAATCAACTTCAGATTGTAGCTGTTTTACAGCTGTTTCTTTTAAGTCAAATTTAGAGATTCTAATTTAATGATTAAGCAAGTTTGAAACGAAATCTTTAGTCAAGCCAAAAATTACAATTGAATTTTTAATTGTGATTTTAGATTTAAGTTCAATATTATTTATTTTTTTAGTTTAGCTAAGATTCGGCTTTATCGATCTATCTATCTATCTATCTATCTATCTATCTATCTATCTCTATTTCTATAAAAAGACATCTGTAAAATAAATTCGAAATTAAATAAATAAAAACTCTACATACATAAAGTTTTTTATTTACATATTTATATTTTTTGTTTATGTCACTAAGTTGCTTCTTTAATTAGTCACATAGTATTTACTTTTATAAAATTTATTTAATTATTTATTTAAATATTTTAATTTGATGGTAGAGCATTGAAATTTTAGAATTTTAGATAAATTATTGCAAAACGAAAAGACTACCATTCCTTTACCTAAAACTAAAGAATAACTTTCTGAATGGCTTCCTTATGAATAAATGTCGCAACAAAAATATTCTCATTAAACTAGCAAAAATATTCTCATTAAACTAGCAAAAATATGTCTTCGTTCAACTCTTGTATTCCTTTTAATTTCAATGTTGTAGGATTAAAAGAGTTCGAAATGAAATTCCTCTTTACTAGCGGAAGTGTATCCGATTTCGCCTTTCTTTCTTTTTTTTTTCTTCTTCTCTCCTCCATCGTAGACTTAGGAATAAAAGAGAATGTTGAAAAATGAAAGTTGGCAAAATTTGTGCCATCGTTTGGGGTTGAAGAGTGCTCTTCTCTTTGAAAAACAGGAAGCGACACACAGAGACGGAGGCAAATTACAGCCAGGAATTTCTGAAAAGAAATGAAAATATTATGACTCATAGAAATTCCACATTTTTGTCTGTGATTGAATTGAGGAAGGAGTTTTATGGTAGGTTCTCTGTCATCAAGCGAAGACATATCCATAAAAAAAAAAATAATATCGCAGAAAAATTATCTTTTTTTTCTTTTCTTTTTGAAAGACTAAATCTCTAAACTTTTACAATTGACTAAGTTTCGAAAGTTTTTCATAGACTTTCTCCTTCTAATTTAAGCGAAAGCCATCTTGTAAATTGAAGATTTCTAATAGTCATTACATGAAACTATATAAAGAAGTTTTTAAATAGTTGAAGGTTAGGTTGTTTTAAAATCTAAAATAATTATCACTACATGAAAACTTTAAATTTTCATAATCAAAATGAATTTATAATGAACCTAATGAATAAACAAAGTTGTGTGCATTATAGATTTATGCATTATATATATGCATTTACATATGCGTAATTGGCTAATTTGTTCAATCAGTTGGATATAGACGTAGCATGTGGCTTGATATCTATATATTTAACACATGGTTTGATATTTAATTTACCATTGAATTAAAATATTTAGAGAAACTATATAAATAGATAGTAGTTACAAATAGATATGCAGACTCCCAAGTGTAATGCATTTCCAGGGAAGGAGATACTTGCTTTACATTTTAATTTAATGATCATTTTATTATTTTAGTTACAGTTTTAATTTATAACTGTGCTAGTTAATTTATAAGTGTGATACGACATTTTTCATTAAATTATGACTACTATAAAATTTTCAACTCTCATCTACATTACAGAAATAAAAAAAAAATAACTTTTATTAGTAGTATCGAGGAACGCCACATCTAATGATTCTGGAAAAGCACACAAAAGTTCAATAATTAAAAAAATTAAAAATAAAAATAAAATTAAAAAGGGGAGAGGGCAAGTGATAAGTTACGGGTTCTTCATCGAACTGGCAGAGAAATTTGTGACTCCCGAAAATATTAAGACTAGGGACAGAAGAATAATAATTAGTGATATTATTAGAGGAATAGCGTTTGCGATAAAGCGAAACTATATAAAAATTATTGATGTTGGACATTAAAAGATCATGGAAAGGGGACGTGGATTTGGATTGTTCTTCTGTAGTAAACTTGATATCTGATGTATATGATTAACAGAACTGAAAATGTTATGTTTCAAACAAGGAAAGGGGAAAAAAATCATCAACATAGCGATAGTAAAAGTAGTTATTGGTAGAAACATGAAAAAGAGCAGATTTCTCTATGTATAACATGAAGAAATCATGTATTAATGATACATTTTACATATAAACCTTTGTCTTGTTTGTAAATGGTGTTATTAAATGAGAAAAACTGCAAATTAAAGAGAGTTTGAATTTATTCTAGTGATGGCGAGAAAATCATTATCAAAATTGATTTTTAATTAAAAATGTTTTTAGAGTATTGCAATTAAGTTTTTGAAATGGAATGGAATAAATTGGTGACGTCCAACTAGAACATTCTACTATTGGGAAGAAGGGTGAAAGAGAAATCATGTGTTCGCCATTCTTGACAAAATTTAAACCACTATGATGATTTTTGGTAGGTAATTTATTAAGATAGACAAAGAAGATTTCAAAAGCAATGCATGTCGAATTGATAACAGAACGGCAATTGTAGGAGCCATTAGTTTTGGGCTTATGTGTTTTAGGAACTAACGTAATTGTGGGATGTTGGATCTATTGCGTTTTGCATTAAGTTTAACAAATCGACGAATATATTTCTTAGAATATAGTTGATTGTGTTTTTAGTTCAATATAGGATGATATTTCTTCGACATTGTATTGGGTACGGGTATAAGCATCATCATTTTGAGTGAAGGTGTGGCCCATGGTTTGGTAGAGGGGTCGATCCATAATTAATCGATTCATAATGAAGAGACTGGCGTTACATAATTCCTTTAGAGCTTGTTTCGCCAATGGATTTAAATTGAAGGATACATTACATTACGTTTCTGGTTGATAAGGTTCCGGGCTACTGAGCGGATCTTGATAGGATCTTTTGGTTTGATGTAATGGATGGCAAGTTGATTTGATGAAAACCAGTTTTTTAACATTAGAAGGGGTTATGTTAATGATAGTTTTACTTGTAAAAATTGAATATGATGGGAGTTGAGAGTAAATAAAGTCATTAATTAAATGCATAGAATCCATGGTGAGCGGCCACTTTTTTATGGCTGAGTAGGGCGAACATGCGACAGTGATAAGTTGCAATATTATGAAACAAGAACTGTGATATAAATGTGATGTATTGAAAAAGGTAGCAATATGATGTTTGCGGTGATAGTTCTTGCGAGAATTGGGAAAAAATCTCATCTTAACTATCTTATAATGGAATTTTTTTTTTCTGATATAAGAAATTAATTCTACATGTGCATATCTTGCATTGAATAGGTTGAATAATATCACTGAATCGGTGCTTGAAGATAGGAATATTGATATTCATGGAGATAGAAAATAAATTGTACTTGAGTGATAATTGATTGTACAGTAGATAATGGCGACTTTACATGATACTACTTTCTTATGTAGAGTGATGAATTTGCTTCCTTCTTCAAGAATAACATTTTCAATTATTTCAATCATATACATCACGATATCAAGTTTACTATAGAAGAGCAATCGAAATCCACGATCCGTTTCCTTGATGTTTCAATATCCAATATTCTTTTATATTTACGGCTTATCGGAAGCCTTGTTTCTCAGATAATATCACTAATTACTACTCTTCTTGCCGCTTAAAAATTAATAGAATTCACATATTCATTTTACGAGAATTTAAGTACTCGTCTAACTAATCATTATTTAATTCAGAATTAAAATTTTGTTATCAGCTTCTGATTTCAAAAGAAAGTACCCGTAGCATTTCATCAACAATATTTTCTGATTATCCTTAAATAAAATATATAATAACGTAACTCCACCCAAGACCGCTACAAAAGAAATATATCGTAGTTCCATTATCATCCTGCCTTGGAAATACCTGCACACCGTATATTCCAAGCCGGGTTTAATCTCAATGCTCAAAATCTGTTAAGTAACAATGTAGTCTATAAGATCCAATGCCATAAAGAGCTTTCTCTTTATATTGGTCAAACATCCCACCTTTATTTTTATGATTCAATGACTATCTCAGAGCCATTAAAAATAACAATATCCAATATCAAACAGCCATCCATTCACAGATAACTAACAACCAGATAGATATCAACTTTGTTATTAATCATTTATAGAAGAAATAACAATCGCAGAACGCCTCATCGCAGAATCATATTTTTATTTTAACTAATCCATGTTTCTACAGTGCAGCAAACCCATATTATACTATCAAGACATACTTAAGTTAAAAACATATGTACATTCATATATTTTGTTTCCCTTATTTTATCCTCATGCCATTTACTGTACCCTTATCACCGACATAGATTCCTCTAGTTTACATCCGACTTAAGCAATAGCTTCCCTCATTCTCTTGTTTTTAGTCTTTATATTTTCGGGAGTCCGAAATTTCACTGCCAATCCGAAAAGGACCCTTAAGGGGCCTTGTCACTAGTCTCGCCTTTTTAATTTTATTTTATTTTTAAATTTTTTTATCATTTAAGTTTTGTGTGCCTATCCAGACGTTTTCAATGTAGGCATTAACTCATTAAAAATATTTTTCAGATCAAATCATAACTAAGGATAATTTACGAAAATATTTGTAAGACAGCTGTTCTATTTCATCAGTAAATATATATTATTTCACTGCTTTAACTTTTAAATTAGATCATTTTTCCATTCGGCATTAGTTTTTTTTTTTTTAATTTCATCTTCGTTTCTATATTCCTATTTTTCTATATCGAAATTGAATTCCTGGCGGTTGCTTCCATGTAAGCTAGTCCTTTGTTACTATTAATCTTGCAAACATTTCTTTTCTAATCTGCAGTTAAATTTAATTTTAAAATAAGTTTTCACGTATGCCAACATTAAAAATCACCAACACAAAATTTTGTTTGCAAATATATATTGAAATCTAAAAATATATACAAATCTTTGACAAGGGAGCTGCACAAGATGAAAAGCTTTTGTATGCATTTTTAGATTTTAATGTGTATATATATTTAAATGAAATTTTGTGTGTTGGTGATTTTCATTTAGTTAAATTATAGTCATTTATGTCAAATTACCCAGACATTACGCATCGGAAGCCTATTTGCCCGAAAAGCCATATCCCCAACACCGAGAAAAATCATGACATGAGAAGACATGATAAGCTACTGCTCATTGAACAATAACATATCCACGGTTTTGTGGACTAATCTAATAATAACGTAAACAATTCTTAAAAATATTTATTTACAACATTAAAATTTAGGAAATATCGATTCAAGAAGAGTATATTTCTAAACAAGTTTATTTAAATAAAAAAAATATGGGAATACTTCGTCCACGAAGCTCCCAGATCGATTGCATACACCACTTTTCCTCTAAAGATTTTAATTTACATCCTTTGTTAAAGCACGATTAGAAATATGTATATTATATTTAAAAATAAAGTCATATAGGAATTAAGTGTTTCCAAAACTTTCCAATGTGTCAAATTAATAATAGATAACATTTGTTTTAATGCTGTTGTCGTGATTCATTGGGGCACTTTACAACTTTTAGTAGATTCTTAAACTTTCCCAAACTTTGAACTAATTTTGCAATTACTTATTTATCCTTCCAATAAAGGAGTAAAATTAATGTGAATTACCTGTTAGGTCATCTGAGACCTGACGTTGGTTGTCACATCTACTTCCATATGATACAGCTTTATTTTGTGGCTGCTACGTACCACATATCCGCCCCTGGGTGCGATGCAAACTTCACTCCCTTTAAATAATAAATACATTTCTGTTATCAGCAAATTAGTGTTTGATAAGATAACTATCGAAAATGGTTGGTTAACATCATTACACTGCTTATGTGTATAGGTTGTTCAGTACTGTTAATATTTAATGGAGAACGAAGAGATTGTAATAACATTATCAGTCAACATAAATAACATCTGACCGCTTGTAGGAAATAATTTGCTACTACTACTTCATGACTCATTCAAACTGAAGTACAAAACGAAAATAATACAACAAGGCAACTTTAAAATAAAATGTTGTAATAACTTAATATAAAATGCCTAGTTTTTACTGACGAGTTTCATTAATGCATTGAAACTTTAATATAAAACTATTTACGAATTAAAAAACCTATTTACGTGTGTATATATTTATAGTTAGTTGTAAGTATAGTTTAACTATAGTTTATTTAGCTTAGAAGAAACGTTAAAATGTATATCTACAATATTCAAGGGAAATTTCTGGATATTTGTATTTGTCTATTCGAAATATTTACATACTTCCCAAAATGCGACAAATTTAAAATTTGGCATGTGTGCAGGTTCCATACTGTAGACTGTGTAAAAAGTATAGAAATTATTTTTGGGCGGGGAGGGTGGGGGGTGGAAGGAAATGACATGAAATGTGTAGGGGAACCCCAAGTATGCGGCGGCAACCCCCAATACATCTGAGTTAAGTTATCTGCAATGTTTTCCCTTGCCATTTCGAAGTGATATTACAATTTCAATTTCTTTCTCATCCACATCATTATAACCCGTACTAAGACCGGAAATTTTGCTAGTATACTATAAAGTTTCTTTTAGCTAAAGATAGCCTTTTGACACAGATGATTAATTTCTTTATTTAGAAATATTTCTTTTTTGCTATTACATGGCATCACAATAAAAATTTTAGCAAAAATTATTGTTTTGAACACCAACAGAATATTGTAAGAGCAGAAAGAGCATACTCTCCAAATTATTATTACTTCAAAAATGTTGGAATAAAGAAACGAAAAGTAATAATCCATGAATTAAACGCGTACAACAAACTGCAGATAGACATAAATAATGTAAATAAATGGGCAATGAATAATCATATGACCATAAATTTTAAAAAAACCAAGATTATGATAATGAAAAATAAAAATAAAGTTATTCAAAAAAATATATATCTTGCGTTACATAATACTACGTGTAAAAATATTGAAAATATCTATCCGATTAATAATTATCAATGTAACTGCGAAAAAATTGGATATATCACTCAACAAAAATATTTAGGAATTTATATTGATGAAAAATTTTCGTGGAATGTGCAGTATCAACATATTATTAAAAAATTAAATTCACTTACATATTTATTCTATAATTTGAAAGAAATAATTCCTTTTAAACAAAACTTAATTATTTTTAAATCGTTAGTGGATTCAATTTTGAACTATGGTCTGGATTGCTGGATATTTATGAATAGGAAGCAAATTGAAAATATCAAGAAGATTTTTTTTTAAATAATAAGTAATGTTTTTGAAGATTTTAATAAAAAAGGTAGAGATGAAAAAAATCTTATCAGAAAAAAATTTAAAATATTAACAATAGAAGAAAAATTCATATATAAAGTAATAATAAAAAATTTCTTTGAAATAAAAAAATGAAAGAAATAGATGTAGAGAAGAAAAAAAATAGATATAACTGGCTTAGCGCTATAAATAATAATAAAATCAGAAATAATTATGGATATCGATTGAATGGTTACATAATATACATATTATGTAAACAAATTAAATGGGAAAATTATGAGTTTCAAAGAATTAAAGACATAAAAGAAAGATTAATTTCTGACTTTATTAATGGAAATATTAAGCTATAAATGCTATAAGATAAATATTAAATTACTTTAAATCATTATAATATTATTATAATATATTAAATGAATTACTATAACAATTGTTGAATTATTTTAAAATAATATTAATATAATTATTAAATTTATTTCTTTGTAATTTAATTAGCATTTTCTCTCTTTTATTTTATTTAATTAAGTTATTTATTAAATATTATTAATTTTACTACATTATAAATTTTATTTAATTATTTATTTTTTATATTTTTAAATTAAACAATCAGTTCCTGTACTACAGATGTGCATTTGCATATGCACACCTAATAGGACTGAGGAACATTAAAAAAAAAAAAAAAAAAAATGAAAAAAAAAAAAATGAACATTAAGTTATCAATATAAAAAGAAAACAATATTTCACAGGTGTTATTGTTGCAATGTTGGAACAATAGTGGACATAAACTTCTATTTTCCGCAACTAAATTAAACACCGGTTAGGTTTAATTATTTTTGACTGTACAAGCAACTAATATTATCATCTTAAAAAATAGAGGTATTTTATTGTTAGCTTCTAAATCGTTTGAAAAAGTTGCCACGCGGGGAATGTTGTCGCTTTTCGCTTTCTCCTAAAAACCCACACTCTCAATAATGCTAGATAAGTTATTGTAATGAATATTAGAGAAGCACTCAATCCATAAACGCTGATTAAGGTTGAAATCACTAACAAACATAGATATATTATAAGGCTTCTAAAACAATTTTTTAATAATAATTAGCTAGTTAATGGGCTGAAATAACAAGTAAATTCCTAGTATGAATTAGCCGAAGAAGCACGAAAACTGTTTGAAATTTCAAACAACAAAAATGTTTTGCATAATCCCTACATATTAGATTTGAATGCAACATATAGCTCCTTTTAACGTTTGTCTAATTATATTTTGTCTTCTGTTGTTATTATTATTCTTTTGTTTTGTTATTTGCGTGGGAACAAAAGAATTACTGTAATTCATATGCTGTAGTCATTATATTTTAGGGCTACTTTTCTTCCTTTTTTTCCTTTCATAATCTTTAATTTTCTTTGTTGTTAGTTTGTTTTATTTAAAAAAGAAAAAGTGCTGTCGTGAAAGTTATATTAAATCAGCTGGCGATGCTCTCAGCCATTATAAGCATCTAAAAAGTTAATGAAGTCTAACAAAATTTTTGTGAGTGAAATTACAACTGAGTTAATGTTACATCTGTTAAGGCAAAATAAAATAAAAATGATGGTTTTATCATCTTCTTGAGAAGTACAGGTCATAAAAAATGTTCATAAAACTAAAATTCATAAAAGGAAATTGTAATGTAGAAGTGAATTAATTTTGGAAATATCTTAAAATTTTGCAATTATTTAAGTTTAAACTTTTAATTTTAGTTTTTTTAGCATTTTGCAATTAAAAAATGAATAGAAGATATTCAGCAGTTTCACTTCAATCAAACATCGCTCAGTTTCAATTGTTCTCTTCAATTTACTGAATAATTTACTTGTTGTAGAAATGTAATTACACTACAGTATATATCTTTGTTAAAAGTTTGTCTTGATGGAACTAACTACGTATTCAAATTATTATTGAATTAATGGAATTTAAGCGAAACAAAAAAAAACCTGCATGGTTACTGTGTATTAAATGTGGGAATTTTTAGAGACCCATTTGGGAGCTATTGTGATGGCAACCAAAATCGGTAACTGTTGCGTTTGACCTGTCCGTCCGTTCTGTCCACCTCGAATGCCGTCCTCCTCCCCCCATGTTCGAGATATTTGATTTTCCATTGGATTTCCGCGATTAGCTTAAATGTTAGAAATGCAACAATCTCATTTTAGTTATCAGCTTACCTTGGTAGGTAAGGTTTCGGACTCATATATTGAGGCCCCCCACATCAAATTCCGGGTACCAAATGCAATTTCCCACCCCCTCCCCCCATGTTATGAACAAAATAAAAAAAAGGGAATCTCCAAATCGACAACCAAAAAAAAAAGGAATCTCCAAACCAAATCGACAAGCCCGCGCCCCTTTGACGGCCGGGCCCCGGTGCTGAAGGACAAACTGACCCCCCCCCCTCTTGTGGGGGCCCTGCATATATTGAAGGTAATCGGTTTGGATCAGTATATTTTCTTTCTCTCTCTCTCTCTCTCTTAATCTGTTTTTCGGAATGTCGGCGTGGGTTTTTTTATTTTTTTGGTTTTTCTTAATTTTTTTAAAAAATTTTTTCCTGACTTTTTTTTTTAGTTTTCCTTACGGTAATGTAATTTTTTATTATTTTTAAATTTTGTTGATTATTGGGGGTCGCCCTTAAATTTAAGCTTTAGTATAAAATTATATTCACTTGTTTTAATTGTCGTTTCAATAGCAACAGTAATTTTACAACAGCCGTACTCTGTACAGGGTGATTAAAAGTTTTTTTGTCGAAAACCAAAGGGTATAAGTTGTTCGCCAGAAAAAAATTTTCATTACCAAATGTTACCCAAAGAATCGAACTGCGGCATTGTTGATATCAGATAGAAACCAGAAGTGGGGTAATTTGGGATCAACATTGAAATTTCAAATGAGAACATAGGTCTTGTATGCTATCGTTGGATAGATCTTTTGAAAAGAAACAACTTTTACTAATTTTTTTTCTCTTACGCCCATTTATTCACAATTCAGGAAGGACAATGATGGAGCTTGTCTTAATGGTAATCATCGGAACAATTGCAGCTATTAATAACAATGACGTTGTCAATGATTGTGTTTTCTTTCAACAATTACTCTGCATTCTATGTTTTCAACAGTGATTTCACCATTATCAATTTGATTGTTATCAATAGCTTTAATTGAGAATCAACAAAGATCGTTATAGAAAAAAAAGTTTTAGTAAACGTTGTTTCTTGTTAAAAGATTTATCCAACGATACCACAAATGATATATATTCTCATTTGAAATTTCAAAGTTGACCCCGATTACCCCTAATTCCGGTTTCTACCAGATATCAACAGTGCCACCACTCGATTCTTTGGGTACCATTTGGTTTTCGAGATAAACACGGGATGCGAGTTCTTTTAATCATCCTGTATATACATTGCATTGACAAAAGTATCCGGATACCCCTCTAGAGAAGTGGATGTGGCTGTTATCGCGTGCTATAATATCATAGAACGAGATAAAAGTGGTCACCCTGGTATCGTGCGATTACAAACGAGCGTTAGAGGACAATGAGTAAACAGAGCTGAGTGATTTCGAACGTGACATAATCATTGGATGCCATCGGCGCAACAAATCGGTTCGTGATTTGTTACCGGTTTTGCTACAGGTGCCCCTTAAATGTAAGTGATGTTATTATAATATGGAAACTTCTGAGAATGACAACGACAGGAAATCGCCGTGATAGGTCAAAGAAAGTCATAGATCGCAGCCGTCGAACCCTGAAGAGTGTAGCGCAGAAGAATCGCAAATTCCCGGAAACGATCACCTGTGAGTTCCAAATAGCTTCAGGCGTCGTCGCTAGCACCAGGACTATTCGTTGGGAGCTGAAACACATAGGTTTCCACGGTCGAGCGGTCCCTCACAAGCCCAATGGAAGCAAGATGAATTCTAAACAGCGATTGGAGTGGTGCAAAGCACACCGCCATTGAACTGTGGAGCAGTGGAAACAAGTACTTTGGAGTGATGAATCTCCCTACACGATCTGGCAGTCAAATTGAAGGGTCTGGGTTTGGCAGATGTCAGGAGAACACTTTCTACCCGAGTGTATTGTGCCAACTGTCAAGTTTGGTGGCGGCGACATCATGGTTTGGATTGTTTCTCGTGGTTCGGCTTTAGTCCTACGAGTAAAACCTCGTAGTTTCTTTGAAGGGAAACATGAACTCTGCACTTCTCACCCTCTGGCAACAGTTTCGTTAAAGATGTTTTCTGTATCAACAGGATAACAGATTTATTCCACAGATCAAAGGCTGTGCTGCCACTGTTTGAACAGATGGATGTTAAATTACTGGACTGGCCCTCACGATCTCAATCTGTAGAACACCTCTGGTTAGAATTGGAACACAGATTACGCATCAGGCCTAACCATCCTTCTTCAGTGGCTGGACTAACTGCAGCTCTTATAGACGAATGGAATAAAATTTCTGCTCACATATTTCAAAATCTGGTGGAATGTCTTCCCAGTGCAGGCTGTGATTGATGCTAAAGGGGGCCTGACATCCTATTAATATGTGCCACATTTTGATTGTACCACAGTTGGTGTATGGATATTTTTGGCCACATACTGTACATTCTTATGTTTAGAATTTAGTTCCTCCAATAATGTTGGAGAAATGTTTAAGTAAGTTGTATTATTTAAGATAAGTCGGTCAATTATTATCGAAAATAAAACAATCTTATATTCTTTCAAAAGTTAATCTGTTCCTTTGGTAAGACATTTTTATATCGTGAATTCTCTTCTTTTCCATGTTCATATTGTCAAAATGTTTACTCAAATCTTTGAAACTTCTGCCTGATTGTTTCAGGAGAGTTGATCTTAGATGATCTTATTTGCGAAGCCCTAGCGACGATTGATTTGGCCTCCGCCCAGTCAAAATAACATTGGCATCTTCAACGGTCTCGAAGACGAAGATTAACCGACAGTGTCCCTAAATACATCACTCCCTTAACTCATTTAGCCTAATGTTTCAAACATCATCTAAATCCTTTCTGATGTATAATCTGTTGAAAATAGTTATTAAATAGTTTTGTTTTGAATCCAATTTGTCGTTCTGTTAGTATATTATAATTTGTTTCCAATTATTTAAAATGATGTTAAATATTCAGATCTATGAACTGAGCAGTGGTGAAATCATGAAATCGTAAGAAATACAAGATCAATGTTCATATATTGTTAAGACATCATAGAAATTTACATTTTGCGTTGTTATGTTCTCACGTTCATAAGCGAAATTTCTTGTTAAGGACTTTATGGAAAATTAAAAAACAAAAAAAAAACAAAACAAGCCTACATCGTCTTTTGTCCGTTTCAAATTTCAGTTGTACACAAATCAAATGTTATCTGGTGTTGTGTACACCTACACACTCGCATAATTGAACAGACTAACTATGCTTTATGCTCCTCAGTTTTTTTGAAACTGAGGCTTCTATTGAAGTTTAACTATTATTCACGTGAAATCTAAATAACATCTGTATTGAAGAGAAGATATGAAGATAGAAAACAATCAGGAATTTCAAACCCATAGCAAAATAAAGAAGAGTAAGCATTCGGAACATTTACAATGAACATTGATGCTGGAAAAAGCTACAGACTAATGCCTAATGACGAATGCCTAACTAATTGCAGAAGATAATATCTCTGGAATTTTCTTAGAATACATTCCTTTAAATATCGCATTAGAATAAGTATTTTTTTTTATATAGCAGAAACATATACTTTTTTCCATATAAAATGACACAACATTTTCTAAAATACTGGATAGAAAAAAGTCGACTCAGCATTCATATTTTCATTTGCTTCCTATTATTTCAGAAATTAAATTATTTTGAATTACAATACATACATCATTTGAAAGCTTGTAAAGTACACTTTCCAATGGTAACACAAGGAATCAGTATATAACAAAATTTTAGTTATTGAAGTATATAGACAGAAAATAGGAAATCATGTTGAAATGGATGCATTGAAATGGAAAAGGTTTGCTTAAAAACAAAATATTGTAATAAGAAACAAAATTAATCAGTATTTGGTGTTGCCACTCTTAGCTCTTACAACGGCTTCCATACGGTTTGTCATAGACTGTATTAACTTCTGCACCATGTCTTCCGGATTGGCTCCGTTCCTTTACCATGGCTGTCTGCAGTTCACTGATGAGGCTAGGAGCAGGGTTTCTTGCTCGAAACCTTCTCTTCAGCTCACCCCACATGTGGTTGATGGGATTTAAGTCCGGAGCTGCGCAGAGGTCAGTCCATGGTGGGCACGCCGACCTCATTCAGATACTGTCGGGCGCACCTCGCAACATGTGTCCTCGCGGTGTCGTGCATTAGCACAAAGTCTTGACTGACACACTCTCCGTACGGGACCACATAGTCACCTAAGATATACCCGATGTAATCATCTGCCGTCAAACCAACTTTGTTGCCACCACCAGTTGTGATAACGAGGTCTGTTTTCTCATCGATGGAAATCCCAGCCAACAACATGCAGGATCCGCCTCCATAGGTCACTTGTTCTGAGAACAGCATTGTGCATAATGTTTTCCAGGCTTCCCGTGTACCAGAGCTCTTCTGTCGCTGCCATGCAACCACATTCTGCTTTCATCAGAAAACAAAACGTTGCTACATTGTTTTAAACTCGAATCGATGTGATCGTGAACAAATTGAAGGTATGCTTCTCCATGGGCTGCCGTCAAGAGGGACCCAGTAGCAGGCCTCTTCGATGTCAGGTCGTCGTTCTTTAACAGTCTTCCATCTGTTCACTCACTGACATCCATCCCCTCGGCTCGTCGCAGTTCTTGCTGGATATTAATTTCGTTAAGGTGGCGATTTCGGAGTGCAGTTAAGACAATGAAGCGATCGTCTCTCTGCGATCTGAACCACGATCGAAGGAACCAGTCCCCGATACTTCCGATTACTCGCGATACGGCAGACTGGCTCATGTTTAACTGCTGAGTGAGAGAGCGTTGGGTGTTCCAACACGGAAACAACTCGAGCTGCTTCTTCAGGCGTCGTGTCCATTTTATGAGTGAATACTGCAACTTAATGAACATCTGAAATGTAACTGAACAGTAATTTTTAGAACACACTAATTTTATAGGCATTGTACGTGTGCACATCATACATGGCATTGCAAGCATTTGCCAGAGTTGTTGAGAGTAGGCCTGATACCAGGTTGTAGTATTGTTGGATATGACTTTTATGATACCATTTGAAAGCTACGATTTCTGATGATATAAATTGCCCGCTACACATACATTCCTCTCTGACATAATTGACAGCAATTGCAAATGCTATCGTTCAGTCGATTTTTTGCTTGCCAGTGTAGTTTTCACCTGTTAAGTTGTTTTGTTATTCTTTATTTTGAAGCAATAAATATGAAAATGAAATTGAAACATCCAATCAATTTAAGTCTTGCATTTAATCCCTTGCAATCAATAAACGATTGCAGATATCACGCAATGAATTATATAATTGCTTATGCAATTGGAAACGAATTTTAATTTAGATGCGATTCATTGATTTCGAAGAGAAGGGAACACATTGAAGCCATAAAAAGACTGTATTAAAGCTAATACAAATCAATATTTAGCTTCAATTGTAAACTGTAAATAAATATATCATTAGACTACTCAATTTGTTTTAAAAGGATTCCAATTTCACTTTTCTACAAATTGCATTCCCTTCTATTATTTTAAGAATTTCTTTTGTTCGATTATTACTGGAAATGGTTGACCGACAGTATTCGGTGGCAGAACCAGACAATCAGACTATACAATGAATATCATAGAATAGAAAATGGAAAATATATAAATTCAAGTCACTAATAACCATTGTAAAGAGGAGCTTGATGAAAACCCTTATAATCGAAACATTTTCTAATTTTGAAAAAAAAAAAAAATGTCTATTCCAGGACTTCATTATTTATCAGAATCATCAGCAATTTACTTTAAAAAAATACAGGCCGCATAAATTAGTTTGTAAATTAGTTTCTTTTAAGGATTTGACCATCAAGAAATTAAGACATCCGCCATATTCGTTTTGTGAAAATTAATGAAAACTGATGTATAAATGCCTGGTTTCAGACGCTTGTACAATCAATCTTTTCATAAATCTATGGCACCAAGATTAAGGAGAACGTAATAGTGGAAGATATTCAAAGAATAGAGGTTCATCGACGTTACTTTGTTGATTATTTGAAAATTATATTTATTCAAGCACTTTTTAAAGGTATTATTAGTTCCATTTATCAATGGAATGATAGCATGTTTACTACTTTTTTGTTCATAATTGATGCTATTAGGGTTACTCATGCGATATTTTGCTTTCTTTAATTTCTTTAAATGAATTCCATGAGATAGTTGGATCTTACGAATAGTGCAGGTATTCGATTTCCTCATTGAGAAGGTTTTTGTTTGTGGTTAATCTGAAGGCTCTATAGAAGTAATTGAATAAAACATTACTCTTTATAAAGCCGGGAATATTGAATGTGTAATCTACAATTTTGCTACCATGACAGGGCTTTCTGTATAGTAAATTGAATGTTGGGCTTTTCATTGATGATTAGACAAACAAGGAATGGGATGGAATTTTTTTTCTTCATTTTCCATTTCAAATTGTACGGAATTGTATAAGTGGTTAACAATGCTCATTAGGTTTCGGATTTGGTGTTTGTTAATGATGGCGAATATGTCATTCGCGTATCTATGGTAGGACGATATGTAATTTTTAGCTGATGCAAGGTATTTAATGATTTTTAATACATAGTCCGCCATGAATGCGATGCCGATGAATGCTCCTTTATTGAATTTATAAATTTGCTGCTGATGTTGAAAGTATTGACTGTTGGCAAAGATGTTCACATGATCCAAGAAGGATCATGTTGACAAACAATTGACAAATTTTGTATTTGTCCATTATGGCTTGGATTTATGAATGTCATCTTTTCAGGAATCATCTTCATTAAATAAAGATCACTTTATTGAAAAAAATGGTATGTGATCAAGTAGTTTGATGATTGCTTATTTTATTAAGTTGTGGTCCAAGGTTCTGTATAAGTTTATCACATCCAATGAGATCATAATCTGGTCATTTCCTATTTTACTTTTTTCCTGTATTTAGTTTTGTTTAAAATCATAAGAAGTTTTTACATTGTAACATGGATGTAGGGAATTGAAACAATCCTATAGAACTTTGGAAATAAATTTTGGTGGGAACAATTAATTATAGGTCTTCCTGGACATATGTCGGTTTCTGGCTTTTGGGATTTGGCTTCCTGGTGAAGGTGGGAAATCTGCTGTGCTTGATTAATAATTGCTACTGTGTGGATGGGATAATTAGTTTTGTATTGCATAAGGCTTTTATGCTAGTATTGAGATTGATTTCGATTGTGCTGATGGCAATTTTCTTAATTTTTGGATATCTTTGCCTAGTTTCTCTATGTACTTAGGATCATGCGGTTGTATTGATCATCATTGAGGATTATTATTTTTTGGCCTTTGTCGGCCTCCGTATTAATGATATTCTTCAGTTATTTTAGTTCTTTGCAGGCTATTATTTCTTCTGGGGTTAAGTTACTTTTTTCTTGGCTAGAGTTATATTTGAGTATTTTTCTGACCTGCTTTCTATTTTTTTTTCTTTTTCTTCCTGCGGGATATCTTGGCTTTTATGAAGTGTAATAGATTACTGTTTTTTTGCCTTTGTCGACCTCCGTAATAGTATAAGGAGTATTCATGGGCATCGCAGCTTCGGGATTCATGGCGGACCACGTCATGAAAATCATAGAATACCAGATCCTTGAATCAGCGAAGAGTGACATATGATCCTACCATAGATTCGCGAATGACATATTCGCCATCATTAACAAAAAAAACCAAAACCAAAACCTAATGAGCATTGTCAACAACATACACAATTCCGTACAATTTGAAATGGAAAAGAAAGAAAAAAACAATTTTCCATCCCATTCCTTAAATTGCCTAATAATCAATGAAAAGCCAAACATTCAATTTAGAGTAATTTAAAACCAAACTGTACACAGAAAACCCAGTCATGGTAGCAAAATTTTAGATTACACATCCAATATTCACGGCCATATAAAGAGCAAGATTTTATTCAACTAATTCCATAGAGCCTTCAGGTAACCATAAACAAAAACCTCGTCAATGAAAAAATCGAATACTTGAACCAACTATTCATCCGATCCAACTATCCCATCGAATTATAACAAAGCAAAATATCGCATGAGTAAAGCAATCAACATCCCTGTAAATCTCCTTCTTAAATATATTTCGTTTAAACAAACAAAACGATTTTTTTTCTATCTGTAAATGAATATGTTACCAATTCTCTGAAAATCAGTTCGAATTCAAAATAAAATAAATTCCATGCAATATTTATCCCGTATGCAATATTTATTATTTGGTTACTTGAATTTGTAAATAAAGAAATGCGGAAAATATTTGTTAAAATCATGTTATTATTTGAACAATACACTTTAAGATTCCTTTATTTTAATAATTAAAAACTTATATTTTCGGAATTAAAGTGACTTGAAAGGAGCTTGTAAAATTTCGTAAATAGATTTCAAGACTACAGGTAAAAATTACTTACTATATAAAACTTTTTTACCAATTATTTCTTTAAACTCATTGTATTGTGCTCTAAATTTAAAGGGAACTTCAGTTCAGCCGGAAACATAACGAAATTAATGAGAACAGGAAATAAAGTCCAACAGAAGTGACAAAAAACTGAAAATCGATAGCGAAAATACATTGCTGCCATTTGGAGAAGGAAAAATAAAAATGGGACAGTCCATTGGGAAAATTAATTTTGATGAATGAGTTTACAAACTCGAATCTATTATAATAATTTGGTAGCATTTTGGATATACTCAACAACTGCCATTATTTCTACTGAATTTACATAAATAATCAGGATATACTTAAAACACAATTCATTGTATTGAAATACACTGTGCAAAAAATAATTTAAAAGTAATTCATTTTTAGCGAACAATGGTGGATTTGTTCCACTTACTAACAATAAGCAATTACTATTCAGATCTAACAGAGAAGCTGTTACATATGATTAAAATGTAAGATAAGTGCATGGTTATCAGTTACCAAACCTATTCATTTACTAAAACTTGATGAAGAACTGTACATAAAGTGTTAACAGGTAGGAATGTCTTAAGAATGTACAACAGATAATTAGTATAGTACGTTCATTTAAAAAAATCCTGAATATATAAAAGAAAATATATTATGTTTATCTGCTTGGATTTATTTCAGCCTAATCTGCTCGTGATAATAAATGAGGGCTATGAACATTTTTTACGAGTAGATTGTGTTACAATTTCCTTATAAATAGTTCAGTCTTAATTTATTTTTAGAAAGCAAGTTTAACGTCCGTAATCATTTATAAATGGATTATCCGGTTGGCGATTTCTCTCCATTTAATTTATTTTTCTTTGTAACTATTTCTTTTGTTATCAGTTGTTTTTTGATGATCTTCCTTTCGCTAGATATAGAAGAAAGAATTAAAATTTAAATCAAGAATTGATCAGAAGGATTTGAGAGAAGTAACTTAAGAATGAAGTGAAACGAAGACAGAAATATAGCACTTTGAAAGAGAGAAAGAAAACATAGATATTTGAGAAACAAAAGACAAAAAACAAAAGAGCAGCACTTAAATTAATTGGAAATTGCCTTTCCGATTCAATTATTAGGAGAGGAGTTGGGTACGGCCGTTTCGTCCTTCTACGGACTCGTCAGCCCAACCCTGCCTCTCCCGATAAAAAACTCGGAAAGGCAAGATCCTTAAGCTGAGAGCCACCGCCAAACTGGAAGTGACCCCCAACCAAAGAAAGACAAGAAAAATAAATTGTTGTGCTTGTCAGCAACAACCAAATCCTTTTCCTAAAACTCGTAGGGATAAAAGGATTTTAATAAAAGAGCAGAAAGCCCAAAAAGAAAGTTATTTCAAGAAATAAGGCAGAAAAGAAGCCAAAAATTTAACGTGCTGTGCAAAGTATTTGAGAAACAAAAGACAAAAAACAAAAGCGCAGCACTTAAATTAATTGGAAATTGCCTTTCCGATTCAATTATTAGGAGAGGAGTTGGGTACGGCCGTTTCGTCCTTCTACGGACTCGTCAGCCCAACCCTGCCTCTCCTAATAATTGAATCGGAAAGGCAATTTCCAATTAATTTAAGTGCTGCTCTTTTGTTTCTCAAATACTTTGCACAGCACGTTAAATTTTTGGCTTCTTTTCTGCCTTATTTCTTGAAAACATAGATATGAAGAGCAAATAAATAGTGTTTCCATCTAATCAAAAACTATCTAGTCATCTTGGTATTGGCATAATGCAGCAGTGAAGAATTGGTATTACGAATAATAAGCTCAAATTTAAATGAAATAAACATTAAATTCACTAATTAAATGAAGAATTATGTCAGGTGCAGTTGATACAACTGTTCAACTATAAAACAGGTATCTAATTTGTAAAAAAATATCAAATTAATTTTTCTCTTAAGACTTTCTAAACATTTTAATGATAATATTGTTGGGATACTTTAGTTGCAAGCACTGATATACATTAAAATTATAATTTTTTTTTATGTTTTCCTTAATTTTCTAAAAATTTAGTAGACGTCATATGATCAATTTTAGTTGGTAGAAAAACTTGTTTTCGCAAAAACTTAATTCTGTTCCATTGGTATCCCAGGATTTAATAATTCTCTGATTCTTCAAATGAGAGTCGGGCTTTTTTTTCCCGTCATCTTTATCTAATCCATTATTGGTATACTTGTTTTCTCCAAAGAAAATTTGTCATATAAGGAAATGATCGTAACTCATAATGATTGAAAGCCACCGACATGAATTATTATAAAAATACAATTAATAAGTAAAATTAAAAAAAAAATACATTTACATTTAAATTTACAATAACAAAGAACAATTAATGTGGTTACATTAATTTTGTATTCATTCCCAAACAGATACAACTCTTTCTCAAACTTGAGATACATGAAATGATTAATTCATTAGTAATTGCAGCGCCATTTTTCTATTTTTTGTTACTGTAACCACAGTATGTATCTCCAACATCTGAATTATTTTATTATTATTTTAAGAAAAGCATTTTAATATTTTGTTCGAGAAATTGGATTCTTAAGACGTTTTTAACACAGAAAACTTATTTTAATGAAAATCGAAGAAAAACAATTATACCTTAGGACCTACTGAATCTTTGATTAGAAATTTAGAAAGTAGACAAAGGAAGTGTGAAATGTTAATGATTTATTTCATTAAATGAATATTGCTTACCTAATAGAAAAATGTGATTGATGTTTTTTGGATTTACTTTGATTCTTTTTGTTTCCGGAGACGAGTCGAGAACGAAACAGGAATTTTAATGTCGCCAATCGATTCTTTCGAAATGTCGCAGTTGAATAAAATGTATTTTCACATATTTTGAATTTCCCTTACAACTCAAAATGCAATGTTGACCCTTTCATCAATAGACTAAATAATTGTAGTAAAAAAGTTCAGAACAGCCTATTAAAACTAGGAATCGACAGTGTAATGAATAAAGAGGCTAATGAGTGCCCTTCCTTGAAACAGAGATTCCCTAGTTATCGTCTATGGAAAGAACATCTCGTTGTTCAACGTTCAATGAACAAATTGAAATTCATGATGCAATGATTGTAACTTAATTAATTTAGGTTTTTGATTCAGAAATGAGATCAACTGAAATATGACAGCTTAAAAGCTCAATTAGCACTAATCAATTTACAACATTAATAATATTGGAAAACGTAGTCTTTTCCAAGAACCTGTAAACAAAATTTGACATTAACTTTCTCATTACAATATGTACAAAATTTATTTATTTGAACTCTTCATCATAATTATGTTCGGTTTTATAAATCAAGATAACCTTAAGGATTTGAAATCGTTTCAAATAACTTCAATGGAAATCCTAACTCATTAGCATTGACATCTTTTCAATTCCGTAAGTGAATATTCTTTTGGCATTACCAAAAATCTTAAAAGATTGAAAAGAAAATATTACGTTGGCAAATCGATTTTAAGTAAAAATATTTCAAATAATAACTTGGTAACTGGCCATAAATTCTGCGTAATTATAAATAATATAAAACTTTAGAATGATATTTTGATAAATTTTTAATTCTCCCATCAATAGCAATTCAATTCATAAACTAATATTAACTCTTGAACGATACTTTAGATACAGACTTTACACTGTTGTATGCTAATTTTTTAGCATTTTTATTAGTAGTGCGATACTACTTTACAAATAATTATTTTAAAAAATCTAACAATAGTTTCAAAGTAATTCAAAAAGTGAAGACTAAATTTCTTCTTGCTTTTTTTGCTGTGGTAATAGATATACAGTATATGTAAAACCACAAAACGAATTTTAATAATTAAATTGCAACTTTCAAATAGAAAATGAAGTTCAAACGTTTTAAAGTTTAGCTATAAGCTCAAATATCAATCTCTAAGTGACTGGCCAATGCATAAACATTGGATTTTGAAATTGGTTCACTGTTATAAAAATAGCTATTAGGTCAAAAACTTTAATGGGAGCAAAGTTATTCTGAATTTCATTAGAATTCAACATTTATTTTCTATGTTCGAAATTATTCCACTGACTAGATAGAGTGGTTGCTTTTTTTTTTGTTTTTTCCCAAAATCTAACTTAGCTTAAAATTCAAAAGTATTTAAATAGTTTTAAATGCATTTAATTTTGTTACAAAATAACTTCAAACATGTATGTTCATTATAAATCTCGGTTATATTTTCTCTAACTATGAAATATAACCGAATGTCACCACATCAATTGTATGTGGTTGGAAATTTTTAAAACAAGACGAATATCTTATACTGTTAATTACTACAATTTCGTCATCAATTCTGCTGCTATTAATTATTACATAAGAATTAATTAGTTAAAAGACTAATTTATATAAATATACTTTCTTTTGAAATTTAAGTTATGCGCCTAATATCCACTGAAATAAGAATAAAAAACTGATATTTTAAAAAAATAGTTGTTATTTCTTATATTTGTTGCTTGTTTAGCTAATGACAGTTTCTGCCTTAAATGTATTTCATCCTCATCGCTAAATTTCTTACTAATTTGTACTTTATTGATTCTCACATTTCTTATTACTTTTTGTTTTAGACAAAGAACAAAGATTTAAATTTAGGAGAAGAATGTTTTTATTTTAAAAGATCATTCGGTGCTGATAATTTGACTTGCCGCTACTGAAGTATGGACGTCTGTAATAGAGTCAAACAAAGACATCATCTTTTTAGTCTACTTTCAAGGGAAGTTAAACGGGAAGGGAAGGTACATTACTTTTTAATATATGTATGATTACTCTTAGCAAATCCGTAGAGTATTCAAAAAAATATGTTTATGCTGATGAGGTCTTGCTTATGTCGAGTAACAAAAGCCAAACAAAAGCCAAAAGCCTTATTATTCTCTGCAAAATGATCTAAGTAATGGTTTGAAATGGTCTTTTTAACAAAAATAACATGAATATTAACTGTTAAACTACAAAAACAATGTTAAACAGAAATAAAAAAAAGAAAAGAAAAGCAGAACTATTTTCCTTTTTACCTAAACAACATTGTTCTATCCTAATCTCAGAAAATAGCATTAGTTATAAACATGCAGTTGTGTTAGAATTGATAATGTAGTCTCAAAAATATTTATTTAGCTGAGAAATTTCGCTGAGATATCCATGATAATTTTATAATCATAAAACTTAGTTCACTAACATATTTATTTTATCATATAAAAGAAATGTTCCTTTTTAAAAAAAGATATAATATTGTATATAAATCTCTTGTAGGCTCTATTCCGAATTCTGGACTGGATTATTGGATTCCAATATATAATACAATTAAACAATACTAATAAAACTATTATGAAAATTTTTAATTATGTATATGTTAATTTTAAAGCAAAATCTACTCTGTAAAAACAAAGTATATACTTCTCTAAAAAGTATAAAATTTTAAAGATTAAAGAAAAATTTATTTATAAACAATATTAATGCATTGTATTTGTTTAAAATGAAAGAAATAATTACGTGGTTAAGGATAGTTGAAAGGCTTAAGCTTAATATTAATTTTGATAAAAGATTTAGTCAATTAAATTGGGAGAGATATAATTCTGAAAAAATTAAAAATATAAAAGTTTACTTTATATCAGATGTAAGTTAAACGTAAAAAACTAAAAAGTTAAACTTAACTTTTAATTCTGTTTCGTTAATGTTAACTAACAGATTAAAACAATCAGCACCCTATATTACAGTTATAAGTTTCATTTATATATACCTAATAAGACTGGCATAATATAAAAATAAAACAAGGTAGGAATAGCGATTAGTAAATCGCAATTCTTTGATTCAATGATACCATTGAGAACCTTGGATCTATCTTAATAGCTTAATTATATCGAGTTACAGACAGACAGACAGATAGACAGACGAAATTAGCCAATTATATAAGTTGATTGCTTTAATTTCCTTATTATTATACATGTGATTGCTGCGAATGCAAAAGGCGCAATTGTTGCGATTATTGATATTGTTGTGATTGTTGCTGAGCTGTATTATAAATGTGATTGTTGCGAATGCAAAAGGCACAATTGTTGCGATTATTAAGATAGTTGTGATTGTTACGATTAATGATAATTTAATGATATTTCAATGATACTAGTGGTAATTTAATGATATGTTAATGATATTTGTTCACAGACGGACAGTCAAAACGGGAATATTAATCTTCAGATACTTATTAGATCAGAAGACTAAAAAAAAATATCACTGTCCAAAAATGGTACAGAAGCAAATGTAAACTCCGATCAACCAATGAGTTCTTTCGTCTACTTCTTGAAAAAGTCTGTGAGTGACTTTTCGGAGCGTTGTTGAGTTATGAGCAAGCTAATTCAAATAGTCGAGTGTACACTTATGAATACTGCTCAATACTCGTCTGAGTCTCAGTACTCTATCAGGAGAAAAACAGTTTTTTTCGTGAAATTTGCCGAGGATACTCTACCTAAAGCCTTCTGCCAACAATGGTACTTCTACTTCTTACTTTTTCCATTCTCTTTTTTTTTTCTTCTTTTTTCTTTTGTGTGTCTTTAGATCTACAATATCCTTCTATTTGCATTAGGGCTACAGAAAAATAGTAAAGGACAATATGCAGTTGTTCCAGTTATAGAAAACGTTCATTTTGTTCGTCGTCTGCCAGAATCCTCTTTTCTGAGGAACAAATATTAAACTTTAAAAGAACACATATATCGATGCCCCCCGCCCCCAACTTTTTTTTTTTTTTGCGGGGCGGGGTCTTCAGTTTGGTTAGGGGCTATATCTTCAAACTATGCTTAATTCCTTCACCAAAATTCTTTTATGTCTAGGTTCCATATGGAAGTTTTCAGTTGCACAATGAACAGAAAACATTAATTTCGAAAAGTTTGTAATAATCACAAGAAATTGAAGCACTTAAAGATCTGAATAACACGGAAGTTTATGTGAGAAGCGTTACGATTATAACAACTCAGGAAAGTGCACTTTGTGAAAGAAAAAGAAGGTACTTGAAAAGGGATTTCTTATCTAAAATGAGATTAAAGGAGATTAACATAGGGCGTAAGAGAGTAAGTGTCACAGATAAATCAGCATTAATTTTCCAATTATATATAAAAAAATAAACACAAATATTCCAATCAAATATATATTTGTTAAGAACCTCTACAATAAAAAAAATATATGATATATTTAAAGGAAAAATGAACGTTGAAACATAAGAACAGTAGCTAGGAACTTTAGGTTGATTTTATCCATAAGTTTTAATGAATAATGATTTTATCCAAAAGAGCAGAGCATGATACGCAAGATAAAAAACATTTGCTTCTAGATATTAATATGTGTGACATAGAAGCTTATGGTTATCATTATTCTATTTTTGAAGTATTTGAACAAAAAAGAACAGAATATAGCTTTAAGATATGATGATTATTCTTCTTACTGTCGTTTTCAGTTGCATAAGTTATGATATAGAATGCTGATGAATGTTTGAGAGAGCTTTTCTGCAAGTCAAAGTATTCGAAAGTGCATAGTGTTTATAAATACATTTATTTTTCAATTTAGAATATTCTGCTTAATTATTATTATTAATAATAATTGTCTCTTTAACACAAATATTGGAATTTGCTTAGATTGACATGCACATTCTGATATAATTGATAATAACAAAATGAATTTCAATTAAACGGATAGAACTCAAAACGAAATGAATTACAAGTTAAAGAATTTAGAGGCTTTAAATTTAAATTCAAGATGATATCGGAAATTATTTCAAATCTTCGCAAAAGATAATGCTAAATATCCAGAAATTTATAGTAGCACTTTTTATTAAATAAGAATTTAGTCGCAAAAGAATACGATTAAAGAATATTAGTAATATAAAAATATTAGTATATTTATAAAGTTAATAGCATACAAAAAGAAATTTAGAAAAAAAAATGCATCAATACTTAGTTGTTTTGGAAAAAAATGAAGGATTCTTTAATAATTTAATTACGATTTCTCTAAAATAGTTGATAGGATGTTTCCATTCATAGAACAGTTATATTTTTCCATTTTTCTTAGTTTCTATTATAGAATTAAATTTAAGTTTTAAATGAGAAGTAAATAATCCACTTCGTCTTCTTGAGAAAATCGTAAGTTCCATACATGATTAAAAAAAAAGATATAAAAAAGTGTTGTTTAACTGTGTAAATTAAAGTAACTTTATTTCTCTTTTTACCGGAATACTATATTACCATTGAGGTTTATTTGACAAGAACAGGCGTTTTTAGTCTTCTGAGAAGAAGACTTCTAATCCCGCTTTGTCCGCCCGTCTGTGGACAAGTATCATTAAAATCTCATTAAAGTTATCATTAAGCCACAACAATCACAACAATCGCAACAATTGCGCCTTTTGCATTCGCAACAATCATATGTATAATACAGCTCAGCAACAATCACAACAATCACAACAATCGCAACAATTCCACCTTTTGCTTTCGCAGCAATCACATTTATAATAATAAGGAAATTAAGGCAATAATTCAACATAAATTATTCAGAAGCCATTGCGAAGCATTGTGATTGGTTTACTAATCGCTATCCCTATCTTGTTCTCTACAATTTCTTTATTGTAGTTGACTCAATTGCACTTATTATTTTTAGGTTGCTTTTTTTTTAGGGATAAAGACCTAACCGACGGACAAGCTTTAAAGACAATACTTTCATGGGACCTAATTAATGCATCTTTAAGGCAGCGATTTTGAAAGGTTCAAGCAAATTCATAATAATTTTCAATAATCAAACCATGAAGTGATACCAGAGAGTTAAGGGATTTCACCCAGTTTGTTAATAGTTGACTTGATTAAAAATTTGAAAACTTAAAGTAAGATATGCAAGACTAAACTAAGGCAAATCCATTTCCATTGAGGTAACAATATGTTACGTGGAGGATATAAACAAAGGATTGTTGGGCATTTTGACTTAAAGAATTTTACGAAATACTACATGAATACAATTCTATAATCAAAAATTATTAATAGGATTCTTTTAAAAGTGTAATTTCTTATCTTCGTCAATCTTCGTAAAATAGGGTACAGTTAGCACCATCTGGATCGGGAATTCAACTTTTCCATTCCTTATACCAATATTTTCACGTAAGAGTTGTGATGCGCTATTCAATTCAAATGACATTGAAATATACTGAAGCTATTATTAATATATAGAATTCATCCGTTTATGAATACATACGCAATTAACACATATCTAATCTACTTAAATAAGCTATTCTAACTTTTCTAACGCTGAAGATTACATTTATAATGATATAATGTTCTGTACCGCAGAAGTTTACTGTGAAAAAACATTATCCTATCAAGACACTTTCTTCTTTCTATTTTTTATAATGATTCTATAATAACAACTGTCAAAATGTTAAGTTAAAAATTTACAATTAACTAACTTTACAATTTAAAAAATCGCCATTTTTTTAAAGAAACATTTTATCTATAGGCATTGAAAAGATTGTGAATTATTCATTTTATTACATGTAATTTACAAACAAT
>JAFIDM010002131.1:37798917-37829015 GCA_023159025.1 Thereuonema tuberculata
GGCTGCGCAGTTCAAACTTCCGCCGGCCATCTCTCATTTGGAGGACAATAGTGTTTGCGATTCATTTCAAACTATAATTTCAAAGTCTTAAATTGCATTGCATAGTAATTAAAGGTTATTCTTCATTCATGCAAGCTTAATGCTTTCATTGATTCCAGATTGTCTGATGGTGGTGATGGGGGGGGGGGGGGGTTGATTGACTTTTGTCAACTTTTCTATTAGAAATGCTATTTTATTTTACTTTCAAAGAAATGCCATTTTACAAACATAATAATTGACGATTTCTATTGGTCTCTCCAAGGTATTCTATGTCAAAATATTGGATTATTGCTGCCCATTGTGTAATCAGATCTCGTTTGGATAAATGTTTAACATGCTGTAGGGCTCAGCCTAACAATGTACAGCCTCTGGTGGCATAGTTACCCCAAGATCATTTCTGTTTCAATTTAACAGGAAGAATCGATATCATCGGACCTAGTGTACAAAAGAGAGCAATCGCAAGAATGCTAAGATTTCAAAGTTTTATTTATGGTTGGTTGTTTCCTAGGTAACTCGAACAATACATGCTAAGATAGTTTTCAGCTTTAAACTGTATCTTTCTTCACTGATTTTCATCGTTTTATTGCTCAATCTTGTCATGTAGGGCGTATTTGGATAACTGAGAACATTTTGTTACGGTTGCTCAACACCTTTCTGAAGTGATTAAATTCCATAAGGTCGAAATGGAAATCTCATTGATAGTTTTAAGTTAACATAACTTGGAAATTAAATTCTCCTCTGGGAAGTCATTTCGGAGATATTTTCGAAGCTGAATATCAAATCTGTGAAATATCAACTGAAACGTGTTGTTGGTCAAGGCGTTGGATATATCAACAAATTTAATAATATGGCGAAAAAGAATTACAATAACGATCAATGTATGAAATAAAATACTTGTATAATAATAACATTGATTCTAAGATCTCATGAGTTAAAATGAACATCATTGGATACCATTCAATCGTTTTTAATTTTGAGATTTTTAAATAGATTTCATTTATTAGAAACTTGAATCATTAATCATCGGAATCTCAAATTAAATCAAATTGAACTTCTTCAAAAAGTTTAAAATTCATCGATTTTTACAGTGGCTTGTTTTACAGTCAAAATTATTCAGAACTACTACAATTTGTACGTCTTGCACGGGTGATTCTTGTAAGTATTGAGCTGTAGGTAGATGTTAATGAAATACCAACCTTAACCACAGGGAAAGATATCCGGTAACCAAGGACAGGAGACAGGTGAGACCGTCTGAAGAACAAATAAATTTTGAAAAATCCTCAATCTCCTCAGGATATTTAAACAGACTCCTTCCGCACACAATGCTACGGCTTACCAATTACCTATTCGACTAAAGAATTTTTAATTAAAATATTGTTCCTGAGGCGAAAAATCTTTTATTTTATTTGGCAGAAAGAAAAAGCATGACATTAAGAAACAGACCAAACTTTAAATTTTTCAAGAAACTTAAGTCTTGTCCCGACATTCTTATCTATTCTATCTGATTGATAGTTTTTGGATTATATAAATTGAACATGGCAATCTAAAAACATTCTTTTTAAAGTGTTATTGAACCCATCAAAATATCTTCTTTTATGTTATTAAATAAAACTGATGATCTACGTTTACATTTCTCATCGCAAAATTAATCAAATATTTTTCTTTAATTTGATTTGAAGGAGGATTATACCATGATACATGAATGTAAGGTATCTACGGCAAATGCGATCCGGAGTAAAAAAAATCTCATTTCCGTTCATTTGCGCCGATTTGTTTTTATACACACACAGAGAAGACCACAGTACAATGAGAACTCAGTGGTGCGATATTGTCTAGCGACGCCATCGTGTCAGTTGCCGAGGCCTTCGTTGGAGGTCGTTGTGTCTCTCACTTGTCAGTATTACAAAATAAAAACAAAAATCGTATTCTTTTCACATTGTGTTTATACTTAAAATATTATTTCAACTTATGAGTTTTACGATAACGAATGTTTTAATTAATTGTTCCTATTTTACATGAAAATAGTTATAATCTAACATAGTATGCGACGGCTAATAAGGCCCAGTAAATATCTTATTAAATTGCTATAATTTATGGTTTTATTTTTTGGTGATGGTAATAGTTACTTACTTTGTTGCTAAAGGCCTCTGAAAAGTCATAAGTCACGAAAAAACGAGATCTTTGGACTGATGAAAGACTGGAAGCCGCTGTGAAAGCTGTACGAAGAGGACAACTATCGCAACGTGCAGCGTCTGAACACTATGGAGTGTCTAGAAGAGCATTGAGGAACAGAGAAGACGACGAGAAACTTAGGAAGAAACACATGCTACAACAAGAACATGAGAAGAACTTGGTAGAAAGAATAGTAAAGTTTGCTTCAATTGGCGTCCATTTAACTCCAAAAGCTTACGCAGGCAAACTTTTATATTTTTGAACAAAATACAAAAGACTAAATTCAATAAAGGAAGAGGATTAGCGGAAAAAGATTGGTTGAAGTTGTTCTTAAAGAGAAATCCAAGCATTTACAAACGTAAAGCTCAATTTTTGAATTTTGCTCGAGCTCAAAAACTAATTAAAGCCGGAGTGAAGTAGCACTTTGATTAAGTCGAGAAGCTTTATGAGGAGTTGAACACTAAGAATCATCCAGAACGTCTCTTCAACATGGATGAGAAGGAACGTCGTCTCAAAATACATAATCAGCAGTCAGTCTAAGCGCAAAAAGGTGCTCGAAGAGTATTGTACATATTTTCGCTTCAGAACATGCCGAGAATGTCTTTAGTTGTTTAAATGCACTAGAGTCTGCTATTTCCCCCTATTATTATATTCAAAGATAAAAGGCACAAGCCTAAGTTCGATGAAAATTTGCCTTTGAAAAAAGACCTTTTCAAAGCAAAGAACAGTAAGAGAAGGCTGCCACTAAAAAAACAGTGTCAAAATAAAGGTGGTAATGCCAGGGATGCAGAGAAGAAAAGGTTGATGATATGAGGTAATGAGCACGGTGTCTTATGTGGTACCAGGGTCTCACAAAAGAAGACCTTGACGTATTTGTTTGCCATTAGGATTGTTCTTACACTAGAAGTTTGATTAAGATGATCTCAATTTATTTCCTAAGCTAAAATGCCAAATAATTGTTATTTTGTTTTTTAAATATTTAATTTTGTTCCTAACATACATATTTTTTAGATTATGGATGTAAGTCTTTATTTTAAAGACTTCTTTAGAAATTAATTTGCTCTATGATTTGTTGTTATTTGTGTTTGCTCTATTTAATAATGCAACAAACTTTTACTATGAACATTATTGTTTCAATTAATCTTAACAATTGTCTAAATTATTCAATTTCTAATTAAGGTGGACCTTCTTTGCCTCCGGTACCTTATGAATAATGTAATCTTTGATGAGGCATTTTCCTATTCACGCGAAGTTAATTCGATATTTCGGCTCAGTATGTGAGCCTTCGTCAAGCTGATAAGGACACTTCCCCATTATGAGCCACCATCCACGGGAATCTGGAACAGCTATTTCATCCATATTAGGAATCATCATTCAGATTTAATTGTTGATGATACGCTGATGATTCTTAAAAAGGATGAGATAGTTGTTCTAGATTGCCGTTGATGATGGCTGAGGAAGCGGAAGTTTCCTTATGTGCATTGATTGATTTTGGTTTTTATTATTCCAACACATGCACGTTAAAGCTTCTTCTGTTTAAACTTGTTTTGTTTAATCAATTGAACTTTGGATTTTTTTGTTTTAATTTTCTTTGAGTATTGAATTAGGATAATAAGTAATTGAAACTGTGGGAGAATACAGGTTATTTGTTTTTTCTTGTTCGTGTTATGGAGAGTAACTTACGGGAACTGAAAAGATCTCCATAACCTTTCGTGCCGACTATCATTGATGCGACGGGTAAATCTGGCTGATGATTCCTAAGAAGGATGAAAGAGCTGTTCCCGATTCCCATCGATGACGGAAGAGGATGCGGAAGTTTCTTTATGCGCATTGATTGTTTTCCTTTTTATTATTAAAACCCATGCATGTTTAAGGTTCTCCTCAATTTTTTTTAATAATTTTTAATTCAAATATAAATTATGAAAGTCTTGATCCAGATTATTTAAGAAATAGTCTTTTTGATTAAAAGCGAAATTTTTAATAATAAATTATTCATTGAACACTTATTTCTTTAACTACATAATGTTAATTTCAAAAATTTTATTCTTTTACCTATTCAAAAACATTTTAACATTAGTAAAGTGACAATTATCCATCGCAATAACTAATTGCCTATTTTTGCCTATAAACATTCATCAAATCTGAATTTATCAAATTAATTGGACCCATAACGATCTATATTCCAATTTTCGACTGAAATTACAAATATTATCGTAGCATATTTAATTACACTAGTTTATCTTTTCATTCCTAATCATCTTCAGATGAATTTAATACCAGACAAAATTTAAAACTCTATTTATTGCTAACACAAATATTGCATCCAATAAAATATTGAAACATGCTCCTAACTCTACAAAGTTAGAAATAAACAGTTAACTAAATTTTCTCTCAAAGCTTTATAAAGTTGTTACCTAAGGCTATTAAAATCCATCTATTGCGGAAGTTTAGGAAAGTGTTTACTTTTAAATTCGAGAAGTTTAATGAGTGTTTTGATTTTAATTGTCTCATTTATATTACAGAAGCATAATAGCTGTTGGAAAGATTACTATTTACTTTGCTTTGTTTCATTAAGATAACGATTTTGCAAGCTTAACAATCTTGAAGAATTTCAAAGCAGTCAAAAGTAAATAAAATAACAAAATAAATTTATTTCCTAACCAGATAAATTAATTAAAAATCTAAAAAATTTTATAATAGTAAACAAATTTATGAGCACATAAAACGTATATTTAGTCTTATTTAAATAAATCAGATCAAGTTTCAGCGGCCGTAATTGTCTTCAATAAACGTGTAAAACGCTTAAAAATATGTATAAACGCTTAAATATTCTATTTACCTTTAAATATTCTATTTACCTTTAAATATCCTATTTAAATTACAATCAGTAAAGATATTAGTCTGATTCTAAATAGATACTGTCTCAAAAAAGCAACCCTCATCATTCTCAACAAAATGAGATCTTTTATTTTAAACTGCAGCGTATATAAAATCGTTGCGATTGGTAGAAGAGAAGGTCCAAATATAGGCAAGGGTCTAAATACGGACTAGTTGAAGTATTCGGGTATGGGAGGTACTACCGCGCAGTGGAAATAAAGAGGAAAATCTGAGTAACAAAGAGAAATGAGTGGAAAAGCTGGTCACCTAAAGTCAAGTTATTCAGAGATAGTGTGGTGATAAGTGTCAAATCAATCTACTTCATGACATTGAAACATTTCACAGGTACGTTTTCTTACTTTCTTATTCAAATTCTATTGAATGAAAAGCTGATTTGTAAAATGCATGTCATAACATTCACTATAAACTTGTTCTAACATTATTTATTTATTGCTGAAAACCACTTGATAATGGCGGGAACGGATCTTAACGTATCCTACTAAATGGTCTAAATGCACGCTACCTAAGAAGGTCCAAGTATAGATTTGCCCATATTTAGATCTTTTTATTTATTTGGAGCAAAAAACAAAAAATAAAACAATTGATCTATTATTTATTTTTTTTCAGAATGCCCAGAAATACTCCAAAGCATTATTCAAAGTATGAAAGAAAGTTTGAAAACTCAATCTACTTGAAGATGATAGCGGCCTTGGAATTCCACAAGGAGAGGGAACTTTGGTCAAATGTATTCAGTGGGCCCGCAGTGATTGTGCAGGTGCTGAAAAGGACGTTTATATTTGTGACTTTGGAAATAGACAAGTAACATTTAATTTAATTGTTTCAATATTTTTTTAATTTAAAAAAAAAAATTCGAGTATTATAGTAAATTTTTGTTGGCAGCCCATATTTCGACCATAATTTCAAAAACCAGATTTCTGAAACTTTCAATATTTATTTCAATCTTTCATCATAAAGTAGACTCATTTTCGATATTAGGTAAACTGGTGCAATTTAATTATCGTTAATTATTTTTTTCTTGGTGAAATTTTTAAACTAAAAGTGGTAGACCTTCTCCTCTAATACAAGCATTAAATAACTGCAAGAAACAAGTCATTTCGAAACTTTTATTTTTTATATCGTTACTTATTCTCTCCAAACAGTTCAGAATAACTTCATTGTTCATGAACTCCCTGTTTATCAAAGATGATCACTCAGTCTTGAAACAATATTGTAAAGTAATAGAAAACACAACAACTGTATATCAACTGTAGATTATAAATAAGAAATTAACTTTCTAAGTTTTCCATACTGAACACAACTTTAATAAATGATTAAAATCTATCAGAAACTCTCTAAGATATAAATGAAACATTTTTTTTTTCCTTTCTATTGAATATTGAAAATTTCCTTTATGTTGATGATTAGGATTTCAATTTCACTAAAGTAACATATACTCTTTGAGGTTAATTATATAAGATTCAAAAAATACTAATTCGTGAAAAACATCTTTGTATTATACAATGTAATCTTCTAAAAAAAAAAAAGAAAGGTCTAAAAAAAAATCGAAACCCAATAAAACTTCAAAATTTGTTTTGTTCTTTCTTTGAAGTTGGTGCCCGCAGCTAAAACCATCTAACAACCGAAAGAGTGTTCCGTTATTGTTCTTATATCCTTGATTATTGCCTGAGGCAATGTTGTCTGTAATTCGCATCCGCTGTTTCTTTAAAAGCCAATGGAAATCTAACTTGATGAGGTCTTATATCAGAGAGAAAGACTCAACCTCTATTGCAAGTCTTTATCCTCTATTTAATCCTCACGGCTTAACAAAGGATGGAGAAACTCCGCATCAAATAATGCCATCAAATTTTCGTCTCTTGATGAATAATCTTATTATTTAACTTAGAGAGAAAAGGTATTTTGATTGCTTTTCCCAGAAAGTATTCTTAGCATAATCTCTTGATACAAACTTTATCCGGAAGCCATGAAGATATACTACCTAACATGAACTTCTCCAAAATCCTCTTTATTCTTGAATTTCAGCAATTTTTGATATTTCCAAAATTTTTGATATTTAATATTTCGAAACAGTTTTTGAGGAAATGGGATAAAACTGCCATACAAAAACATAAAATAATGTTGCTATGGCGCTATTTGATTATTTCCTTTATTAAGTTCAGAAAAACAGTTGTTGAAATTGTTTGTGCAAGCTTCAGAAATTTCAAGCTCTGTATAATATAATGTTTATGTTAAGAGATAATAGAGCCACAAGATGAATTCTTCATTGAGGATTTTTACTTTTTTTAAAAATTTAAATTAAAATATAATTAAAAATAAAAATACAAACTCGTAGAATATCATTGTTTTGTAATTTAATATTTATTATTATTATTATTAATAATAATTAAGAAATTTAAATTATATAATTGAGAAAACCTTTAATGATATAAATTGGAATATATTGAGAGATTCTAAAAGAATTTCAATTGTAAAAAAATAAGGTAAAAAATTGGATATTGGATAATATTGATTAATAATTTGTTAATTTTATGTTTGTGTTAATATGTTTTTGCTAATATATTTGTTTCAGTATGTTTGAGGATGATAAGTTGATTTTGTAAAATTTGTAAAATTTATTTAAATGTAATTTTCAATATAATTATTATGTATTATAATAAAATAACAGCACCTGTTGATAGGAATTTCAATTCCTAACGGGACTGAATTGTATAAATTTAATAAATGAATAAATAAATAAATAAATCAATAAATAAAGAAAATTATTATTATTATTATTAAAATAATAATAAAATATAAAATTATATATTGTAGTACAATAATAGCGAAAAAAATTAAAATATGTGTAGTAGAAGGTAAATGTTTTATTATTTTATTTATTTATCGACTTATAAGATGTTCTTATGATTCCAAAAACAAAAACTATTTCAGATAGAAAAATTGTACAATGACAGTCCATTCCCCATATATTAATACGCTTATTTGGTCTACAATATCGAAAGAACCGCCTCATTTTCTAACTAACGGAAATTTTTTATTCTATTTAGGTGACTTTTTGTTTACTTTTTTTAATGGCAGGAAATAAAAACAATCCCATGTATTTCTGATGAATTTGTGCACAATAAAAACCGAAATTTTAATGCATTCTAAACATATAAATTATGAAAAGATTTTTCATTTTATAAAAGGAAATCATATGCTTCCATAATTTTCATCTTAAGGATATTGTTGCTCAGCTAACCATTTAGCAATTTCTTTATTTCTAATTTAAGTTACTTGATAAGTCAATTAGAGAGAATATAATTTGTTATTAGGAATAGGTAAGAGAATAATTTGAATTTCTAAAGCAAACTTAACGACGGAAAAAATTGTGTAACCAGAATCAATGAATACACTTACATACACCGTAATACAATCCGAAGATTGGTTGAAAGTCCACGGAACCCTAGTGACCCCCGAAGGGCGATCCCTAGGAGAAACCGTAACTTATTCTTGGGAACAGATACTGGAGTGGTTTCCCGTTGCCTTCTCCAGGACGCCATTACGGAATGACGTCAGACCGAAGAGAAAGTGAAGAAGAGGCTTTACAATACAGGAAAGGAAATTGAAACATCCATGCACACAACCGGGATTTGAACCCGGGCACCAGCACACTGGCCTCACGGCAGACCGACGCCTGAGATCGCACGACCACGCCGGCGCGGCTAATCAATGAATATAAATATGTATTTTAATGAACATAAATTTATATTTTAAGTTCAATAATCTTAAATAATAATGAATATTTGTCTAAAAAAAAACTGCTAAATCACTGTGTTCTCATTTAGATTACTATACAATGAACCCATTATAGGTGGAAAATGCATTTCATAGAAAATGATTGTAATTGTAAATAATGCGTTAATTAACCCTTAGTATTATTTGTATCATACAGTTATTATTCCTTCTTTGTTCTTTCTAGTAAAAGGCATTAATTACAATAACAATTATTTTTAAAAAAATTTTTATAACAATTTTTTTTTTAGAAATTTATTTTAGCTCTTAAAGTCAATGTATATTATTATCAAGAAATTTTGAGGTCCACTAACATGCACATGCAGAATAGTAGTTTCACAACCAACAAAAAAACCGAACGAAACATGTCCGCCCAATGGAAATATCGAAAACCTGAAATCACTCTGCGGGTTCATAAAAAAAAAAAAAAAAAATTGAAACCTAGCTTTCAGGTAGAAGATGGATTCACAATCAGAAACGGGATGATTTTTAGTATGTTGGGCAAAAAAACTTGAACAAACATTTCAAAATCGTCCTAGTCGATCGATCAATCGTCGTAATCGATCATCTCAAAATAAAACATGAGGTTTTTAATTTCGCTCCACATCAAGTGATTGACAAATTATTACAAATTTACTAAAATTGCAACAAAATTATGTTTGGATATGAAACAAACTGTTACTTAAAAGCTTTTCATTTAATGCTTTAGAATTTGCAAGGGAATGTTGTTAGTTTTGAAAATAGATTTTTTTATTGTCTTCGATATGTATCGCGAAGGATTCTGGGTGAGAAAAAAAGCTCTTTGAAGTGTCGCATCACGTGACATCGTTGAGCGTCCATTCGATTTGTTCGCTGGAAATGTTTCGGCGAAAAACCTTCCAGAGAAATTCATATAATCAAATAGTTACAAAAGTTTGATTTTCATCGGTAGGGCTTTTTTGTTCCTGTGAAACACACTATAGGCATTCATTTCCTTCTTTTATTTTGATTATTTTATTTATTAATTTATTATTTTTAGTAATTTTCATTTTTATTTATTTATTATTTTTATTATTTCATTTATTTTTATTTTAATTAATTTCTTATTAATAAAAATAAGGAAGAAATAAATTTTTAAAAATAATAAAGTAATTTATTTCTTTATTATTTTTATTAATTCATTCATTGAAAATATGAACATTGAAAATCTTGTGAACATATTAGAAGCGAAAAAAAGGGTGACATTTTTGTAACTAATGATTTTAAAAATAAACAAAAAATATCAGTAGATTCAGGTAAAATTAATTAGGTTCAGATTTTTGATGTAGTTGAGAATTAATATGAAGTAAAATGAAAGTGCAGCTTAAGAAATACAGTAGAACTCCGCTATTCCGAACCCCGCAATTCCGAAAATCCGCCTATTCCGCCTATTCAGAAAAAATACCGATTTTTTTTAACTTAAAAATAGGAGAAATTAAAACAACCTTTGTGAAAAAACGTACATTTATTGTTATACAAAGAAGTTAAATAGAGACATACATAGTTATTTTTGCCGTTTTTCAAGAGTTTTTTACACTTGAAGCAGAACAAAACTGCTCAATTTTAACGCGATTCTTTTTCCAGTCACTAATCTTTGATTTTCCGACACCATATTCGAGTGATAATTTAGTAGCACTTTCTCCCTTATGCAGTCTTTTAACACTTCAAGTTTTTCTTTTAAAGTACACTAAGAACGACTTCGTTTACTTGCCATGTTTAATGTTTAACAGCGGAAATGCAGTAAGTCGTCGACGGTCACTGCACTTCCCTTCCGATTTTCACTGAATCTGTTCCGACGAGCCGATCAACGCTGTATAGAGCCGACACTATCAGATGTCACCGCACTTAATTTACGCCTTAACAAGTCAATATGTTAAGTTGATTTTATTCATGAAATCCGCCTATTCCGAATTCCTGCTAAACCGAGCAGTGTTCGGTCCCAATTATTTCGGAATAGCGGGGTTCTACTGTACTGAAAAAATGAAATAAATTTTACTAAGAAAGACACCTGAATGGAAAGAAATACAGGACAAGCTGAAAGAAGAACTTTCACGCGAAAGGGAACAGATAAAATTGTTCGGTCAGTTCGTTAAAGTTGTGAAGAGGCTGGATACAAGGATTGAAGAAAATATTTCGGTATCTGCTAGATAATTGCAAATATTTTCTCAAATGAGTGAAATATGTTTTCAAGATTTTAAGAGTTAATTCTTTGTCTGCCAGAAAGTACAGTATCCGTAGAAAGAATATTTTCTATTAGGAACAGCATGTAGTCTAAGGAGAGATACAAATTAAGTGTCGAGTCAATAAGAAACATGCTAATCGTAATATAAAATGGTATCATGCACTGTTATAGGGTTTATGACAAGATATTAAAACTTCTATTGTTAAATCTCTTCTACATCACATAAAATACATTTCTACATTTATTCCATAAAGCAAATTTTCAAGGAGAAAAGTTCGTCTCTTTCTCAAGCCTCTTTTCACATAACAATAATAAGTTGCGAAATTTTTAAAAAAATCAATATTTGATATATTGCGTGTTACATCATATTAACTATTTGTTAGTAATAATCAACAACCTTCTCATTTTGAAACCTTTCTTAAAACAATATTAGAAATGTGTGAGTGCAGTATTTCTAATATTGTTTTAAGAAAGGTTTCAAAATGAGAAGTTTGTTTATTATTACTAACAAAGAGTTAATATGATGTAACACGCAATATTTCAAATATGGTTTTTTTAGAAATTTCGCAACTTATTATTGTTATGTGAAAAGAGGCTTGGGAAAGAGGAGACGAACTTTTCTCCTTGAAAATTTGCTTTATGGAATAAATGTCGAAATTTGTAACATTTATTTTGTGTGATGTGAAAGATATTTAACAATAGAAATTATAAAAGAGAGGAGCTGAGGACAAGGTATGGTTCATTTACATAAAAGGTATTAAAATACCGAAATTTCTTGCATAAAGTAAGTTCGTGTGAAAAATGGTCATGGGATGGGTATGAAGAAGTGTCTCCTCTGTAACAACCTAAAAGCTTTCATATGTGTTTTGTGAAGACTTACTGCTGGTTCAGTATTTTTAATAAAAACATCTTACTACTACTACTAATTTACTACTCTTTATAAATATTTCCCTCTACCTTTTTTTTGTGTGTCAAAGAATTATGGTCAGCCTAATTAGAGAACCACTACACTTTACTAAGTACGACTATCTTTTAAATTATAAATCCTAAACAGATTTCAAGAACTACAACTGAACCTATATGTTATCCACAACCTATATGTTCTCCACAATTAAAAAAAAAAAATAGTTACTCATACTATATCGATAAAAATATCTTTGAAATACTAAAATTATATCTTATACTAAACGCCGCTAATATATTAATAAGAATAATTAATAAATGTAAGGGATTTAAAGATTATTTTAATTGTTCTACTTGATTACTCTATTAAGGTAGAAGTTTTGATTGAACAAATTAGACCACTTTTAGTTGGCAAAAACATTAAAGAAAAGAGGCGTAATTAGAAGGAGCGCAACGAGTCTTCACTGTGTAATTACGGCGCTTCCGTTACTCAAATTACAAAGGCAATGAATGTGAAATATAAAACGTTTGAAATTTTTCTGAACTTCTACTAAATTGGTGAAGAAATTCGTAAATTAATAGCTAACTGTTGTTAATTAAATGTTATGGCTATTAACTATAATTGTGGGGTTAGGGTAATTATTGTTTACTGCTTTGATTATAACTTGAAACAATGTTTTTGATTAGTGTACAGTTTAATGCTTAATTTACCCATTTTGTTAACTTTGACCTATAAAATATTTAATGCTTTAACTTTGAAACTTAAAAATTTATATGGCTTAATTAAAAATAACTTAAAAGTCATTACTCTTATTACATTTCAGTGCTTATTTACTTCTAAATAAACTGTAATATTTTTTATTCTGTAATAAGTTGGAATCAGGAATACCTGGCTTATTTCTCGTAAATATTAAGATGTAATCGTATTAATTTTACAATCAACAAAAAAAATGCAAAATTATTCAGGATTGCAATTTTACAATTAAAGTGTAATTGTGTAATGTCCGTTTATGAATGGCAGAGCTACCACTTCGGGACGATTTTACTCCTCAGATAAGAGGGGTGATACACTGAAATGGATACTTTCCTAAGAAATTCTTTTGGACTTTTTGCTTTTAAGAAAAAAATAACGAGAAGCATTTTTGCAATAGTATTTATTCTTTCCATAATTCTTTCCCGAAAAGCGCAAATAGAACGCAGCTTTATTTCGTAAACTAACACTATAAAAAGTAAACATCCCATCTTTGTATCTCCTCGCCCCTATTTGGAAGAAATCGAAGAAGACCTGACGCATGCGCAAAAGCGTTGAAGGCTCTCGTAAACGAAAACGAACAGTACAAGTAAATGTTTATATGCATACAGATAAATCTTTTTATTACTTTATTCAGATTTTTGTTTTCTAGGAAAATGTAGGTTCATTAATTTTTGGCAAATTTTTTATTATTTTTATTAATTAAAAAGATTAAGGAAATGGAATGAAATACATATCTATGAATTTGTCTCGACTAAATTATAATTATTTTTTGAAATATGATTGTTACTTGATTGATCATGTAGTTTTCATTAATTCATATCAGTTCTGCTAAACTGCAACTGTAAATGTCAGCAATTAAGAATTCCAATTAATAGTTAATAACAGTAGAAATAATAGGTTAAAAATCATTATTAAGACTGGTTATGAGAAAGTATATACTTCCTTTCTTTGATGTACACGTATCTTTTATTACAGTACTATTGAACAGTTTTTAATTACTTATCTACATGCTATATATAAAGAGGAAGTTTGTTGCTTGGTTTGTTTGTTCGGTGTGCATTCCTCGGCCTTTTGACCGATCTGGACCAAAATTTATACAATTACTGTTTAGGACCCAACGGAACAAAAAAAACAACAGGCTACAGTGAAACCTGGACACATATTCCCCTTACCCCTTATATAATCCAATTGACACTTTTGTATAATTTTAAAGTATTGGCTTATTAACTCACTTACTGTCTCTTTGAAGTGTTTGTGTGGCGTAATGATAAAACACTGACATTTGGAGTTATGGTTATAAGATTCAAATCTGCTTGGTGGTAATAAGTTGTTGTTTTCTTTTATTTATTTATTTATTTATTTATTTATTTATTTATTGTATTTCTTTTGTTCCCTTTTTTTGTTTGTTTTTTATTCCTGTTTTTTACTTAAATTCTATATTTACGATAATGAACTTTCTTTTCTTTTTTTTTTTATTATTTTGAAATAAATATCGGTAATATTCTTCTTAAATTGTTTAATTAAATGTTCTTAATTTATGAACTACGAAAACCAGGATGCGGAGTAAGGGTGTAAATAGGGGCTCCAAACTTTCTTGAATGATATGCCTATCACTGAAATAACTTTAGTTGGAAGCCCACACTTTCATCATGAAATTTCATTACATTCACCAAAGCAAATGGTTTGGTGTGCCTTTCGGACTACAGAGTAACTAGCAGATCATTTCCCAAGGCATGGCCATTCCGATCACCAGACCTCAACCCCTATAATTTTTAGCTGGGAGGCTACTTAAATCACCTCGTTTTTCAAGCCAAAGTTCCTAATTTAGCTGCGTTAAAAGATCTTCGCAGCACGTGACAACTCAACAAATGCCTGTCGAATGAATTGTGCAGCCAATGCAATTTTGTTGAGCAAGGCGATGGAGGGCACATGTAGCCGTATCTGTGATGTTAGATTGATTCCACATGTGATTTCAATAAAGTTATTGCACGTTAACTCTTTTTTTTTTTTTTGGCCACTATTTGTTATAATTTTGTTTTCAACTGTGATTGCAATAAAGTTATTGCACGACATCTCTTTTTTGCCTATATTTGTTAGATAAGTTGGGCAATATGTAAATTACGAGGAGAGCAGCGCCACTATTAACACTAGAGGCCGGAATTGGCACTATTTTTTTTCTTCAGAAATGGAACCCGCATACTCAGGATAGTATGAGTATGAAATTTTGTTGCGATTCACCCAGTAGTTTATCTTAGAGAGAGAGGTATAAACATCTCCTTTTAGGCTTCTGAAAGACGCCTTATATCCCCGGTTTGTCTGTCTGTGGACACATATCCCAAAATGCTTCGCAACGGCTTGTGTTAGCTTAGTTGTAGGTGGCCTGAATGTTGAATGTTGAAGGTGGCCTGTTAGCTGTTGGTTAGAGCGTCGTGCTAATAACGCGAAAGTTGTGGGTTCGATCCCCTCATCAACTTAAGTTTTTCTTTTTTAAATCATTGTTAGGAATTCAATTAACAAGGTTTGAGTTAAGAATGACGATTATTCCATATTAATAGGGGTGGGTAAGATAGCATGTGGTCGGAAACAGACTCGCCCGAGCGTTTTCTAGACCACCCAAACGCTGTCTGTTCTAACGTAAAGATTACTCAGAAGCCGTTGCGAAGCAACGGTGTGATTGGTTTACTAATCACTATAATTACCTTGTTTAATTTCGATCACCTGATAAATAGGAAACGTTCGTTTTATCACTTTCTACTTTAACTTTTACATGAATTCTGAAAATTATCGATTAAATAACTGAATGATTGACATTACTTCCAGCATAAAAAATTTGAGTAAAGTTCTTAAAATAGAGTAGCTTACTGCAGCTGTCCCTTTCTAAATTATTGGTTTTAACTCTATATTCTGATGAAATATTTAAATTTACATTTCCGTTGTAAACGTAACTCATTCTTATTTTATCGTGTTTTGAAAAGGAGTATTCTGTTTCCAGAACCATTCAAATAAAGTTCGGTCTTGTGAAAGACTGCAGGTTGCATGGACGGAGGAGAGACTAAATTGAGAAGTCATAGGAATTTAAATACAATAAATAGATTCCAAATATTATGTTAACAAGCAGTAGATTAAGTTTTTGTTATTCAACATAAGTCTTTTTATTTTGTAGTAGGGCTAGGGGGTCAACTTTCAGGACTGGAAATGGAGATCAAAACAATCTTGCTCACATTTTAAATTGGATCGTAAATAAACATAGTAACTATATATTAATCGTCTTGCCGGATGAAGTTTTAGGAATAAAACGGATGCAGAAAAAATAAATGTGCCTACGTTTTACTTTGGCCAAAAAATAAATAAGGGATACATCAAATTTCCGGAAATTCGTCCAGGTTTTTTAGCGTTTATAAACTGAAAGAAAAAAAGACAAACAGACAAACAAGGAAACAAAGAATGCTCAAGATGAATATTAAGCTTCGAGTGCATTCTAGACTTCACATTCTAGAAAGAATACAGTTTTGAAAGCTCAATAAGAAGCTTTAAGACAACAATGCTTGGTCCATATTTCCTTTCTATTGTTACTGAAATTTTCTCACAATTGTTAACTTCTTTAAAAGCAAGATTGTTTGAATGTAGATAAATTATAAATTATGTATAAGTTACGATTATACGGTTTTTCAAAGTCCGACCTTTGATAACCCCACTATTATCCGAATAATGTTGACGATATTCAAAATACGTTGAATAAAGTAAAACTGAAAACATTTTAAGAAGTTTATCCCGATAATGATGACGTCATCCAGACACACTTGGTTAATGTCTTATTTACGGTAGATGAAGAAACTGCGCATGCGCACATCATCGCTTGAAGCTCATTAATCCGGATGTTTTTCATTAGCTCTTCGTGATATCTAATCATAGTAAATTTATTTGGCAATTTCCTATTGTAACCTAGGTAAGGTAATTTTTTCAATTTTTCAATATAAATATTCTAGAGGGTGTCCGGATGTTTGTAGTGAAAAATAAACTTACCTAACCTACAGCTAATCGTCAGACAGCCCGTTAATTTTACGGACATAAATTGGGAAATTATCGAATAATTTTTTGTTGTTTAATTTTTATTCTGCAATTTTTCGATTACAAAATTTACAACATTTTATTCAATATTACGTATATATAATAATAATTGAATATTACATTTTATGTAAGTAAAGTATTTTTTTACTTAAGAAAATGATTGTTAACCTGCTAGCTTTGTTTTACAAACAGTATTCAAAGTTATCCCGTTCTCAATCTGTAAAGTCGAGTTTATCCAGATAAAGAGAATTATGAGGTAAGTTACTTTTTATTTCTGTCATTATCCACTTCATTTGGATAATATTGTCATTTCCCGGGTAATCTCGACATTAATCATATGTCGGAGTTTACATGCAAAATAAATATATTGAAATTATATATTCTTTGTACGACAACAGAGATGGCTTTCCAGCCTTTTGACTACTTTATCTGCATTTCTTAATTATAAAAATAACTTTTTAGTCAAAGGTCATATTAATCTTTTTTAAATATTTTCTTTTGTAAATTGGCTAATGATCCATCTGGAGTTTTAGATTAATTGGTATTTTCGTATAATTAACTTAATTAACCTGCAGCATCTGGAACCGATTCGCTCCAATCTTATTTTTCCATTCTTTTATTGAGGTACCTGGTCTTTCCCTTAATTAATTCTCCTACGTTCTTCTTATGGGATCAGAAGTCACGAGAAAAGGAGGAGGTCAAACACGATATGATCAATGACAACATTACTTCGAATGTAGCACATAAAATCAAATTTGAAATCTTCAGTAAATGAGAAAATCGTAAGTAGCAAAGCTTGAGATCTTTTCAATAAATACGATATTAAATTTGAGTTTTCTTCTTCCTGAAGATTCTTCGTCACATTGTTGTCTTATTTGTAGATTATTTTTGGTAAAACTGAAGGAAATGGCATATTCTTATCTTAAGCAAGACTATGGAAACTAAAATAGAATTTTATTCAATATCTTCATCTTTAAAATGAGTAAATTTTTATCTTCAATTAATCGCTGAAACCTGATTTTTTCAATATGTTTTTTATACTGTTTCACTTTTCATAACTTTCATAAAAATTCATATGTTAGACCTCAATTTTTAATATTAAAAATTCCCAAATAAAACATGCTTGAATAATATCTAAGTTTATAATTAAAAAATAAGAAGAACTATATTTAACATTTTAATACATTTTGACTATACAGTAAACTCCCGATTATCCGCTTTGCGGATTATCCGCGGACCTCTCCTGTTTCCATTTTTTTTACTGTATAATAAATTACGGAATTAAAAAAAAATTAAAACTAGAATAAGGTAAACAATAAAAGAGGCTAATAAAGTAAGTGAAAACAATTATAGACAAACAATTTAAAGAGCATCCTTGTGGGCGGAGCTTAGGCCGGCTGGTTACACTTAATTACGGGATAGCCTTCCCGTAATAATAATTTTAAAAATAACTAAATAATTTAAAATAAAATAATTGTTTATAATGTATGTACTGTAATTGTATGTATTGCCATTTTAATAAATAAAATAAAATAAAACATGTTAAAAGCATTTTTGTGCTGATTTTCATCTATTTCGGATTATCCGCGGAATTCGCTTATCCGCAGTTGCCGCGCCACCCAATTCTGCGGATAACGGGGAGTTTACTGTATTTACTGCTTCAAATGTGAATATGATAACAACCTATTTCTCATATTTTGGAAACTAAGACTATAGGTACTCCAATTGCTGAGTTTTCTACAAAAAATTCATCAATTGAGCACAAGGGTTCAGGATAGAAGGGATGCCATGGAGTGAATGAGTTAATTATCAGTTTGGGATAAGAAAATCATCTGCTTTCAAAATGTAAGATATTCACAGTATTCATATTCAAATACTGGACATGCACTGACATGGTTAGAATAGATGGTTAGGAGTTATTTTTATTTATTTATAAATTTAAATTCTATCAAATTTTAAAGCATAGAGAAATGATACAGAAAAAAAAAAAAATATCTGAGTTTTCATTGGTGAGAATTGGGCTGATGAGTCCGTAAAAACGACGAAACGGTCCGTCCCAAACTCTCACCGATGATAGTTCAGATATTTTTTTTTTGTATGTGTGTGTCTTTCTCTACGCTTTATATTAATTTCTGGCACTTTAAATCTTTTGTCTATCAAATTTTATTTGAAATGCTCCATATTGGATTTTTATTTTATGTTTAGTTTATGTTTTCGCTTAAAATCTGAAATTTTAAGATGAATGTTCATTTTTTAACTAAAAACTAAGCAGAACTATAAACAGATGCACGAAACTATGTTGATCATTGAGAAGAATGTAATTGATTCAAGAAAGATCGACGATGGAAGAACGATGGCTTTAAAGTATTATTTTTAGCAAAGAAAATAATTTTCTTATAAGTAATGAACATTCAGATTTATTAAGTGACATTAGGAAGTTTTAGAAATTCAATGGTTTTAGAGTTGGTGTTCTTAACCCGTGAGGTACGCCTCCTGGAGTAGGTTCAACTGGGGAGCCGTGAGTAGCTTCTCACACCGAAAATAAATATAAATTGTTTTACAATACACATTATTTTGCGACTTTGCCAGAGTTCGGTCTTGTGGAGCAATTAGTCACTTTCGTCCTCAATAGAAGACGCTTCCGAAATTTGGACGTAAATACTGAGGTTGTCGGTTAAAATCCGTACCTCTATTCATTTTTTTCTCTTAATTATTGATAGCTTTTAAATTTATGCTTTAGCACCAAATTATATTTACTTGTTCTTTATACGACAAAACAAATCAGTTAGAAAGCTCTTCATTTGTAATGTCACTTAGCAAAATACTTCACCAAACAGCGTATTGTTACAAAGAGGCAAATTTTCAGTCTTTATGGCGACCTCTTTATCAAGTCAAAAATTTAAAATAAAATCACAAAAACAAAATGGAAAACATACGAATACATAAAAAAATAACGACACAGCATTACGGAGAAATACAAGCACAACAATTTGAAAGGAAAAAAAAAATATTTAATTTAGTTCCAATTGTCGCCACAGGTTGCAATCTGGCGCTATTATGAACAACGATATTTTTGTAGTTCTCATTGTCGCAACCAGGTGCATATGGAGCGCTGTTTCAGGGATATCGCCATTTTTCAGAATGAAAGGGTGGTGTGTCGAGGGTTTCGAAAGTAGTCTATAGTTTCCGCAGGATAGCATATAGTAACTATGCAAAATTTCTTTCAGATCAGCCAAAGGTTCTAAAATTGTATAGAGAACATAGAAAAGATATAAACATGCATGCAAACAAACTCTGACTCTTATATATATATATAGATGTATAAATGTGTAGATGTGTAGTTATAGGTAACTGCATATGTTGTATTAAGCACAATGTAGTGTATTATTTAAATGAGAATTGTCTTTCTTGCCAAACATATAAGGATATTATCAATAGTAAAATTATGATTTCTATTGATGTAATCTAAAATCCGAATGCACAACATTGTATTAAGTTTTAATAGTAATATTATTATAATAATTTCAATTGTTACTTTATTTTCCTATAAAATAGTTGTGCTTGAATTTCCATTAATTTTATGGCTTTTTGGTTATATATTCATTTTCTAGTTTTGGCATTTTTTATTTTGAAATTTTCGCTTAATGAAGAATTCGCGAAAACTTGTCCCTTTGTAATATTATATTTTTTTTTGGTAAAATAAAGTTTAATTTGTATGTTTGTGACTAGGTCTTTATTATAAACAAAATAGGGAACAAAGAGATGATGGACTCGTACGAATACGTTATTAAGTAATTGAAATTGCTTAACAAGTTAGGAGCTCAGTAATAACTGTAATCTTCGAAGAAAATTTTCATCAAAAAAATTTTCATCAATTTTTGAACGGAATTATTTTAATCTTTCTCTTTTAGAAATTCCACACGAATATTACGAGTACTTTAACTGAATCTTCTCGAAGAGTTGCAGTAGAACTCCAACCCATTCATTTATATCTTATTAGGGGAAACATTGCTTAGTTTACAATTATTTGATGTTATTAACATTATTTTCTCATCATTTATAAATAAATTTACATTAATATTTTGCTTGAATTCGGTTTTTTTTTGTTTGTTTTCAGGCATTCCAAAGGCTAAAATTAGCAAAAACATACATTGGGATATCCAGTGTACGATTACTGCAGAATTTTGAATATGCTAGAATTGTACGTGACTTCAAACAGATACAACTAAATTCCTTTGGATGAATATTGGAATGCTCTGTCAGTCGGAGATTTTTATGCTAATCAAACCACACATAGCAAAACAAAAAACTTCAATTCAAGAAATTCCTTTTGTTTTGTTTGATGTGGCTTTCTTTTTTTCTCCGAATGTTTGGAAATATGATCCCTTCAGCAACGTTTTACATGATTATTCATGGGAATAACAAACAGATAGAGTAGATAAAAAGTGTAGGAATCTGTCTTTGAAAATTATTTTCAAAGCAAATATTTTTGTTTTCCGCCTGTGGTATTGTTTATGAAGTTAAACAAGATTTCTGAAAATGTTTTAAATAAACTAGTCAACAATTTAAACTTTTGTTAATCTGCATCTGGGTTGTTAATGGGAGAATTTACCTAATTTTGGAGTGCTGAATTCACTGGTAAAATCAGTTTTTCTCTATCACGTCACATTTCTTAGATACACAGCAGAATCAAACAGGCTGGCGAACATTGACAGAATTAAAACAAACAAGAAATACACAATCAGAACTTCAGAACTCAATATTACTTTATTTGTATATATCGATATGATGCCAATAGAAGATCTAAATTAGTTCAAAAGTTAAATTTAATCTTCCTTGGTATTCGAAAAATACGGCAACGATGTTCTTCTTTTGTTTGCCGTTCCATCACTTTCCCTAACAGGACCCTAGCAGTAGTCGCCCATCATCGAAGGGTTCCAGTGAGTTGATAATGGTGTTCCATCGTAAGGATGTCTTGGTGAAAGCGTTCGCCCTGCTCATCGCTTACAGCTCCCAAATTTTCCGAGCTAAAAGCTTACGTTGTTGCAGTCTCGATCCCGAAGAGTTTAGCTTGCTCTTTTAGATTTTAGAAAGTTTTAGATTGCGAACCGAATAGTTTAATTCCTTTTGATTAAAGAGCTGAGGCGAAGTGTCATGAGATTGAAAGAATGAAAAAGAGCTGCAATTATAAAAAATAAAATATAAGAAAACAATGAGGAGCATGATTAATAAAAAAATAAGAGGGAAGAAGAGAGGAATCTATGCATAGATGTTCCAGTATATTTATATACAAAGATTGCATTGAACTAAAACATAACAGTTCATCAATAATAGTTCTTCTGTTTTTTTTTTTGTTTTTTTTTTGTAGACGAAGAGCCCCAGTCTGGAGAATGTGCAAGTCTCCAACCAATGAAAGTACCTACGAGAAATCAGTCGTGGGGGAAAGGTATTGGCTACAGATGGAAACAAATCTGCCTATTGAAAGGCGAGCAGCGACCGTTTTCAAAGGAGCGGTAAATGTAATTGGGTGGATTGAGAGTCTTGCCGGATGAAGAAAAAGTTTGCCAACTCTTCTGTCAGTTCGCTATTTGCTCACCATGGAATACTGAGGAAAAGAAAAAGATGCCGTCCCCTCTAAGGAAAGTGTCCTGAAGACACAAGGAGACAGGATGGTTAGATTTTAGAAGCGAAGTCCTTTTAAGTTCCAGTAGCTGGCCGTAGTTAAAATGAAATTGGAAATCAGTGTGGTTGTGTTGGTCCAAATGTAGCCAGAATCTTTGAAATGTTCTCCATAGCTTCTTCATAAAACCACGCGGACGGCCACGAAAAGCTGAGCGTGAAGAGTGAATATGAGCGAATGGAAGACTTGAGGTGAGGCACAAGCGGTCTCTTGTATGAAGGCCTATTCTGTAAAAAGTTTACCTATTGAGTAAATACCTGGACATGAAGATACCGGGAAAGACAAAACTGTTGATTGTGAAATAGCTGAGGACGGAATTTCTGAACAGAATATGAATGGTTTTAATGAGAGTACAGAAACACTCCTAGAAAAGACAGGAGATGTCAGTCTGACAGCAAATGAAAGAGATAGGCTTCGATTGAAGAACAGATGCAAAGATCATATTTGCCGACTGTGTAATCATTCTCTTCTTAACCTGAGAATACGAAAGACCATTAGGGCCTCTTTTTCTTCTTTGAAAAGAACAAGAATTTTTTCACTAATCATCATACCTAAAATAGAAAGGGGTGGGTGGGAAATACTTGGTAATCGTCTATCCCAAGTGAAAAGATAGGAATGATTTCGCCAGAAAAGGGATCGTTCACGGTACAAAATGTCTCGCTACTCTTGCACCATCCAGACCTCGGGACGTTACTTTCCACCTTGAATAAAATAGAGCCATAGTCCCGTATCTAGTTTGCTTCAGGAAGTTCAATTTGGAGTTCATAACTTCATCCGTTATCACCCTGTATGAGAAGGAAGGAGGTTTAGAAATTTTAGAGGGCTACAAACAATCAAATAATTATTTCATTTGTTATTGTGTCCAAATATATCCAGCTTCACTAGGCAGTGGGAAATCTTATTTCTTTTATTTTTCATTTCTATCGTGATTATTTTTCAAAGATTTGTTATCATTGTTGTGTCAAATTTTTGAAATTGCTGTTTGATTTATGTCATATTATTTTTCTACTTTACAATAAATGCATAGTGTGTTCCGAATAAAAATTCTATGCTTCCACACTGGCATCATTTTTAACTCGATAAGCAACACAATTTCAAGAATTTTATAAATCTCTCATTGGCCTGAGACCTTAACGACATCGCGGGCTTAATCTCGAGCTCTTCCCGTTAACCCACGTTAGCAGTTTATCTTTATTTTATTTCATTTGAATAATACAGTGAATTATGCTTGATTATAATTAAATCCAACTCCATAAAGTGCTATGAATAAATTTTGCAATGATTCAATAAGCAATATCTGTGTCTATCAGTGCCTAATGGCTAAACATATAGAAACACTTTTCAACGCAATGAAAATGTTAGATTCGATTCCTAATGGCTGTCGGGATTTATTTTTCTTCGTAGTATTCGGCAAAGTGGGTTTTCTTTCCTGAAGTTGCACAGCAGTACTATATTTTTCTTTCCTGAATGCTTTATACTTTATAAGATGAATCCTTCTGCTTGAGGCGAGGTTGTGCGAGAAGGGTCATAACGACCGTACATCGGCCATTATATCTCAGCGAGCACCTCTTCATTCGCTCCGGGTGACCGAATTAACGTCATCCAAAACGAAACCAGGAGATGGATCCCACATTTGCGAAAAGCATGCAATTCTGCAGATGACCTTAAGAGCAAAAGAAATGTGGAAACTAACAAATTTATAAGCCTTTTATTACCAAGCTCAACACAATTATTTTTTTTTAAAATCGAATAATAAATGTTATTGGTATGCTTGTTTTTTTCTCTTAATTACATAAATATGGATGTTTCTGTTTCTCAATAATCACAATAAATTAATGCAAGTTGTTTATGATTAAACTGTGAAACGAAATGGGAATAAGTTAAAATTAATTAATATAAAGCAAATTAGAAAGTCTTTTTCATTTCTCGTGTTTACTTTTAAGTAATTAAATGTTTGAAACTTTTATGTTAGCAGAATTGCATGAGGATTTGCTGTATTTTTTCGTTTATAAAAGCTTCAATTTCAACAATATATATATATATATATATTATTCTCCTTTTTATATTTAAGCTTATATCTCAGTTTTTCTTCCTAAATTAAAAGCCTCTCGTCCTCAAATAAAGTACTGAACTGCGAAAAATATAGGATCGCATGATCCTCTTCCACAGGAATTAAGTTAAAGCCAGAAAAGTCCGATGTTCGTTCGCCCTTAATCACGGGAAGTAAATCACGGAAGGATGAGTGAATCCGTCTAAATTACTAATAAAAATCCCGATTTTCCCGCTTCTCTTCACAGCACACCATCATGCTGTAACCATTTCTTCCTAATTAATGAGATATAATTAATTATGTAAAACTGTTGATCCTTTGTTGTTTTTCAAAAAGAAATTTCTAAAACGAAGTGCTTAGAGATTTTATTATCTATTATTAAATAGATTCTTCTCTTTAATGATTGTTTTTCTGTTTTTTAGTATGAATACAAATCCATCTGACTTTAAAATGTAGCTTTTCAAATTAATTGAACCGCGTTTTTATTTCTAATCTTAAACACATGTTTGTATATGCATTAATGAAATCCATAAATTTGTTCTATTTCTGTAATATCCCTGTTTTTACATTTATCAGTTTAATTAGATAATCAAAAGTATAATGAATATATGAATCCACGAGGGGTGAGGTGCAAATGGGGCTGAAATCCCTCAAAAATTAAGAAAAAGAAAAAATGAGAGAAAAAACGAGAAGAAACTCTTTATTAAGCGTTTGTATCTCATTATTTTGCAAAGTGATCTGTGAAACAATTTATTTTTAAATAGGCCTATATCTGAATGGGCTCTTTACAAACCTTAGCCTCCCCCACCCAACCCTTAACCCTGGGTATGCCACTGGGTATGGATCAATTTTTAAACATAGAAAAGAATTTAAAATCTTTAAGAATTTAATAATGAAACATTTACATCTACAATGAAAGCAATTTTTCATTTTAATTAATAAACAGCAAAAGTCTACCGAAGGAATACAGAAATTCGATTTCAATGTATGCTAACTTTTATTTTGTAAATAACTTCTATTTCAAAGTAAACTTCCTGTATAGCTTCCGGAAGGATGCTCAAAAAAAGCCAATTTACGTTTTCAGTATGAATTTATTTTTATGGAACAAATTTAAAAAAGAAAACAAGACATTCTCACAAGACAGAAATAATCTAAATTAATTGATTTTTACCTGCCTGAAACTTCTTTGTAATATCCTTACATTGCACTGAAATTTCTGTAGACTGCACTGATATTTGCAGAAATAAGCGTAAGTTCCCTTGTTCAAGGTCTTATTTTATTTCTTTTTTTTAAGATTTGAGTAGTTACTTTCTCTAAATCGTTCTTATATTTAAACTAGGCAACCACCACCACCTGACTCCCCCTGTAAATATAAGATAATCCAAGAAGAATCGATTCTAAGCGGTTATAGCAAAAGGTGATATTTTATTCGTTTTTGAATGAACTCATTATTTGATAACGCGCGAACAAATAAAACAAACGTAGGATTCGAAATTGGGGGACCAGCAGTAGTCCAATGGTAAGCGTTCCTACTGCGAGGACAAAGGTCCTTGGTTCGAATCCCATCCAAGGCGAAAAAAAAAAAAAAAGAAAAATTTATAATCTGACTTTTTCAACAAGGGAAACTAATAATTAACAATTGCTCCGTCAGAGAAATTAAGGATTTTTAATGATATAGATTATTAACTCTTCAGTGTACAGGGTGACCCAAATGTAGGTTTACAGTTCAATTATCATATACATGTAGGCAATTGATTTCAAAATATAAGCATTTTGTAAGCATTAAACATCAACTATTTACTCTCTCTGTTGTTCTTAAACATTACAACATTCTTCCAAGCTTTTCAGGACACTCCGACACACAGTACGACATAAAGTTCGATTTTTATCAATTTCTATAAATACATCATGAATGTCGGTCCAACAACACCTTCGCTTGATAACGCACCCCAAACTGTAACACCAGGTTGGTTTAATTCTGTTTCTGTGGTCAAATGGGGATTTTCAGCAGCCTAGTATACACATTTACGCCTGTTCACATGGCCAGATAATTTGAAGCAAGCCTCATCACACCAGATGATCTTATCGAAAGAGTCCGATTGTTCTCCAGCAAATTACTGACGCATCATTTCGCAAAATTAAAACCAGAGATCTGAGTGGTCCTTCAGAAGACCATGTACTAGTCGTGATCGGTAAGGTTTTAATTTTAATTTATGCATTAAGCGTTGAAATGATGTTCTTGATATGATTAGTTCTGCAGACGCACGACGAGTGGATTTCCTTGGACTAGTTCACATATGTCATAGCCACTAACATTTCATTTTCCTCAGTAACAGAAGTCTTGGGACGTCCAGATTTCGGTGCATTACTCACTGAACCAGTTTCACCAAATTTCTTCCTTTCGCGATAAATTGTTTGGCGTGACGGTGGAGATGTTTGAAAACCTTCTTGCCATGCTGTACGTACTTTCTCGGCATTTTCAGACTTCCAATATCCGTTTGCTTCAAAATCTGTTTCCTTTGTTCTTCAATGAGATTGATTGCCATCACATAGGGAATAATAAAATTTATAAAATAAAAGGTCTGCTTAACGAAAAATTTACTAATAATTAACTGTAAACCTACTTTTGGGCCACTCTGTACACATAGATAAACATTTTGATTTTTCAAAGGACTTTTGGTTTTTCTTTTCTTTTTTTTAAACAAAATTAAAAAAATAACAAGACCATGAGCATACTCTACTACTACTAAAGTTGCTAGTATTGGTACAAATCTCAAGAATTAACAATGGTCTTACATAATTGGAAGGAGAGAAATAGAAGAAGACGAATATTTCTCAGGCCAGACTTCAAACTCGGAATCAAGGAAGTTCGCAAAGTCAGTAAATACTGCTTAGCTGTTTGATAACGCCCGATCTGCAAATATAGGAATGAACAAAATTTTTGAAATAGAATTTGGGACTTCCAATATTATTAATAGTAGTACTTTTACTATAAAACTCTTTTTATAGTAAAAATTACTGCATAGCTATTTGATGAAATCACTCTAAATAATAAATCTTCTAATAATAACTTGAAAATAGCAGCACTTTTTTTTTGTAATCGCTGCATCACAGAATTCTGATAGTTAAGATTCGATATTTTTAATTTTTTAGTTTAAATGCAGTGGGAGATTATTGTAATCACCCAGAGGATAGAACATGTTTGTATGTTTCAAACCTTGGGTTTCCCCAGCAAAAACAATATGGCGGGTCAAGTACCAAAACACATATTGCCAAATGTAAAGACGTGTGCAAGAATGACTAGGGATGTGTGGTTGTATCCATAAATTTCCTAACTATGCGTGTTGTGTTGAGTACCACAGCCTTCTGCAGTTGTGCATAAATGTTTTTGTGAAGTCCTAGTGCGCTGAGAATGAGGTGCAATGCGTGAGGTACTAGACCAGTGGCGCACAAGACGATGGGTACAACACATACTCGGTCCTGCCTCCACTGCTTCTGGAGCTCGTGTGCTAGATCGGTGTATTTACTGATCTTGTCTGCGTGAGTTTTCAGCATGTTCTTGCTGATATTGATGCTGCAATATCAATGAGATAGGTCTGTTTATTGACCTTATCAACAAGTGTGATGTCAGGTCTGTTGTGATGTAGGGTTTTGTATTTGTGAATGGGGCGATCCCAGTACAGCTTATGTGAGGATGACTCTAAAACGCTTTATGGTATGTACTTGGAGTAGGGACCGTGTTTTTAATAAGTGAGAGTTTATGTGCTAGCTATTGATGAACAATCGACGCTACCTGATTGTGTCGGTGGAGGTAATAGTCCGGGAGAGAAGGGGAGAGTCTGATATTATGTGGTTGATCGTCTCATGCGTAGCGTGGCATTTCCTGCATCTGTCGATATGTATGTTTGCATCGTGTAGGATGTGTTTCTTGTTGTTGCGTGTGGGGATGACATGGTCCTGTATCGTGATCATGAACCCTTCGGTCTCCCCAAACAGCTCGCCACTTGTCAGCCATCTGTTGACGCTTCGATGTCGACATGAGGCTGGCTGAGTTCGTGCCATGAAGTTCCTTATGAGCCCATGATTCACGTAGCTGCTGAGTGTGGGTGTTAGAAGTGGTGAGTGTTAGAGAACAGTTTTCGAGGTCCAGGGGTGTGAGTTATTATTATTATTATTATCATGTAAATATTGCTACCGAACTTTTTGGCTGGGTTCGGTGGCGCTGGGGGATTGAATGCGACAAGAGCAAGTTTTAAAATAAAATCAGAGAATTTATTCAGTAAAGGTTAATGCTATCAATACAGATCTCACAAATGATGAACTGAGGAATCGATCGAGACTGGTGACTTCTCCTTTCGGGCCGGTCCTGTTTGCCTTCCACGTTCGGGCCGGTCCTGATGTCTTCCACGTTCGGGCCGGTCCTGTTGACTTCTATGTTCGGGCCGGTCCTGTTGGCTTCTCCGTTCGGGCCGGACCTGATGGCTTCTACGATCGGGCCGGTCCTGCTGACTTCTCCGTTCGGGCCGGTCCTGATGGCTTCTATGATCGGGCGGGTCCTGCTGGCTTCCACGTCGACTTCGGATTGACTTATCCGGAGTCCCTCTTCGGAGTGCGGGTGAGGACTATCTTTCCCGCAATTGGCTTCTCTTCTTCGGCTTCGGTTTGCTTTTACCGGAGTCCCTCTTCGGAGTGCGGGTGAGGGCTATCGTCCCCGCAATTGGCTTCACTTCCTCGGCTACGGTTTGCTTTTACCGGAGTCCCTCTTCGGAGTGCGGGTGAGGGCTATCGTCCCCGCAATTGCTTCACTTCCTCGGCTACGGTTTGCTTTTACCGGAGTCCCTCTTCTGAATGCGGGTGAGGGCTATCGTCCCCGCAATTGGCTTCACTTCCTCGGCTACGGTTTGCTTCTACCGGAGTCCCTCTTCTGAGTGCGGGTGAGGGCTATCTTCCCCGCAATTGGCTTCTAATTTCTCCGAGATTGGAGAACCTGTTGTGGCCTCTGCCACCCGACTGAACGTCAGACTTCCTTCTAAATTTCGGAACTGGACATAGCGTTGTGGCTCCTGCCACCCGACCCACTGTCAGACTGTCCTTGCTTATCTCCGGGGCTGGAGATAGTGTTGTGGCTCCTGCCACCCGACCCACTGTCAGACTGTCCTTGCTTATCTCCGGGGCTGGAGATACTGTTGTGGCCTCTGCCATCTGGCTGACTGTCCTTCCACAGCTCTGCTGCTGGTTTTAAGGCCGTCAGCTGCCTCGTTCCAACCTCCGGTCTGGTTAACTTCGAACAGGGGAGCCGGGTTGGACGAGGCGATTCTGGACGCGGGGGAGTGACCAAATCGAACGGTAACAATATTTCAAACCTTGGGTTTCCTCAGCAAAGACAGCGGATCAATGACCAGCGCACATATTGCCAAGGGTAAAAAAGTATACAAGAATGGTTTGGTTGTGTGGGTTGTGTCCATAAATTTCCTATCTATGCATGTTGTGTTGAGTACCACAGCCTTCTCGAGTTATGCATAAATGTTTTTCTGAAGTCCTGGTGTGCTGAGGCTTTGATGCAGTG
>JAFIDM010002131.1:37834015-37854815 GCA_023159025.1 Thereuonema tuberculata
ATAACGAAGACACCCCTTGCTGTGATAATAGCATGAAAATGAAAAAGCAAGAATAAGAAACAGTACCTGATTAATTAAATTGCCTTTCTGATTCGATTATCGGGAAGGAATCGGGAACGACCGCTTCGTCCTACAGGGGACTCATCAGCCCGAAACGGCCCCTCCCGATTCCTTTCCAATAATCGAATCAGAAAGGCAATTTAATTAATCAGGTGCTGTTTCTTATTCTTGCTTTTTCATTTTAATGCTCCCTTGCTATCAACAAAATGTAAATTTTTAACGTTATTAGTATTTTAAAAAAACCGTTCTACATGCCTGTGAAAGTTTCATCAAAATCGAAAAATATCGTAAGAAGATACGACGAATTGAAAATAAAGTTATTTAAACAGTGAAATCCATATTCATAAAAATATCTTTAAAAAAATAAAAGATATCTCTATTTCATAGAGATATAGGGATATACATTTAATGAAATACAATTTTATACTAAACAAAACTAAGTAAACCACATCAACATTTTGTGTTAATTGTAGGCCGCAATTAATCTTATAATTGATAAGTGAAATTTTGATTTCTTTTCTATTCAAAATCGCTTTTCTCTAATTCGTGGAATCTCCTCGAGGTTTTTAAATCATTTTTTCCTTCGCTGTTTGAGTATCTAAGGTAGTAAAGTGTTGCTGTATGGCCATAAACAATCTTTGGTACACCTCTTACCGAATGGTAAAAATAGCATTAAAATCGGTTTAAGGGCAGGAATATTTTGTGATTTCCGCTTCATATATATATAAATAGAGAGAGAGAGAGAGAGAGAGAAGATAGCAGATAAAGAAATATAAAAAAACTTTTATGAAGGAATTTCAATATTTATTTTCATAAAAAAGTAATATTTACAAAATATAATAGTGAGAGTTACTTAAAAAAAAATTGGAAAAAAAAGTTATTAAATGTAAGCAACGTATTATATGTACTGATCATACTTATTAATCAAATTTAGGATCTGTACATCTGCGTAATATTTTTTTTCTCCAAACATTGATATTAAGTTAATTTTAAAAGAAAAGGATATATTAATAAAAGTTCACAGTAATTATTGTCTTTCTGTACACAGCAGTTTTAAATGAAGAAGAATATTGGTTAACCATAATGTCCAAGAACGGAATACCGGTTTCAGTCCCTTTCTCAATATCAGAGTTGATATTGGGATGTATTTTTGCAATGATATCCTTTATGCCGTAAATGAATTGAGAGTCAGCACAGCATATGATGTCATTCGGATGTCTGTAGTTGATTGGAATGTGCACTGTTTCCCAATATTATATTATTGAGAAGGCGTACAGGCTCTAACTTTGATTAATAAAGTTATTAAATGTTCTCCAATTTATTCCTCTTCAACAACCTTGATGATTACTTATGCATACATGATTCCAAGAATTAATTAATTCATTGACGCCTAAATAATTATTTTCAAGATAAAGTTTAATAATGGTAAATGACATTAAAATATAGTCACTTGAATTATTATCCCTCTCTAGCTTGAAACAAAATACAATTAACTTTCTTTGTATCCTTTAAAATATTGCTTTACTGCTGCTTACTGTTCAAATAACTTTAATGACTACTTAAAAGTCTATAATGTTATCTTCTTCGGAACGTCGTCTTCAAGTCCAGGATCGCCAATCTGAAACTAAAACAGCTTTATTTAATAAATAATTTACCTTTGCTTCTTCGAAATATGATTTCGGCATAGTTGGGCTTTTTCTCTTTCCATCATTACAATAATATCCGCTGCAGCCCAAGGTTAGTTAACTTTTTTTCTAATTATTTTGCAGTTCACGGTCGGTTAATTATGTTGATTAACTTTTAACTGCACTTGAATCCTTTGGAATATATCGTGGATATAAATAAATCCCATTGCAGATGTTTCAATAGACTTTTTCACTGACATAAACCGCTGCTAACATCATCGGGATAGATTATTGAATACTGGGAAAACTTTAATATCATCTTCGTCTATTTAGAAAGAATAAATATCTTTAGTTTCCCGCAATATTTATGGAGACATACTATAATTCTGATAGACTTACTGATTTTAGACCTAATCAACACCTTCTACATCCATACAAAAATAAAGCTATAGTCGTATTGGATCTTTATTCCTTTGTACAAACTGCAGTGGAACCCCGCCATTCGGTCGCCTCGCTATTCGTACAACTCGTTATTCGTCCAACTTTTTCAAGTAAAATTGAACTCGCCTTTCGTACGCTTGCTCGCGATTTGGACAGCGTGACCTTGTTACTGGCCGCCCCATGCGGTCGCTTCAGTTCAGTCTCGTGCTAGCTTCCGTACGCTATGCATCATCCACGCAAGCTTCATGGAACTTTGTGATATCTTATTGTTATTTTTTGTTATTTTTATTGAAAATAGTGCAGCCATGGGTACAAAAAAGATTACTGATTCAACTAAGCCTAAAAGGAAAGCAGTGAGAACGACAATTGAATAGAAAAAAGAACTCGTTGCGAAGTTTGAAAGTGGAACTCGTGTCTCTGACCTGGCAACTCAATACGGCATGGCGAAATCAACCATATCGTCTATACTGAAAAAAGAAAGACATAATAAGAGAGGCCTATATATTTACTGTTTTCATAGTTTTTATGTATTTTACGATTAAAGTATTATTACAAAGGTTTAAATAAGCAATCATCTCTGGGTTCTGGAACGGATTAATTCAATTTCCATTATATCTTATGTGAAAAAATGATTCGCCATTTGTACAAATCGCCATTCGAACTGCCTCCTGGAACGGATTGTGTACGAATAGCGGGGTTCCACTGTATATGTCAGCTTTGTGATCTCTTACAGTAATGTAGTATCATATTAGTGTTTACTGATGCACTATTTCAATGTTTAATAGACAAAACTTTAATGAATATTTCATTCTAAGAAGGAAATTTTATTTATTCCTGGTAAGTTAATCTTTCAATATAAATTTCCACAAATGGCCTATATAATCTATATTGAGTCAAGCTTGAAAAGTACTAATAATCGTTTCCAGTTATTTTGGACCCTGCATTAAACGGAGCTACGGCAGCTCCTAAATTCCTCCTCAATGTGAAGCCTAATCTCCTATTTTTTAATGTTTTATTAATGTTTCTTTTAGTTAATTGGTTATTTTTTTTATTGCCCACTATTTACCGTGCCAAATATTATGGAAATCCTTACTGTAAATGTCAATTATCAAATATTTACGTAACCCACTCTATTGTTTGTGACCCTTACATCCAAGTTTGCCACATATGCAGACAAATCTTAAATCGGATTTACATGACACTTAACTGGAACCCTTGTGTGAGGTGAGGAAAAATTCGAGTTCTACTCTCACAGGAAGGAATTTCTTTAAAAAAATTTAAATATATACGGAGCCATTACGTTTCTTGTTATTTGATGTTTTTTTGCTGTTTTCTATTTATAATTTTTTATTTTTTTATATTTTTTTATATTTTTTTTTATTGAAATATTTTTTATTGCCATACAATGTGCCACACATTGAAATAAAAAAAAAAACAACAACAACAAAAGAAAAACAGGTAACAAGCTGGAATGAAATTAATTCTTCTTATCTCCAGATTTTGTATAAAAAAAAAAAAATTTCAACGATCGCCAAGAACGATACACTATATTTATTCCCTTCAGATAAATAAAAACCTTCGTATTATCAATGTATTCCATTGATTTGAATTAGCAAACTTGGAAAGAAAACATTTTAAACCAAACTTTTCTGTAATGGAGAATATGTAATTATGTTTTGCATTTTCAGAACCCTTGTTTTTATTCGGAGATTCACAAGACGGAGTTGCCGAGGCAACAAAGTTACTTAGAGGATTTTAAAGATTTGAGGGATTTTGGAGCAAACGTCTGTATCAAAGTTCGTGACTAACTTCATAAAGAAAAGATTAAAGATTGAAGCTATTTTACCAAAACTGTTCTTGTTTTCAAATTTGAAACATTCCAACATAAGTTGTTGTTTTTTTAAAATTGTATTTTGATTTAGTAAAGTGGAAGTTAGAATAAAGGTTATTAAAAAATAAAACTTTAGTTGTTGTGAGGATAAAAGTAAGCTAACATTCATAAAAAAGAAAAGAAATAAGTTCTGCGAATAATTTTAAGTTAAACAAGAAGATTTTGGAAACACTTAAAGTTATTTTCATTAATTTTTTTTTGGTAAATTTTTATAATAGCTAAAACGATACAAATGAAGCACTAATATTTATTTTAAGTTATATTATCTGTTTAATAAATGTTTCATTTTTTTTTATCTTCAAAAAGTAGTAATTAAATTCGCATTAGTTGATAATTGCTTCAATCTTATTCCTTTTACTCATATTACAGCGCACCGAAATTAAAGGATTGTTAAACAGATTAATGATCATTCCTACATAATATTGCTTCATTTGTAACACTTTTCTGTTAGAATTTTGGTCACCTTTAATTTTTACGACAGGGACAAAAGTTATATCGTTTGCTGCCCTTAAGTACGTATGTCAAGTTTCAAGAAGTGTCGCCTAGCGGTTCATAAGTTATTAAAAGAGGACATATATGCTCGACAAACATATCTAGAACAGTTGATTTGATAAGCCTCTTTTTCCTAGAAAGTAACAAATAACCGATTTTTGAAAATTTCTCTTCATTCTTATAAATTCATTACATTATCTTAAAATCAGATTCGACTTTCTATGTCTTTCTGTGTCGTTTCTATGTCTTTTCAAAATGCAGTTCAGTTAGGCAGGGTGTTTTTTAAAACATCAGTGACAGGTTCTACAAAGAATCATGAATAAAATGCCCAATAAACATAAAACTTCTTATTAAATTTGCTGTTACCTCTTCACTCCTTGGCGATATTTCGTCTTATTTTCTCAAAGACTTAATCATATCTTTATTTTCCCTCAATATTTATGGAGACGTAATATAATTCCGATAGACTTACTCATTTTAGACCTAATCAACACCTTCTACATCAATACAAAAATAAAGCTATAGTCGTATTAGATATTAGATATTTTTACATTAGATATATGTTGTATTAATGCGCCCGTAATACTGTATGTAACCGATGCGTACAGTTATGATATTGCATAGTTGTATAACATTCCAAAGATTACAATGAAAAACACTTTTTGTACATATGAATGAACTTAACACTATAAACAACGATCACAACTAATGTAGAAATAAGTGTTCAACTAAGACTCCACCAGCAAAAGGCATCAAAGTAATGTTTAAAAAATCACCAGACATGGGATAGTGATGTTTAATTCACTGAATAATTCCTATGTGTTCCGAATTATCTGAAAATCAGTATCTATCCTTTGTTCTAGTTATGCAATCATAAAACCGTCCGATTGATTAACATATTTTTTCAATAATAGCCACAAAGTTAACAACATCACTCCGATCAATCCTGTGTTGTGGAAAGTGATAGTTGAAGAAAGCAAGGACAGCATGATGAAAACAAGCCGAGACTCCGTCGTGCATGAACTATAAATAGGCTCTAATTCAAGGTTAATGTCTTCCAACATTCGATTTGGTGACTTTGAAGGAAATCAAGAGACACTTTTTCAGAAAACGGTGAATCCAAAATACCGAATCACATGTCTAAAGAACACTACTGTTCATGTTTTGTTTGGACAATTCCATGTGAGTTTTAATTCATGATATCATTTTCGGAAAATTAACTTCATTAGTGAATCAAATTACATTTGAAAGTTAATTGTAATTTGATTCACTAACAACAGAACGACAGAAACCAACAACAGAACGTTGTCCCTGATTTCGATGACCCATAGCCGTCGATCTATAGCAACAAATATTGTGTGGTATGCATCCCATTGGAAAATATTATTTGATATAGCCGACGACTGAACCATGAACCAGTCCATCATCAAATGCGTGACTGTTATTTCAGAAAACGAATTTAAAACGAATAGATAGCATTTTTTTTCCTTTTAGATTTAATAAAGTCTTATATATGTAACGTGATTATAGTTAATGAATGGAAACCATTGATGTATTTATTCAAAATACAAACTACAAAGTAAATCAAGTCAACTACAAACGTCAAGTAAGCTAGAAACTAAAATTTAACATTAAAACAAAACAAAAAATGAAAGTTTAAATCTCACAAATACCGTATATTTCGGCAGATAAGACGAGGTATAAATTTTCGTCAAATTTTTATAGTTTCAGCCTATATCTACCCTAAAAGACGACCCCCAAACTATGAACGGCCTATGAATTCAGTTTAAATCAGCGATCATCATTTTGATAATAATACTGTATAGCGTATGCAGAATCCCACGGTAGCAATGCCCGGCTATTCCTTTCAAGTAGATTTCCAGTAGGCACGCCGGCCAGTAAACGCTACTGCGCATGAGCAGAACGCGTCAGGGTCAGGAATGGAAAGGAAAAAGGAACCTGTGAATCGTGTGAATAGTGACGTAGAAACACATGGAAGCACGTGCTTTTAAATACATTGATTTGAAGTGAGTGTTTTGTTTTAAATTATAATGATTTTAATTTATATAAATTTCAATCTTATTTTTTTTGTATATATCGTATAAGACGACCCCGGATTTTGGGGGCCTCTTTTAATGATTCAACTATCGTCTTATCTGCCGAAATATACGGTACATCCTATACAATATTTACAATTCTAAACATTTCTCTGCATACGATATTCACGGTTTTACTTTTTGAAATATTCCCCTTATCTAAAATAATTCTTATGAGTTTGTCCATGCAACAATATTCCTGTTGCCTCGCAATGCGACATTCAAATGTTGCGAACGTATGCGCGCACACACACACACATACAAAAGCTTGTTTTTAATAATACAGATTTTAAGAACATTCACAAAGGCTATGCATGGATATGCAAGGTTGACTGATTGATCAACTGGCGGTTGGGATATTGTTGTTGATCAGCTGAGACAGTTTGATACCTTCAAGATGGCGACGAACACATGGCGTGTGATCATTAGAGGTAGCTTTTCTCGTTTCGCTGTTTGATCATGTAGTGTGGACCTGCAGTCTCTACATAATTGCCTATTCTCGTCCATTAAGTATTTTTTGCGTAGCCTACAATTTTTATCAATCGTTCATTGTTCTCCTCGTCTTTCTAAATTGTTATTAAAACGGAAATTAACCAAAGTCCACAATCCAATGATACACAGTAGCTTTAGCCGTTTTGAGCCTCAACTGAAGCGTTCGGATGCTGAAGTGGAAGTGGCATCAACTCTGACGTTAGCAGCTAAACCGTCCACCGTCCACCGTCAACCATGAGTTTTAACAAACCCGAACACAACCATTAAACTTTGATGAAAGCTGGCAACAATGAATACCCCCTGCGTGAGCATGGACGCTGACTTTAAACAAAACAAAACAATTACATAACATATTCTTTACCTTCAAATAGTTATCAAATAGTTACAGTGCTCACTACGATATTAAGAAAGCGATGCGTTTCTGACCCTTTGTTTGTGAGACATTTTTTTATTGATTTTTATTTGCAAAAATTATGACTGATGTTTGTTGGTCCATTTAACAAATATCCTGTGTATTTAGGTCGAAACAACAAAGGATTGTTAGGGAATTTCTGCCACTGTCACTGACACTTTGTCTTGCCTGAAGATATCTCTTAATACTATCAACGAAAAGTAATATGTCTGGTCCAAAACTGATGACGATCCTCAATGATGATCAGAGTTGAAAGGTTTGTCGAAACTACTTAATTGTGACAAGAGTAATTAATGAATTGTGAAAGCAGAATGACTGTAGCAACATTAATCACTGAGCTGTCACCAAAACACGGATCATTATTGGTTTTTAAGGAGAAACGATCTCGTCACTGTACGCCGCAATTAGGAAAACAAGACACCGTTAAGATACTAAGGATGGCCGATAGCTATTCACTGCAATGGACAGTTTTAAAGCAGTCTATTGCTTAGATACTGAGTTAGTTATATTTCAAAGCAACTGCCATTTTGTATGGTTTCATGTTTTGTAATCACTTTTTTTATAATTATGAATGAGGACCTATTTTTATGATGAAGTAAAAAAATGAAAATATAAATTTAAATTAGAAAGTAAAGCTTTAAATTCTTTAATTCCTCTTATTTAACTTACATTTTAAGTTAGCAAGCAAAATGAGCTAACTTCATTTTCTGTAGTAAATATTAGTTTCTATATCATTAGTAGTATACTAAAAAAAACTCCCTTTCAAAGTGATACTTTTTCTATTTCAAATGTATTTTTTTTCTAACATTTGCTGTGAGTCATTGTAAGTTAAACGACAGTAATTGCTTTGAATTATTATAACAGTGCAGCTTTAAAGAGAAAAATATAATTCTAAATTTTGTCTGGAAAGGCTAACAAGTTTTGGAAAGCTTGATTCTTTCCTTAATCCTTCAAAATTCTTTATTATTGTTCTTTGTTTTTTTGTTTTTTTTTATAAAGTTATGATTACTACGGCAACAAAAAGCCTACAAATTTAAAATATGAGGAATACTTACAGTAGATATCTTGCACCTTTTCTTGAAAAAGCTAATTAAATCCCCATTAATGTCAATTAAATTTAATCATAAAATACTATGTGTAATAGAGATATAAAAACGCACACAAATCATCACAAATTCACGCAATTTGAAGACAATTTTGCACCACTGAATGATGTTTTTTAATATGATAATATGAGTATGAAACCAATGTTTTAAATTTTTTATCAAATTATTTACAGAAGTTACAATTCTTTTTTGTGAATTCTGACAGTTTTCTCATTCGAAGTACGATTTTTTACAAAGATTTTTTTACCTTATGATAAAAATTATTGACTGTAATCAATAAAAATTGCTAACTTTTTATGCTGACTCAAAGGGCACAAATTATAATTTTGTAACTAAGAGTTTCCAAGATGGAGTTACAATTGTTTAAACAATTAAAACAATAATGTAGGTCCATTTTTAAAAATATATTTTTTTTTACAAGCAAAAGTCTAAATGAATAAAATAATAAGCCAATACACAAATTAAAATTTTAAAAACATCTAACACATTAAAACAACATGTTTAGATCAGCTAGCTGATCATTTTACAAGTAAAATTCCAATAAATACAATAGATTCCTGTGATTTAATTTTAAACTTTCATTCAGCTTGTTCATTTCCCTTCAAAATCAATATCGTCAATATGGCGGTCAGTAGAGCATTTACGATCTGTAGCTCTCATGATTTCTTTGAATCTGAAATTCTGAAAATTCATGATATCCTCCCTTTCGAATCAATAACCAAACCAATTCCTTGATAAACATACATTCTCAGCAATTCGAAATATTTATAACCCTCCAGTTAAATTACTTAATCAAAACACAATATACGTTTCTATCTCTTATCGGAATCCTACGTTTTCATCTCTACGTCAGATTCTGCGCCCATACAAAATTTGTTTAACTTTTTCCATCAGGGTTAATATCGGCTATTAACATATAAAACTAGAAAAAGGTATTGTACATTCCCAAAGGTGTTGTACATTCCCAAATGTGTTTTACATCCATGCTATTCGATGTTATGAATCTGGCTGCAGATATATTGGAGAAACCCGCCAGCAGATCCGTAAACGTATTACTCAGCATGCTTACGTCCTCCTTTAGGAGATTTTAATTATTTTATGGTTACGCATGTCAGAGATACAGGACACAGACTTGACTTCCAAAATTCTTTGATATTGGCGCATAATCTAATGACCTTTTAGGCAAATGTAAGGAGTCGCTGATTCTCCGACCCCAGATGCTATAATGACTTCATTTCTGTCAAATCAATACATTTTTAAGGGTTCTGAGAAAAAAGAAAGGGGTTGAGATGATGATTCGGTTTAATTTTGCAATTTCGTTGAGCCCTAATCCCTCCCCACCGCCCACCCGTTTTAGTTTCCTACAGATTCCTGTTCTTGCTTCCTGTAATAACCACAACAGTTCCTGGCTTCGCATGTTCCGAGATTCAAGTTTTGAGGTTCCAGGTGTCCTCTGCAATCGTCAGTTTGAGGTTCCGTCATTGCGTGCATCTTCACTCGGCCCTTCCGATCCTGTTTCTTTGTTTCCAGGATTGCAGTTTATGGTGTTCGCCGGCATTTGCATCACCTGATTACTGCCTCTTTTTTATCTGTTTATTCCTGTAACTTAAAGCGCCTCTATGTATTGAAATTTTACTTGTAAATGATCAGCTAGGTGATCGAAACATGTTCTTTTAATCTACTAAATGTTTTTTTAAATTTTAATTTGTGTGTTGGCTTTTTATTTCATTCAATTAATTTACAGTTTAAATTTATTTATTATTACCTGTCAGCCTGTGTTTTTAGTGAATTTTATTTCAAAGATGCGAAATGGAGTGCCTACATTGGATAACAAAATGCATAAATACAAATAGTATTACCAAAAAAATAGCGGCGATAAAAGCTATTATTTATTTTTCAATCTGCAATGTAGAAAAGCTGATCTTATTTCTACTCCTACGAAGATTAAGACGGAAGCAGATTCTACGTCGATTAGGAGGCTCCTGCAAAAGATTTGAAGTAAATTAATTCCAAATCCGCATTTTATTATAACAACCACAGGAAACTAAAACAACATAGTTGGCAAAGAAAACCTATGACATGCTGTATTCGATTGTACCCCAGAAACAATATGTGGCAGACTCATTTTCTCGGCCATGGTTTTTCAAAATACTTTTGTTGCTATTTCAAGAACTCATATTAAAATTCAGTATGTATTAATTCAGTATGTAATATTTACAAAATTCAGTATGTAAAGATGCCATTTAACTTTTATTCGTGCAATAGTTATTAATTTAGCCAACACTGACCTCACCTCCGTACAAACATAAGTGATTGGAAGAGGTCTCAAGTTCTGAATGCCGGTGGCGGTGAATTCTCAGAACGGTGTTGCCAATATAGATGTTCTAGGAAAACGCTTAAAATGCGAAAAGTAGAATGTTGCTTGTCCTTCAATGTACATGTCCAATTACGTGAAAATTCGTATAGGATTTTAGAATTTAATTGATCGGGGAGGGGTTGGATGATTGGCGGATGACACTGACTGACTCATTTTGATAATTCTCTAAGTAGGCTAAAAATTTCTGACTTGCTAATTGGTGCCTTGAATTTTAATTCAATTTCATTCCATATCCTTTCTGAGGAAAAGAAAATAAAGACATTCTTACAGTTCTGCTAAGTCGAAATGTCGGTAATAAAGATAAATTAATGTTTCAATATAGAAATCAATTGGTAGGGTTTTATAATGTCAGATTAAGCGAAACTACAAAAGAAAACAAAAGAAAACCCTGGGTAAACTGTTGTCATATTATACCTGAAACCATAGCGACCCCGTACATGTTGTATTTTCCACCACTTTTTGTAAGACAGAAGTGATCACAGACTGGAACTCGTATTTTTCCTTCTGTACAATTAATAAGGATTCCAATAAGATAGCATTCATGTTTGCTTGACTTGTAATTTGGCCTAATGCGCATTAATTACATAGAATATGATTCATCAGAATTAAATTAAAATTCATGCAATACATTGAAAAAAAGTTTCAAGAACATATGATTTCTATTAGTAGATGTAGTAATACTAATAGCACCTGAAATATATATCTGATTTTACACAAGCATTAGTTAGTTATTTTATAATGAAAAAGAAGATAATCATTAAAAGACAATTTTTATTGTGTCGTGGATAATCAGCATACATAAGTACTATTCATAGTGATTTTTTTTCTTTAAATAGTTTTATCAAAATTGTTAGTAAATTTACTGAAAATAACAACAACCTATATTTAATTCCTTGTACAACAAAACATACTATTTACAGTATAAAACTCCATGAAGTGAAATTGGGTTTTGTAACCATGCAATAGATACACTACCAGGAATTGTAGTAGTAGTAATTATTTATACTACGGTTACTATTATCCTGTTGAGTACGTTGCTTGTAATGTGGGAATTTTTAACTGATGTTTCAAGTTCTTATAGAATAATATTAAATCACCAGTGGCGTACAATGATACTTTAACTTTAATTTGTTTTCATTATCAGACATAACATTTCATATAAATGATGAACAAAATTGATAAAATTGAAATTACATTGAGAGGTTGGAGTTTGTCAAGTAATAAATATAATATTAAAACAATATTATAATTTGGATTGATTGGATAAGAAAGTTTTGTACCTTTCTGAAGCTTATTTTTCCTCGAGTCATCTCTTTCTTATAAGAAATCTTAACTAGCTTATTCTGTGCAGTCATAATCAAATTCTGAAACCTTGTGATATCACTAACATTTATACGACTTCAGACGATAATAAGAACGATAATAAGATAATTGTAAGTTAACTAATTAGTTTCAAACTTATTTGCTAAACTATTTGCTTCGTTTTCATTTTTTTTTTCTCAAAATGGAAGCTGTTGTTCGAAGATGAAGTTTTTGATGAGTGATGACCTAAATTACAGATTTTACCCAATGAGTTTCCTTCAAGTTCAAACAATACTGGCCTAAGTAATCTGTTGCTAATGGTCAAAATGTAATTACTTATTCGATTTGCAATCATACTAAAATTAATGCTCAGTTTATAATTAATATTAAATTATCAAAGGACATTTATATATTAATTGTAAACAGTAATAATTTTAGTAAGAATGTAAACAGAATAAGAAACTAATCCTTTTAGCTATTAGAAACAGATTTCTTTATTTTATGTATTTTTTTTTATCACTTGCAAAACAAAATACTCCGGAGACGGTGGTAGTTCGTCAAATAGGTGCACACATGTTCCATTTAATTAGCTTTTAATCCTAACATAATTAAAAACTTAAATCATTACGAAGGTGGATATTAATTTGCATTTGCACCCAATCAATATTTAAGGCTTTTTTTTTCTTATCAAAAAAATGGCTTTTTGATCAAGTGGAGAAGATGTTGGTAGTAAATATTATTAATAGGCCTATTACTAGAGATATTAACCTGACGCGTTAAAGAATTAAGAGGTCTTGTAAAAGGGAAAACTTCTACTTTCCAGAAATGCTATAATTTAGAATAATTGGTTTATCTTGAAAACACTGAAAAACAGATTTGAATTAGTACTAGCCTAATTCAAATTGGAGATATCAAAGTTTAGAGAAAGAATATCACAAACTTTTATTTAAGATTTTGCAAGAGCCAGTCGTTTTTTAGGCCTAATGTAGCGAAGTTTAATAATTATCACCGAAGAGAGAAAGAAACATCCAAGTCCAAACCGAGATTGAAACCCATTTTCATGTGTCTCAGTCAGATGGCAGGTCATCGTTTTGATCACTCAGCTATGGCTATCACCTAGTTGATCAATTATAATAGTAGTAGATAATAATAAGACAAAACTTTCATGATCGTTTGTTAAGTTACGCATCCACAAACTGAAATTTTTTCTATAGTCAAGAAAAGGTGTGTGTTTTAATAAAAAAAATTATAAAAAAATAACTTTTATTTAAAATTTATTAAAAACTGTTTGTTAAATATTAGATATCTTGATATTAAAAAGCCTGTGAGAATTAAAAAATAAAGCATTTTTATGTAGAAATTTGTTCAAACCAATCTCTAAATTTGAAATAAAAATTATGAACAGTTGCTGTATGGAAAAAGTGAGATTCCTTACAATTTAGTTAAAGAACAACATTAAATATCAATTCATAACGAACTTACTTCTTTTTTATCTTCGATGATAATTTTCTCTCCTTCATTGTCGTCATGTAGTTTGGTAATTTATAGAAGCATCTATAATGTTATCATTACACTGTTTTGATTTGGGTTTTGCTTGCTTTATCTCAAACGTTTGTTTTAGGAAACTTATTTATTTTTAGCTCATTAAGTATTTTCTCAAGCAAAAAAAAAATGGTCGTACTTTGGACGAAATTCTAATAATTCCATCTCTTAGGGCCCAGTATCTCGAATTCAAAAGCAGATGTCGCTTAGGGCGAAAGACTTAAACTGAATAAAATTTACAAATTTGTCTTATTTGATCGTTTGAATTATAAGAAAATATTATAATTCAAGTGTACATAGAACAAAATCTTGAAATTTATATCTTATACTTTCTAAATATAAATTTATTCATTATTTTTCTTATTAATAAACATGCATTTAGCTTAAATAATAAATATTGCATATTTCTTATCTTTAAGAATTATGAATTCACAATGAAATGAAACTAAGACATTAACTAAGAATTAACTAACTGTCATTAGTCAATTCCTGTTATAAATATTTTCTTTCATTTCGTACGTCTTTAAGCATAATGTTTCATTGCAAATAATCTGCTTATTTATTATTTACTATAGGCAATGTTAATTTTATAATATATTTAGAAGTTCAAACACTGATAAGGATGTAATAAACAAGAAATTTTATCACAATAGAAACACCGATTTTATAGAATTATTAAACTAAACTAAAAGAAATATTAAAAGTCAGATATTTTTATATAAAAGTTAATCTCAATTAAAGCACTGTAGTGTATCATTCTCAAAATATAAAATCTGCTTTATACAAAGCTTAAACCATAACATAGGTTTCAAACAATTTGAAGTTAACTGCAGAGACTAAAATGAATAGGAACAGCAATACAAAAACAGAATTAACTAAATAAAAGAGGTTTTCAAAAATTAACAGATTATAATCGCATCTTTTCATGAAAATGGGGAGTATAGGGCATTTCAAAATGTAAGAAACAAATATAAATATGACTATAAAATTTGCCTAATGTATAAGATAAATAAAGTAATTCTATTTGAATAATTTAATTTAATAATAATGTAAATTGTACAGCTAAGAAAGTTAGTATGGCATCTGTTGTTCTAAATAACATTAATATCAACTCTTCCTATTATAGTGCTGTATGAACTCCAATACTTCGTCGAAACTGGCATTCTAGATTCAATCTGATTTAGTACGACAGTTTGATTCTATTATGGTACGGTGAGTGAAACTGCTGTCTCCAGGTCTATTGATGACTGGGTTCCTCCAAGCTCTACTTAGTGCTGGACCTTGGCAGAACCTTGAACAGCCGCCTACTCATCGATAACACTTCAGTGGCTAAGGTGCTTGTGCAGAGATTTGAAATAGCACTTTTCAACAGGATAATCTGATCTTTAGCGGTGCCCATTCTGCAAAATGTTTCATGTTACACATGGTTTAGAATTTCGTTTCTAAGCGGCCAAAATTTTTGCATGAACTATAGCAGATTAAACATTTATGAAAGCTGATAGCCCAAAGCCCCCACCATTACATTCTGAATAACCTTTTGGTTAATATATTACATGCTATAGTCAAAATAAAACCGACTTGAGTTAAGAAAAATTTAAAAGAATATTATTCCAGTATGACAAAGAACAGTTATTAATGAAAATTTGTGAAACAAAATATTGAAAATTGTTTTATATAATTAGTTTGCTCATAATGAACTTCACTTGTAATGAAATATTCTTAAAAAATTAGCAAACAAAATGTAAATGAAACTTAGGATGCATGATGGTCTACATGATTTCTTGGTAAAATGCATATAGTATGTATCGTATTTCTGTTAAGATATAATTGGACGAAACGGTGTCTGCAATTTGTTTTTTTTTTCTTTATCGAATCGTTCTTTGTTCTCAAGTTTCATGTCCAATGAAAAGTTCATTCATGAAACTAGTCAGGCTGCCATTCTTGTTCTGCCTCATTCAAATTCACGCCACGTGAAAGATTCGGAGATCACATAACTTGAATCTGTATAATTTCGTTTGCTGTATTAAAAGACAATGCGTGTTATCAATTTCACATGTTTGTACTTTCAATTTGTGTATATTTTTTGTATATATTAATTATCTAATATTAAACTTTCAATAAAAAGTAGTGTATATTTTAGTTAGTTGATAAAAGCTTGAGGACATAATCTAATCACTAAAGATAAATCTGATTGATTTCATTGAAACAATTTCCTTTCTTTTAAGTGGTTTGGTTTTTTTTTCTTATATTTTGAATTAATAGGTGATGTTTCATCTTTTAATTGATTTGCAGAAAGTGTTTAAGCTTCGTTTTACGCTAACACAAAGCAAATGATATCAATTTATTACGATTTAGGATGTCGAATCCATGAACCTCTCCAAAATTACCAATAGTTACTGAGGGATCTGAAGCGTAGAAAGGAGATTCAGAGAATTAGACTAATCACATATTCACTTATACTGTCAAAACAAATACAATGAAGATTATGATGTACTGTCTTAATATTGAGGTAATGTAATATAACATTAACATTTTCAAAAAATTAAAAATAGAAATTTTAACTACAAAATACAAAGTTTATCTGTCTTTATTTTTCTAACTTTCAAAATTTAAAAGTCCTATACTAATTTAATCCATACACCAGGTGATCCAAATTAAATAAGAAAAAACTATAGGAAAAAACTACTGGCCGAGTTACAACCAAATTTCGTACACATACGCTCCTTTGCGGTTTCGATTTCTGAAAAAAAATCAAATTTAAGGCCGCTAAGCCTGAATTGTGGCGCTGCTGTCCTTCTAATTTGCATATTGCCTAACTAATATTTCAATAGTGCAAACACACTTACAAATATTGGAAAGAAAAAAAGAGTTATCTTCCAATTACTTTATTGCTATCACATGTGGAATCACGATAACATCACATAAGCGGCTCGTCAGTGCCCACCATCACCTTGCTCCGCTGTGTAACAAACTCGACAGCAGAACCAACTCACATGTGTTCAGTTGTGTCACATGTTGCGAAATTCTGTCTTTTAACACAGCTAAGTTCGGAACATTGTCTTGATAAACGAGGCTTCCTAAGTAGTCCTACAGCTAAAAAATCATAAGGATTGGGTGATCTTGTCGAACGTGCCATGGGAAATGATCTGCTAATTACTCGGTCGTCCGAAAATGTTCGCTATAGTATGGCTTTCACGGCAACGTTATGTGAGGAGACTTGTGATATCAACACAATTCCACAGCTAAAGTGATGGAATTACAAAGCTCCCCAGCATATCGGCATATCCTGGAGCCAATCACAGGACATGTGACTCGCCAGGATGTGTTTTCTTCAAAGGGCAAATGATGAAGGATGCCGTGAAGCTCTACTAAACCGTTACCTTTGGTTAATGCAATGGAAATTGATGACGAACGTGTGGATTACTGTCAGATCAGATATGGCAGTTACGGGTGTTTGGAGCACCATTCAAACAGAAATAAGTCCCATCATCTGAAAACGAATGGAAGACAAATCATCATATTGTTATCAATACGTATCATATTGTTGACTATGGGATATTATGGAGGGGTAAAACCTCAATACAGAACTCAGCCACAGAACTCTCCACTACGATATGTGCAACTCCCGTGATAATGCACGTGCACTACTATTGCCATGTGCATTTCCGATTCTCTTCTCCATTACTGAAGTTGCAACTTTATCTGTTCTCTACAGTCCACTTGCCTTGCGACCTCGTCCGGTTTTTACTGCAAAAGTTCCTGTCTCTTCAAAACGAAAAATCATTTACCGAAGATTAGTAATCATCAGTGGACCTTTACGTAAACCTTTTAACTGCCGAAATGCCTTAAGTGCAGCAGAAACATTTCGTTGATAGAAGTTAAAATACATATAAGGTTAACCGATACGGTAAGGTAAGCTTCTTGACTCTGCGCTGGTCGTGGATTTGTGAAAAATATTTTGTGACTTTATAAGCGGAGATTGTTCGATTATGTCGCAATTCCAAATTGCGGGGATAATAGCACAACAATTCACCCTTAGCGACCAAAATTTGAACTAATTTTTTTTTTTCTTCAGAAATTGACACCGCATACTCAGGACAGTATGTGTACGAAATTTGGCTGCGATTCGCCCACTAGTTTTCCTTATCTCCTCTTTAATTTGGATATCATTTTAAAGGAAAAAATAGCCATCTTTACAACTTTCCAGACCCTTAGCAAATGATTAAGAAAGATGAGTTGTTAATTTTTAATTCCTTAAAAAATAAACTTGATAAGAATGTTGGTGAATCTCAAAATAAATAAGTTGTAACCGCTTAGCCCTTTGTCAATTGGATATAGGTTTCTTACTCTTGGGCTAAAGGAGGATGAAAGTAGGGCTGACCATTTGATCTCAACTAGCCCCGTTACTAGTGATCCTAAACTCACTATATATCTGTGGGTGATCACCTTTAATCATAGCCACATAAATAATCATAGCTAAAAAAAAATCATAGCTCCTACACCTTTAATCATTTTCTACTCAATTGTTAAAAAAAGAAAAAAAAAACCTTGACATTACGATATAATTTTTTTTTTAAATTGGGCCCTTTGCACTTCTACGAATGCATTTTAATATAGAGCTACATTTTGTAATTTGCTTTTAATTTTTATTTCCTTTTAAAGATATTAAATTATGTTTTCCGGTACTTTCATGCACACAAGATTATTTTTCTTTATTTTAGCATCAAAAAAAGTTATTAGTATAACTTGATGAGAATAAATCAAAAATAAATATACTGCCAAAAATAAATATAATGCCTGCAGTCACAATGTATGGAAGGAGCCCCAAATTTTAGTATGTTTTTTCCTCGGAAACTTCGGTTCTGGAAACTTTTCAATGTTTCTTTGGTCTAACATTTAGGAAAAAATTTGAAACATTGAAGAAAAAATTTGGAGAGTCTATCATAACCATGTTGTTTAGTTTGATATGTAACAATCCCGCTCACTGTTTATCAATATGAACATATACTGAATTCATGCCCCCAATGTATCTCAAATTCTGAAAAAAAAAATGAAAATAAAATTAAGTTGTCAGTAGTTGACTTTAATAAATGTTCCTTCATATCTTTGCCATATTTCAATTAATAAGCAGAAATTGAAAATATTTATTCAATATAAAAATTCTCATTGTCTAAAAAGAGATTCATATATCACATTTCATTAAGGCCAATATTCATGACTTGATGATGTAAATAGCCGACCTTTTACATCAGTAGTTTCAATAGATTTTGGTAAGAAATATGAATATCAAGTCCAAGAAAATTTTATTGTAAGCAATTTTTGATAATGATAGGCGAGGATTTTTAGATGAAGAAACATAATATTTGGGTCATCCATGAAATTCTTATTCTTTCTGCAGCAGATTTAGACTAATCTAGAGAAAGCGCTGAACAGTGACATGATAACTTTGATTTAAATTTAGAAACAGAATGAGAATAACTCCTGTCAAATTATTACTAGCCACCATCTAATTGTCAAAACTTAATATTTGCTAAATGATCCTCAATTCTCAAATTTGACGAAGTGTACAGATATAACTTCGAATAATCAGAAATCTCAAAAAATCATTTAATCTTGAATTAATCGTTTACGAAATGTACTGCAGTACATTTATCATTTCCATACGAAACTCTTTTTTTATTGAGTTTCTTCTGGAAAGAAAATCGATTGACTAAAATATATTTCGTTTGTCTTTGAATAAAGCTTGCACACCTGCCTTTCTTAGATACAAAAACATTTAATACACAAATCAATTACAAAGCTTTGTAATTAATTTGTGTATTAAATGTTTTGTATCTAAGAAAAGCAGGTGTGCTAGCTTTATTCAAAGCCAAACGACCAATATTCAGCGCACGTAAAATACTGCAATACATAAAATATATTTCGTAAACGATTAATTCAAGAATCAATGACTTTATTTATTGATTTTTGGTACATAAAATTGTCATCCGTTGCCAAAGAAAAAAAAAAAGAATTTCTATCAAATTTTTTTCAATGATCTTTTTCAGTTTCCCCCAAGAAACGGAAGGTTTTTATTAATTTTAACACAATCGCATGGTTAAATTAAATCTTTTCGGTGTGGTTTTCTTCCGAAAGTTATTAAAAAAAATTCTTAAAGAGTACACCTTGGAAATGATACGAAAACTTAAAGTAAATTCTTCCATCGGATTTCTAAAATGCTGGCGTAAGAAAACAAGATCAATTTATAACATTTTAAAGTGTTCTGTGTAAGATATATTGAAATCAACAGCAAACAGAGGAAGACAATTTAATCAAGTAAATAACGGACTACAAACATTCTCAACTTTAATATAACAATATCTTCTCAAATACCATTAAGCAAATAAGATTCAAATCAACAGGCACATGCTTGAAGGAGATTCACAATCCTAATTAAAGAGAAAGGAAACTTTATAACATGTTTTAACTAGATATTAAAAAAGAAAATAGAAGAAAGAGAAAAACACAAAAAAGAAAATAAGCATGCAAGCTGACTCCGGGATTCGAACCCAGGTGCCGACGTATCGGTGTCATGAAAGACCGCCGTCTAATCCACTAGATCAAGCCGGCACGGCATGTACCGGGCTTAATTATAAAGCATTAATTTTTTTCTTATCTTTTCCTGACTAAGTTTTAGGCTTCTGATAGGAAGCCTTATAATCCTGCTTTGTCCATCTATCTGTGGACAAGTATCATTAAAATCTCATTAAATTATCATTAAGAATAACAATCGCAACAATTGCGGTTTTTGCATTCGCAACAATCACATTTATAGTAATAAGGAAATTAAAGCAATAATTCAACATAAATTAATCAGAAACCGTTGCGAAGCATTGTGATTGGTTTACTAATCGCTATCCCTACATTGTTTTATAATTCAGGTTATTGGCTTCTGAATCATGCTTTTTCGTTACTTCTGATTTCT
>JAFIDM010002131.1:37887744-37917410 GCA_023159025.1 Thereuonema tuberculata
CTGATTCAAAGTACAAAATGTTCTAACTTATTTGAATTCTTCTGCAATAAATTAGCATAGCATAGAAATATAATAACAAATTAATCGCAAATAAAACTTCTTTACTAATAATGGCAATAAATTTATAGTTTGGTTAAAAAAAATCATTTTATGTTTGCACCTCTACCTAACAAGAACCATTGTATTTTTGAAAGTCAAGTTGAACTTAGCTATTCCAAGATTTTATTTTATTAAGACTTCATTGTTAATTTTTGGAAGGTCCGGAGGGACCTTAATAAATTGAATCCTAACAGCAGATTATAATATACATACATACATATCCTTTCCCGTTCCACCAACTGGGGGTCTAGGAATTAACTAAGCCTCTCCACCTCTCCCTGTTCTTCCAAGCCTCTTCTCTACATATTCTTTCCCATGGGATGCCTCTCTCTTCCAGGCTGTGCTTCACATCATCCAGCCATCGCTTACGCGGTCTCCCTCTTGGTCTCTTCCCTCCTTCTTTTAACTCATGCCAAACCTTAGGAGTCCTACCATCTTCCATTCTTTTCACGTGCCCGAACCACCTCAGCCTTCCCTCTTCCACCTTTTTCCTCAAACTTTTTACCCCCAACTCCTCCCGGATATCCTCATTTCTCATTCTATCTAATCGAGTCTTCCCTACTATACCTCTAAGAAACTTCATCTCCCCAGCTTGAAGTCTACTCCAGTCTCTAGCATTCATCACCCATGTCTCCGCTGCATAGGTGACTATAGGCACGTAATACATTTTATAGATTATTTCTTTTGCCTTCCTTGGGACTTTCTTATCCCATATCAGGTGTCTCACTCCCTGATATAGCTTTCCCCCTTTCTCCAACCGTCTTGTGATTTCATGCTCCACTCTACCATCACTTGTTATTTCGGTCCCTAGGTAAGTAAAACTATCTGTGATCTTCAATGCCCTATTGTTTATGTCCAACCCCTCCTCCAAGCGGTGGGAGACGGGCAACGGCATGAAGTAGGGGACTGCCTGTAGGGGTGAAGTACAGTGGGGACTTCGTGGGCCCCGGGACCGTTACGGTAGCTGTGAAGGCTCTACGGGAACCCCGAAAAGTGACGGCTGACGGGGCCATGGTGAAGCTACGATAGGCCTAGCAAGCCAGTAGTGGATTTTTGTTTGCTTTCAAAACAGGAACTAGCCTCGGAAAGGACAGATGCAGACGACGACCCGGAATGTACAAACGGACTACGAATTTTACAAATGGATTACGAAAGAGTGAGAATGGGAAAATGACAAATTTAAGATTATAATATAATAAAAAAAAATTCTTATTTCTTATTCAATTCATGTTGATATAAAAGAAGAATCTTTTAGATAATGTCTTTTATATTAATTCACACTGAAATTAGACATTAGGGAGCGTCCATTAATTACGTGAGCTCAAAAGGGGGGGGGGTTGGCAAAATCTCACTAAATCTCATTTAAAGGGGGGGGGGCAATGAAAATCTCAAATCAACTTCTTAATTCAGAGAATATACAGATTATAACGTACGATTACTACTACTCATCGCTTTTGATGAAAGATCAAACAATCCTTAACTACTGCTGCAAGACATGCGGCATCTACTTTGCTTCGCGTGTGAAGCTGCAGAAATACAGATCGGCAATGCAAGCAATCCCGCCAGCACCTGTGGTCAGGGTTCGACCAACGCGTGTGGTAACTCGTCGGCCTGAGGAGCTGCTGTGCGCCGTGGACGATAGGCTACGCGAGAGGATGTAGATACGTCTGATGACTGTCTTCCTATTCTACCAAAAGACATGGACGTCATGTGTCCAATCATTATAATAGAGGAAGCACATGAATGCCAATGGAACGAGTGAAGAATTAGGGAAGGTGGTATCGCAGCCAATTTTTTTACTTTTAATAAATTTAATTAAATTCGTTATAGTGCACCTTAGACGTCTAAAAGGTTTTCTCCTCTTCTTTCACAGAAAAAAACGTATTTCATAGAAGAAACTTTATTCATAAATGAAAACTAACGATTGCACATAAATAAACAAAATCATGCCTTTGAGTTTGTTCGAGAGTTGCTGTCAAGAGCAAGGATGGCTTCTTTTTCAAGGCCTTTCTGATCATCAGAGAGGGTGGATCGGGCTGATGAGTCCTAATAAGAACGAAACAACCGTTCCCGATTTCATCTGTTGACAAACTCAAAGGTGTGATTTTCTTTATTTATATTCAGTCGTTGATTTTCATTTATTTAATAATTTTTGCACGTTAAATTTATTTCTTGTAATTCTTTATTACATTAATTATTTATGATACAAATTCGCTTATGATAATAATCTACTAACAACATAAAATAATGCTTAATTTTATATATTTAAATGTGCTAATTATAGTACTCATTTTTAATTTGAAAATAAAATATCTTAATGGAAAATGAATTCTCTTTTTTTGTCTGAAAGAAAAACCTAACAAATCTTTATTTGTCACTTGCCATCTCTGAATAAAATGGAGTGTAGAGTGAGATCTATTTTGAAGCTGTGAATCAAAATATACTCGTATCTGACCAACTCCTGTTGACCTAGAGTATTATTTATAAACCGATACACCTTGATATCTAATATGTGTTTTTTATTGATTTTAACAATCGTATTTCACATTTATTTTTGTTTTTGTAAATTTGAATGCAAAAATATCTCTAAAGAATACACAGAAAAAAAGTGAAGTTAATAATACAATGAATGTACAGTGAAGAAAGCAACGATCTATTATACAAATCGATCTGTATTGTTTTAATATATTAAATATTTTAATATATTAATTTCAGTGGCATGTGCTTGTTTATGTTAATTAAGTTCATGAAATTATACCCTCACGTAAAATAGTTAGTTTTTAATAAATTTTTTAATTAAGGGGCTTTCTTTTCTCCTAAAATAGTTACTTTTTATTCTTCAAAAGAAATCAAAGAAAGCCTTAAAAAATACAAAGTGGCAAATTAATTACCAACAAAAAACCACAACAAATAAAATGTTTTAAAGAAGCAAAACAAACGGCTTTTTGTTTTTAATTTATTTGTCACTTGTTTCCCAAATTTGAGGGCCACATTATTAAAACCTGTTAAGCAACAGGTAATTTTCTTTTCAAGTTTGTTTGTGTCGGAGCCCACAGTCGGGAACCAGAATGGATTCCACTTACTCTTCCAGCCTTCAAAGCTTGCCATCGAAATGGTAAGTTTGGCTGAAGAATCGTAAAGATGATGAAACGTTCGTCTCAAACTCCACTTCGTTGACAATTTTTTGGTATAAATTTTGTTTTGTTTTGCTTTCTTTGTGTGCATGATGGATAATTCATCTTATCTTAAAAAGTAAATAAATTGTACAATGATCCAATAGAATGATATACATTGTAAAAAACATGATTTCCAAAAACTATTTAACAAAAAAGAAATCAATTGTAGCAACATAGTTCCAATATTTATAGACATTACAATTGGAAAGATATAACGTCAATCATTTTAGACCCCAATAATTACACACGTTCAATAACTTATATTCATTTCTTCCTTTAGAATAATGCCTAATTTCAGTGCGATTCATATAAACACATTATCTTTTAAATTCTTATTTTATCTCAATATGAATTGAAATAAGAATTTTATTGTTTAATTATTATCTGTTTTTAGGATTCAGTTTCTTAAGGTCCCACCGGACCTTCCAAAAAATATTTATAATGTTTCAATAGGATAAAATCTCGGAATGGCTAAGTACAACTTGACTTTCAAAATTATAATGGACCTTGTGAGGTAGAATTGCAAATATAAAATGACTTTTTAAGCAAACTATAGATTTATTGCAATTTTTAATAAAGAAGTTTTATTTGCGATTAATTTGTTTTTATATTTATATGCTATGCTAATTTATTGCAGAAGAATTAAAATAAGTTAGAGGATTTTGTACTTTGAATAGTGGATATTTGCAGTGAAGCTCTTCTCTGTGGGATTCGTTCTTGACAGAAGGAAAGAAAGCGCCATAGAACCGCTTATTAAAATTTTAATAATTATGGTGGAAATTAATAATACAGTCGGACCTCTATTTAACGAAGTCGCTAAATCCCGAAAAAAAGTTCGTTATATGAAAAATTCGTTAAATAGAGATTCACCTTTTAGAATTACTTTGAACTACATAAAACAGATTTAAAATATATAAACAATAAATATCATTAAAAAAGTAATAATTTTAATGACATAAAGCATACATTACCATATGCATACTTAAATTTTACTACTAAAGTCTGTTAATTTTGTCTGAGTTTTGTTTTTAAAAAGTGTTTTTGCTCATAGTATGTCTCGCATCTTTGCAATGCACCAAAAAGCCCTTCAGTATTTTCTTCAAATTGTAATCCGCGTCGGATTGTTTCAAATTATCTTAGCATTTCATCATACGAAGGTTTTTTGATTTCTGCATCATGATCATTTCGATTTTCATCATCTTCATCTTCATCGCAATTCATAGCTGTATTGTTTTTATTTTTTACACTGTCCAAAATATCCGATTCAACTTTCCGTCTCAACTTCAAAATCAAGTGAAAGATAATTATCAATTAGCACATCATCGTCAATTTCTTCTTTTTTCCCTCAGCTATATCCACATTTCTTTCATTTCCTCTAAGGGAATATTAATAATAAAAACATTTCAAGGAGAAAAAAAATAGATACTACGAAAAAGTTCTTTAAATAGAAAATGCATTTCGCTATTTGGAGGTTATTTTGCAAAGAAATTAGCAAAATGTTCTTGGTTCCAAAGAAAAATTCGCAAAATATAGAAATTCGCAGAATAGAGGTTCGTTGAATAGAGGTCCGACTGTATGTATATATTCAGTAGCGTAGTGTGTTGCAGCAGGGTGAAGCGATATAGAACCTTATAACAAGTGTTGTAATTTAATAATTATCATTTTAATTATCACTAGGCCCCCGTGTACAGATTGATCGAAATAGATGTTTGAAGAAGAGATATGTTGAGATGAATGTTAGATGAATTAGAGTTCGGGGACCTAAACCCTCTGTCTCTCTGTCTGCCTGATGCCGTTCGGCGTCTAACCTCTTTCTCTCTCTCTCTCTCTGCCTGATGTCATTCGGTGTCCAACCTCTTTCTCTCTTATGTCTTTTCCGTTGACTCCTTAGCTCTTGACCGTCTTTTACGTTCGGCTTCATTGTTTCGATCCAAATCTGTCTTGTATGATGTTTTCAAACGTTTCCTCTCAATATCTTTCACTCTTCTTTCTCCTGCCTTCCTCTTTCTCTCATTGTCCATTTCAATACTATTTGATGGATTAGTAGAGATTATCGATGATAAAACGATACAACCTCATCACACAAATGAAATATATTTAAAATATATTTAATGACAGCAAATTTTGAGAAAGAATGTTACGTCTTTCCTTTCTCAAACTACAAAATATAACAATTTTCATAAACAAACCAGAAAGACATGAACATAAACCTGCTTTTATAAAATGTGTTATATGAAAATATACAATCGGCTCATGCTATTAAGTAACAACCAATGTATATTCCTAACCTTATTTACTGCTAACACTTTGGCTTGGTGAGTCTTTGAATTTATAGTAAATTGAGTTTACAGTAAATAAGGTTAGGAATTTATATTGTTCGTTATTTAAGAGCACGGATAATCCAAGGAGAATCGATTCCAATGAAAGCGGTTATGATTTGTTGAATAATAATTGAGCAAATATTGATATGTTATTTATTTGTGAATGAAGTCATTATTTGAGAGAACGCACCATTTTGAAGTTCAACAATGATCATTTTGCAGTTGTCGACTTACTCGCAACAATGAACAATGAAAACCAGTTTTCCAGTGTTGCACTAACATTGTGAATTTTGGAAAGCACAAAAATTGCGCCTTTTGCATTTGTCGATTTCCTCGCAACAATAAAACAGGAACAACTATTTTTCATTGTTGCACCGCACCGGACAGACAGACAGAGAAATAAAAGATTTTAGTAATGTATAGAATCTTTAACATATCCAAATGATGCAACACTCATTTTTAGAAACTTATCCTTATTAATACAGCGCAGCGTTTGCTATTGATCAAACATGATTCGATCATGAGTCTCTATTTTTCGTCAGAAATTTCCCTTTCAATTTTTGCAATTGGGTCTGGGTTGTGTCCTTCTTCCTCACGTTGATCTGCCCAGTCAGAAATTCTATTTTTTTATTCCTAAAAGCTTCAAAATGTTCAGCCAATCTCTCCCTTGAAGTTCTTCCAGTACTTCCAAAAACCCCACAATCTCTGCAAGTCAGACTATATTGGGGAAGGTGGGGTAAGATGACGAACTTAAGCTTCAAATTTTTTCCCTCGGTTCAGTAAGTGGTTTAAAAACCTGAAATTTGAAAGGACGCTTCTTTTAACCTTTATGTTCAATAAAAAATTATGAAATGATGTTGTCTTCTCTCGAATTATGAAAAATATTTCACAAATCAAAAAGAGTAATTTTCGTCATCTTACCCCACCTAAGAGGTAAGATGACGAAGGGGGGGGGGTGAATAAGATGAGGAACATATATAAGTAATACATTAATGTAGAAACATTGTATTTTAAAAATGCAGCGAAACAACTTCACTTACTAACATGTGGTATGAAGTAAAAAAGTCAAAGTTGAAACACTTAAAATACAGTAACAGATTGCTCGTAATGAAACAAAACTTTGAAGAATTAGGTACAACAAAAATATAGAAGAACATTAGTGTTGGCTCTGGCACGCTATGTTTCTTTGCTGTAGCATTTACGCTTGAGGTTTTATCTTTTACTTCAGCAATAGCTGCATTCATTGTCGCCTTATCCCACTTTCCCCTGTCACTTTTCTTTGTATAATTTCGTGGATTGTTGTATATAATATCTAAAACATTCATAGATAAACAGTCATACATGAGGATTTAAAATAAAAGAAAAAATAACTGCAACTAAAATTCAGTTTCAAAACCAATTTTTAAAATAGAACAAAAGCTATTCATAAAAGGTACTCAAAAACATGTTGGATAAGATGACGATCTTACCCCACGCCACCAATTTGGTTTAGAACTTACTTATCATTACCGTAACTTACCGTAAACAACCTACACCACACATGGTTCTTTACATTATGAGTTGTATTTTGAGAATATTTTATGAAAGAGCAAAAACAACTTAACGTAGTCGAGTAATTCCTTACGCTGTGAAGTCCAAAAATTACAAACGCACGGGAAACAAACACATCTTAGTCGCTACTGCTCGCAAAACAATCTGGCCCGAAATCCTCTGCAGTGAATTTCGTTACTAATCACCTGAGTTTCAGAAAGTGCTTGGACAGGTGCTCCTATCTATGAATGCGTCGGAGATATACCGAGTTCGTCATCTTACACGCTTCGTCATCTTACCCGACTTTCCCCTACAATCTCCATTTTATTTAACACATTATTTAATAAGTACTAGTTGTCATCATTATCAATAACTATGATTAGTTAATTCGATAGTTTTCAATTGTTAACTTGGATACGAAAATGTTTTATTTTTAGTTCTTATTGGTAATCCTGATGAAATGTCCAGAAGTGTTCCATTTGTAAAAACAGCTTAATTCAATCGTAATCACAGATTTTATTCAATGATACTGTCTCGTTAAAAGTTCGAGCACTGGAGGCGGGAGCATTATAAACAGTCTCGATATCAACTTTCAAGAGGTTTACGACATTGCTCTATCTTAGAGAATATTTATTTAAAAGTTGAAACATGATATGATAATATGTTTAGAAGAGAATTACACTGAAAGTACTCACTTTTTTGGTAGTGACCGAAATGACTTTTGACCAGCTAGATCTGCGATTTGACCACTCCTGGAGTGGTGAGAAAAAAAAGAAAGGCAGTGATAAGCGATAATAAGGACCAACGCTGCAGAATCATGCATGCTACCAGATAACCACATGCGACAACCACACAATTCACATCAGAATTAACCTTGTTAAAATGAAAATCATCTGGAAGGAAAACTTGTTCTAATTGGGCGACGGCAGTAGATGATCACGTCGGGTATGATATTGTCTTCAGGCAATCCAAACGGGAACATTAATGATTGATGATAACTTGCTTGGTTTGACCAATCACAAGATTACTGTTGCATTACGCTGATGAAAGGCTCAGATTTGGCGGAAATAACCATTGTACATATGGTCGAATTGTATACGGTATCAATAGAGTAAGATGGTTTATAAAGTGTCGAATGTTTTCCTGCCACAGTTTGGTCTGCCAGAAAAACAATCAGATCTGTACGTCAATCGTACCTGGACATCGTCACTGACCAAGTTCATCCCTTCATGGCGTCATCTTATCCTAACTAGTATAGACATTTCATGATGAATAACATACCTTTTCACAGGTCCCGAATCATCGTGTTTTGGTTACAGGAGTATGGCAAGTAGTTTCTTTGGCCTACACGGTCCTTTGAATCAGTTCTATTTGACGATCTTTCGAATAAAGTAGAAAGGTTATTCGTCTCGAGACTGTGCCTCTTGCAGCAGCTGTGCGTCACAATCATATTACTTTGTACAATATTTCTCGCTAAAACGATGGGCTAATTCCTCTAAAATTCGGTGCTTAATTTCCCTTAGAAACCTCTCAGCTATTTATCGCATAGTGAAAGTTCTGGAGGATGTACATCGTATCGGTTTTTTAAGTTCGACTATTAAGAAGTATAAATTGTTCTTAACTTCATAGTGGATTTAAAAAAAAAGTAAAGAGTCCTATCTCGATTTTATAAAAAAAATCATTAAGATAAGAGAATGTAACTGATTTTTTTTAAATAATAAATGTCTTTTAAGATTTTACACTGAATAGCGAAATTTAGGCACTCAATAGTTAATTTGATTAAACTGCCACAATTGTTCAATAAGTATTTATTTTAAATTGAACAATTATTATATGTATTTATTTATTTTACAGAAAGGTAATTCTTTTTTAAACTTCAAAGTTACACTGAAGTTTAAGTTTCAAGAATTCGATTCTTTTTAAGCGTCGCCAAACTTCGAAAAATAAATGTTACCAAGAAAATCTCATTTAAAAGCCTGATGCGGACTGAATATCATATATGTTTACATTTCTAAAGAACATAGCTTCAAGAATTTCTAGTTTTGTTTTTATAATAACTTCAGTCGCATTCGTTTATTCCTTTTCATTTCTCTAAGATACTGAGATTCATACTTTCTTAAATTTCAATAAGCTTACTAAATTGATTCGGAAGCTCCAGATATTTGAGAAGACGAAATTTAAATTGCTCTACTGAAATTCTCATAAAAAATACAAAAGTATACCTATTTCTTTCTATATCTGTTTATGTTTTATTTATTATAGTGAAATGAAGAAATTTTTATATCTCAGATTCAGTACCATTTCAATATTTTCTTTTGATTTCTTTTTCTATTACTGATTGTTTTATCTGTAAATAAATTCCGTTACTTTATTTGAAATAAATTTTTTTTCGAATGCCTGAACTGGTGGCACTTACGCCACAAAAAAGAGCAGAAATTGTGAACTGTTTAGTAGAAGAATCGTTGTCCTGAGTTCACCACAGCAGGTAATTAACCCTATTCCATACAAAAACGCGGAGGAAGAAAGTCGCAAAATGACAACCGGAAAGCTTTCAAATATATTCAATATCTACAGAATACACACAGAAAAAAATGTTCCACTTTCTAAATAAAACGAATTATAAATCGGATTAGTTTTAACTATCAAATTTACGCACAATGAATTCGTTGAAAGGATTTAATATTGACTTTTGAACACAATAAGATTTAGTACGAATCGAATAAAAATCAGATTTCAGTTGAAAATTTTTTTTGCCTTTTCCCTTTGATTTCTTGACAAGGACCCATTTGATAAAAATTTCAAATATAAAAGTTATTGCGCTCCCAGTCCTGGAATATTCTTATCATGGTTCAAGTTTCAAGTTTCCCTCCATCCAGTGGTTCAGTAGTTATTCCGTAGGAAAGGCAAACACAGATTGATTTGCTGAGTCCTCTTTTCTGACAAAAACAACTAATAAAGCATTTACGGGAAAGCCCACTTTTTAAACATAAGCTTTTTAGGTTTCCAATCTATTAAGCATCTCAGGATAGATCTGTTTCGAGGTATACCTTTTCAACAATCTAGTGTCCAGACGTAATATCTTCAATTATAAACGGAGTAATGAAGAAAAATTCATTATTTTTCTGAAACGAAATGCACAAAGGAATCAAAACGTTGAAGCATTCGATGACTTAATTCCAAGAACTGTTAAAATGACAACGTCAATAGGTTTATTAACCAAAGAAGGAAATGCAAAAAACGAATTGATTTCTAAATAAAGATTATTATGTCCACGGACTATCATTGATATCACATGACTAATGTTCAAGATAAAAAGATTTACATGACGTTTTTAATTATAATTATAATGCTAAATATAAAAGTGAATAACCCACCACTATTCCATGTAACCATATTCTTATATCCATACCTTATTTTCCATACATAATAATAAATTTGTAAATGCTATACGCAGGGAGTGGAATAAAATATTTTCTGTTAGAAAAACTCACTTAAATAAATAGTTAAATAATAGTTATTCTAACAAAACTTATGGGACGTTTTGACATTTTCATTGATCCAGAATATATATTTATATATATGCATTTTTCATTTTAGATTCATCTTTAGCCAGATTTGCTCATTTCTCTTCTTTGCTTTCAGGAAATTTACTTAGAAGATAGTTAGATTCAACTTCCCCATTAAAATGCTTTCATCTTTTAAGACTCCTCCCCATCTCAATTCAATTTCCTTCCAAAAGGAATTATTTTTAAATTATCGACAAGGATAATAAATTTGCCTCGGGTCTTTTTATCATCTACTTTATCAAATTATAAGAGCGGCATCTTAAAATATCAATCATTGCTAACGGGCGCCTTGTAATCTTCTGCGCTTTGAAAAACCAATAATCATCTTTGTTTGTTCATGAAATCTGTGAGACGTATCGCCATGCTCAATTAATTCCTCTGTTATTAACGTCTTTCCACTCGTCTGTCGTCAAACAGTTCATTTAACTACAAACATCGAAAACCGATAGATTTATTTCCGCCATGTTTCAGGCCAGTATTACAATATTTGAATAATGCCGTCCACAAATAGCAGCATTATTGATTATTTGTTCAAATATTCTAGAAACTCTGTTTGTCCTACAGATATGCTTGTACTGGGAGTTCATTTGTCGTCAAGATTTTTTTTTCTATTTTTTCCTTTCCGTTTTTTTCCAGCTATCTCTGAATGGTGCAGTGTACTGCAAAAGAAAGAAAGGAAGATCAATAAACTGAAGTCGATAATCTTCAGAATTTCTAGACTAGGTTTTTGGAATCTCTGTGGAAGATTGAAAATGGAAAAATAGCTCAGGTGTGACTCCAAACGGAACTTCTAAAGAAAAACCAAACCAAAAGATTTATTCTTTTTAATTTTATTGTTTTCGGAAAAAAATAAACAAAAGTACTAGGTAATATATACCGTCGAAAAATTATAAATCAAATATTTTATTTTTTTTTATTTTTGTTTTTCAAAACATGGTTCATCTTTATCTAATAATGTTTAAATTAAACAATTTTTGTAGATAATTTGTAGTCCTTATTTCTTTTTGTAATTTAATACAGAATCTGTCAAAAGTATTTAAGCTGTATCTTTCATCGTGAGAATACAGACCAGAAGTTAAGACTTCTGAGATTGCTAGTCAACAGGATTAGGTGGTTTACCTTTCTTTGTGTCAAATGTATATAAATATATATATATATATATATATATATATATATATATATATATATATAAAATTTGCCGGACAGCTTTCTGAAATTTAAAAACCAAATTAATTTCAAAAAGCTGTTTCTGTGTAAGTATTAACATTCGAAATAGTTTTAATTTATTTCAAAATATCTTTTTACAAGAGTTAAGAAGATATCTTACCATTAACTCTAAAATAGATGATTTTTTGAATAATTTGAATTATCTCATTAATGAATTTAAAAATAATAATTTTCCAAACAAAGTATTAAATACTTACATTACTCGATTTCAAAAGAAATTTAAATTTCAAATTTACAAAAAATATAAAATTAAATATATTCATTATTTTATTTAATCATTAATCTTCTAAACAGGACTTGTTAAATTTTGATCATTCAAGTTATCTCATGACAACTTAGAATTAAATCCTCTATTTGAGGAAGTTTTAAGTTTGAATTGATAACTGTCATCTTTTGCTTTTAATATTTTGAAGTATGTTTTAAGGAATTTTCTGTATATGTATGGGAGATGGATGATTTTTCTATGTATGTGTGTAAAATGAATAATTTTTTTATGTATGTATGTAAAATGAATAATTTTTTATGTATGGGTATAAAACAAATAATTTTTATATGTATATATATGTTAGAGATTTTTATACATATAGGCAAAAAAAGCATATAATTTAAAAGATAATTTAAAAAAATAAAAAAATGAATTTAAAAAAAACCTAAAAAAATATTAATAAAGAGAGCAATCTTCTTATAATAAAGCGCTTTTATGTATTTTTAAAATTTTTTTCGCCTAGTTTCAAAATTCAACACCAGGTGCCGCTGATGACGTGTATGTATATTCGAATGTTAATACTTACACAGAAACAGCTTTTTGAAATTAATTTGGTTTTTAAATTTCAGAAAGCTGTCCGGCAAATTTTATATGTTTAGTAATGTAAGTTAATTTTATTCTTATATTCTTTACATTCTGAATTTTAAATTGCAAATCATTGAATGAAATATTTGCATCACGAAACTTGAAAAGATGGCGATTCAAGTTTTGTCTATTGGATTTATATATATATATATATATATATATATATATATATATCTTTTGCAATCTTGAAAAATCTTCTTAATATTTTTGATGTTTCAACGAAACAATTTTTGTAAATAGAACAGAGTTTGTTGCTTATGTAAAAAGCCACTAGTTGTCAGATCTGATGAATAGTGTCTTCTGCCGCATAATGTAAAACTCATCCTCTTCAAACAAAGATGGTTACCTTTAATATACACTATACTTATATATCTTCAGTAATCAGTGTTATTATAATTTTTTCTTAATATTTGTGTCCTTTCTGAACTTAAAATGTACAGATCTCTCATATCAATACAATCTTACATACTCATCGCCAAAAAAAAAAAAAAAAATATTCCAGAACGGATGATCCGGAAATGATGAAACTCGGTATAAGGCACCGTAACAGGTAATTGCGATACTGCTTGCCATTGGGCTGCGATTGCCAAAAACTGCCACCAGGGACTTTAGTATTGTTAGTCATGTGTGCTTTAATGTGGTTTGGAGCGCAGGTCTCTCAGTCCTCTATAAGCTTCGATGACTCATTCGACACATTTGAAAAGTGTAGAGATCGTATTGTTGAACTGGGGAGGGAGGCTGGTCGTTCCGTCGAATTGGTAGCAACATGGACCATTCCGACTGTACAATGTGACGGCGTTGGCAGCAGTGAAGCCGTGACGGAACACACATGCGCAGATAAGACACTGTGAGACCTAGACAAGTTACCAGAAAAGAGATTCGTGTGATTGTCCGACAGGCACGAAGTGATCCAATGGTGTTCCTGTACACCATCGAAAGACATGTATCACCATCACTGAAACGCTTGTATTTGATTCGACTTGAAAAATGCGATTACCAATCTGGGCTCCCCTTATTCTGTCTACCTTTAACATTCCACCATCGTTGCTTCATTTGCAGTGGTGTAGTGAGCGGGTGGCGTGGGCAACTATGGACTGGCAACGAATCGTGTTTAGTGACGAATCCAGGTTTGCTCAACAGGCATAACCACCATACTCGAGTATAGAGAAGCAATGAGCAACGTACAAATCTATGGCTGGTTGCGTCATTGTGCGGGAGACAGCTCCTACGATTCTCCGTCTCCTCTGGTAGTGATCATTGACAGCACAACAGTACGTTCAGTAGATTCTGCGGCTTCTTGTGCTTCCAGCAAGATAATGCTGCCCATTTACGGCCCAGGTTTCCTTGAATTGTCTCCGTGTTACTGACATTCTTCCTTGTCCCGCCAGATATCCAGACTTATCACCCATTGAACATGTTTAGATAGCTGGGAAGGCAGCTTCGGCCATGAACGGGTATAAGCGATCTGGAGTTTCAGTTGGAACAGCTATGGGAGGATCTTCCTCAGGATAACATTAGACGTCTGTATGGCTTCATACTATGTCTTATCATTGCGTGTGTCCACGCTAACGACGATATGACACAATAAGAAAAGGATAGTTGGCCTGATAGTATGCCCGAATAAATGGCCCACGATATTGTAATCAGTAATTTCCATCTGATTGCCTATGCCAAGTATTATTTCATTTCGACTGCTTCTCTTTTGGCAATGAGTGTATTTACTTCAATTTTAGTGCAAAGATTTTTATAGTTCATAACACTTCTGCAGGGAATCGGCAAGCATCTAGAATATTAATTTTGTTTAACATTATTTACATTCAAGTTGAGAAAGCATTCTCTATGTCATTCCACGTTTTAAAAAATACAAATGCAAATGTAAATCTTTAAAGATGATTGGTGGTTTGACGCTTAATAATCTTTCTATTTCAAGATTTTAATGTTCTAATACTGTATTTGCAAATATTTACAACGATTTACACTATTAATTTTTGAAATTTATTGAATAAAATTATTTACATACAAAGAGATTTAGGCTTTCTATCCTTCCATATCCTTTGATATGAAACTTACAAAGACATCTAAAAAATATTTTATTAGAGAAATAATGGGCGTATCAAGTAGTCAAGTAATTTTCAGATTTTTTAGAGATTCCGCAGATTAATAATGAAATGAAATCAGCAACTGATAGCAAATCATTTCCGGAAAATAATTATATTTTTTAAAAGCTACTTTAGCTTTTAAATCCATATACTTTAATGGGTTTGTAAGATCCATTAATGTACATCGGAAAGTGAAGGGAAAAAGCATAAAAATGAAATTTTAAGTGGAATTTTTCTTATCAGTTTCGTGATCACGGTAACTGAAAAACTACCGGTATACATCGTAGAATGCTGAAATTTTGCAGATAGGATAAGTTTTCTAAAAGTATTACAAAGTTATCATGACAACTATATCTTACTTTCTAATGAAATTGAAGCAAAATTGCCATCAATATGAAAGGATAATTTTAGGAATTTTTGCAGAGTAAATTATTACAAGAAGCATTGACAATAAATTATAAAACACATCAATAAAACAAAAATTTAATAATACAATCAAAAAGATAATGCTTTCTAACTAATATTCTCCTGATTTTTGTGTCCTAATATTTTTGTAAAAACTGTACAATATCCTTATTTTTTTTTGCTTATCATGAAAAACCTAAATATGAGTAACTATCCATGTTAACCAATTCATACTGAAATATCTATCAATTTCAATTGTTCGTATCTGATAAATCACGAACCTCCGCGGGTGAGAATGTGTTTCCGACACATTCATTTTATTTAGGAGAAGCAGATGATGGCGAGAAAATATTTTCTCTTCTATATAAAACTTTTAAGCGCCTGGAATAGAACCGTGCCTTCCGATAGCAGAAATCTGACGATTTCCTAGATATTTATATGTATGAGATAAAAACATACATGTCTTATATTATATTTTTTTTTAATTTACCAAAGACAGACATTATATTCTGAACTTTACATTATATCTATACGTTTCACGCTCAGGCACTTCTTCCATCTACTTTCCACCAATTTTATTAAATACTTTAGTGAAAAAATTATGGAGAAAAAATTGTTGCTTTTCGAATCTTTATACAAAAAATAATATATATATATATAAAAAAAGTATAAAAAAATAAAAATAAAAAAAGAAATCTGTTCGTTAGGGGCTAAGTTAAGACTTCAAAGTATCGCGTCTTAGAGATGAAATTGGTCTCTTGGGAATATTAAAGTACTTTTACACTTCCGTAAACCAAAAGGATTTGAGATGTTCAACAGACGCTGGGTAAACCCTAAGACCCATTTGGAGGAGATATACTCAAGAAACAAAAATCCCGATCATCACTGGGAATTTAACCCGTCCCATACAAGTCTAAACCACTCTGTCAAGCAAAGACAGAGATAAAATATTTTAAAGTTTAGAAATTTACGAAGAAAAGAAGTTGTAATTAATAATTAATTAATCAAAAATGAATAAAAGAATTATAGCTAGTTGTGGAATTTAATTCAGAATAGGACAAGAATTTAATTTTCAACTAAAAATGCATTTCATGCAGATTAATCTTTTTTTAATCCATTTGTCTACATTTACATCAGTTAATGGATATGTCTGCTTTATTCGGGGGCTTCCCTTGGACGTGGTTGTATGCGTAGCCAGCGATGCGCGAAAGGACATTTCATAAGGCAATCAATTGTCTCTGCACACACCTCTTTGCAGGAAGAATTGCATCGGACTATAATCTATTAGGATTAGAAAGCTACAACCAAAACATGAAGAAGAACCGGAAATCAATAAAAATGTACATTTTTATGAAACGTAAGTTTTGATTTAAGCAAATAATTTGGCTAAGTTGTCTAGTTAGATACCTAAAAACATGAAGAAAGAACTTTTGTGCAATCAAAATCACGTTGTGGGAAAAAAAGAGAAAAGAATAGGAATATCAGGTTGAAGCGTGATCTGATAGTTTTATTCAGCTGAAAGATATTACAGCAATTTTTCTAATCTTTTAGTCTCACTCTAGAGAAAGCAAATATGAGAAAATATTTCCTTTGAACATAATACTTATGGTAAATGTTAATAATCTTTTATTTATGCGTTAACAGATGGTGTGGTAAAGAAATATTTTTTTTCTACATTAAGCAAATATAGTTGTATTACACAGGATAAATTTATTGTAATATTGTTTGTTTACTATTGTTTATCCCTTTTCATAAATTGATTTTCCTTAAATTTTAAAAATGTCTATTTTTCCCATAAAATTAAAAAAAACAAGACAAAAAAAAATAATAAGAAGTTAAAACTAAGAATTTTATTGAAATAATTTGAATTAATTAAATAATTGAGCTAATTTTTTTGTTGTTGTTTTTTTTCTTAGTACAAATCGTTACTACTTCAAAAAAATGTTACCAAATTTATTATTGAAATTTTTAAAGAATTCTGCTTCGGACATTCAGGTGATTGGATTTCCCCTTACAACTTATTGCAGTATGTAAGATGAGTATGTCTAAAATGAAAGCTCAACACTAGCACCCCTAGTTTACAGACATCCCTTATTTCTCTGAGTGTGGCGTAACGATAAATAACATTAGAGAGTTTTTATCATAACGTGATTTATATACGGGAAACGCAAATGTCACGTGAACGAATACGGAAACCACAATAGCGGGCTCTGTCATGAAGAGAGTTTTTGCCATAACGTGAAAATTTACACTTCTCAATTGTTATCATGCCTACGGTTTATTTACGAAAAAAACAGCATTGAATTTTATAAATATCATTTAGTCAATGCATCGAATAGATGAATGTTTTTAATTAATTAAAATAGGAAATATTCTTTTTTTTTTCATCGTTTTGTCTTTCTTTGTTATCAGTTTCGATAAATCAATTTCGATAAATAATTCAGTCTCGTTAAATCTCGATCAACAACCATATGTTTTCGAGATTCCGCTGGCTTGCCGATTCAAATTTTCAAACCGAAATTCTGCAATGATTTTGATTACTAATATGTAATGTTTTCTGAAAGCATCCACGAAAACATAGGAAAAAGATGCCCTCCGATCGTGAAAATCATTTTTGTAATCGGTAATTTCGAATAAATAGATACAAATCGATTGGACTTCAAGTTCTACAATTCATCACCAGGAGCGCTAGTGTCGGAACTCATGTTTATCGGAACTCGTGTTTCCTATCGTAAAGCGATACGCTATTCGAGGAAAGTTAACGTGTCACGTTAACTGTATTTCCTCTGCGGTACAGTGAAGCATGCGCAGAATACCAGTCATGTGACTCAGCGTTACCGTATTAGAATAGCGAGCTGGGCAAAAACGCTCTATTAAGAAATAGAATATACGGTGGGAACTAATATTTAAGGAAAGATTTTCGCTGCTATGTTTATATTGGATCACTTACTCCGTAGATTAAACAATGATTATGTTATAAAATCAATGAAAATCTATTTTATATTCATCATAATTTATGTTTTAAGTTTAATATTGTTAGCAAGGTATTTTTGTCATTATCTTCCGTTTTAGGCTTCTGATGCCGTGAAGTCCTATAACCCCGGTTTGTCTGTCTGTCTGTGGACAAGTATCAACTCAGCAACCACAAGGGCTAGAGACTTGATTACGGTGCCGTTGAAAAGGTCTTGCCAAGAGTAGTTCAGATCCGTAGAGTTTGTGTCTCTCTAGCTGGTCGGGCTCCAAGGTAGCGACAGAGAATAGTAAACTAATCAGAAAGCTTCGCAATGGGTTCTGATACGTGAATGAAGAAAATTATTCAAAAGTTATTGAATTCAGTCTGTTACAAAGTTTGAGCTAAGAATAAGTATTATTCCATAAAAATTAGGATTTATTATTATTTAATATTATTTATTATTATTTATGATTTATTTATTCCGTAAAAATAATGTATTTTGCGGTATGTAGATAGGAGCTACTTGCATCTCTTTTTCTAAATCATTATTAGGTATTCAGACGATTAACAAGGTTTGAGTTAAGAATAACGATTATTCCATGTAAATAGGGATGGATAAGATAGCTTAGGATCCCAAACAGATTCGAGCGCGCATTTTGAAGCCGGGTTGGTCTAGTCACCTTTTAGAGGGGAAATCTCCCCTTTACTCCCTTTTATTGCCTGCCTCAAGCAAAGTAATGATAGCTCCTATTGTGAGGATCGCCTGTTCTCAACTCCTCTGGATGAATCCTGTTTTATTTTTCCGAGTTGCTTTCAAACTCTCCAGCAAAAAGAGGGTTCTCTAATGAACTTTTCCCCTAATTCCTCTGGTCAGCGCTGCTCATCTCACCAAATGCGCGCTAAGGCTTATGTTGACTGCATCGAGACACATTCCATACCTGGTGGGTATGGAATTAGAAGCTGTTGCGAAGCATTGTGATTGGCTTACTAATCGCTACCACTACCTTGTTATTTTTCTGTCTATATAAATACAGTAAAAAGGTAAAAGAACAAAAGGTAAGAAAAGGAGAAAAGCATTTTTTTGTCACTTTTACTTAACTTTTGCTTATGTAGTATCTCAAAACAGCTACTGTACTTCAAATGTAGAAATTTATAAATTGGACTGCAGAACAAAATTTAAAAATACACGACTGTTCAAAATGCTTGACGTCTCAAATTTGTCCTGGAAAGAACAGAAATTTTCCATGAAGTTCCCCTTTATGTTTACTTGTTATATTTTTTTCTTCATATATTGAGTGACATTCGTATTGCCGATTGCGGCTTTATGGATTTTATCTTCATATGAACGTGAGTTCATAAAATCTACTTTTGTATTGTGATTTGAATAATAAATGTATATTAAGTTCAGTGTTAGATCTTCAAATTTTAACTAAACATTAACAAATTGATAATTGTCACCCCGTAGTTGTCTTTTAGGAGGACAGTAAAATGGTTGTCATTCTAAGAAAATTGGAGATCAAAAAAGTAACAAATGTAAATTCAGTACATTTTATTAAAAGATGTACTTTTAGGAATCGCAGTTAGGAACTATTCTGAAAAATAATGGGATAGAAGGAGATCGACTTTTAGCATTGCTGATAAATGAACTAAATAGAAAATACTGAGAGATTAGGGTTATTCATCAGAATACATTGAAAGGGATGTTATTGATATGCCAGTAATCGTTGATTTATGTCAACAAAAAATATTAATTACTAAATCAAGTACCAAAAAAATAAAAAAAAATAATTGTAAATTAATCATAACTTCCATCAAGAATCTTCCACAAACACTGCCAACTGCAGCTAAAATTATATTTTAATTTATATTTTTTCCTAATTATAAGCATTACGTAAATAAAGTAATTTACTGAATTGAATAGCCACCACCCACAACTTTCTCATCTACTTATTGCAAATACTTCTTAGTTTCTTATTTTTTTACTTAATTGTAGAAATTATAATAATTTTTTTGTTCACAAAATATTTTCTTTTAGCTCTTTAATGTTAACTTTCAAATATTTTTTTTTCTATTTTCACAGAATAATCTCAGTTCTAAGTTAATTACGAATTTTTTTCTTTATATATTAATTAATAATGAATTTAATTGAAATTTCTAAATTATTAATGGATATATTTTTTTACATTCTGCCATTCTTTCTTTATTTTTTTGTAAAACCTTCCGTAAATTTATGCTTTTCATTTATTTTTTTGAAATACTAGACATCGGTTTTTTACGACACTATCTTTCTAAATACAAACCCACTAAACCCACAAATAAATTCGGCTTTCGAATCTGACAGAGGCTTGTGTTTTCTCCAGAGTGCTTTTGATTTAGACGAACGAAGTGTCTTCTTTTTCTGTCTTTTCGTTGTGTATCTCTAGTCAAAGAAAATATGTATCTAGAGTGAAAGCCAAAGTAAGTAGATATGTAATCTGATGTTAGTATGCGACTGTTGTCTATTGTAAGTATCGGTTTGCTCTCGGAATCTGATCATGCGTGCACCTTTTTACCCTGCCACAAGGGGGCATCAAGAATAAGGAAAGACAGGACTCATACCAATGCTGCTTTAAAACAGAGCACCAACAGAGAAAGGAGGTTGGCACAAAAGCATTGCTACTTCCTTTATGTTCAAAAACATTATATAAACATTATATATGTAAAATACATATATATTTAACGTAATTATAAGTATTTAATTATTAATTAATTTTAAGTATTTCCAATTATTAACATTAACTTTATTGTTAAAATATATAAGTTAAAATAAAATTTAATTTAAGATTAATTATTTACTTATAACTTTAAATTTTTAAAATTGGAGTCAGTATTAACATTTCGAATATGTTATGTATTAAATTCAATAATTTTATTTTTTCATTACCGAAAAAAAAATTAAAATAGTTATTTAATAATAATAACTTTATTATATAAGAATAAAGTAGTAATACATACACAGATCTGTGATTCTATGACAATAAAGAACTTGTCAACACTACAATGATATGCCATTTAAAACATTATGTTTATTTGTTTAAGAACATTATATTAGTCATATAAATTATTCTGTGATAAAAAAAAATATAATTGTGAGTTGTATATATTTTTTAAAATGATGAAAATTCTACAATAAAATACTTCTGTTGACCTCTGTTAAAACACTTATCTTCTCGACAACAAATAACTTAAATAAATGGCAGAAGTTTCTTAAATCCTCAACATCTTGTTCATTATTATTATTATTATTATTATCTCGAAAAAGTTTCAAACCATGGGTTTCCCCAGCTAAGACAATATGGCGGGTCAAGGACCAAAGCACATATTGCCAAGTGTAAAAAAAAAAAAAAAAAAAAACAATTTTTGGAAGAATAGTTAGGGATGGGTGCTTGTGTCCATAAATTTCCTAACTATTCGTGTTGTGTTGAGTACCACAGCCTTGTGGAGTTGTGCGTAAGTGTTTTTATGAAGTCCTAGTGTGCTGAGGCTGTGGTGCAATGTGTGAGGCACCAGACCAGTGGCGGACAGGACATGGGTACAACACGTACTCGTTCCTGCCTCCACTGCTTCCGGAGCTCGTGTGCTAGGTCTGTATATTTACTTATCTTGTCTGCATGAGTTTTCTGCATTTTCTTGCTGATAGGCACTGCAATATCAATGAGATAGGTCTGTTTGTTGACCTTATCAACAAGTGTAATGTCAGGTCTATTGTGATGTATAGTTCTGTCTGTGTGAATGGGATGAACTAGCTGTTGATGAACGATCGACGCTACCTGATTGTGTCGGTGGAGGTAGTCTGTTTGGGACAGAAGGGGACAGCCTGATATTATGTGGTCGATCGTCTCATGTGTAGTGTGGCATTTCCTGCATCTGTCGTCGTGTGTGTTTGCGTCATGTAGAATGTGTTTCTTGTAGTTGAGTGTGGGGATGACTTGGTCCTGTATCGCGATCATAAACCCTTCGGTCTCCCCAAACAGCTCACCACTCGTCAGCCATCTGTTCGACGCTTCCATGTCGACATGAGGTTGGCTGAGTTCGTGGCGATGTCTGCCATGGAGTTCCTTACGAGCCCATGATGCACGCAGCTGCTGTGTGTGGGTGTCAGGAGTGGTGAGTGTTAGAGAAGGGTTTGCGAGGTCCAGGGGTGTGAAGTGTGTGTCAGCCTTGACAATAGCTGAGTGAAGTGAGGAGTGTTGTGCTCTTTAGTGGAAGTGTTCCCTAAGTGTGTGTACTTGTTTTTCGTGTAGGGTGATGAGATTGATGAGTCCTCGGCCTCCCTCCTTGCGGGGAAGAGTTATCCTTTCCGTAGCGGACTTGGGGTGGTGCATATTGTGTTTCGTGAACGTAGTGCGTGTTGTGCGTTGTAGTGTTATTATTATTATTATTATTATTATGATATTTAACTGCCAGCAGTTAAATTATATAAGCTTAACAAAAGGAACACTCGAAATTAGTAATTCGAAGTAAATTGAAATTCAGGAGCAGAATGGCTAATTGTTGGTGCCAAGGGCTCCGTTAACAATGGATTCTAGAGAATTCTAACAGGATACAAATAATGATTAGCAGCAATAATAATATAAAAATATTGAAAAAAATACAAAATACTTATGTAAAAAAGAGTCTTTATATGGAAAATTCAAATTTAGAGGGTTTTTTTTCTGTTGTTATCCCGCTGAACTTTGGGAATTAAATGGATTTGCAATACATAGATGTGGCTCTAAATGATAATCTTATCCTATCCTATCCATTCGTTTATATATATATATATATATATATATATATATGAACGCGAAAATCTGTATGTTCAATCACGCCTCATCGGCGCAATGGATTGAAATGAAATTTTGCATGCAGGTAGTCAATGACATGAAGAAAGATATAGGCTACTTTTCCTCCTTGTCGTTCACGTAGTTCCCATGGGATACGATTGCATATCTATACGGCACCATAGATCTGAATGAAAAACTTTACAAAACTGTCGAGAGATGCCGCTAGCGCAGTTTTAAATCTCGCTTGCTTTGGTTGACAATAGGTTTGTTTAAGGTGATTCTTTGCAGGCGCGGACCACGATTAATTAATACGTTGTAATGATTTGTGTGATTCGTTACCAATTAGGAAGGTTTGAAGTGCTAGCGGTAAGGAGAAGACCGCAAAGGGTTGGGAAGTCGTATATTCTCCGATTTTTTTTTACGCTACATGCGCAAGGCGAGGCGACGATAGTCGGCTAGTTAATTAAATAATCCTCAGAGCTTCAAAATGAGCTTCAAAAGACGTAAATTAAGTATTTGTGATACCTCATTATAAAATGTAATTCTTTTTTTTTAATTAAGTTTATCTTCATTTAATTAAAATAAAGTCTTTTTTTTTTCAAATATTAGAGTTTATTTTGAAAATGAAATGTTTGAATGTTAATAATAAACTTCGCAATGTAGTACATTGATATTGTCTCAGTGCTCATTAGTAACATGATCACAGAGTGCCTGTTTTGACTCTAGTTGGTATGCTTGTAGCGAAAGGATCCACGTTCTATTCAGATGGACTCAGTCAACTTTTCCGGGTTGTGTCACGTCAGGCATTGCCTTTGGGACCGGGTCAAAGACTTGGCATCCGACCTTCACTAGGTCGGTAATAGGAGGGGATCGTGAAAGTGGCTTCTTGTCCATCTTGACTTTAAAACTGAAAGATTACTTAGTCAATAATGCTTTCAGAGAATCTTTTCAACCTTATTTGTAAATTTGGTTATTTTCTTTTTACATACTTCCATCAAGCGAAACACATGTCCCCCTTTAAGATTCGGTAACTAATTGATTGATTCGGTAACAATTTGAAGAAAAAGCAAAACAAAATATGAGCAAGAAATTATCTACTTAATAATATAATTAAAAACTTTCGAAAATAAGTCTCCAATTTTCTATTATCTCTTCTTCTCGTAATAATGAACCAAATTATTTAGTAATGTTTAAACTACTTATTTCCACATTCCTATTACAAGATGTTAATTTCCATTTACATTTTTAAAATATTGTCATTTTTATTGTTATTTTCATTATCAATTAATAAAATAAAAAGAAACTAGAAATATAATTGTCATTATTATACATTGAGAATTATTCAAACATAGTGCTCCTAATAATTAACCAAATTCCAGCACTTCATTCTCAAAAATACATATTACTAGCTTTAATATTACTCATTGTAATTAGGTTATCAAAATTTTAAAGTAATGTTAGTATCTACGCAAATTTTAAACGTAAAGTAAGAGCACTGATGTCGGAATGGCAGTGATACCTCAAATGCAAGAACAAAAAACAAAAAACTCACTAATGAAATTAATGAGAGAATTCATGAGCCAGCAGTCCACCGGCCTCAATGAATTTTTAAAGCATAAAAAATTCAATCTGCGCATTGAATTATTAATAAACAACAATGGGTGAGACCAAATTGTTTACTAAGTGACATCCTGGAACAGCTATTTCACGCTCTTTCGCGATCATCAGTCAGGAGCAGTCGCCAGTAAACAAAGAGTAGTAAATAATGGTAGTGGTGCCTCAAAAAGCAAGAATAATTTTTTACTGTTTAATCTTGCTTTTGAGGCACCAATGCGATTCCTACGATTATTCCTATTAGCCTAAGTACTGAGACCTCGTTCTTTACTTGTGACTGCTCCTGGCTGATGATCGCCAAAGAGCGTGAAACAGCTGTTCCAGGATATCACTTGGTAAGCAATTTGGTCTCACTCATTGTTGTTTAAGAGTACTGATGTTTAATTATGAAAAATTCTAAGATGAACATTTTTAAGCTGCTGAAACTTCTCTTAACAAGAGAGGAATAATGAAGATAAAGTGTGCACTGTAATTTCTGTATTACAAGACATCTTAAGTAATAATAATAAACTTAATGTTCCAAACGCATTGCTTTAAAAACATTCGAGCTTCAGGCTAATTCTTTGATGTTATCAATAGGCTCGGATAAATTAGAAGCCATTTTGAAAATCATCTCATTTATGTTACAAGCTTTCTTTTGAATTTAATAAGGAGCAAATACAGAGACTGACAAAAGGACTTTTGATTTAGATAAATATGAGATTTGCTTTTATAATTTCAGTACCTTATCATCATCATAATCATCATCAGTCCTTAACTAGTGATTTGGGTTGCAGGTTTACCTCGCAGCTAATACACTGCGGTAGGTGTCACAGGGTTCAATGTATTATTTACAATATCTTTCCATTTCTTGCGCTCAGTGGCGATGTTTTTAGCCAAGACTAGAGTCAGCCGTTGATTTTTGATGTTCTGTTCAATCTGATTGAGCCATGCTTTCTTTGGGGCTTTTTGGCGAACTTTCCAGTTCCAGTTCTTTGCCGCCAAAGAAGACTGTAAGGGAGCCGGATGTTTTTAATTCTGCAAACATGGCCAAACCAGTGTAGTCTGCATTTCTGGATGTAGGGGAGATCCGTGTTTAATGGACCCCCTAAGCAAGAATGCTCATAAAAATTAAATTATTAACATAAAAAGATTTAATTTGTTGGCTGCTCATAACATTTGTATAGCTACATGGTTCAAACTTGGTAAAGTACTCTGGATATTATTAATAATTGCAGGAAATAATTTTTTATTTTCGTGTCGGTAGTCCATATTACACAAACTTTCATTTAATATGGACCGAGTAAACCAAAAACAAAACATTATACAAGAAATTAATTAAAATAATTTTTACAAACCAACTTTCATTATAATTCAGTAAACAATAGTCATACTGTAGGCATGTGAAGTTTCACGATTTTATTTGGATTGGTTTATGAGATATGGTGATTTTAAAATTTGCCCCTCTTTACCCCCCCTTATGGGTCGAATTTTGAAAAAATTAAATCATAAAAATTGTACGACTTGAATTACATTAAGCAAGCCCTAATTTGTTCTTTTCGGTTAATATATTAAATAAAAGAATCTTCAGGCTCATAGTAATATGCTTAGCAACCAGTGGTCCACATTACACAACAGTGCACGGTTCATATTACACGCATGGACGGAGCAACGTTGTTTCCAATCACATATCGCTAAGCAAAATGGCGCGCATAAAACACATGTCTGGATTGTGAAGAAAATAAGTACATTTCCTACTGTTAACGTGAAAATTATATTACAATTACCTAACAGCAGAAAATAATACATTCATTCTAACATACCTGTTACATCCATGATCATATAAAACGGAAAACACATTTAATACTCGTCCAAATGAAGGCACACATGTAAAAGGCACCTCCTGCTTTAGATAACAATAATATTCACTAAAGGCAATGGGATGGTTCTGCCAAGTAGTGGTGAACACATAAATTTCAACAAGGTCCGTATACCCAAGGGGGATGGCCGTTTTCGGCCTTTATGCTTTCTTTCGGTCGTTGGCAAGGTTCTGGATAAACTCTGCAGTAACCGACTTATACATTATTTGGAGGTAAACCATCTTATTTCTGATCAGCAATATGGTTTTAGGAGGGGCCGCGGTACCATAGATGCTGCCTCGGATCTCTGCGGATATCTCCGCCAGTGTAGATCGAGGGGACATCATGCTATCGTGGTCTCGTTAGATATTCAGAATGCCTTCAATAATGCCTGGCACCCTGGGATTTTGAAAGTAATGAGGAAGAAGGGATGTCCATCCAATCTTTATCATCTGATTGCTTCCTTCTTGCAGAGTCGAACCGTTTGCTTCGGATCGGCCACGGGTTGCCCACAGGGAAGTAATCTGGGCCCTAAACTGTGTATCTTGTTAATGGAGGACCTCTTCTCCTCATTGACAGGGTTTCTTGAAAGTCCCCAGGCCAGGGATGCGGTTTTGGTCCAGACCTATGCCGACGACACTGTTATTGTGATCAATGCCCCATCTGCTCATAAAATTAAGAAGTTGTGGGATCCCCTGTATTGGAGCATGGGCAAGTAGAAACAAACTTACTATTAACCCTGCTAAGACTGTTGCCCTGTTCGTTCCCTTCCGAAAACTCAAACGTCTGCCAGCTATCAAGATTGATAGCTATCAAGATTGAGGGCACCTCTGTCCCCTATTCTGAGACTTTGATTTATCTTGGTTTTACGCTAAATCCTAAGCTGACATGGACGGATCATGTTCTTCGGGTGCGCGGAAGGGTTACAAAAAATGCAAGCAGATTTATTGCCCTTGCTCCTAACCACGGTGGGATCTCCTCTAAGGTACGTAAACTTATATTTAATACTATTATTAAACCTAAGATTATGTATGGGGCGGAGATCTGGGGCGAGAATGCTCTCAAGGGTAATATGATTAAAGCCTTTCACACAATTAGCAGACCCTTTTTGTTGGCTATTACACGAGCTTACAGAACCGTCTCGAATGATGCTCTTCACGTCCTCAGTGGAGTCCCCCCCCCTCTGTGGATTCAAGCATATCAGCAGGCCTTGCATTATCAACGCGTGATCACCCAGGATTATAGTCGCAGAGTTGACCGTGAGGGCTGGGTTCATCCAAGTTTTATTAGCCCTCTCGAGGTCAAGTGCTGGAGTGTCGACCATGGACCATACGATATGTATATTTTTACTGATGGATCCAGTATGGACGGGAAGGTTGGCTACGCGTTAGTCATTTTTAATGAGTCCTGGAGTATCATAAAGAACATTAAAGAACGCCTTCCTGATGAATGTTCAATCTTCCAGGCAGAGCTCTGTGACCTCAGGTGTCATGGGTGACAGAGTACTGGGCTGGACAAACTGTCAGGGTTGCTCTGGTTTCGGACTCCAGCTCTTCCCTGCATTCCATTTCTCATTGTTCTTATGGGAATTGGGATGCTAGGGATGCATATCTTGACCTCGTCGATTTGAAAAGACAGGGTATCGCCTGCGACTTGTTCTGGGTGAAAGCTCATGCAGGTGTCCCGGGCAACGAGGAAGCGGATTACGAAGCTAAGTCTGCCACGCTTTTGGACAGTATTACCGTCCACAGACCCCTTCCTCGTAGCCATTCGAAGTTATGCGCGAGAACTGAGGTATCTGCTATGTGGCAGAGGGTCTGGGAGTCTTCCACAAGGAGTGATCGGTTGCGATCTTTCATTAAGGAGGTTATATATATGGAGACTTTTACCTTAATCAGATTTTAACGGGCCATGGAGCCTTTAATGCCTATTTATTTAGGTTTAGGAGAGCGGATGATGCTAGCTGTAGGTTTTGCCCGCTCCTGGAGGCCGAGGATGCAGACCACGTCTTGTGGCGGTGCTTGCATCCCACGAGGCTTGGTCTTAGAGCCAATTTTGAGCGGTTCTTAATCTGCAGCGGTATCTCCGCTCCTTTTGAGAATGGCGACCTCTTGGATTTCATTAAGGAATTTCGTACCTATGCCAGAGGAGTATTAACCATTTAAGTTTTGGTGTTTGTGTTTGATTCCGGGCGGGGAGACTTTCCGGGCATGGGGTATAATGCAGCGGGTGGACCGCGAACTTGACCGTGCATGGTTGGGTTGGGTCTGTGACGGCCCTTCCATGGCGGGTGCGGTCCTGCCGTCTGCACCCCCCGGCTAATCGTTGAACCGTCCAGGAATGTCCCCCTTCTTTTCTTTATTTATTTTTTTCCCCATTTTTTGGTTGTGTCTCCATGGCCTATGCTTGTATATTTTTTTTTCTTTCTTTGTCTCCGTGTTGCCATCATTCTCTGTCTCTTGCAGTTTCTCTATGGCTTCCTCGTCGGTCCCTGAATTGAGGAATGAATCTAATGCTGTCTTTCTTTGCCATTGTGAACTACTTCGTGTTTTTTAATTTTTTGCTGGTTTTAAATAGGGGGAAGGGTTTTAGCTATGTTTAAATAATTTTTAATTTCAATTTTTGCGATTTATGGTTTTTTTTTTGGTTGGTTTGATGTTTGAGATTTCTTATTTCTCTTTTGATACAGAAACAGCTACAGAAATAAATATTTCGGGGTAAGGCTGACACTTACATGATTACTTCAGTCGCCCGGTAGTGGCCGCCGGGCGTGAAGCCTCCTTTTCTTTTTAATGGGACATTTTTGGCCTATTGTTTTTGTTTTTTTTCTCTTGTGTTGTTTGTCTTTTTGACCTAAAACCCATCATTTTGGGTATATGGGTCATTAATTTGTCAAAAAAGGTCCGTATTGCACGATGGTCCTTAATACAGGATCTCCCCTAATCACAGATTGTTTGTTGGTGTTCACACCATCTACGAGTTGTTTCGTTTCGATGACAGTCACGACTTGATATGCCTAGGATCAGCCTTAGGCACCGCATTTGAAAAGCTTCCAGTTTGTTAATGTCCTGTTTCAGTAAAATCCACGTTTCAAATGTATACAGGGTGTTTCAAAAATACACGGCATAATTTCAGATATGTATTTCCCACATGTAGACAATCAAAATAGTTCATTACAACATA
>JAFIDM010002131.1:37931730-37956156 GCA_023159025.1 Thereuonema tuberculata
AGCGCCAATGCTGAATACCAAGACCATTAACTTATTATTATGTACTTAAATTGGTAAGCTTTATTTAATAAATCAGCTTTTCTTTAAATAAATTGAATTACTTTAAAAATAAAAGTTTTTGATAGAATTATAAAGGAAAATGAATGGTCACTAATACAAATTCAAGAATAAGTTATGGAATAAAATAAAACTTCGGAATTTCGCTATTGATACGGTCTTTAATATGAAACTAAAAGTGTTTTTATTTTTTATCTTTGTTTTATTTTTCTGGCGAATGAATGTCGACTCAAATTACGGTAGCATCAAACCAGTTTCATGTAGACAAAATATTTTTTTCATTTGATTTTTTGCCTGCGTTTATGTAATTTCTCCAAATTAAAAGGTCCGACACACAAAAATTTGGTAAAAAGTTTAACTATGAAAATTATTTTTTTGGAAAATTTTTTTTCTAAAGAAAATGTCTATTCAAGCACTATATTTAATTATATCTTAATTCTCCCTTGCTTTTTTACAGTTTCAATCTTGAGTACATGAATTGCCATATCCTTACTAATGTTTTCTCATTTTTTTCGTTGTTTATGGGAGAATGCAAAAAGCGTTTGAATTTATATGTCAGAAAAAAAAAAGATTCACAATAATGTTTTCAGAGATGCGCTATCGTTTTATTTAATAAAAAGGAAAGATTTTTATTCTTGACTATTTCTGGGTAGTTATGATGAAATATTATTTAGGATTCTGTGGTTTCTTTCATTTCTTCGAAAGAAACCACAGATGTTTTCTACAGTGTAGAGTGCGGTGTATGCTTAAATGCAATGTTAATTATAATTACCATTTGAATGCAACATCTACAACATTTATATTAAATATTATAAAATAATTATTGTAGTCCAAGTGAATACTTTGGTGTTGCTACAGATAAATGTAAAGACAACCAAATCATCGAGTGTTCGAAAACTAAATACAAAACAATTTATAATTTACAAAATTTATATTTTTGTGGTTTTCTGCTGATACAATATTTTAAGGTTATTCGGTAAAGTTAATGAAATCGCATCTGCGGGATTTAATTCATAATTTATTTAATTCTTGAATTATGGTATGATTCCAGTAAGCTTCGGAGAAAGCAAATTTTTGGTTTATTTACATCGTAATATTCCGCCATAGTATCCTGAGAGGATTAAAAAAAAACAAATGAAGCAAACAGCTTAAAACTGTTATTCAGAACAAAAATCTTGATAATAAAGAAAAAACTGAACTGATAAAAATATAGGCTTCTAACACAAAACAATCGATTTTATACAATCGCAGATAACATATAAATAAACAATCAACTAAATGGAGAAAGAAATAAAAAAATATTTTTATTTAAAAATTGTTATTTGATGAAAATCTGTCAAATAAAAATAAAATTACTGAGAAAAAGGAAAAAAGAAATTGGATCATAGAAAATATACGTTTCAATTTTTTCTCTCTCTTTAGTACTGGTAGTCAATTTACCAAATATAATACTGATAAATCTTTCTGTTTTTTATTATAGGTACATATATATCTAAATTCTAAAACTTGTTACTGAGCTCTCTATTTTTCTAACTTCTAATCATTTCTTTTTAATTGTAATTACGTTTTTTTCTAATTCAATTAATACTGGTAATTTTTCTATTTATTATTGAGTTCAATGATTTTTATTTTATTTTATTTTATTTTATTGTAGAAATAAAAAAAACAAAGGTTTCTTGAAAAAAAGATCAACACCTATTGGTATAAAGAAGTCATTTTATTGGCATAAATAAATGAAAAACTATTATAAAAAAATAGTTTTATAATCAAAAATTCATATTTTGGTTAATAATACAGCCCATATTTATAGGAAAACATTTTTCCGAATAGAACTGAAAGTGTATTTTTTTCAATAGAAATTTAATAAACTTCTACAATTTACATTATTGTAAAGTTAGTAAACTATTATAAGGTACATGGGCCAAATAAGGCCCGGTCTCAAATAAGGCCCATCCTTCGTTTTATTAATAGTACGTTGACAATTTACCAAGATTAGTTATGTTTCAGACAGGTCCTGGCTTCTAGCGGCTACACCAAAAATTAGGTCCATTGAAGTGGATAATTTCACCATGTTTGCTTCAGTTGAACAGTAAAAGTCGCCCGAAGCTTTTGTCGTAGCTATTTCAACTTAATTTGAGAAATCGTCTGCATTTTTTGGCAACTTAATATACTTAAACATGTTTTATGTCATTTTAAAGTGTATAATGGGTAGAATAAGATACTGTATTTGATATTTTCCAGTTGACATTTAAATATTTTTTAGTAAAACAATGAATGAAACCGTGGGTTAACAGGGGACTCCAAATAAGACCCTCCACTGATGAACCAAATAAGGCCCATCAATTATCGTGTATGTTTTCTTATTATGAGCCTCATAAGCATAATCTATAACATAAGTAATTATATATAATGAGAAAAAATATAAAAAAATCATCAAAGCTAGTTTTAAATTCACAATTTTATAAATTAGTTACAAATTAATTATTAATTTGTAGCTTAATATTTAGTCAGAACTAATTGTTGGAAATTGACTCTTTTCATTGCCAAGCTCTTGTCCGTGTGGGCGAGTTTGTCTGTGAGCTACAGACCTTAGGAATCCCAAAGCGAATTCTGAAACATCCTGTATTTTATTTGATTTAAATTTAATTATATAATTATTTTGGTTTAAATATAATTATTCTAATTTAATTGATTTCTGCTTTTTTTTCCTTATTTATTATTTATTTACACATGGGCCTTATTTGGGACAAGAAGTGGGCCTTATTTGGAATAGAGAGCTCAAATAAGGCTCATTAGTTACATTTTCGAAACTGTATTATTATCCAAAGAATTTCAAACCTACCAATAATTCTAAATTCACTTTTTCATAGCAACACACCTTAAACTAACGTTCAGTACAGCTTTCAGAATTTTCACTCTTGCAGTAAAAATATAAAAAATCTTTAAACGTTAGGTGGGCCTTATTTGGCCCAAGTACCTTATTTGTGATAAAGAGTAAAGTTCGTAAGATAAACAAAAAGCATTGAACGAAAACAAAGTTTACTTAGATTTTTTTTTCCGAGGACCAAACCAGGTTCTTTATTTAATTTCATTCCGAGGAAATTGCGAGGAGTGTCCGATCTCCTCCCATCTCTCTAAATCGATTTGATTTACGTAATGGGTGTTCATCACGAAACAGGGGAAATGCTCATAATTTCCTTTCATTCGATCATAAATTATGAACGAAAGAAGAAAAGAGGAAAAAAAATCTCAACCATTACCTATTCAATTTTTCTCTTTTTCTTCGTTCGTTCCTTTTTTTTTTTGGCAATTTTCTCCCCAAGTCCAAATTACTCTCCAATTTTAATAATGCAATCAGAGTCGTTTCAATTTAGTGAGAAGTCGTGACTTATTGCGGAAAATAATTTAAACTAAAAATTGTTCCAAACTCTGGATTTCCATAGCTTTGATTTGAATCAGAGCCAAGAACTCGCTGTAGGGAAAGCCCATTAATTTTACTCAATGAATTGCTGTTTATTGTAGGTTCTTTAATGCATTCAACCTCACATAAGCCACAGGACTTCCGTACGGCACTGAGTAGCGTTAACTAATATTTGGGAAAACGGAAAGTAATTAAGAGAAAGGAATGGGTAGAAAGGACAGTTCTCATGTTTGTTTGTTTTTTTATCAAGTCATTATTCTTTCTTTATTTTATTTAGTATTTTTTCTCGAACTTCTTCACAGTATTATCAATAGTTGAGAAAAATGCGAAAATTTAGTATCAGCAGAAATCTCCTTAAGATATGACAGTTTTAATGCGACAACGAATTAAAAAAAAAAAAGAAATCCTGGTAATTATGAAGTAATATAAAACACATGACAGCTTTTTGGAATTGTTAATAAATATGGGTGAATCTACAGAAAACCTGCAATTTCAGTCAAAAATTTTTGAGATTTTAAATTACAAGATTTCCATTTCAAAAAAATTGAGATGATTGCTTTTGATGTTCTTAAATCCATGATATATGTGGTTCAGGTCAACGCATTTTGGATATTTAAAAAAAAAAAAATAAGATGTCCACGGAAGTGACTTGTGTCGATAATGATGTCGAATTTTAATATAAATTATATTCGAAATAGTGAATTTACGTGGGAAAAACTATGAAATAAATAAATAGAAGACCATAATTTATGAATTAAAAGAACTTTTTATAAAAGAGGAAATCATGTACAATAAAAATTGTTTCACAAAATAAAAAAATTATATTCAAAATCGACCTAACAATAACGTAAATGCATTTATAGACTTATCTTCATTGCGTTTGTGTGTTTGAAATTACAAACATCAGTAAAAGAAATCACTTTTGTGGACAATCATCACTCCGTGGACCCCAAATGTCCACGGAAGTGATGTCCACGGAAGGGACGAATACTTATGTTTCTTGACCCATGTGCTCTTCATTTTGAGGTTAGGAACACGTGTCATTCAGAAAATTAAGTTTACCATATTTCAATTATTATGCCTAGAAACAATCATTTTTCCACGGAAAAATTAGGTTCTAAACAAGACCACAGAAGTGATGGGATGAGCTGTGCAAATTACGAAAAATGAATGATAAGGTAATATTTTTCTGACAAATGTGAGACTCAGACGATTAAAATCACTTCCCAATCAAAAATGGCCATCTAACCTATTGTTTTTAAGTGAGACAGAAAACAACTAGCGCACCGGGTGGATTTTTTAGAAAGTTTAGGAATGTCCACAAAAGCGATGGCTAAACCTTGTGACAAGACTTGAGGTTGCAAAAAAATTTTACTGATGATTCGAAAAAAAAATTCACTCAATATTATGTTAAATTTATGTATTTTCTGATTTTACAATGTAGGTATTATTTTAAAAATATGAAAAAATAAAGCAGTTTGGATCTTTAGAAGCTATCCAACTGTAGCTTGTGACAGTCCACGGAAGTGACAAATCACCTTATATGGACAACTTTTTTTTTGGAAATTCCATAAAATTTTAAAAAAAAATTATACTAAATTAAAGTATATTTTGTACTTCAATGTGTAATTTTGAAAAATGACAAATATTTTCAATCATTTTCAATTTATTGCTCTGTGACACGAATTACAGGTTTTCCGTATTCACCCATATACAAAATAAAATAATCTTAGGAATTAAAATAATAATGTTTTAAGTGTTTTTTTCAAAAGGTGTAATTGTTTATATTTGTAATTCGATATAAAGTAGCCTACTGGAAATTCCATTAGGTATCGATGACTGTAAATACTGACGCTTGCTCCATTAAAGAGATTTTGGAACGAATTGTTTAATTACAATTTTTGTTATCCGTAATATATGTCTTTTATCACACAACATCAAATTTTACCTAAACTAAAAAGAAGCTAAAATAATTCCTTATTTTCTTCTTTTGTAAATTGCAAATCCACAAAATTAATTAAATTCTAATTGTATAAAGAGCTCAACGACAATGACTGCTGTTGCATTTTGAGATAAAAATCCTTTATAATTAATTAATAATTTGTAATCAAATGTGAACAAAAATCTTTTCCACTTGCATTTCGGTTTTCTTATAGTTTTTTTTTTCAATGTGCAAACTGGAAATTGTAATTCCTTGTCAAATTTGTAAATTATAATTTTAATGCTGTAAAATTCAAGAAAACATGGAACTTCGTTTTTCATTAATAGAAATAAATAACTTTATAGCGATAGAACTTTATAACTAATGTCAACTATTAATAAACTCAGACTAATTTCACTTAAATTTATCAATAGCATATTCTATTTAAAATTTCTCAAAATTAATATTCTATTATGTAGCAATAAGCAATGATAGTTAGAAGTTTATTATTCACTATTTGTTATTGGTTTACCTATTATATACAAAATTTACAAGTAAACATCATTACAAGAAAGTTTTTAACGTGACAAAAAATAAAAAATAAATATTAAAAATGCACAATTTTTCCTTTTACGCTTGATTTTATCAAAAGGAATCTGGCACAACTGTTTAATCCTTGTTAGGTTCCATTAGCGAAATGAAACATCAAAGGTAAACCTTTATGATGGGACCAAAACAAAAAAGAAACAACATTCCCTTTTTATCATTTTTCAAAAATCATTAAAGTTGCATCTAAAATTTATAAATTATCATTATATTATTGACTAAAATACAAAGGTATGCGAAATTCAAATAAATATTTCTACAAATATTTGCTAAAAAAATTATTACTGGAAAAAAACGAAACAATCCCTCCAGGATTTGTCTCTAAATATGATATTCAAGAGAGAGCTAATTAATCTTCTTGAATATCACGGCTGTCATTATCGTTTCTGAAAGGTGAAAGAATAATTAACTTTTCCCAAATGAATGCATAAATTGACTGCATTTCGTATTAAGTTTTATTATTTTTTTATAATGTTTGAAATTGAGCCCCTTTTTACTTGAGGCGAAGTAAATCCGATTTTACCTTCACAGAAGCTTTTATAAATAAACCTACTTAGTTATTCTCTCAAGTGAAGGTCACGATAGCGTCACCGGAGTTGCCGGTTCAGACCATGAGCATTCGAAAGATCTTCCATATCTAAGTCAACCAGCAAAATTGCAGCGGCAGACAGCCAAGGGTATAGGAACTACGAAGGGTCATAGTTAACATAGTGGCCTATGAGAAATCACTTATAAATCACTGCGGGAGGCTCATAAGTAGCGTGCAACCTTAGATAGGGATGAGGGACACAATAAGCAGATATTGATTGGAAAATAAGCAGGAAATTCTTACTGATCAGTTACAAATCATATACAATCGATGTGAAGTTAAAAGAAGAGGGCGTGTGAAAGACAGATACTCTGTTCACTGACAAGGTGAAGGGTACGACTGCGTCACCGGAGTTGCAGGGCAAGTGGCACCTTTCCAGAAAGATTGTCCCAGGGGGAGTTCACTGGCGGAGTTTACCGGGCAGACAGCCAGCAGGAGAGGAGGCGGAGACGGTCAAGTCCTGGAACAGGTCAGGCTGCCGGACACACGCTGAGACCCTCTTTCTGCTGCCTCTCACTTCACTTTTTTCTCTTTGCATCTCCACATCTTTCTCCTTCTCTCTCACTCACCTTCTTACACTCTCCTCTCACCGAAAGGTACTTTTATTGTTATATGTTTTTGTGTTGTGTTTAATGTTTTTCCTTAAATGTGCTCACTGTGAACAGAGTATCTGCCTTTCGCACGCCCTGTTCTCTGAAATTCACATCGATTATATCTGATTTGAAGCAGATCAATAACAATTTCCTGCTTACTTTCCAATCAATATCTGCTTATTGTGTCTGTCTCATTCTTATCTAAGGTTGCAGGCTACTTATAAGCCTCTTGCAGTAACTTATAAGTGATTTCCCATAGGCCACTATGTTAACTTTCACCCCTCATACCTCCTGGCTGTCTGCGGCTAAAATTTTGCTGATTGACTTAGATATGGAAGATCTTTCGAATGCACGTGGTCTGAACCGGCAACTCCGGTGACGCTATCGTGACCTTTACTTGTCAATAATGCAACTAGCTTAGCAAGATTTATAGTTTGATTACTAATGGAATAAAATAAATGTAACTGACATTATAATAGATAAATCGTAAGAATTTTTGGAGTTTTTATTTTTTGAATAATTCATCCCTTGGCTTTATTCTAGAGTTATGAATTTCAAGCTATTTTGTTGATTTAAAACATTTTCATATCTTAACGAAACTCTTAACGTATCTCCATTTTTTCGAGCTCCTATGAAGTATTATAATGAGAATGATCAAATTTAATTTTGAAATTCAGGAAAAGTTGAAAATTACAGCCCCACCCCTCTTCTTAAGAAATACTTTCCAACAAATGCAACGTAACAAAAATATGAGTTCTATTAATTTATAAAATATCGTAGTTCAAATTATAATTGAAAGTTCTTTTGCCCAATTTTATTCTACAACCACCAATTCCTTTCTGTTATTATTCTGACTCGTCGCAATTATTAGTCCATTCGAAGTTATATACGTCTAGATATGACTTATCTCGTTGACATCTTACTTCCCGGATTCATTAATTAATTATCATTTAATAATTATTTTCAGTAACAGTAAATAATATTTTCATTTATTACATGTAAATAACTATTATTTACTTGAAATAAATGATAATATTAATTATTAGTTACGTATAATAATTCTTAACAGAATGTGATTGATTGAATGTGAGTGCAGGGAAGCCAACCACTAACAGCCAAGCACCCTCCGCCTGTAGTTGGTTGGCATCCCTGCACCCACATTCACCAAAATCAGTGACTCAAACGTCATATCTAGACATATATAACCCCGAACGGACTAATAATTGAGACAAGTCGTAATGATAAAAAATGTTCTATTGATGGAGATCTTTCCTTACGTATATATCTTATCGCTATACAGGGGTGGCGCAGATCTTTCCATTCTTCTTTAATTAAATTCGTTATAGGGCATTCGTTTATTCGTTATAAACGTAGTATTATTTTTCTCCTCTTCTTTCAAAGAAAAAATGTATTTCATAGAAAACATCAGTAACGCTTTAGGTATTTAGTGGTTTGAATCAAAATATACGAACATATCAAATAAATTTAATTATTTAAAAAATTACTGGGAAAATCTCACATGAGGGGGAACTAATGGGGGGTCTAATTTTTTTAAAAACACCTCCCGTAATTAATGGACTCACCCTCTTGTTCTGCTATCTGTGGATGACTTTGATAGAGTAGCTTTTTACAGAACTAAGCTATGGAATTGCATGATTGTAAGCAATGGAATTGTAATTCTGTTGAAAGATAGCAAACGTTAATATCTTGGTTAGCCAGTAAGCTTCGATCCACAGAAATTTGAAATAGACTATAGCGAGCTTCGAGATTCCGAAATGGAAATCAATTCAACATTGCTTTAGCAATCCGAGGATTCTCCACAACTATTCTCACAGTGCTTATATTAACTCGTGCCCCTTTTTCACGTTAATTAATCCAAGCAGTTAATTCCTAAAATCTTGCTTATTTTGACTAAATGCCGACCATATCTTGCTTATTTTAGTTATTTTCGGATTGGCCCGGCAATTTCAAAAGAAACATTTCAACCTGCAAAAATAGGCATTCAGGCCTATTCTGTAACTTCTCAATATTCTGAATCGTTACGCGAACCGTTAAGAATCACAACGAGTGTCATAACGATATCGGTAAAGGTTGGTATACTGTAACTTGGCTCGGTAAAGGCAGTGGCGTAGCAAGGGGGGGGGGGCGGTCCACCCCGGGCCCCCGCCTGGGAGGGGCCCCCACAGCCAGGTTATTTCCTTTTTTTTTGGTTGTAAAAGTAAGATTTCCGTTTTTTTTTTGTTTTTTTTTGGTTGTAAAAGCAAGATTTCCTTTTTTTTTTTGGGTTGTGGAATAATGGAACTTCCGCCCCGGACCCCCACTGGGTAGAGGTCCATTTCCGGTTTACATGTATCGTTAGCACCAGGAATGACTACCCGCTAACTTCAAAGGCAAGTGACCGTCATTTGTTTGATTTCCACACTTTGTGCTCGTAATCTGTGATATTTACGTAGTGCGCATGCGCTGAAATAACGCCATTGTGGTCCACTCCATCGCCATGAACCAGGAACGTAAACGATCTGTGAAAACTAGTTATGAGCACTACAAAATATATGCTGATTTCCTGAACAACCACGAACTTTTCGTAAAAATAAACCACAGAAAGATGGCAAGGGCTGAAAAAATGCAGGGCTGTCATGACCTGTAGAAATTTATTAAAATTTTGTATTAATTACATTGATAACATAATTTTTGCCTCATTCATATGTTTCTTACAGGAAATGAACATGAATTAGGCTGTAACGTACATTGATACGACTAATACAATTATTGCTTCAACTAATTTATCTAACTGTAGGTATAGCAGTGTTGCGCATGGAGGGTTTTAAGTGAGGCGCGATTATGCCTAATAGTTCCAGGGCAACTTCTTTAGGAAATCTTAAAGAGTTCTGTAACTTTCTTAATCGGCATTGAAATGGGATCACTGTTATCCCTCAATTCCCTCAGCATGTTTCTCTGCCTTATGCTACGAAAGGCAAAAATACAGACGTAACCTCAAGTGGTTTGTTTACAACCGCAATAAATAGTAATGAAAGGTTATAACATTTTGTTTTAATATACAAATGTAATGACACATTTGTTTTACCAGGCGTTTAGTTACTGTACATTTCATTTTATTCCGTTACACATATTTTCGAAATGGGTCGCCTTGAAATCAGGTTTTGAACCGCGTAGGCCTTATATCTTTCGTCAATAGGTAGCCATTTACAGTAGGCTTATACTATGTCATCGAGACTTCATAGATTTCATATAGGTATACTATTTTTAATACATTTAACATCTGATGATGAATCCAACCAAAATATTCGAAATAATTTTACAGTTTGTTTTCCGTTAGTATTCGCAAAGTCATTGCGGAGGAAGGTTCGGCCTTCGATTGGGTATTTATTTTTTTGTTCATGTTCTAACGCTTAACTCTTTAATTCTTTTATTTTTTTTTGTCACTTTCGGGAAACAATTCAATTCTTAACTCATTTCATGCTGTTCTTCTCTTATATACCATCAGGAAAGCTGCATTCATTTTCTTGTTATGCCGTAACTGCAGCTACATGATGCTCGCTCGCTGGTAGCGAGGACTCGTTATTCCTAACGATGCCATGCGCTAATTACGACGTTATAGAATCAGAATTATCGTTAAGATTGTTATCACGTAACGAGATGCTTACAGAATAGGCCTGATTGTCAAACATCCAGGAAACAGTCAGTCATTGCCATTTAAATTAATGTAACAGAAGATTACGGAAGTCCTACTACATTTGCAACGAACGAACCAAGAATACATCAAAATATTTATTTGTATATGTTATTTATTTTTACTTTCTTTTCTCTTGTTTTTTGCTGCATCTTCATTAGCAGAAAATACAGAATCCCAAATTCTATTATTTCAATTATAAAATAGCTTATTAAAAAACAAACAGAAAAACCTACAAAATTAGTCGTATTTTCTAGCTACTGATAATTTGGAATTATCCTTAATTATTATAATGTCCATAAAAAGTGATTCCTTCGTTGGTATAAAGTATTTCCTGGTTATCTTCAGAAATATTAATTAAGTCAAATAATTATTATTAGTACAATTTCATCTTTTAAAATTTAATTTCTTCTGTTTTCTGTATTCTTTTGAAATTCTTTTTATTCCCACCAGTTTGAGTTAAAAATGACTTTTAAAGATGACAACTTTTATTAATGCATTTTGAAGACATACAAAGAAATTAAGTTAGACAGTCGACCTGAAAAATCCTTTTAATATTTTAGAATAATACAACTTGACAACTTTGTTCGAAAAGCAAAAGATTAGGGAAAATCTTTAAGATTTTAATTTATTCCCTAAATCCCGCCTCTACTTAGATTAATGAAATCTACTGGAAGTAAATTCTAAGACTGCTATTATTTCATTAAGACAAATGGAACCTCTACAAAAACTTCCAGACAAAATGCAAATTACCTTCTTCTTTTCATTCCATTTAAAAAAAAAATCCTTTCTTTTTTTTAAAAAAAAAAAACTGTTTCCACTTGTAAATTTTTGCAGTAGTTTTTCAATCAAATTTATTCATTTGATTACAGTTAAGTAATTACTTGGAAATAAGATTGTAAGAAAATTTCAATACTAAATGAAAAGAAAGAACAGAATCTGTTTCTGATTCAATTACTCTAATGGAATTTAAAACCACGCCTACTGCTATTTAGTTATTAAGGACTGTTCAACGTTAAACATATTAAGTATGTTTTGAATAAAAAAAAGAGCCATTTATCTGCAATTGCTTAATGTTACTGCATTTGGATTAATTGTTTATTAGATTCTTGTGCAGATATTTCTGAAAGAAATATGAAATTTTGATTTGTTTCATCTTTTCTACAGTACTCTTTACATCCAAATCCTACCTTCAAAAGAAGCTCCTTTCTTTATCATTTTAAATATTATTATATATTGTTATTTATAAAACGCTGCTGTAAACATACGGAAAATGAACGATCTCAATGATTCTTGTCGAAATAAGGATACAAGGTCAGTGCCACTTCTTCCCAATTAGAACACCAGGAGGGGGAGAAAAAGTTTATTTTCTAGATGGTTGGATGAGATTGTACGGAATCTGTTTTAGAATAACCTCTGAATAAGACGTAGATAAGCCTGTATTTCATCAGCTGAGCCATTATTTTGATTTCAAAAAATTTTATATAAGAAATAATGAACTTCCTGATTTTGTATCTGTTTTGAAATCAGCAAGAACTTCATTGAAAAAGGCACATGTTCACAAGTTGCATTCTATTTTATCTGTTACTTGATAGAACGAATCATTACGATCGTTAATTATGTTCTTATAATTATGTAGATCAGTGGCGTATATAGAATATATTTTCGGGGGGGGGGGCCTAAGATTAATGTAAGGTTAAGTTAAGAAATTTTAAGTAGACACCCCACGGAAACCTATCTGATAAACCAAACAAACAAAAAAAAAAAACCATAACAACCTATCTCTTCAACCAAAAAAAAAACGTTGGAGGACATACCTTCATTATTTCGGGAGGGGCCCGGGCCCCCTCGCCCCCCCCTTATATACGCCCCTGATGTAAATCCTAAAGCATTATAATAATACTTTTACGACAGGAGCTTATTTTCTTCATTGTAGTAATTAATGTTGGAAATTTCTCTGATATCAGAAACTATATACTTTTGGAAAGTTATAATTCCCCAGCAGAAACCATAAACTACAATCAGTGTATTTCTTTGTTTAGTCATAATTCTATATGCTTATTTATTCCATACATGGATTTAAAAAAAAATCTTACCATAGATGAAAATAAAAGTAAAGTGAATAAAATGTAATCAGGTAATTCAAAAGAAAGATATGAAAACTTACTGTTGACAAGAATAGGTCGACTTCAAAGTATATGCACATTTCACATAGTATACATTCAAGTACATTTCGTGTACATTCTTTGAAGTCAACCTATTCTTGCAACAATACGACGTCGTATTAAATTCCAGATTTTTAATACATTTGAATTCTAACATTTTGCAGGAATTTAATCAGGCCTCCCTATTCACAAAACCTCTTCTTTTTTTCTGGCTATGTCACGTGCATTCCTTAGTAATGGCTGTACAGGCCTTAGCTACGTTATACATAAGAACTCCTGCAGACCTTAAGGTCTTAGCTATGAATATGTAGCGTTTTTGTTGACAACATTTTTTATTATATAGAATTAAGTTAACAACAACCGTTGCATGTTATCAACAATCGATACAAGACTTGTTAGTTAAGTTACTATGAATAGTTATAATGTATGTTACCAACAATCGTTACAAATTGTAACGTGATATTCAATTCATGATTGTTATTCTGTTTCTGTTTTTTATGCAGAAGAAGAGTGATTTAATCATTGTTTTCTCATTTATGTAATAAATTCCTAATGAAAATCTTTGTTGAAAAGATTGAAATATTGAAGTAAGTCTGCGTAGTACATATTTTTTCAATTACTTAATTTTGTAATATTAGATTTCCTTTGAAGATGTATGTTTATAATTTTATTAACTAACATGTGTAGGTAACGTTGTACAATTACTACGTGACATATATTCCTAACTTTATCCAAATTCCTATTCTCTTACCGGATTTTTATTTTTATTTAATTTTTTTTATTTATTGTACATTGTTACGAATGTATCTCTTAGCTGAAGATGCATAATTTTTGTTTAACACAATTTTTTGAAAATTGTGCTTTAGCCCATGAAAAGCTGATTTGTATAATTCACTTGATTTAACATTGTCATTCTTGCATTTATGTTTTAGTACCGAGTGTAAGCCGAAGGTATCGGATTTGACATAATATTGAACAATCAGGACAAGTTCAGTCCATATCTGGAACTTGGAAAACAATTCCGATCTTTATTTTTCGGAGGGCTGGGCGAACCCAAGGACTAGCGTGGATGACAAGTAGCCGGAGATTGAACCCAGCTCCTGCATTCGAAAATCCAGTTTCAGTACCACTGAGCCAATGCGCCTCTCGAACCTCCATGTGGAATTCAAGTTTCGGTAATTGATCTTTTCATCTTCTACTATTTTAATCTATTACAAGTGAATATATATTCGTTCCTTCTACCCAACTAAGTAACTTAGCATACATTTAATCAGTTTTTGATTTTTTTCCTTGATGCTGCGCTAAGAAACAAATTTGCTAAGAAACAATTTTTTTTACTTAATTTTAGTTCTTGAATTTTGATTTATGTCAATTAATTAATTTAAATCTAATTTATAAATTAAATATGTCGTGCATTGCAGATCAATCAAAGAATTGAGGTGGAAAAATTACACCAACGAAAAAAAATGTTGAATGGGTTGCGCTGTTTTTCATTTCGAGATGTAATAATTAATTAAAACTTCAAAATATTCTAAAATCTCTTTTAATTTATTCATGTCCTAATTTATCTTGAATTTTTCGGGTGTTCACAGAAATCCATGTTTAACTCCCTGCTCGTTAGTAAGAAGTGTGATTTCACGAATGTTCCATCTACTTGAAGGTAATTGTCAAATTGCCAAGGACAGGTTATTCTACCGACAGGGGAGTGGTAGCACGCTCTGAGGTAGGGAGGCAGTTTGAGGATAGGGATTGGATATCCACTCTATGCACAGCATCTCCGTCCCGCGTTAGCTAAAGAGGAATATACAGGTAAGGGCGTGTTGTTCAAGGAGTAGGTGATATCTGGGAGCTTATCCGAAAGGCTGTGGACTTAACTTTTTTTTCTTTTTCCAATATAAAAAATTCTTACTTCGTATCTTCAGCAATTTGACTTCAGAAACTTTGTAAATAATGTCTAAAACAAATCTTAACATTATAATTTTACTGAATTTTTAAACTGATTTTTTTACTTTATTTATTCTTAAAATGTGCTGATTTTATGAAAAAGATTGCAGAAAAGCAAGAAGAGATGTTGAAAACATTAAAAAAAATAATGTTATTTCAAAACTCTTTTTTGCTTTTCTGCAATCCATTAAAATAAAGTATTTCTAATTTTCGGACTTTTTTTTTTTACATCAATAGGAAGAAATATGGCACCTCCACAAAGCTAAAGTAAAAACAAGAAATACACATTATAAATAAAATAAAGGAAATTCTTGTGTTGGCCTCCTCCTGCTTCAATGAATTTTCTACGGGCATTTAAATAAAGAAAATGCACCTAAAAATTTATAAACACGCTAAAAACTCAGACCAACAGTTTATATGTGACATCTCAAAACGCAATTTCACGCTTAATTGACGATCATCAGTTGAGAGTAGTTGATGCTTTTTCTTAATTTAAATGTGAATTGAAAATTCTCTGAGGATAACATTTTATTTTAATGTGTATTTCTTGGTTTTGATTTGTGAAGGTGCCACATTTCTTTCCATTGCTACTTCTGTTCACCTCCGTATTTATCCTTTTTGTTTGGTGGTCACTACTCTCAACTGATGATCGTCAATTAAGCGTGAAACAGTTGTCATTAATAAGCACTTGGCCCGAATTTTCAATAGGTTTTAAATCATTTAATTTCATAATTATTTTAGTATTTCTTAATGCTTAATTCAAAGAATTGAAAATTTCAACTATGCAAAATTTATTAATTACTTTTGATTTCACTTTAAAAACGAAAGAAATATTAATTTAATTTAATATTGTTCTAACCTTCCGGATCCTGCACAACATCCACAAAAAATATAAATAACTAAAACTAACTATAAGTTTAACTAAAAACACATCTATTTAAATGCAGTTTTCAAATTTTTAATGCTAATGTTTGGATATATAATTATTTATAAAATTAGTTCATGTAGACTTAAATATATTTCCATTGTATAATAATATAAATAAAGAATGGAAAATTCTTTAAATTCATAAGTTAAAATTATAAGTTATTCTCGAAAATTATTGTATTTATTATTATTTGGTTTTTATGAACTTTTATCGATAGACATAATTGTTTGCGTTATAAGAATTTTGGAACTGCACATCTACTAATTTTATAATATAAGATTTATTTACATCCCAATGACTCATGTCAAGTACATATTTTGTATTGGCAACAATGAAAATTTACGAAAGTTTCCATAAACGTAAAATCCTAATAAATCAGCTTAATTTGAACTGAAATACTAAGTTATGTTTACTGTTCTAATCCTTAATTTATGCTGTTTTCATTACCTCAGACGAATCATCGCAAACCTATGGGAATCCATAATTTCTAACGTTCGCAATAAATCACGTGAAAGCTGCATCTGCTAATTTGTAGATGTATATTTATAGAATTTCAGGCACGTAATACTTTCCTTTCTATAAATTACAAGTTACCGAATAAGATAAAATGTCAGTATGTCCTCAATACGCTTTTTTGTCCCCATCAAAAATAATTTAAATTTGCTGTAGGAAGTTTAAATTCTTAATAAATTTAAGAAAAATAATAATAATAAAATGGAATATAAAATATAAAGCACAAAGAAATGACACAAAAATAAAAACATATCTGAGCTTTCATCGGTGAGAGTTTGGGATGGACGGTTTCGTCCTTTAGAGGACTCATCAGCTAAACCCACTCACCAATGAAATGCTCAGAAATATAAAATATTTCCTAAGTAATATAATAAATAATAATTAAATAAAAATTATTTTGCAGTTGATAAATAATAAAAAAGAGTTAAAGTTATGCATTATTTATTATTTTATTAAGTCAAATTTTAATAATTTGAATAAGTTTATGTGATGGATTAGACACAATAAATAATATAAAACGAGTGAACTAAAAAGGAGGTATGATTTTAATAGTTACAGTTACTGTCCCACTTTAGGCCAATGTAAGCCCTTGGGGTCCCGGGAGTTAAGACTCCCGGCGTTTGTGACCAAAGGGATTAAATTGAGGTCGATGGATAGGCTGAAGCCCGTCCGTCTTTAACTACCAATGGAAAGAAACCTACTTACACATTTAACAGAGGGTCCGGTGGACCATAGGACGAACCTGGAGGAGAATTTAGCATGGAACAATCTATAACCTCCGGCGGGATCGGAATCGAACCGGCTACTACAGGTCGCAATCAAGCGCATTTCCACATAGCTACAAGGACAAATAAATAAGGAAAAATAAAAACTAATGTTTTCATTTTTCACTCTAATACGTTATTAATGCTGTAGATTACCCCAAACGTAATTTTTTTAAAGAAAACTAATCAGAGAAATAAAATCCCTTTTTTGTAAAGACATATTCTTTGTTTCAATAAACAGCTTCTTTTTTATTTAATATATATTTATCGGTTCTATTTTCCTTTTCATAATTTAACTAATGAAAGCCTCTTTTCTAAGCACATCGATTATTAAAATCATTGCTTTTCCCAGTAAGTTACTGAGTTAAACTATAACCAAACTACGCTGCAATATCTAAGGATTGGGTCTAGCGGTCAATTGAACCCATTATATTAAAACATCGATCATTACAAAACATCCCTTGCTTATTTGTCTGTTGGATGTAAGTGGGACCAATTCATCATAGTTTCATTGCAAGATTGCCTCACCCAAATTCTCAACAATTCAATTCAATCAGCCAGTTATATCTGGAAGTTGCACTGGATTTTCCAAAAGATTGGATAATGTGTTATGGAATTCCAAAATTAATTTCAAAAAAACATCTAATGTTCGTTTATTGAAATCTAGAAAAAGTTACTATAGTTATTACTTTTAAGTCGTACCACCGTTTCTTGTACGTCCTCCATTTTTATGGAGCAGTCCATAAATACTTCTTATTAAAATAGTTCGTATCTTAAGAGGTACATTAAAGGAAAATATACGTAACAAACAAACAAACACATTTTAATACACATAGTGTGTATTGAATCATTGGTTTTTATCTTTCAAAAAAGAGGAAATAATCTTCACTTTTTCTGCTATCTTAAATTCCAGCTCACAGCTAACCTCCAATAGTTACAATATTAACTAATTTTTTTTTTGAAAATATAAATATAAAACTGCTAAACAGCAGAAAATAAAATCTTAAACTTTACAATATCAAACACATTAAAAGTAGGTGGACCTAGTGTTTAAAAGTGCAGTAGTGATATCTCCAAACAGCTGTTTCACGGTCAGTTGCCGATCATCAGTGGAGAGTAGTCACTATAAAACCCCTAGGTTTAGCAATTTATATTCTTAAAAACAATGAAAAACAAAAATACCTACAATCTTCTACAGAATTTGCTACAAAAGACATCTTGCCAATCTATCAACAAATTCTGTAATGGACAAAAAACTTTAGGTCCACAAACTTTCACTGCTTTAAATAAACATCTTTTATTACAACTAACTTCTCCATATAGCGATATTTCGAAGGCCTAACCGGCCTTCTTCTTCAAGCTCCGCAATATCGCTATATGGAGAAGTTAGTTGTAATAAAAGATGTTTTATAAGTTTAATAGTATTATTTATGACGATGAAATGAAATCTGTTTAAATGAAATGTTTCCTATCACTTTTTCTTCGATCTGCAATTACTATTCTGAAAGAGAAATGTAATTACTTCTTCCTGAATTATTTCTTCCATCTCTGTACATTTCTATGAAGTTTTACTGATTTTTTTTAATAATATTGAGATTCATATTTAATTAGTATTATTCTTCAATCTTAATTATATCATTTTCAAGTTATTATTATTTTTTTTAACTTTCTGTTTCGCAATATTAACTGTTCTTTTCTCTTCTAAACGTGGCGAAAATTAAAAAAACTATAAAAGTATGCGAAGAATAAATAGAAATTAAAATTAACTGCACTTATTGCTGTATTAGCCTCTTTTTCCTTATCATTAATCTTTTTGAAAAATCATATTTTATTTGACGATAATTTCAGCAATGTAACTAGAAAATCACGTACATTTAGACATGTTTGTTAAGGATGAGATAATATGTTCATTCTCTTTGCATTAATTACATAAATTTTTCAATATTTGCTTAAACAAACAATTTCAATATTTGTTTTTCATTGCTGAAAAGAGTTCAAATTGGCTGTTGGATATCTTACATTGCAAATATGTATTTAATAAGGAACTATTTCATAAAATTTCAACCTATTACTGGTATTTGTAGCCTAACATCATTTGTAGCATCTCTAAAAATCCTGATTTCAATTTCAAAACAGTTCAAATTTTTAATAACTTTTTTAAAAAGGGACAAAAAATCTTATTATTTAATGAGTGAGTAAAGTCAATATATAGATTGAATTCAAGATACTTTTATTTCAAATGATATGTTTTGATTAATTAAGGATTTTATTATTAAGAATGTGGGAAATTTACGAAAAAAAAACGGGTAACTGTACGGGAAAGTGAGGCGACTATAGGTCCTTTTAAAAAAATCTTTATGCCTCAAGTTAATAAAATAACTTGAAGCATAAAGAATTTTCTAAGCAGTTAAATGTAATCTTCACTGTTGTTCATTTTTGAGGAAATTGCAACTAGATTTACAAACATTGAAGTCTCCATTTTCAATTCACTTCATTTGCAATCAAAGCGAGTATACATAGATACTATGCTTCTTAAGATCTTTTTAGATTGTCAAACCTATTTTATCAGTTTTTAATTAGTGATAATTATTATTAAAGTTTTATTTTATATGAATTGAGTGGTTACTTTGTGAATATCCCAATTTAAATTTTACGAATGCTGAAAATAATTTCTGATATGTAAGCTACTTTTTCTTACATTTGTTTACTACACATAAAATAATTCGATGTTTATTTTATTGTTTAACTACTATTCAAATCTAAATTACATAGTATTAGCAGCATTCATAAATTTTATTTCTATAAAAGTTTAATATTCAGTAATTCTCTGAGTATTAAAATTCTCTTAAATATTTTATCTGCAATTCTTATTATGTTTCTGATAATGACAATGAAAAAGAAGCTGGAGAATCATCGTTCTTTGAAACTTGTAAATAAATTTATCGCTTTTAGGCTTCTGAAAGACGCTTTATATCCCCGGTTTGTCTATCTGTGGACTCATATCCCACAATGCTTCGCAACGGCTTCTGTTAGCTCAGTTGTAGGTGGCCTGTCAGCTCAGTTGTTTAGAGTGTCGTGCGAAGGTCGTGGGTTCGATCCCCTCATCAACTTAATTTTTTTTAAATCATTATTAGGAATTCAGTGTATTAACAAGGTTTGAGTTAAGAATGACGATTATTCCAAATAAATAGGGGTGGGTAAGATAGCACGAAATGGGGTCGCAAACAGACTCGTGCCAGCATTTTCTAGACCACCCAGGGGCAGCCTATTCTAAAGTAAAGGTGACTCAGAAGCCGTTGCGAAGCATTGTGATTGGTATACTAATCACTATCCCTACCTTGTTAATTATATTTAGTCGTTTACATTGACATAGAATAAAATTTTGTTGAAACTTTGGCGAGTTACAGAATGCGAACTGTTAACGATTGCCATTTTAAAGATTATTTTAAATAAGTGATGATTCCAAAGAAAAAGTCGTCTTTTTGTTATGTTTGTAACTCTTCCGGGAAATAAGAGCTTTCTCTCTTCTGACATTAAATATTTGTTATAACTTTTATCATTACTGGAGAGCTGAGGGAAACTTTGAGAAATTCCGTTGCCTGGCTGATAACGCTGGAATGTGAACATCTCTTTAAGATTTTTATTTGAAGTTTCCAAAGAAATTTAGCTTGACACGCATTAAGATTTAGGAGTTTGCTACTGCTACCCAAGAATTTCTAAAGCCCAAAGCGAGGCTGCCTTCAGGAAGCGCACCTCATCCCTCATAAAATATGATTTTAGCGCGGTTTGGATGAAACATGCTGGTTGGAAGCTTTTCTTGACTGTTAAAATAGAACGCCTAATGAAAATATTGGGTCAAAATTAGAAGAATCTTCGCAGTTAAATCGTGGAAAGCAGTAGTTTATAATAAAAATCTGAAGAATATTCATAAGTAAACTGTAAATCTGCCAGCATTGAATAGAAGTTATATTACGGTGTTGGCAAAGATGCTACTGCATATTGAAGAAGTTTTGAAATTAATTAGTTTCTTATAACAGCAAAATAAGAGCATGTTGCCAACGACACGAATACAGGGATTAATAGTCAAACAGAAATCACCGTTGTTTTTATGTTGTTATCAGTAAATTAATAAAATGATCAATTAATATTAAACAGTAGATAAAAAAATAAAGTAATATAGAAGAACCGGAAAAGATTCGAAAGAAAGTCAGATATTATGTTGTTGACTTAGATTACTTATATTTTTATTAATTAATTAGACAAAAATGTTGTGTATGATCCTAAATAATGAATCATGACCAAATGATTGTGTAAAAAGATTGAAAATTGAAAAGAAAAGTATAAGATAGAATATTAACTTTCCTTTCCAGTGATTTTTAATAACGGATTGTGATTTTAACTATAAATTTAAATTATAATATCTACTGTATTAATCAACATATTAATTTTCCATTTATCTTTAATTATACTTTTACTACGCATTTGAAAACATCTTGAGATATTTATATATAATTATTAAAAATTATCTATGTACAAATATCTTTTTCTGAATCCTGAAAATAAAAGTAGTTTTCCTTATATTTTTAAGTAGAAATATTCTTTATAAGTCATGAAAAGTCATGATATATCCTTGTTTACTATTACTTTGCTATGTATTACCATAAGCTCCCAGACTATTCCATAGTAACATCAATATTTACTGGGATATCTGCATTTCTGTATTTCTCACTTTTACTTTATTACCAAATCCAGAAAAATTTATTAGCAAGTACAGAAAAACAGAACTATAATTAACATTAAAATAATGATCTTGTATGAAGTTGATTATCATACAATTAATACAGGGGTAGTGGCTGAAACATTAACTTAAACTTCCAAATCAGTAGTGTAATCCGAAACTTCTGAATAATCCATGCATATGGAAATGCTAATACTTTCTTACAAGATGCGAACATTACACAAAGGAAATAGGGTAAAAATAATCTGCTCGTATTTATATCGAGATGAGAAAGCTTAAAGCTGTTGTTTGTCTATGATAATTTAGAAAAAAAATGCCCTAAATGGATTCTGTCTTCTTTAAGTGTCAAGTCTCTGCATTTGTGATGTTATGTTGAGAATGTATCTAAAAAATGCTTTTCTCCTCGAAGCGAATTTTTGAGATTTAAGTGTAAACATCTTTTCATGAAGCAGATCAACATCATTTTGAAAAATAGAACAGATGCCTTCTTTCCTTGATAATAAGAAATTAAACATACCCTTTACAAGGTCAACGCTGTAAAGGGTATGTTTAAATTAAAAAAATGATATTCGATAAAATAGTACTGGCAGTAATAACAATAATTTTGAAAAGAATTGAAGAACATGAGTAACAAAGCATTATATTATGAAACATTCTATATGGGATTAAAATACTAATCGCCTAGTTCAAATCAATTAGTTCAAATGCTAATCGCCTACCTGTTTGACAACCGCATTCAGTCCTAGGCAGAGATCGAAGATTTTTCGTTAGCTGTTTCAAACGGATACCAGAATATACCTAGCCCTCTGTCAAATAAATATCGGCGAGTATTTATCTGAAGTTTCACCTGAAGATGTTACATGCATGAAGCTTTTTCCTTTACTGAACTTCCGATTACATCCTTTTTTTCAATAACAATTTGCTTAGTTGTCATAACATTGCTATTTAGGTCATAGTTGTCTGATTGGCACTTGTGCTTTTGATTCATTTGTGAATGGTCTTGTGTTTGTTTTTGACGGATTGACATTTCTTGATGACTATTTGAGGTTGTGTCATTATAGTTATTGGTGGAGAGTGATTGGTGTTTTAAAAATTGGAAAAAAAAAAATATTAGTGGTGATGAATGCGTTTGCATATTGGAACCAAATGACAAACTTTGCCAAACTTTGCCAAATTCACAATAATTTAGATCTTTCTATTTCCCCATTTCTATTCAGATAATTTACATTGGCTTTCCTTAATGGTCCATGATTTTTCTTCTCTAATCTAAGTAGGAGCTACTTTGTATTTTCAATTAGAGCAGTAAGTTTTTTTGTGCAGATTGTTCTTATAATTTTGGTAGTATATTATACGTAACTCATATTATAAATTCACAGAAATTAATAAAATTGTTAATTATGATGTTAATATTCCGTATATTACCATATGCCAATATTCAATTTAAGATTTATTCCATTATATTAAATTTTCTCAAAAAAATATTTCTTTTTTAATTTTCCTTTTGGTCTAAATGTTATATATCCTCGACCTGTTTGACAAAAAGAATGTTTGTGAGATGATTCTAGAAAATTCTGTTTATATATATATATAGTGGTCTGCCGTGTGTGGCCTGTACCTGGGTTCGAATCCCGGTCGTGGCATGACTGTTTCTTTCTTCTTTTGTGTTTCGTCCGTTTCCCCCTGGGACTTACTTTCTCAGGTGTATCCTCTCTGATTTCCTAGCCTACTACTACTACTACTACTACCAGCGAATGGGCTCCTACTGTCTATATGTATATATATATTGCCGGTTCGCATCGAAGTGCGAGCTTCGTAGCCGAAGCCTCCGTGTTCCAGGGAGCGCTAGTGTTTCCAAGATGACGAACCCCTAGCAGACTCCCGAGAATTTCAAGGGAAAGATACTGGGGTGGTTTCCCGTGGCCTTTCCCAGGACGCCATTAAGGAATGACGTCAGACCGAAGAGAAAGTGAAGAAGAGGCTGGACAACACAGGAAAGGAAATTGAAACAACCATGCCACTGCCGGGATTCGAACCCAGGTACTGGCGCACTGGCCGCCACGGCAGACCGCCGCCGAGACCGCACGGCCACGCCAGCACGGCCATATATGTATACAAGACATATATATAAGCCGGACAGCGATCTGTGATTTGAAAATGCCAATATCAAAAAACAAAGTGGAGATAAATAAATTATATCTCCATGGAAACAGTGATTTGTTTTTTGATATTGACATTTCGAAAGCAGTGATTTGTTTTTTTGATATTGGCATTTTCAAATCATAGATCGCTGTCCGGCTTATTATAGGTTTAGTAATATAAGTTAATTTTTATTCTTATATTCTATACTTTCTGAATTCAAAATTGCAAATGATTGATTGAAATCTTTGCTTTACGAAACTTGAAGAGCATCGGCTTCAAGTTTGGTATATTAGATTTATGTATATATATAAATACACTGGATTTGACAACACCACAGCAGCTAGATACTACTGTAGA
>JAFIDM010002131.1:37956556-37971568 GCA_023159025.1 Thereuonema tuberculata
GTAACTATTTTTTAAAAGAGTAAATTTGTTATATATATATATATATAATGGCCAAACTCAAATGATGCTTTTCGAGTTTAGCGATGCAAAGATTTCAATTAATCATTTGCAATTTAGAAATTTAGAGCGTAAAGAATATAAGAATAAAATTAACTTTTATTACTAAACATATAGCCAAGCCGGACAGCTATCTGAAATTTAAAATCCCAATGCAAATTTCAGAAAACTGTTTCTGTGAATGTACGGCTTCTAATTACATTTACTTCATCAACGGCATCTGGTGTTAAATTTTGAAACTAAACTAAAATTTGGAAGACACAAAAACGCATTATTTAGAGAAATTTGCTCTTTCTTATTGTAAATATTCTTTTTTAAGTTTTTTTAATTTTATATCCTTTTTTTTTTTTTAATTTCTTTTATATAATATATTTTTTGCTTTTTTTAATGCTTTTTTGTACTTTTTTATACATACACATAAAAAAAAAAAATAAAAATAAAAAAAAAAAAAAATTTAAATTTAAATAGATGACAGTTATCAAGTCAAACTCAAATCTTCCTTAAATAAAGGATTTAATTTTGAATTGTCATAAGATAACTTAAATGATTATAATTTAACAAATCCTATCTTGAAGAATAAAATGATTAAATAAAATTATGAATATATTTAACTTTATATTTTTTATAAATTTGAAATTTAAATTTTTTCTGAAATTGTAAAATATATGTATTTAAAACTTTATTTGGAAAATTATTATTTGTAAATTCATTGATAAGATAATTTAAATTATATAAAAAATCTTTTAATTTAGAATTAATAATAAGATATCTTTTGAGTTCTTGTATGAAAATATTTTTAAATAAATTTAAACTCATATTACTTGTAAATTTATGAAACCTATTTATTTTAAATGGAAATAAAAATGTTTTATTAAATAGTTTAATGTATGGAATTTGTTGATGATAATATATTCATAAATCTAAAAAATTAACAAATTCAGAATTAATATTAGTTTGTTGTAAGTTAATAATATTTTTATAAATTTTGTCTTCTATATAATCAATTTTAAAGTTAGTATTGAAAATAATCAAATCATCTATATATCTATAAATTTTAAATTGGAAAGAGGAATTAATACAAAATTGATATTCGTAAGCCAATAAAAATAAATTAGCAAGAATACTACTATAATTTACCCCCATTCCAATACCTTTGATTTGGGAATATATTTCATCATCAAATTCAATATAATTATTATATAAATTAAATTGAAGAAAATTGAGAAATTTTTTAATAGAAATATTAAATAAACTAGTTATATTAAATTCTGAAATTAAAATTTTTATTTGTTGTAATAAAGAATCTAAAGGTATATTTGTAAATAAATTTTCAAAATCTGCAGTAATTATATTAAAAATTTTATTATTATTTACATATTTAATAACTTCATCATGATTATGAATAAGCCAATAAAAATCAGGATTAATTTTATTTTTAATAATTTCATGTAATTTATTAAGAAAAATTTGTAAAATAATATTTGATTGTTTTAATACAGAATTAGTTGTACTACAAATCATTCTAAATTTGCCTATTTTGGCATCTTTGGATTTAGAAATAAATAATTTAAATTTCTGTTAATTTTGATTCTTTTATATTTGAGTGTTTTAAATTGATCTTTAAATTTAGAAAAACATTTTTCTAAGTTATTTAAAATAAAATCTTTAGTTCTTTTAATTTTTAAAAAAACAGATTGATCATGTAATAACTTTTTAATTTTGTTAAAATAAAATTGTTTTCAGATGATTGCTAAATTATTGTGTGCTTTATCAATAGTGGTGAAAATGTAATGTTTGTGATAAATGGAAATGGTTTTTTTGATTTTAAATAAATTAAATTTATGATTTGTAGAACTAGTAACTCTAGCACATGATGTATATTTAATATTATTAATTTTAGATATTAAATTAAGCTTCCATTCAATAAAATTTTCATAACATATGTTAGATTTAAAACTAATTTCTAATATAAAATTATTTATATCTTTAATAAATATATTAATTAATTGTTTATGTTTTATTTGTATTTAGTCTGTAGTTAATACCTAAATTTAAAAAAATTTTCAAAGCAATATCTTTAATAAAATTTATATTTCCTGTTACAATATGTGAATTCCATTTAAAATTATTTTTATATAATTTGCATTGACAATTAGAATTTAGATTAGAACTTATATTAGTTTTATAATTACGAATATATTTACGAATTGGTATGTCATATTTGTAAATGGGCATTAAGTAAATATCTATAGGAAATTTAGATTTAATGTATGAATTAAGTATATTGCTGATATTTTTGATAAAATCAATATGATTTGAATCATGATTCAGTACAATGTTTTCCTCATTTTCCCAAATTCCGATGTTTTACTATGTTTTCGTTTTTGAGGAAACTATAAGGCCTAGAGGCACCATTTTGGAATCAAATTGCAGCTAATTCAATTCTCTACAACTTATTCTCTCATGATCTTTCTCTAGAACCATTAGTTTAGCCGGTAAGAGTCTTGGAACGTGACCCTCCCGATAACTTTCCAGTTTTTGGAAAAAGTTGCCCATCTTTGCCCATCTCCGCAACCAATGGACCTAGAGAGCTCGTGTTGGGCTCAAATTTTAGAAAATTTAGTTTGCTTTATAAAAGTATAGAATGACGATACCCGATAAACGCTTCCTTCCGGTGTTTTTCTCGAAAAAACTGACACAGGTGCCCGAATTTCGCAGTTTTTCGAACACCACAGGAGTAGCACAGGGTTTTCAAGGTTGCAAACTTGGGTATACACTACTCTCAGGGGTCATAACAACATATAAAAAAATCATGGATGCATGCGCGTTTCCGATGTTTGTCTTTTTTTGTGTCGATATTGACTGGCCTAGTACTGCATTGTTTTTATTCATTTTGAAAATATCTATATTTACGTCTCCAATCAGTATAGTTGGACAGTAGTTTAATACATTTTCATTTTTTATGAATAGATTCTCTATTTTAGTAACATTTTTTAGAAATTTGTAATTTAACATTTTGCTTACAGAATGACAGACAGAATAACGTTTTTATAATATATAATAAAAATAGCCGGGTACTGTCGCTTTCCAGCCTGTTGTGGCTTCTCCGAATAACTAGGATGTATTGCGGGTCGGCGTCACACACCGAAAATTCACATTTTTGCATATATCTTGCAAACGCTGAAGCGTTTGTGAATAAGTGATATATCGTTTGATAGAACTTTGAAATACCAACATTTTCTCAATATAATGTTCTCTTCCATCTTTTATACTTTTCGTTTATATTGAGAAAAAGTCAAAATTTGTCCTTTTAAAAGGCGCCATCTTGGAAACCAAAAACTTTTTTCGAAAGATTTTTGTAGCATTTTGTTTGTCCTAAAAAGATCTACATTTTATCCAGTTACATGACCAATCTATTTCTTATAGTTTGGTCACAAAATTGGGAAAACATAAAGTCTTACGACAGACAGAATAACGCTTTTATAACATAAAATGTATTTATTTTGTACGTAGGCCTACTGCATATTTTATTTACTGCTCTTCTGCCATAATTTCTACGAAAAAATAGGTGCAGTTTCGATTAAATTAATCTTGAAATGGAAATGCTATTTCATAATATAAGCATCTTGCTTTACGAGTTTTCGGTATACACGGTGATTCTCGTCAACCTCCGCGCATAACGAGAGTTACCTGTATTGACTTGATATAAGTGCTCGGAACCTAAAGTGAACCTCCGAACAATATTGGCAATAGATAATTGTTGAATCAATTTGTTTTTATCGTAATTCGAATTCCAATGTCTTTATAATATCGTTTACTTTAGTTTTCTCGTTGTTATTAGGGTTTTGAAACAATAAAGGCAAATGATATTTTTTTATTTAAAGATCTAATTAGCGATATTCATCTTTATTTACAAATCAGTTTTTGTGTAACTGCTTTATACTCCACAAAGAATAAGAAACTAGAGCTGAGATCTAGAATTCACGTTTTTAATTTATTGCTGCATTTCATTAAAATTTTATTTGCTTTATTTTCAGGCATGAGTGAAAAAACTTCGATTTTTTTTTAAGTTGTTAAAATAATGTATGTAATCTAATGGAGAATTTATGTCAAAATGTTTTGTTTGCTAGAAAATCCTGAAATCCATATGATATGATTTTTTTTGAAAGAATTATGTCACTTTAAACAATGAATTTAAAGCAAATACAAAAGATCTTAATTTAGGAAGAGATATTTTCCTCAGCGAAAGAATCCCACACAGATAAACACAGGTATTTTTATTACATATATAATTTTAAAAAGTCGATCTCAACTGCTGAGATAAAATTAGTTAAATTAAGTTTTGTATTTTTTACTTGAATGTTTGAACTGCATTTTACTCACTTCAGTAGTTTTAACTTTTGAAGCGAAACATGAGTCTTTTAAACAAACACTTCGTCTTCTTAGAATGATATGGAGCTTAAAATGAATTTACTTTTCAGCTTCAAGTAAAGCTTTTAGATGTTTATTTTCCTTTTGGATGAAACAAGATCACAAGGCGACTTTTCTAGTGGAATACATGTAATGAAAAATAGAAACATTGAATAAAATTTTCCGGTATATATCAATCTCCAATAACAAAAAAGTTGGGGAAATTCTTATAAAGATAATTTTTAAATGTTAGAATCTCTTTTATCGTTGGACTGTAGTATTGTTGTAATGCATACTTTCTGCTTGAACAAGAATTAACTGCCTTTAGTAGCCTTACTTCAAAAATAAATTTGAAACTAACTTTTCTAGCAGTTACTTTTGTGTATTGGCCTTTAGTGTGTAGTAGAGTGTATAAATTTCGTATCTGTTATCTTTCTTTTATGTCATATGGAAATGACATGATACAGACGTGAAATCTGCCAATCCCATCATCAGCATTCATTAATGATTGAAAGGCCATGAATACACTTCTATAGAACTTCGACCTCTAGGCTTATTATTCAATAAACATCATGTTAATTAACAAAAGCTGTACAATCAAAAGATAGAGAAAAAGCAAAAACAAACATCGAAAAGCAAGTAAACATCCATGCCGGTCCAGGATTCGTACATCAGGCTTATCCCACCTGAAAAGCTACCTAAAATATTACAAAACATAGGACTTTTTATTTAATAAATCATTTAAAAATTATATGTGTAAATGTCGGTTGTTCCTCTCCAAACACACCCTTGAAACAACACGTACTAACTTATTAGTAGATAAAAATAAATTTAACATGCAAGTTTATTATTCAATTTATTCTTCAAAACAAATCTTACATTTTAAAGAGAGAACTCCCTTCAGAAATTGCAATTTTACTGTTGCGATATTTAGAGAAAGAAATCTTTTTAGAAAAATTGAATTAGGAAATAAAATAGCTATTTTTTTTTTAGTCGTCATTTATAAAAAAGAATTAGAAAATACGAACTTTTCTTATTAGCAACGACTATTCTTTATTAACAATTATAATAACAATAACTATATTAATTAAAGTTTATGTAATTTTAGAAACTGCAGTCCATCAATGTATTTTCATTTTCACTTCCAATAAATTTTGGATAAACTTCCAATCAACTTTTATATATATTTACAATTGATACTTTGTGAAAGCAATCTTTATTTAATTAATAAATCTACAATAGTTACTAAATAAAACTTTTATATTTTATATAAATGTAAATAAGTAGATTTTAGGTGAAACTAAAGTGTGTTTTGTAAGAAATATTTGGCGACCAACAAGTAAATCTATTGCTTTAATAACAGTACTGCATATTATTGTAATTCAATATGAAATATTGAAACTAACTTGAAACAACTAAAAATCTTTCTTTCGTAAATGTTGTATCTGATTGTTCTTTTAACATTAAGATTTGCTGAGAAGATGCGCACTGTTTGTTTCCTATTCAAAATTTCATTAAACATTAGAGCGTTAACATGTTATGCAAAGTTAGGGAAAAAAACATATTTCTCCGTTTGACGTTGTGACTTTTATCATCTTGCCTAAATCATAAATGTCTGAATTTAACTCAACGGCATGAATTAATTAACTCGAATTCTTCCCACTTGATGCGACAAACTCCCATTTTATCAAGTAAATAGGATTTAGTGCTGTGGAATATGTGAAGGATTTAGCACGGATGACAGAAATGCTCGGTTCACTGCCGTTGTCATTGTACAGGACTTCTTTGATCTGTGAATTAAATCCCAATTCATCAGAAGCAGGCGTTGCTACGAGAGCACTGTTATGTATGTCCTCGTGAAACATGATGGAAATTCCATCAAATGCATTATTTCCTCTCCATGGCTCAAAGATTGATCGTTAACCATGAATTAATTAGCTAACTAGCACTTGAACTTCAGCTCTAGATTGAATTTATATTGACATTTAGTAGTTTCCACTTCAGGAATATTTAAATAATTTTTGGTTTATAATTTCTGTGCTGACAAATACGGTATTACATAAACAATTGCCTATCAGGTCAGAATGAAAATCAGTTAGTGACGTAACTATTTAAGAAAAAGAAATGTATAAATACTCTGTTATTTGCGAGCTATTGCGTTTGTCCTGTCCGTCCGTGTCTATACACCCCTAACAACTGCCAAACGGAAGGAATTCCATCGTGTTCAGAGACCCAAACTCTGTAGGAATGGGGTATTTTCAGGGCCAACGCGCCTCCCCCCTTGTCCGAATATTTGGCATTGTTTTTATTGGATTTCCGCTATCAGCTTAAATGTTAGAAATGCAACTATATCATTTCAGTTGTCAGCTAAATCTTGGTGGTTAAGGTTCGAACTCATATACTGGAGGTTGTCTCTTCGAATATTTAAATGTTGTATATATATATATATATATATACACTCATGGACAAAAAAATTAGCGCACCAAGAAGGAGTCGTCAAAATGAAACGAAAATTTACATACGTAATGACTACTTTGATATAAGTAAATGATTAGAAAATCAAAGAAAAAGGATAATTTATTTCAGAGAAAAAGGCAAAAGAACGGAGGAGTTAATACTCCGTTGGACCCCCTCTAGCGCGAATGCACGATGCGAAATGATCGGGCATTGAGTCATACAAGCTCTGTATGATGTCTTGAGACATTTCGTTCCATATTTGCTGTAACCTTGCCTCTGGTTCGTTCAAACTCGTGGGATGCCCAACTCGTCGTCCCAAATGATCCCAGATATGCTCGATTGGAGACAAATCTGGGGATCGGGCAGGCCAAGGAAGGGTAGTAACAGTGCGGAGACAGTCTTGTGACACCCTTGCCGTATGAGGCCGAGCATTGTCTTGTTGAAAAATGGCTCCTGGGAGCCGTTGCATGAGGGGCAACACATATGGTTGCAGGATTTCATGAACATACCGCTGGGCTGTCATGGTGCCACGGAACAATACTAGGGGTGACCGTGTATTGTAGGCAATGGCACCCCATACCATCACACCAGCTGTGGGAGCGGTGTGTCGCTGTACAGTAAAGGCAGAATTGAAGCATTCACCATGGGCTCTCCACACACGAACACGATTGTCATCACTGCCGAGCTTGAATCTGGATTCGTCGCTAAAAACAACCTGGTTCCATTCCGCTGCAGTCCAGTTTCCTCGTGCGCGGCAAAACTCCAAACGGAGGCGTCGATGGGTGGGCGTCAAGGGCAGCGCATGTAATGGGCGCCGCGATACCAACTGTCCTTCAGCCAGGCGCCTTCGTATGGTTCGAGAAGACACAGAGGCCCCTAGTGAAGGTGCTACCTGTGCCTGGATGGCGGCCGATGAAGCAGTTGGCTGTACGCGTGCGTTTCTGACTATGTGGCGGTCTTCTCGACGACTGGTCTGTCGAGGGCGTCCTGAGCCTGGTCTTCGTGTACATGACATCTCTCGGATCCACTGGTCCCAAAACCTCCTCACAACACAATCAGAGCGGCCTAATTGACGAGCTACTCGCCTAGCTGACCACCCAGCTTCCATCATCCCGACAATTCTCCCTCTCTCAAACTGCGACAACTGCGTATAATGTCTTCGAACACGGCGTAATGGCATGTCTAACTCAGCTCTTCCTTTGTAAATGATTCAGCACACTCAAACACGCTTTGGTTACCCGTTTTATACTCCACAGAGTACGATATTCAACGCCCTCTACCGGCTATACGTAATGCGCAATCACGCTGCATTTCTAATCATTTGCATATCTCCCATACATGTACCTTCATTGCAAGTTTCGTTACGATCCCGCAATTATTTCTTGGTGCGCTAATTTTTTTGTCCATGAGTATATAATCGAATCAAAGCATACTCTTCCAGTTTCGCAAAGCAAAGATTTCAATCAATCCTTTGCAATTTAGAAAAAGTAAAGAATATACGAATAAAAATAATTTATATTAGTAAACTATATAAAGTCGGACAGTGATGTGGAATTTGAAAAACGCTAATACAAAGACCATATCACTGTTTCTGTGAAGATACGGCCAATTTATCCTCATGTTATCAGCGGCAAAATTTAGAAGCAATTTAGAAAACAAAAACGCAATATTTCAAGACTTTGCTCTTTTTTATTCAAAAACAACAACCAAACTACCTAAAAACAGAACTAAGTAATAAAGACGATGATAAAGACGATGAGATTCTTTATTACTTATGTACTTACTTTATTTCATATATTTAAAAGAGCAAAATCTATAATATTGAGTTAAAATTATAAAATAAAATAATTTAACTCAATATGGCCAGGTTGGCGGTGACTTTTACTAACAAGATCTTGCCTTTCTGATTCTGTTAAGGGAAGGCGGGGATTGGGCTGATGAATCCGTAGAAGGACGAAACGGCCGTTCTCAATTCCTTCCCATAATCCAATCAGAAAGGCAATTTCACTTTTTCTTCAAGTGCTGTGTTTCATTTCCTATTGGTTAATAAGAATGTTTTGTTACAAAGTCGTATTCATTATTGAATATGACTGACAAAACTGACTAGTCATCGAAATTGAAATTAAAATTTGATGAGGAAAAAAAAATCAGTAATTTTTTTTTGCGTTAAAAATTTGAACTTGTAAAGCTTTTCATTCCTGAATCGAACAATATCATCAACAACGTTACCGAAAATATATGGAAAAACTTTTTAACTAAAGTTTTAAACATCAACATAAGTTTAACAATATCACCACGATGGTAAAAGCATAACTTATTAGAAGCTGCAAAAAATAAATAAAAAACACACTAAAGAAAGGACTTGAAAATAGATTTAATATTGTGTAGTTTTTTTTTAGCTTTATAATTTTGGATAAGAACTTAATAATCTTTACTAATATTACATAAATTCTTCTCTTCCATTAAATTAAAACCAGTAAGAATTTTCAGTTGATGGACATTCAATAGTCAACTAAATTGGTTGTAATATATATTTTGATCTCCATTTGCAGGACATTTCCAATCAACCAGAACTAAATTATTATTAAATTTGTATTTACATTATGGGATCTAACCAGTTGTTATCAATATTGCCGAAAATACAGGGATGAAATCTATTTTCCTTAAAGATTTACTGTATCTATAAGATAGCATAATTTCTGACAGGAAAGTCCTACTTTAGCATCTCCGAAAAAAAAATAAACATACTTAACATATGTAATTTAATATATGCTCCTACTACTAATTAATTAAAACATAATTAATTATTTATACTTTAAAAGTCTTAAAATTCTACCATGTGCTTTCTAATTCAATATTAATAAGTATACATTTTCTTGATTTTAAAGACTTATCTCTAGTTGTCAGCGAATCAATATTTAAAATCTAAGCACTTTAACCTTACGTGTTTTGGTTGAACTTTGATGAGATTTGATAGGGTTTTAATCTAATCCTCCAGTGCTTCTTTGCCAATTTTTCTTCGGATTAACAATCTTCGCTGTCCTCGAGAATTCAATTAATTAATTATGATTAAAACGATTAAATCAGAGAAAGTAATTGGACAAAATAGAAGAAAAAAATGAATGTAATTATTTTGAATATTAATTGAGAATGCAATAGAATAAGAAACTTAATTTCATTAAGCAAGCTCTTCATCAATCCTGCAGGCCATTTCACTTTTGAAAGTATTGAAAACTAGAATTCTTGTAGCCTAACTTGAATTTTTTTTGGGCAGTATTTATCTATAAAGATAAAGTTGTAAAATGAAAATAAAAATAAAAATTTAATTTATTTTTTATAGTAGACTGTGACTATTTTTAACTAAAAAGTCATAATAAATAACAATATTTTGTTTCAAAAATTCTTTTGACTTATGGAATAAAGTTTTTCATGTAGTGCCCGATAAAATTTGTTGCTAATAGAAATGTACCAATGTACTATAATTAATAACAACACAATAATAGTTATTATTAAAATAATAATTAATAATAATACAATGGGAAACTTAATTTTGATCTTAGACTTCTACAGTTATCTAAATACTTACAAGAGTTAGCTGCTAAATAATTTTTGAAGACTAGACACAATCAATAAATTACTTACCGAATTTCTAATAAAATTGTTCCATTTGATACATAGTCTTGAGCCTCGAAAAAAAGTTAACGGATTCTTTTACGTTTGCCCCCGAATTGTATACATTTCATAGGTATGGCTAGATGTCAAACAGAATGATGTTGTTTGTCTAGAATTATAATACCACAAGATATTGGCTTTCTTTTCGGATTATCAAAACTAAAAACAGAGTATTAGTACCAGGTTGATACTGTCTCTTTAATTTAGAAAACATCTTTGAACAATTTTTTTTTTTTTTTGCATAATTGAGAATTGTAGCAATTTTAAATTTTACCATTTACAAACATTTAATTTGGAAAGATAAATTTGTTAAACATCATATTAGGGCTGCTAACTTCTTCAGTGGTAAGTCGTTAAGACTGTAATCAAATATTAAAACTACAAGCGTTAAACTATTTTAAGAATTTTATTAAGAATTGGAAATTGCTGAAAGTTAGTTTTTTGTTTATACTTTTTCAGGGTATAATGAAATTTTAATGAGGAAATTTTTACTTTATTTTGGTTTAAGTCATTGATTTTTTTTTTTTTTTTATAATTTAGCTATGATTTTACTTTAGTAATGTAGGTTAGTCTTTATAAAGATTTATCTTTATCAAATGTTCGATAAAACATTTCGTAAAATATAGTATAATTAAACAATGTATTGCAAATACTGACACTTTATGAAAATTAAATTTTAAGGCTGTCTTTTTTAAAATAAATGTTATAGAGTATGATTATGTTATTAAAAACATTCTTGAAGATTATTTCTAAAATAATATTTTTTAAGTCTCTGTGATTTAGTAAAATCAATTTTATATTGACTAAACTCGATTTTATTTTTAGAATGATGATGGCATCAGTGATGAACATTGGAATCATCACAGTCACTTGGAAAGTTACAGAAAATTGCCCAAATTTGAATGTAATCTTCCTTACAATAGAGAAATCACTATAAGTGTTAATATTTACAATTGAATTCTTTGCACCAAATTACCAAATTATTTTGAATATTTATAATATTAAAACAAAAGAAAACAACATTCAGTTCAATGAATGAGAAATTAGAAATGATAAAAAAAAAACATTCAATGAGTTTTAAGTGTGCATATATTTAAGTGAAAAAAATGAGACACAGCATTAATAATGTTTGATCTAATAACTAACTCTTTGCTAACCTTTATTAGAAAATAAGTTTTATTCATTACTCTAGTATAATTATAAAATCAATTTTTATGAATATATAAGATCTGAACTTTTTTTTTAGTTTTGTATGACGAAACGTTGTTGGATGCATTTACAATGTTATTAAACAAACACTTTCAAAGGAAGTTTCTTAAATAGTCTTTTTTTCTGCTTGCGTTTATCTAGCAGGAAATGTCTTACTTTTTCATCTTCCAACTCGACACTTGTGGTCACAAATCTAAACTGGCTGTTTGGGCAAAGCGCCAAGTTCCCAAAGGCAAGCACAACGTTGAATGATTCTGTTATAACTCTGGTAATATTAGGTTTTGGTCACTGTAGTGTTTGATACCACACGAAATGGCCTCTTAGCAGAGCTGGACGACATAACAAGTAGCACTTTTTTTTACTGCGGTGGAGAGAAATAATCTCTAGAATTACAAGATAAAATTCAATTGAATTTTTCTATGTAATTGCAAAATTAAATGCCTTTCATTGTGCGAGCTGAATATAATAATTTTTCATTAATTAACATTGTCTTAATAATAAATAATCGAAAGATTTGTATTTCTATTTTTAGAATTAAGAACTTACCTTAATAATCTGTTAGCGTAAAAGAATTTATTCATAGAATTTATTCATATCAAAAGGATTACTTTAATCAATGAAGGCAAACTTGAGAGGAAGTTTAATTCCATTCAAAATGGTTATCTTGGACTTCGAACATTAGGTGTGCACCAGTAAACTCAAAAAATCATTATTTTTGTTTGGACCTATTATTGTGCTTGGATCACTGAAAATGTCAAAGGTACCATTTGTTTGTCTTTTTGCAATCCAACTTACAAATTAGTTGCAATAAAAGATATGAAGGAAAAGAAGTAATTGCCCTCTATCCTATTGCATGGTGATTCAAGGACGTATGTAGGCTTTTAATTCGGGGAGGAGCCAAGTTAGGGAACTGACTAACAACAAGCAAAATAAAGACGTCTTTTTGTTTTTCAAAATTTCTGGAACCTAAGATCCCTTCAACTTATTATTAAACCCAAAATAAAAAAAAGTTAAATTCAAATTTTAAATTTGATGTTTAGCAGGCTTTTTTTAGAAATTCGAGTGACTATTTTCTTCTTAGTTTCTTTTATATCTTCCTCAATCTTACTATTTCGAATTTTTTACAAAAACTGGGTTTTTTTACAATTTTTTTACGAAAATATCATGAAATATAAACTGCACGAAGAACCACTATCTTGGCTATTATAAGTTGGAAACTTAGTATTCTGGAAAAAGACGGCATTCTTGAATTACAGAGACAAATTGCAAGTAAGTTTAGTAAAGAATCCTTTTTTATTTCCTTGTCATTTCCAATTTTAGGAGTAGAAAAAAAATATATAAATTTATCTACAAATTCTTTGAATATATAAAACATTAATTTACAGTTTTAATTCAAAATGACATCATAATATTGTTGTGAAATACTAAAAGTACAAACCATCAAAAGACAGATTACAGAAAGGATTTTTTTCTAAGTAATAAATAATCAATTACTGTTTCTCTTCTTTCTTTGTTTTTAGTAATTTTAATTATGTTATCTGAAATGAGATTTTTTCACTCCAGGTTTTGAATAGTTTCCCTATCAACGATTTTTCACAAAATTTGAAGATAGTCATTGCGTTGTAAGTATTTCAAAATGTTAATAAATATTTCATATTTTATTATGTTACGGTAATGCATGTTTTTGGAGTAGTTACAATGACTGAAATCATTTGAAAAATGGCCTATTACTATTTGAAAATAAACTGTTGATGGTGAAAGTCTTAATGTGTTGGTTCTCGAGGAAGGTGCGAAGAATCACTAAATTTTTATGAAGAATTGGTGCAAGATATAAGTTAAGAGCAATGCCCTGTTGTTCCATAATCTGAAAAAAAAATCATTACCTTAATTACAGCTCTTAAATTATAGCTTTTAATGATTTTAGAGCCTTAGAAAAAAATGAAACGCCATACTGTTTGCAATACAATTGTGCACATTTCAGAATGTTTTTGTTATTTACAAAATTATTCTAAAACAAACACTTCCTGCCATTCTTTTCTTATTCATCTACAAATAGATACTTATAAACTCTTGTATTATATCATAAACTCACCAATAAGATTTATTATGAAAATGAATTTTTTTTTCTCTAAGAAAACACTTTTGAAGAAAAACTTGATTTATATTACTTTTTTAAGCTAAAGTGTTGTTCTAGAGCTGTTTCCAAGATTTTGAAAAAAAATCCAGTTTGCACAAAATGTTTCATTTGTCATTTTCCGTAATAATTTCCTTTCATTTGAAATGTAACCAGTTTTTGCCGAAATAATTCAAGAGAAAATTTTATCTCTGAAAACATTTTTTTCCTTCTTGACAATTTAGTGATTAAGGGTAATCAAGTCCTTATGTTGTTGACGACGCTGTGAAAGATAGATGTCATAACAATGATGTTAAACAACATTACCACAAATGTTCTTCACATGTTGGACCAATAGTTGCTAATTTGTTACAGCTGTTTCCGTTTGGTGAGTCGAAGAGACAATCATGCTGCCTTAATCAAGCATATTTGTAATTAGCTCTTTTGTCGTGATTCGCCTCGTGTAGAAACGTTGTTCACTGCTTGCTGTAGTTTTGATTGATCAAGAAAAAAAACTCTGAAAATTATTTTAGACTGCAGGAAATAACTTTTCTTTCTTTCGTTCTTTCTTTATGAGATATTTTCCAGCAGTTCATGAAAAATGAGTTTTTGATAAAAATGACTGATTCATGCTGCTTTCATTTGCACGAAAAGGAAAAGTATATATCACTTTCACTTTCTATAATATTAAATTAAGAATTTCTCTTAATTCATCGTCCTAAAGATATTTTAGGACCCTAGAAGTACTGATTGGCATTCATATAAGGTACCTTGCCCAAATAACGCCACCTTAACATTTAAATTACTGTAAGTCTGGAAATAAGGTGTATCGAAACACGAAAATTATGATCAAGAAAGTTTAATCTTCTGTTTGAAGCATACCATAATGAAACATATGATAACTTTTACTGGAGAAGTATGAGAACTCAAATTAAAAAAATTTGCAAACTGGCGTTATTAGGAACACCTGGTCCAATTAACGCCACCTACTTTCTAGTTAGTTAAAGTTAAAGTTTCTCCCTTCGATAGGCTCAAGTAACTTAACTTATTTAAAATTAAGAATTATTCCATCATTGTAAAGATTATTTGTACAA
>JAFIDM010002131.1:37972273-37987200 GCA_023159025.1 Thereuonema tuberculata
ATAACATATGTATATCATAACATATGTATATCATAACATATGTATATATATATATATATATCCAAAGCAATGGTACTCTCATTATGACGATTATATGTAGTCTTCCTAGGAATATTTGACTTAAAAGTGTAGTAGAAGTAAGGTTCGAGTAAGATGTTTCTTTCAGTTTGAAACTGAATTCTAATCACCTGCAGATATCTTCTTCCTTTTTCTCCAGCTTTCTAGCGCCCTTTGTAACTGTAAATTACCATTCAATAGACAAAACATTTTGATCGGTCATTAGTCGATTTCCTTAAGGATAACTTAGTGATTCTCTGCGTCAACTGCTAACAAAAAAGTACAATTGAAAAGAAAATTGAAATGCAATTTATTTAATATTTACTGTAATTTAACACATAATTAAACAAACTATTTTCAATTAAAAAAAATGTATTTACAATAAAAATTTCATCATGCAATAAGTTTAATTGGTTGCTTTAATTCCGTATTATTTGTTTTGAAGTAAAATAATTATAAAGATAATAACTCCTCTAAGCAAGGCGGCCGCAAACACAGTATGAGTTGTGCATTGGAGTCAACCACTTAATATTGGAGCGTTAAATTAAGCTTAAGAAAATCAATTCTCAATCCGAACATGTAATAAAATAGTCATATTTACTTGAAACATCCGACTAATCTTAACCATTGTCTATTTCTCAATTCAAAAAAGAATTTGAAATAAAATTATTAAGGGAAGGGTGACATAAAAGTTTGTCAAAAAAGTCTTACAGGTCAGCGCAGCTGACATGTTCTTAGAACATGTTCTTCTAAGAATATGTTCTTTAATGTTCTTTTTCCAGCACAGTATTAATTTCTTATTATGTACATGAATAATGCCTTACTAGGTAATTTTTATCTAAGATTTTGTAAAATGATAATTTAAAGAAGGATCTAGCGAAACTACTAAACTAGTCACAAAACTAAGTGAAACTATTTAACAATTGAGAAAGAATCAGTAAGGCTTTTCACATTGAAATTGAATCAAAGTTCACGGAAGGACACCCAGGCAGATTTATTAGCAAAAGTCCTTGAAACAGTTTTACGTCGCCTACAGGCAATCAATAAACACTTTATTTGAAAAGATAAACAATATTGTTCGATGTAAAAATTTGAACAATTTGAAAGGATCAAGTACATGTCAATCTGCGGAATAGATTAGCAAACAGAATGAACACATAGTATTACTAATTCGAGTCTAGGCTCTTAGAAATATAGAAGTGAACTTCAATTTGTTTTAAAGTTAAGAAATGTTAATAAATTGATGGCTATCTCTTTTTTCTAAAAGAATTACATAATTCAGATAACTGTAATTTCTCAAAAAAGTGCTGAATTCCATTTAACTCAATATTGAATTAATGTGTCTTAACGTTGTACAACATAACTCGAAGAACAATTTACACTTAAAATGTGTGTGGTTCCGCGACCGTTGTCCCATGAAACTCTTTGCTGTCCGGATGTCGTGGGATCATAAAGGAAAATTTCCTTTCTGACTTTTCGTCTCTAGCTCTCAGAAACATCTTCAGTCTGAGATCAAGAAGTTAGTTGAGTAGTAGATCTCAAGCAATGAATCTGTCTCGCATAGCTAAAGATGAAAGGTCAGCAAGAAAGTTTTCTTAATTCACTACATTCGTAATAGAGGAAGGTGTTGTACCTTTGACCAGTTTTCAATAAATACCTTTGGCTGGAGGGTATTGTACCTTTGACCAGGTAGTACTAGAATCTGACAGTTAGATACAAGTTATTTAATTAACATTTTTATTCAGAAATGTATACATTTGACAAATACATGCAATTCAAAGTAGAATAATAAAACATGAAATAAATTCTAATGGCTTAAGTAGCCTACTCCTGCCCGTTTACTCTACATTTTATAATGAAAAATCAATGAAAAATCAATTCTTTTAGTCGAGCTGTGCAGCCAGCTATGGTTGGATTTGGTAGCCTGGCCACAATATCTTGTAGTTCTATGTCATTGAGCTGGTTATCTTCTTGGATGAATTTCGCCATCTTCGGTAGTTTTTTCAAATATTTAACTTTAAAATAATCACATGCTGTTTCCTTTATTTGAGCCATAAAGTATTTCTTCTTTTTCTGTTTTCTTTATTTTTTGTTGCCAGCTTGACAAGGACATAACTTTCTTCAACTAAATCTTCTTTTTCAAAGTTTAATTCCTTCTCCAACTCATGGCATTCATCTGAAATAGCGAAAACACTTTCCCCTGATGAATATTCAACATCAGACTCAACGTCATGGACAAACAATCGATTGTTTACTTTCTTTGGATAAGACTTGGTAAAAAAATAAAAATTTGGCAAAAAATATTTAAATTTCCATCTTACATAATGCTAAAATGACTGTAAGTAAAATCATTTACATATTATTAAGTAATGTTGTACCTTTGACCTGGTCAGAGGAACAACACCCTGCTGTGGTCAAAGGTACAACATCAGTCCAACTTACGTTTCACGCCATGCTACAATTTGTAGGTTAATCTAGTCATCTTAAAAGTCCTAACAATTAATCTATAGGCATATATGTATTACTCATTATTGTTAAAATAATAATCAAAAGGGAACAAACAATATTATTAAAGAAACTTGCACTTCCATAATAATTACTTTTCGGTGATGGAATTGGAAAAATATTTTTCATTCCTTGCAAGTCAAAGATCTAACTGCTACTGCAGGTTTAAAGCGCAAATAGTGGGACTATTACACATTAAACAGAAGAGCTTTTAAAGTGCTGATAGATGGCAAAACTAGCAAGGGTGGTCAAAGGTACGAAACCTTCCCCTACACCAAGATTCATTCAGTAATTCATATTGTTTTACAGAATAACTTTATCTTATTAAAGAATTAAAAAGAAAAACACAATTCTCCAAAAGTATTCTTTTTACTTACTTTTTAATAACTTCAAACTACAGTTTTAGTTGTACTACGTCATTTTTTAAAAGTTTGGCCACAGATCACTAATGATCATTAGTGCAGTCACTATTTTTCTACATTTTTAAATTATTAACAGCGACTGATTCGTATATTTCTCTTATATCATCTCAACAAGGTGTATCAATCTTTCTGAAAATTTAGCTGGCTTGAAATAACTTTTATTTATAAGTTATTTTAATTTGACTTGATTTTCAGAGATCTAAATCTTAAAAGTTAAACAGAATTCAAGTAATTCATTTATTTCTGTTTTTTTGTTAGAAATCAATGTTAAAATTAGAATTGTTTTTAAATTACTAAGAATCAATTGTATCTGTATCCTTTTTTTATAAAAAAAGCTGCAAGACAACTAGAATACTTAAACTCCAAAATTGAATTACAATGTTGAGCAGAAAGCAAGGAAATAGTTATTGCTCAAATTGTATCACATATCCAAGAAACCAGCAAATAATAATTCAAGCAGATAACTGGGGCTTGTGTATTTTCTAAACATTAAGGTTCTATTATTGTGCAACAATTTAATACTACAGATCACTGTAAACATGTGATCGTGCTGTTGTTTGGAATTGATTTTCCTTTCCATTTTGTATTAATTATAAAGATAAATTGACATTGAGGTTTTTACCTTTTTGTTCGAAATCTTATTGTCAACAAAAAAAAATAGATCACAAAATCAGAAGCATGAATTGGTTTTTGTTTACTTAAGTGCGTGATGGGAAATTTTCCTTTTTTTTCCAAAAAATATGAATATTAGACAGTACTTTGGTATCTATTTATACTCAGATGAATTGAAGAAATATATTTTTTGCAAACTTAAAAGAACGAGAATTGAATTAGGATTGCTTCTAGATGACGCAAATTAATTGTCACAAACCTGAATTTAAATATCTACACATTGTTTTTCAAGTTTTCGTATTCAGTCAAAATATAAATTCCTGTTGCTGATAACCAATTTCAAACAGAGATTTAAAGTTTGATGAAAAAATTTAGAATCTTAAATTTTTATAAACAAAGGCTATTTGAATATTTCTGTTTAGATGAGAATTGGTTCCACATCAAGAAAATAAAAAATAATATAGAAAATGAAATTTTTTAATGCTACTAACGCATTACATTCAACGAAATCAGGAGATAAGTGAAAAGGGAACATCATGACTATTATGGATACCATTACCAAACAGAAATGCTTATTTTCCGTGTTTGTAGAATAGCAGATGAACGTAACTCTGCCGTAACAACATATTAAGAAGCTATAGGAAGACTAATGAAAAGATGGAACGATCAGATTTATCTAGAAACATTACAACTTTAACCGTATAAAGAGTTTTCGATAATGATAAGGGATTTAGATCAGATTGTAGATGAACTGATTCGTTTTATTAGCAATTTAAATCCTTATAACAAATCTTTCAGATTATTTTGTATTATAGTTTTTTATTTCTTTTTTGGATGTCAATTAAAAACAGCGAAATTTTTAAATCAGCAAATGTGTTGGAATCTACATAAAGTGTAAATATTTTTAAAGTTTCCATAGTTGCTAAAATTATAGTTTCAAAAGTTAATTCTCCAATATATATTAAAACTAGAAATTATGGTTTTCGTTGATATTTCGATTATCGAGCCATGTTTAACCAATAACGAATCCTGTCAAAGTAAGCAGTAGCGATAGTGCTTCAATCTATCGATTGGAAAAGATAGAACAAATTTAAAGACTAACGAATATCAGTTAATTTAGAGCAAAATTGTTGAAAATAATTCTCATAGTATTGCTTGTAGAAACTTATAAAGGGCCTTATATTGAGTTATTAAAAATTTTCAAGAAAAATTCTATTATAGGCCTATATAAGGAAGACATGTTCAACCCGAAGAAGTAATTTTTTTTTCATAGAAGTAAAATTACAGAAGTAGAATATCTGTTTAAAAGAAAGGAAAAAAAAATATTATGGAATGAAAATACAGTCGGATCTCGATATAAGGTCACCCACATATAAGGTCCCCCCCCCATATAAGGTCACCCCGCATATAAGGTCACTTTTCAAAGTCCCGGATCATTGAATAGGAATTCTTTGATATGGATTCTCGGATATATGGTCACATTTTAATTACCGTAACTGCATATATATGATCACTTTTGTCTGTGATTTCAGTGCCACACTGATTCAATTCCAAGAATTTTTCCATGGATACGATCTTTTTTCGGCGTCATTTCTCCTATTGACGGAGGGGACAGCTTTTACACAAAGCATTTCATCCCCTCAAATTGTAGGAAAAAAGATGATGAAGACGATATTCCTTTACCTGTGTTAATATAAGATCTCAGAAATCGCGGCTGTGCTATAGAAGGGGAAAGTGAATATGTGTGAATTGATGATGAAATTGCTACCACTTCTCAAGCTTCGATTTCCGAAATTGTTTCGCAAGTTTTAGATTCCAATGCATTAGAAAGTGAAGATAACGACAGTGATACTGAAAGTGAAGCGTTGACACAAGCAGAAGCACTCAGAGTATTAAATTTTCAGAAACTACAAAACTTAGAAAACATTGTACAAAAGATGAAACCAAAATCGCGAAAGTACTGTATTATGGATTATTTTAAGTAAGGTCAGTTGTAGGTCAATACTTTGCTTGAGCATACTAGTACTATTTGTATACAACTTTATTCCGAATTAAAATTTTTTAAAAATAATTTCTTTCTGATTCCATTAATTTTATTTGGTTCAATTAAATTAAAAAATTATAACCTAATAAACTGATATTTTTGTACGTATTAAATTTTACAAACAATTATACTGCATTTATATAATGCTTATTTATTGACAAATGCGTATGAATCGGTTATAAGGTCATCCCGCTTATAAGGTCACTTTCGCGAGGTCCCAAATTTTGATAACACAGTCTAGTATAGTAAGTTAGGCTTATTCTAGAAAACAATTTACATTAATGTGATTAAATAAATTTTATACAAGTATTAGTAATAAATTTTTCCAAAACAAATTAAAAAGTCAATCTCTTCATTTAGTAAGTTAGATATTTTTTTTTTACATTTTCAATAAGATATTCAGTATTTATAATTCTTTCCATATTAAAATTAATATTTGTTATAAAAAATTGTAATTAACTATGAATAATATGACGTAATTATGAATTGTAAATTGGAAGATAATATAATTTTATCAACTAGTCGGCTACCCGTCGCTTCGCTCCGGAAGCCTCGCTTATGTAACGCAAAACAACTTTTTATTTATTAAAAAAAAATACACACACACACACAAATTACATCAAGGATACTAAAACTAAAATTTTTTAACAATTTTTTTTTTAATTTAATTTTTGATGTCTATATTCTCTTAATCCACGACTGCTTTTAGAACCAGCGTGTAAATCATATATCTATGATATATTTTTATTTTTTTATAGAGATTAGAATGTAGTCCTCGTGGTCTAATGGCTAAGACGTCTAACTTCTGAGCAGTATTCTACCTAGTAGAAATAGTGTATCTTTCTTTCTTGAATCTGTTTTCTTTATTCTAACATCTGCCGTGCACACGCGCTTATTTTTCAATATCACATAGAATTTGGTAAAGTAAGAATATTTAAAATATTGCAACGTTTCGGCACTTATAGTTGTAATTGCTAGTTTCGAATTACAAATAAACTGACGGATGGGAAATAAATAAACAATCTTGAGATTCAAAAAAAAGTTTGAATACATTCCTTATTGATGGGGGCAGGGAAAGGAGAGATAAGTCAAAAAACCATATGAAGAGAGTTGTAGTCCCCATGGGCTAATGGATAAGACGTCTGACTTCGGATTAGAAGGTTGCAGGTTCGATTCCTGTCGCGGATGTTTCATTGTAAAAATTATTTCTATTTTCCATTCTCACAGAAAATTGCGCCGGAAAGACAGACACACAGACAGACAGAGAAATAAAAGATTTTAGTAATATAGATTTGTCACGATGATAAATTTTTTACTATTATTTTTTGTTATTTCTAATATTTTATAATTGTTTTGTATAATTACATTATAATTAAATCGTTATTTTGGAAATAAAATTTCATACTATTTATTAAATTATAATTTCTTTTATATAAGTATTCCAAAAGTTTTATCAAAAAATTAATTTGAGTACTCTAATTCGTAAATAATAATAGTTATATTCTAAGATGTAAAATGGAGAAGCCATGTCTATAAAAATTTTGCATAAAATTATTTAAAAAGAAACAATCTACAATAACCATAATAATAATAATAATAATAATAGTAAAGACTACGAAAAAAAATTCAAAACAATAAATAAAGATGAAAAGGACTTCTGATTTGATTTCACTATTATTATTATTAATATATGGACTTTGTCTAAGATAAACACATGTATAAATAATAATAATAGTGAAAACAAATCACAACTCCGTTTCATCTTTATTTATTGTTTTGTATTTTTTTCGTAGTCTTTACTGCAGAGAAGTCGAATCACTTAATCATATGATTATTGAAATTAAATCGTATGATTTCTGAAATTACATTTAGAAATGACTTCTAGTTTTTTTAATCGAGAAACAAATTATTTCTTGTATAGTCGATTAGATTAGGAAAATTTATTTTTTCTTTATTATGTATTTAATAATATATTGCAACTATCAGACTTCAATGTTGTACTATAAAAAAAAAACCACGAAAACTTTCAATAATTCTAGCTCGAAATTTTCTCAATCAAAATTAAACACCTCAAAATTGAAAAATCTTAATGGCTTTATTATAATAAGTTCGTAATTTCTTCTAATGGATTTATTATGTTGAGTAAATAGTCTCATATATGCTAATGGGTAGTTTCCTCATTGGTTTTTGTTTAAATTAAATGTAAATTTCTATTCTGTTTTTTTTTCTTTAGAGAATGGAATATAAATAATATCCCGAAAATATGCATTAATGTAGTTTAATAAATCTATTATAGAAAAGTTAAGAAAAGCTAAAAGTGAAGTTAAATTAAACATAAATTGCCACTTTATTATATCAATATCTCAGTCAAACAAATATGGTTTTTCTAAATAACAATTTTGCAAGTACAGTATGGCCCAAAATAAACGACAATGAGCCGTTTTGAACAGAAAACGCTGCAACCGAAAGAATAATCACCTGTAGTTGTTGACAAATACATATTCAATGTTGTCTCCTTGGCGCTCTAAGCAGTACTCATAGCGGTTGCTTAGGTTGTCCACCATGTCCCGGAAGAGAGGTTGTTCAATTTCCCCTAAGAGTGATTTTCATTCGTTGTCACTGTTTTGGGACGGCCGGTGCAACCTTTCTGCTGTGGGAGTACACTTCCGGTTCGACGGAATTTATCGATGACTGATAACATAAACTTGTTTGTGGTGCTGGACGATTAAAACGCTCCCGAAATTCCATACCAACGTGTAGCAGGCTAGGCCCACTGCCACGGCCTGTTGCATACAATCGAAAATAATGCTCCACAATAAACACTTTCTCTCCGGTAGATAATACCATTTTCACAGAAACTCTGATTAATCTCACATCCACAATCATTCCTGTTGCGAATACAACAATCCCCTATGTGTTCATCTCGCAGTGCCATCTTTCATGTGCTCTAATTGTTTAGTGTCGTTTGTTTTGGGCCATACTGTACTAGATTTGAATCACAGTTTCTGCATGTAGTATACTTGTTTTTGGATTGCTGGTATTTAGTATCGTCCAGTTAAGATGTTAATTAGCGAATAATTGGACTTTGTATTTAAGGCGTACGAAATCTTAATGAAGCATTATATGCAGAGCAGTGAAATTTTCATACCAAATCACTTCATAATAATTTTTGAAGGTAGAGATCTGCTATTCTATGAAGTTTAGATAACAATTTACCAATAAAATTCTTGGATAAGATCTTTTGCCGCTAAATATTGTTTTACAATTAAACATTATTCCAAAAAGTAACATAAAAGTACAATCAATAATTTTTGATCTCCTTTACAAATTAGATTTCAAGACTTTGATAAATTTACTTTTCAAAAACCTTCTAACATCAAAACATAAATTACGAACTCGTTGATGAACTATCTTGCACAGTTATTCACGGAATATTATAATGTTTGAAAAATTAATTTTCTGTCTTTCTTTTTGGTTAAAATTATTAAAATTGGTCTCTATACTGAAAACATCAAAAATTCCGTAATTAATTTATTACTCCTCCAGAAGATAAATATACGTTTATTGAACAAGATTTTTCAACTTAAATGATTTCTTCAGGAAATAACTTTACCTCTTCTTTACTCAGAATCAATAGATTTCAATTGAAGAGCTAAAATCGCAACTGTTCTAATCTTGATCTGCCCTCGGGTAGAAAACGCATGGTAACGAGCTCTGTGATTCACCGCCAATAACAACGGCATTTTGAGAGATGATATCAAAGTCAATAGCTAAACGGAGTCTCTGCAGTTTCGTCCAATATTCCTTGGGGAAAATTGATATTACTTTTAATCAGAAATTTAAATTAAAAGCTCTTTCATCGAAGGTTATTTTCTTACTATTTCTACTTATACATATCCTACATTTGTAAAATAGGCATATATGCAAAATCAATAATATTTTAAAAGAGAATCGAAAATTTGTGTACTCGAGTCGTTTTCTATAACTTCATTTTGAATATTTTTAAGAAAGAATTTTAGTTCAATGTGAGTTATACAGGTTTTGAAAGAAAATCTATTCATTTTCTAGTATAGTTGTTATGCAATAACAAGAAACAAAATAAAGCTTTTTAAAGTAGATCATGAGAAAAATATATTTATATTATTTCAATTTATTCTAACAATCATTAAAGCTTTCAAAGTGATTTTTATTCTTTCGAATTGTAATTTAAATTTGGTCTATTTTTTTTTATTATTACTTGATTTTAAACAGCCGTTGTATAGCTTCCATTTGTTATCATTTTTTCTAATAAAATTTTATGGTTTTAGAGCAGTCGGGAATCAACTTTGCTAATTTCGTCTGTCTGTCTGTCCGTCTGTCTGTAACTCGATATAATTAAGCTATTAAGATAGATCCAAGGTTCTCAATGGTACCATTGAATCAAGGGTACTCAAATTGGATGAAATACTAGTTCATTTTGTCATTCCATGTTGTTTCCATGAAATTTTACCTGAAATTCTAACTAAACATACGTTCAAAACTAAATAATTTTGTTACCACTGCACCAAATTTAATGAAATTTGGCATACTTACTCAGTTTTTTACGCTGATTTTGAAACTCAAAGCCATTTTTGCCGTAGAAGCTTCGTTCACAAGTTAGCGCAGTATTTAGATTATACAAAGGTGAGTTTTTTGCCTTTCGGCGTTATGAGTCAAAAATAATAATTATTCTTTAGATAAATTAACCTTTAGATATGGTTGGTATTTCGTTCTTCTTTTTAGGTGGAAAATAATCCTTTAGATTAAACTCTCAGAACCTATATTACAGGTGTACAGATAAGAAGTACACCTAAATAGGTCTGATAAAACCTAAAAAAAAAAAAATTCAAATCAAATCATCAATCGAATCAAATATATATATATATATAAAGTGGCTAAGTTCGTCTGTCTGTAACTCGATATAATTAAGCTATTAAGATAGATCCAACGGTTCTCAGTGGTACCATTGAATCAAAAGTACTCAAATTGGTTGAAAATATTAGTTCATTTTGTCATTCCATGTTGTTTCCATGATATTTTATTCTTGGGAACTGACCTCGACAACTGAAATTCTAACAAAACATACGTTCAAAACCAAATAATTTTGTTACCACTGCATCCATTTCAATGAAATTTGGCATACTTACTCAGTTGTTTACGGTGATTTCGAAACTCAAAACCATTTTTGCCGTAGAAGCTTCGTTCACAAGTTAGCACAGTATTTAGATTACATTTACTTTATATTTGATAGTTGATAATAAAATGATTTTTCAGATTTGTTTATGCCTGTCGTCCGACAGGCTTTGCTGCTAGTTATAATATATTTGTATTTATTTATTTATTTTTTTTACTTTTCTTTTAAGAAAACTTAAAATTCATAACAGTTTTTACTAAACAACATTATTAGGCAATGATTTTCTTTTGTATTATAACTTTTGAAGTTCTGAAAATTTAAAGCGTGATTATGGACTAGGAACTCTTTTACCCCTTGATTTTTGAAGATAAAGTAATACAGTAAAGTCAGATTTAATGATAGAGTCGGTTAACATCAAATTTCATTTGCCTGAGAACAAAAATTTCTTTTTTTCGCAGAGCTGGCACATGAAATAAAACAAGGTAGGAGCAGCAATCCCAGCAGCGATCGCGTAATGCCCCACGGTTTCTGTCAGCTCGCATGTATGGGCTACATAAAGGGAAACACAAAAAAAGGTATTATTTATTTATTTATAATCGTAGGGGAGATCGGGGCTAGTTGGCATAACATGATATGGATATCGGTACTTCAGCAGCAAACAGCAGTTTTCGAGTAAAAACATTTTATTTTATCAAAAATTTTATTTTAATAATATTTGAACAAAAAACAACTGTATGATGAATTAAATTAAATGTATGAACAAACAATGAATTCTTAGTTACATATAGTTTTGTTTGATATCAAACACAAATATAGGAGTTATTTGAACCGGTGGGTTCAATTTTCGCAGAGCTTGATCGTACTAAATTTAGTCTTCCTCGTCTGGCCATCTCCAGTTTTTCCCCTTGTTTACCATTTGTCACAGCTATGCCAACTGACCCCTATCTAACTATGCCAACTAGCCCCACAGGGATTTCCAAAACAAGACGGATACCACACAATCTCAAACATCAGAAACAAAAGATTATGATACATGTATGCAACCACAGTTATCCATTCTTTCGAAAACCGCCATCAGCAGCACCTCAATTCGATCTATATGTTCACCAGAACAAAAAAATTTACGATGGAAAAATTTATTCATCATTTCGAAAAACGATGAAACAGGGGTCCTTCCTTCGTGACGCTTCCAAGCAAACTAAAAGTCACAGTGGATGGTGCACCTTTACATACACTTCCCACTACCAAGATGTCAGCGCTCTAGATACAAGGTGGCAGGAAATATAAGCTGTATGCCAACTAGCCCCTTATGCCAACTGACTCCGGTCTCCCCTACATTAATTTTACATTAGTTTTAACCAACATGAACTGATAACCTTTGAGAGGGATCTGAGCCTCTCAAAGGAGTCCTCTGAATTGCTGGCCTCCAGGTTGAATAAAAAGAATTTACTTCATTCTGGATCAAACAATATATATTACCGTAATAGTGTTTGCAATATCAGCGGTCATCTCAGAAAAAATCAGACTACATTCCAAATGAATGGCACCTTTTCATTGATAGCTTCAAATTAATTCTACAATGCGTTCTTTTACAGGTTTTTATTTAACTATTATGTCAGAGACTTACGAGACAATCTCTCTACTTTTGGAAACGATGAAGTATCAAACTATCAATGGATGTTTTGTGTAAACCTAAATATGGTGAATTTTCTCTTTGGTCAGTGGAATGGATATACAAAAGTTGTGTTTTTTTTGTGTGTGTCATTGGTACAGCAGAGCCATACACGATCACTGGATAAGAAAAGAGTGACAGAAAAGGTATGGTAGTTTGAGAATAAAATGTTATCAATGAACCTTTGGTTGGCAGACACAATCATCCTGCAACCATTATATATGGCCTCATGAAACAATTTGTCAAAGCGTTGAAAGAAAGAAGGTTTGTAATTTGACTATTTATCACGTAAACTACCTGGACTCAACATGGAGAAACTGATCCAGATATCATAAATTGAATGGACAAAATTGAGTCTTGTGCATAGACTTCGTTTGTTCTAGTTATCACAAACTTTCTTGGCAGCCATCAAGTCAACACCTATTTTGAATTAATTGAGGACATGCTCTCCAATTTTTAGAACCTTGGCTGTAATGACTGTCGAGGTCAGTTACCTACAAAGCCAATTAGATCGTTTTCCAGAAGCTTTTTTTTTTACGTAAGCGAAGAGCAAGATCAAAATTTCACCAGGATCTAAACACTATGGAAGAGAGATACCTGGGAAGGTGGGATACCACTAGACGGCATATTACTGCTGGAACCTTCAGCGGGGTAAATCTAACTCTAAAAGTCCTAAAAAAGACTTATGTTGAATGATTAATCAATTTCTATTCTCTTGGGTTGAAATAAACATTATGGTAATATACGCTTTTTTTTATAGTATGTAATATTAATAGCATCAATATTTGTCAAGATCGTATCAGAAGTAGCAGACATGCGATTCAGGATCCCGAATTTTAATTGACGACCGATTGAATCAGCATATCCAATTCTAGAGCTCTTAGGGCAAAACTGATGATATTTTTGGATGCCATTTCAGCCATTTCAGCGCCCCAAATATATCCAAGAATAGATCTAACTTTTAAGTCACAAAAATGTGTGTTGACTAATGTTTTAAAACAATTACAAAAAAGACATTAGGCAGTTACATTTAACATTCAAATCTAATGTAATGTTCATTACTTTTCTATTAACAACTTAATAAGAATTGATACACCGGTATATAAATTTATATATGAATATATAAATTATTATATAATCTTAGATATTTATAAGAAATGATACGTAATGATATGTATCATTTTATATTATTCCTGTTATTAGAAACAGATGATTCTTTGGAATAATTGCTATTTTCCAAATATTAAAATAGTTTATAACATTAGATACAGAAATTTACGTGTATGCAAGTTAATTAAAAACTCGTAACAGCCAATAATTAAGATTACTGAAAAAAGTTATATTTTTCAATTAGTCTTGTGTGTTGACTATTACCAGTTTATTAGCGGCCCCTAGGTTACAGCTTGCCTGTAAAACCGCTAGAGGACCGCTCTTGCTTTTATCCTGTCTGGATGTCACACTCTGTAGCGGCCAAACGGTTAGAGATATTCGAATGAAACCTTCACCATTGTGTTCAGCATCAAAAAGTACGTGAGCACGTACAAAAAAAATGAGATATATAGGAACACTCCCTGACTCCCCCCCCCCTCCCTCTAAAATGTTTTCTGTCTTTTAAACGCGTTTTCAAAAGAAAGGAAACGCCTTGGGGTCAGGAAGTGGTCCTAGAGATTGATTTTTTTTACAAGTGGTCACCAACTTTTTGACGCTGAACACAATGGTGAAGGTATCATTCGAATATCTCCAACCATTTCGCCTCTACAGAGTGTGTCATTCAGACAGCATAAAATCAATGTTAGCCGGCCCCTATGTTACAGCTTGCCTGTAAAGCAAAGGGAACCGAAACCTACACCATTGTGTTCAGCATTAAAACATAGGTGACCATGTCCAAAACATCAGACCGCTAGGACCACTCCCTCACCGGAAGTTGGGGGGGGGGTCAAAAGTGGTCGCTTTCGATAAAGTTTTGTTTATAAAAGTTTGTTTATGAAATTGTGCATATCATGAGGCCGCTTTGCTTTTGACACTGTTTTTAAGCATTAATATCTTGTTAATCCATATTTACTAAAATCTTTTCCGTCTGTCCGGCGCAGTTCAACAATGGACAAGGGTGAGCCTGTGTAATGGTTGCGAATGCAAAAGACGCAATTGTTGTGATTGTTGTGATTTCCAACATTCATAGTGGTAGTGCAACAATGGAAAACGAGTGTTCAGTTGTCATTGTCGCAACAATGACATTTTGAAGTTCAACTATGCTCATTTTGCATTTGTCGACTTTCTCCCAACAAAGTCGACAAATGCAAAATAAGCCTAGTTGAAATTCAAAACATTGCGTTCTCTCCGTCAACAATAGCGCGCGCTATCAAATAATGAGTTCATTCAAAAAGGCATAACATATCACTATTTGCTCAATTATTATTCAACAAATCATAACCGCTTTCATTGGAAGCGATTCTTCTTGGATTA
>JAFIDM010002131.1:37987600-37997857 GCA_023159025.1 Thereuonema tuberculata
TTGTTGACTTTTGTTTCCTTTATATGTTTCTTGGGATCACTGACTTTAAGATACTGGGCACATCCAGTTGATGAAAGTTAGGAAACCTGAAACAGCTGTTCCGGATTCCAGATCTAAAAACAGAATTCTTATTTATGTGCGTATATGTTTTTTATTGTAATGTTAATATTATTTCGCACGTTAAACTTGTTCTTAAATTAATATTAATGTTTGATTGATTTTTAATAATTTCAATTCGATTTCAATGTATTTCTTTTATTTAACATATTTAGCTTGGAAAAAATAGAAAACAATGAAAAAGATCTACATTTAGACAACAATCGGAAATAAATCAGACAAAAAAGTGAGAGAAAAGCGTTTTCATACCTTTAGAGTAATAAGTTATTTGAATAATAAATAATAAAATTATTAAAATATTTGTTAAGGTAAAAAATTTTTCTTTATCTTATCCATTTTGTTTCTTCGTATGCAGTTGTATTAATACTTACATTGAAGACACTTTTTCCCAAGTCGATGGCAGTATTCACTTAAAAGAAATCGGAGAAAGCTTTTTAGAAGAATGGGAAAAAAATTTGAAACAGAATGTTATCTTCACTTTAAGAATTAGAATATAGATGTGTACCACTCTTCTGTCTCTTGCGGCGTTAAAATCACGTAGACATTTTCCTTGAAGAGTCGAGAAGAAGTGAAGTGGATAGGCTATTCCAAAGAGAAGAAATCCTTAACTGAAAGATCATGAAACTTTCATAGAGCGGTCTCTTTTAGGCGAAGTGACCGGAATCCCCTTAAGGCAGGTGAGAACAGCGTTTGTGATAGGTATATCTTTGCTTTAGAGTTACAGCACAGTAATTTTAAGGATTTCTTTTTTTGATGCTGTAGTCATTTCTGTTGTTCTGTATAAAATGTGAAAAAAGGAGAAAAGTGTAAAATCTTGTTTGGATACTGACACTGAAATATGCAACAATTAAAGTTCCTTTCACTAAAAAGATGCAAAATAGAGTCGGAAGATTCATGATATTTGATAATAATTTCCCATTTGTAGTTTATAAATGTCTAACGACATTATCTAAAATATTGTTTGCTAAATGGTATTTCTTATTACAATTGCAATTCAGAATTCTAAGAATGAAATTGTAACTTCTGAACTAGTAGAGATAGGATTTACATTTACAGGAAGAAGGATATTTTTATATTTCTGACAAATGATTCTTCTGAAAATATTCTTTAATTTTTCTGATATTTATCGATATGACTTGATTCTCAACAATTATAAATTAGAAAAATAAATATTTGTAATTACGATCTAGTTGGACTAGAACGAAAAACATTTCAGTTTGTTATTTCTTTATTAATTTTACTTCAATTTCAATTTATCTTCATAATTCAGAATCCGGAACTAAGATAAATTAAATAAATAGCAAACAAGCCAAAAAATAAAAAAATAAAAAAAACTAATGGCTGCAAATCGTCAAAATAAACTAATATGTATATTACATATAAATAAACATATATAGATAAATAAACACTATTACTAATAAACTGAATTATAACTTTACCGTTAATTCCTAATAATTGTTTTAAATAATTTATTCGTTGTTTTCTTTGTTTATAAAGAAATCATTTCAGAAAATACAGTTTATTGTCACCAAGAAGAAATTTTTAATATATGGTTTATCAGAAACATGATGTGGTTAACCGAAAAACCCTATTTATTTATTTTTTTCATGATTTTAGGCATTTTAAAAAGATTTACTTTAATATTTAGCATTTACTATGTTTATTTATTTGAATGATATATTTGGGAACCAAATGATCCATTAAACAAAAAACTGAAGTTTTTCAAAAGCAATAGAAACTAAACTGGAAATATAGTCAGTACAGTCAAAATTTAGTCAGTACAGTAAAAAAATAATATTGTTAATCCTAATCAAAAAATTGTGAGTTTCTTTTTTGGTTTTATTGAAAGAAGTTTAAAACAAATTTTGAAATCCCAATTCGTTGACCAATTCTGTAATGAAATTTAGTGCAATTGAACAAACTATAGAGAAAAATTTATAAGATTGAGACTAATTTTGTTAGTGATTCTTTTCATCTCTTTACATCAATATCTTGGTGGAATGTTGAAATTATAAATAATGGAGACATTCAGTAATGTACCTTTTTTTGTATTAAGAAAATAAATTAAAGTTACATTAACTCCGAGATATCGTTTCAAATCTCTAATCTTACCTTACTTCACAGATAACTTCAAATGTTAATTCATTTCTCCTTAGGAATCGGAATAGAATGTTATTGTGCAAAATAATAGAATTCTTGATGTTGCCTTAATTCTTAAAGAATTAAGTGCATTTAAAAAGTGATTTAAATTCATCTATAAGTTTATTACGACAATTAATGTTTTCCAGAGAACATACGGAAGTAAATTTAAATATAAAATAACTTTTGTTATTTTCCCTTCGTGCTTTATGGTAAATTTCTAATATCTTGAACTTTTTCGCTTTCAAAATTATCACTATAATGTTTCCAAAACTTTTTTCTTTTCAAATTCAGAAATAACATATCTCAGGAAAAAAATAAGTCATTTTCAAATCCATCCATCAAAACACGTCATTTGATATTCCGAATTGAGATTCCGGAATATGAATTCATGAAAGGAATGGAAATCAGCAATGAAAAACTAAGATGTAGTTACCTAGAAACTTGATAGCTGCAGATAGATTGGAAAGTTGCATTGAAACAAGAGAACATTGAAGTCATTTTCGTGTTTCGAGCGGAATTCTGAATTACGAAATCCCTTCCATTCAAATTGTCTCTGGAAGGATCAACAACGATATGGGTTTTGGTTTATCTCCATATCAAAATACTGCTTCTTTTCATGATATTTCGAACTGTTGTTAAACAGAATTGTTACTTCTGTGCAAAAGGTTTCCTTCATCATGTAGGTCCGTTTTGTTTTACTTTCTGTATATCACTATAAATTACGAATGCTTCTTAAAATATTCTTTTTTGCTCGGTACGATGGTGTAGATACTAAATCTACAAGTAAAATCGCAAATAGATACTAATACCGCAAAGTTACTTAAATTATAAATTTAGAATTTTTTTTATGATTTTTTTTTATCATTTTTTTTAAAAATGATAATGATATAAATAAATGCTTTTAATATATTATGTAATAAGTTAAGTTCTAACTTTTCTTGACGAATTTTAACTCCTGCATTATCATTGTTGTATTCATATTCTCTAGAAAGGAAGACAAGGGTCAACTCGATACCAGGGATTAAGTTGAGAATGAGTCCGTCCGCCTTTAACATTCAAGAAAGAAACCAATTACCCATTTATGACAATGAGGAGTGGCCCCTAAAACACTTTTGAAGAAGAATTCAGCGTATAAAAAATCCTTGTCACTGCGGGGATCGGGGATGGAACCCAGCATCTCCAAGGCGCAGTCAAGAGCCATACCACTTGGCTATCGGATCCCACATTATTACATTTAATAACTTCAAAGCTAAATTTAGTAATATGATGACTTTATATTATTTATGTAAGAGTCTTCCTCATAATTTCTAAGTTAATTTTTAAGCGTTGTAGTAAATTATATAATAAGATAAAAAACTATAAGAGAAAGTTCCGACTGAAAAGTACTGTTATCTAAATATATCAGTGTCTGGCGCAATGTACTTTAGTATGAGTATAGTGAACTAGACACTGACGTGAAAAATGTTCCAACGACAAACTGGAAACATTTGTAACTCAAGTTCAGAACAGCAGTAAAAAAGAAACAAAAGGACAGCAGATACAACGGACACATCTGTAATACCAATAAACTAGAGAATCCAAAATTACAGTTCGTCGATCAAACAGAGTGACAGCGGGGCGTCCACAACACAAGTATTGGATTTTTGAATGGACTTTTTGTCAACCGAATTTAAAGGGAAAAACTATACAAAATGGTGCTTCGGTATCAATTCAAAAGGAGATGTTCTTGTATAGATTTTCTTCTTACAATGCACTGCTCACTCTTATTTCTGAATCACAAAGAGATTCAGATGATTTTTTAAGATGGAATGTTTTCATTTCACTGACAATGAGATTTTTTAGTTCAAATAGAAAAACCTGGTGACTGAGGAAGACTATTCAAACAATAAACAGTTCAAAATGATATTTTAAATTTCATAAATTGGTTTGAAGCCAGAGGTTTTAGACATTTGTGAAATTATGCAAATTAATGAACTGAAAATGATATGCTTTCATAATATTATAAACCATAATGCGATTTAACTGTTAAGATATTACATTAAAATATCTTAGAATTCAGTGTTTGTTTGCAACTAAACACATAACAATAAATGAAATCTAGATTTAAGGAACATAATTAAAGAAAAGAGTGAAGAATTCCTATTACAAAACAACATTATTCGACTGAGAGTTGGAAATATGCTCCATTGTCACTACTTTTTTAGTTTTTCATATTGCCCGATCATACTTAAATGGTTAAGAATATTACTGATGTATGATTTATTTCTATTCGAATATCATAATGACAAAGCCTGATAAATGTAATAACTACGGGATTTACTAAGAATCATCAAAGTCATTATTAGTTAACTAATGAAAGTTTCAAAATTGAAAACGCCTTTCAGTTTTATTTATTTAACAGTTATTGAGATGATTATACTCGTATGTTTTCTTTCTATGAAATTAGCTTAAGGCTGCTTTTTATTATATCGTAAGGAAAAACATGATAATTTACTTAAATCTAGGGAGTTACTAAAACTTAACATTTTAACTTGTATTTTTTTTTCTAAATATATATTTTTTTTCATCATTTTCTTAGACTTTAAAATCAAATTCGATTTAAAAAAAGGTCTAATTTTTTTTAATTTTGCTAAACAATTGTACAATAAACCTATCATTTTCTAATTACTTCTTCTGCAATACTGAAAAATAGAAGCTATAAATTACATTACACAACCGTGTATATTATTAAGTTAGTGAAATGCTATTCAAATTCATGCAAAAGTAAAACCCTGGTTTTTAAAAAAATTATAGGGAAATAGCGGAAATTTAATACAGTGGAACCCCGCCATTCATCCGTCTCGCTATTCGTACAACTCGTTATTCGTCCAACTTTTTCAAGTAAAAATTGAACTCGCCATTCGTACGCTTGCTCGCGATTCGGACAACGTGACCTTGTTACTGGCCGCGCCACGCGGTCGTTTCAGCTCAGTCTCGTGCTAGCTTCCGTACGCTACGCATCATCCACGCAAGCTTGTGATATTTTATTGTTATTTTTTGTTATTTTTATTGAAAATTGTGCAGCCATGGGTCCAAAAAAGATTACTGATTCAACTAAGCCTAAAGCAGTGAGAGCGACAATTGAATTGAACTACAACTGCGAAGTTTGAAAGTGGAACTCGTGTCTCTGACCTGGCAACTCAGTATGGCATGGCGAAATCAACCATATCGTCTATACTGAAAAAGAAAGACATAATAAGAGAGGCCTATATATTTATTGTTTTCATAGTTTTTATGTATTTTACGCTTAAAGTATTATTACAAAGATTTAAATAAGCAATCATCTCCGGGTTCTGGAACGGATTAATCCAATTTACATTCTATCTTATGTGAAAAAAGGATTCGCCATTCGTACAAATCGCCATTCGAACTGCCTCCTGGAACGGATTGTGTACGAATAGCGGGGTTCCACTGTATCTTAAAAAAATAAAAGGTTATTATTTTATAGTATAATTTATTGTTGTCTTGTTCTCAGTGATGTCCTTATGTTTCCAGTTGTGTGTTTCAATTCACAGGCATTGTCTCCGTACATACTAATTACTGTATAACTACAAGTTCTTGGAGTTTAGATTAATATACATGACCGAAACAAATTGCTTTCTCAGTTGTCTCGAAGGAACGTAACAGGGCTACATTCAACCGTTTAATTTCCGAATTTCTTAATGTTTATCATTTACATGCTTACGGCAACAATCGCCGACATTCTAGAAAATACAGACTTATTAAATCTCGTTTTAAACTCGTTCGTTTTTTCTAATTGAATAATTAAAAACAAAAAGTGATTTAATAGAAGACTCTTACGAATTCACCTAATGTCAATAGTAAATAAATGGTAATTATTAGTTCACTCTCATTACTCAAACTCGCTCTAGAGACTCAAGAATGACGAAGCGTAAATGAAACTCGATAAATTCAGAAAATGAATTTTGCCTTTTCTCCAAAAACTTTCAAAGATTTATGTGTAAACTGCGTTAGCTTTTGCTAAAAACCTTTCTTTGTTTTTATCTGGAAAACTTTTAATATTGTGTTTGTTTAAGAAAGTCAAATAAGCTAAGCAAATAAATTGTTTAATTAACTAGGCTTTGTGGGAAATTAAATTTTATTATTACTTATATGGAATACAATAAATTATAAATTTTAATGAATATAATGAATATATTTATAATAAAAAATATAAAATGCAAACATTAATTACTAGTATTCTAATGAGCTGGAAGCAGCAATGTTTCACTTTCAAACATTGAGTTAGTAACATTTGAGATTATTTTTCTTATTTAATTAATTTATTTGTCTCTTAACCATTAGTTTAATTATTTTGTAGCAATGGTGCAATGAAAATATTTAGTGTTTTCAAGAAAGTACGAGACACTGAATCTATATTAATCCATGTCTGCTACTGTTTTCTTAAAGGAAAAAATAAGAAAAAAAGAAAGCCTTTAAGTATGTTTGTTATCTATAGCCAAAGCAGGAATAAAACTGATTTTAGTCCTTAACATTTGAAAAAAATAATCAAATGTTGTGGATGTGGATAGAGTATTTATATTAGGACTGATTGTACATCAGATACTATTTTAAATTAAAAATTAATTAAAATTCAATAGTCCTTTTAGATCCTCTAACTTAGGAGATAAAGTAAAAAAAAATATTAAAAGACAAATTTCCAAAATCTAAAGCAATGTATATTAAAGTATTAAAGTAAATGCTGCTTTAAATATTTAAATCGTTGAATAAAATTATAATCTTAAAAATGAAATGTCATTATTATTATTACAGATATTTTTTCCAATTTTATTTTCTATGATTCCTGATCATATGAAGTCAGGATTATTTAAGGGTTATTGGTGGATCAATAGGCCTAAGCACCACTTTCTGGCCAGTTGTTTCAGAGAACAGCAGCTGCAATACATTTCGGACATTCTGGCGTTGAGGAGGGAGTTGACTTTTCTACCCTCCACGCCTCTGTGTTTGAAATATTTTTGGAATGTGTGCAAAATTCTTTCATGGATGGTATTAATCGAAATTTCTTTCATAACGCAATGTGTCTGCTTCTTTTAGAAACTAATTCCGACTTCTCAATGAAGCACATGAAGAAATGCTAATTGAGAACTACTCAAACTTTTAAATTCCTAACTTTGAGAAATAGTTAAAATTTTTGTTTCCTATGGATTTTAATGCATTAAATTAAATGGTCGTTAGTTAATATGAGTTTCTTCGAGTCAGTTATATATGGAGATGAAGCCATATGGAAATTCATAATATCCATAATTGTCTGAAAAGAACTTCCCATAATTGTCTGAAATGAGCATCTGTAGTCTATATGCTTATAAGAAATGGTGATAACATTTCTTAAAAATAATGTTATTTGCATCACAATTGCACAAGAATAATGATTGTAGTAATTCATCTGACTCCATCTGACTTAATCGGGATAAAATTCATAATATGATTCTTTATTTAACGTTTAAAAGAAAAGATCGCGTTTAAAAAAGTAAATAATTGAATTTCGTTGATTTTTTATTCTTCATTTTTATTTAATACGTAAGGGATTTTGAATTTAGGAAAGAATTTAGGGGTAAGATACTAAAATTCCTTTATCCTGAAATGAAAATTAAAATTTCTTTTTGCTCAAACGCGACATAACTGTCTAGAATTTTTAATTTATAGTATGTCTTTTATTCACTCTGATAGTTTTAACGATAAGCCATAACTTTAAATTATAAATTAAATATCATTTATAAATCTTTATGTGTAATCAGAATTAATAATAAATAGAACTAATTTTTTTAAACTTTAATTTTCTTAAGCGATAAATAAAGATAAAGTGGTAAAAAAAAAAAAGATTTTCTCGAAAATAAGTGAATGTAAAAATACTATATTTTATTTATTTGTTTACCTTCGTGTTTTTAATGATAATTGAAAAGGAGATGAGTATACTTAATAAATTATATATAAATTTATATACAATTTAGCTGATGCACTTCTGTTTGAACACTACTATTTTGCAGGTTGCAATGGCTGTTAAGAAAAGTTAACTAAAAGAAAATATAAATTAAAGACATTAACTAAAAATTAAGTTAAGTTTTCATAAATTATTAATGTCTTTAATTTTATATAATTAAAAATTAAGTTTTCATAAATGATTAAGTTAAAAATTAAGTTAAGTTTTCGAAAATGATTGAAATGTCTTCTAAAGTTGTTCTATAAGGCATAACACGTTATTCCATAAACTAATTGTGACAAAAACTTTGTTAACCTGTGATTTAATAGTGATGGTCTTCTTATCATGATTCCCTTGAGTTTATCGAAGAAGTATAGTAAGTCTCCGATTTTAGAAACTAATTTTTTGGAAAAATCTTATCTGATGATGGTATTGCATTGAAAATTATCAACTTCTATTTCCAATCTATTGTGTTGGTTCCTTCAATCCTTTTTTAATGAAATTTAATATGCTTCTAGGATTGATAAGAAATTCCTTCGATTTCTTAAACCAAGAGTTTCCAGCAATCGGCAACATTGATATTGTTTATGAAATTTTGTCCATCCTTCCAAGGAAAAAAAAAGAAATCAGACAAGCGTTCTTATAAAATTCTTGGATGAAGCTTCACGTTGAATAAATTTCTTTGATACTTCATGAAATTTACTGAAAATGATAGAGTATTGTGGACATATTTACATAATACGATGAAGAAATAACCTTGGGATCGCAAAAGGAAATCTTTCTACAAAAGCACAACAAAGAATTTAACTTTCTAGAATATAAAGAATTTGTATGACTAAAATACTGTATATTAAAGCATCATCATCTTTTACTGTTTTTGTGTTTGGATAACTATAAATTACAAAATTCTAATTATATCTTGTAGAAGATTATTGACTTTAAGTTTATTTTAGATTTTCTAAATATTATTTACCATTTCTGTTTTTAATGTTATCTTCTGATTTTTTGATTTTTTTTTCCTTTTATACTATTTTGATTGTTATTTAATATCAAAAAGTATGTTAATTATTAGAAAAAAATCAGATTTTACTATTACTGTTATTATATCTTCACTTTATTTAAAAAACAAAAAAAATCAAAAACTTCCGATTTTTTTTTTTAATGTAGTTCACATTTTATCCTAGAAACAGACAAAACATAGAAGCAGAAAATCACATTCATGGTGAAGCAGTTACTCTAATCCAGATTCCGACATATCATCCTCATTGTAGGTCCTTCCTTGACTACAAAGACCTAAACGGACCTTCCGAAATCCAATTCAATATTGAATTATTAGTTCAATACTAAAATGACATTGAATTATATTGATGAATAAACAATAAATTTTATAATTACAATTTAAATAATTAATAATTAATATAATTTAAGCAAAATCCAACTTTCTTGTTTCTTTAAAAGCGCCAAAGGAAAAAAATCCTAAATACGACAAAAAGAGAGTAAATGATTGATGTCTCTTCAACTGCTTTTTATTAAATATCTTCTGTAGTAATAAATTTTAAAATATTCAAATTTAAAATTTTACGAGATATGAATTTTAATTACGATACTCAGTAATATTAAATTAAAAGTTTCCCAAATTTTTTTCTTACAGTCATCTCCCCAATAAAGGTCACGCCATTCGTCCAAGTATAAAAAACGTTTTGGCGTTTTACTGCGTCCTATTTCTTTCTGCCTTTTCAAGGTGCACTGAAGTTACGACTCTCCATGCTGCCACCCGAACTCAAATCGAAATGGACAAACAAGAGGAAGGCTCACGCAAGCGCACTGTGGCTTTATGAGGCTTAAGGTTTATGTTTTCCCTTCCCGCTCGATTGACATTTTGGGATCTCATGAAACTGAGAAAAATATCCCGTTTGCTATTACTCGAGCGAACAATCTTTGGGAATATTGCTTGGGATTGGGAAAGGTTGGGCTCGCTATGATGGAATCAACGCCGTAAGACACTGAGATAGAGTGAAGCA
>JAFIDM010002131.1:38002857-38145918 GCA_023159025.1 Thereuonema tuberculata
TAAAATCACAAAAATCGAAATGTTCTTTTGGTTGGTTTATTGATGAAGACTGCCAGGATTATACTTAAAGGAAAGTTAGTAATTTAGTAAGTTTAATAAAACTGATCAATAGTTCTGAAGTTATTGTTCCTGTAGAGTTCCTGTAGAGAATTTAAAATCCATTTGTTAAGTTGAGAAAAAGCTTATTGAAACTAGCAATAGTCTTTTTGGACAGGTGGGCTATAATTCTATAAATTATCACATTCGACCAAAGAAGAAAGTCTGCAAAAGTTGTTGTGAAATTAAGTCAGAAAATACAGTATAAAGAAAGACAGAAAGTGTCAAGGTAGTTCTTGTTCTAGTAAGGTCTTTCTACAAACTACAAAAATATGTTTTATTCTAAAATATAGGTGATCATAAAAATTTAAAAGAACTGTTAAAAATTAAACAACTGTTCTGTAAAATATTGAACTGCTGTAGTAAGAAAAACAGAGAATGTTGAAAAGGAATTAAATCAGCAATTAGAATGTTCACTTGGATTAAAAACCATAAAAAGAAATAATGAAAAATAAAGTTCTTCACACAATTCCATGTGTAATGATTATTATATGTCAATGTAATGCTTTTTAATTTAATTATATTTCAATTTATTAAACTAAAGGAAAAATGTAAAATATCCAGTAAGGGATAAAACGTAAAATATCACCAGCTTAATGCCAACCTTACTGACAAGCTATCGCCATTTTATTTCAAAACCTAATCTCTGTTTTTGAAAGCTATGAGAGAAAACTTGGCAGAAGGTGAATGCATAGTGTTAGGAGATTTTCATGAAAACAACATATTCTTGTTTCAGGATGAAACTGAAGTTTACATTGGGCATGCATACAGGGCATACTTCTTCCTTTTGTAAGTGCGGTCAAATAGTGTTTTAATTTAAGACACATTGTATTGTGTTCACCATCTGAACACAACACAATGCACTTTATACTTTTCAGAAGTATCTTATATGCCACAACTAACATCAACAGTCGATGAAAAAAATCTGAGTGGTGGAGCTGCTAGCCACTATAAGAATAAAAACAATATTGTTAGCGGTTGATTTGGCTACCCACCCATCTAAGGAATATAATTTTTTATTAACAGTACAAAATATATTGCACAGAATACGATAATCTTAATTTATTATCGCACATTTAGTTAGTACATTTATATATATGGTATACAATGAAAATACATTTATTTTATTTTAATGTTGGTTATTGTTTGAAATTATGCTAAATCGTTATTTACATTTTTAAAGATAAGCTAAAGGATATGAATTCACAATAGATACAAAATAGTATATATCTTCTATTTCAAGTCGTTTTATTTTTTCTCCAACTGTATTTATGGTTAAAAGAAAAATCATAAATGGACAATAGATGTGCTTTCTCACATTGAGCCACCCTCAATGGGAATCCTGGACAGCTGTTTCATCCTTATTAAATACGGATGATTCCTATAAGGATGAAACAACAGTCCAGGATTCCCATTGATGATGGCTCAGTGTGCCAAAGCATATTTATTGCTCATTTATGGTTTTTCTTGATATACGATTTACTTACTGACTTTAAATTTTGCTTTGTATCACATATTGCTAATTATCCAAGATTTTAATTCCTGTTTGAAACTGAATATTCGTGTGTTGTACAAAATATATTATAGTTTAATTTTATAAAATAGGCTCTAAATATAGTGTATTTCTTAGATCACAAGTAATATTTATTTCAGAATAATCTAAGTCAATATTTCTGGAGTAGTAATTTTAGATGATGAGATTGTAAAGTAATTTTTGATAAATTTCGATTTACCATATTACATCATTACAAGTTTCACTATAGCAATTTATTTTAAGATAATTTTAAGATAAGAATTGCTTAAATATATGGTATGCCACTGCTTGCTTTCACTAGCATTCTACTCTTCCACAAATAGGAATTCAATAACCTTTTTGTAATCAATAATACCTAACTATTTACAGGGGCTTCTAAAGTAAATTTCATTAACAAAAATCTACTACACATTAATATTTTCACATTAATGAAAACCTCTAACTAGGTCTACAATGGGTAACATGATAGTTTATAACTCAAACTAGAAATTCAGTCTCAAAAACCGTTAATTTTCTGATCCTACAGTAGCTTAAATATTTTTTCAAATCTTCAAATATGTTAAATATTATCCATAATATTTATCCTGTAGCTTTGCTTTAAGCCTGATCTTCTAAGAAATCGCTTTTAGCTGTGTTTGCTTCGTATCTCCTTCTTTAAAAAAACTACAAATTAACATCGTTGAGCAATATTAATCCTCGTACATCTAGTTTCGAAATTGCAGCTTGTAAGTTATTTTTGTATTTTATTTAAATTTTATCATAAGGAGGAATTTTAAACAAACGTTTGTTTTGTAACTTGAGTAGTGGTTTTGATTCTTCATTTTCTAGTGAACAAAGTCAACCATTTAGAATAAAACTGATTTTGTTTTTAGAAAAAAAAAAAAAAAACTAAGAAAACGGACTGAAAATAAAAATACGAAAACAGCTGATTGTATGCGTAGTTTGAAACTCACCATTAAATAAGAAAAGGAAGTTTTAAGTGTCTCAATTTCTTCATTATTTATTTAGAATTTTAGATCTTTTAAATATATATTAATATCTTTTTAATATATTTCTTATAAATTACAACCAATTAGTTATTTTTTCTAATAAGAAAACGATATTTTACTGTAGTAACTACATTACCATTAATTATTCTACTTCATGAAATACTTCAATTAAATATATTTATAAATAATTACTCTTTCAATGTCCAAAAAGATATTTATTTGAATGGGCAGTGCTTTTCATATAAATGCTATAAGATTGTATAAGTAATAGAAGTGGAAGAATGTTACGAAGAATGAAACAATCTTTAAGTAGAAAAAAAAGTGACTGATCACAGCAGTGTAAGATATTACGTAACATATAAGGCTAATTATATTAAACGATGATATCTTGTTAATATGTTAAAGTCATGTAGTAACATAACTTTAAGTCATGATTCTACAAAGGATACGACTTGTATAGTTGTTATAAGCTTCTCAATTTGAAAACCTAATAAACCGTTTTACATTCAAATGTAAAACGAAACTATAACCATTGAAAACACAATTTGTTTAAGGTATAATACGAAAGTTACTTCTTGAATACCTTTACAAACATTAATATATTTGTCTTGAAATAAAGTGGAAAATAAAAAGATTCCTACAATGAAACAAAAATTTAAAAGATTTTTCAATTTAGAAATGCTCTTATTAAAACATTACTAAATTGTAAGAAAACAATTTGTAGTTCCAAAAATCCTCAAGTTCCAGGCAATTATCCTTAGAAATGATTATTGGATCTTTAAGAAGCAGGAGGAAAATGAACAACTTCAAACATAGCAGTCTCTTTGCCTCCACCTTAGATAATTAAAATGAGAGGAAAGATAAATTAATTAGTAATATCTCCCTAATCTTCACGGTAAAACGGTGGAATCTCATTAGAAATTTAATTCCTGAAAATCTAGGATTCACACCTTGTATTTGCTTAAAGTGATGTCAAAGTAATTCTGCGAAGATGTTTTATTTATTTTACTTAACAACTTACCATATTTAAAATCTACTTACCAATAAAATTAGGAAACAAGAAAATTAAGATATCTATTATTTACTTGGAGTTTTATTGAATAAATGAAAATTACTTATCAAAAATTTATAATACTCAAAAATTATTTCTATTTAAAGTTGTGATGTCAGTCACTGTTGTTAAACCATTTTTACAAAGACAAATTAAAATTGATTAATCAAAATGAAATGTCTTAATTTTCTTTTTAAAAAACAAACAAAAATTAAATTTTCCAATACTTTTATACAGAAGAAAAAGATGAAGAAAGAATTATAATTAAGGTATAAAACTGTAGCCAACTTATTAATTTAAAATGTGGAGGTCTATAAGAAAGCTTCAAATTCTCGGAAAATAGGTTTACCTCAAAATAGTTTCATTTATTTATTTATTTATTTATTTGCTTATTTATTTATCTTATTGATTGCTAAATGTTGAGTAGAGTATCTCACGGATTTTTTTGTACCTTCTAGCTCGATTAATCTACAATAATTAAATGCTAAATGAAAGGCAACTTTACGAGATAATATTCTCTTTACTGAAGAAAATGAATATATTAAAAAAAAATACTTTTTTTTTTCCTTGAAGCTAAATTTGAACTATCATAAGCATTCCTAAAATTAATAAACAAAGCAGTTGCATCATTATTTCAACTTCATATATATTCAATGTCTAAATATATTGGTTTCGAAACGTAGTAGAGTAAACAACTGTCTAAATAAAAGAAATTAAATTTAGCTGCCCAAATTTCTTCCGCTAAATTTTTCATCAATTCGAAAAATCCCATCAGCCCCTGCACTGTTCACTTTACCAAGATTGCTGACATGGACTCGAATGAAAATGGAAGTAGATCTACACGAATACGACTGAATGACAGTCTTTCCAATTTCCTTCTGACCGTTTTCTACTTATTAGCAGTAGAAATTTGTTATATTTGCTTATAATTTGTTAAATTATCTTTCTTGGTGACTTGCTAAATAAACAACATTTTTGACCTAGGTTTTTATTATGAGAGTTATGTTTTATGTTATGTTTAGTTTTTCTTAAACAACATCAAATAAACAAACTATCAATATTTTTTTTTAAGATAAACATATTTGAAATCCAATTAAAAAAAGTGTCTTTTTTGGGTTTGTTATGTTTTTAATTCAGAAAGAATATTTTCGAAGTTGATCACGAGATCAACTTGCTCTAATAATATTTTTTAACGCCCAGTGTCGATTAACAGTTTTCATACAAAAACAGTAACTGCCTAAATCCAATCTGAAATTTAAAATAAATTGAAGTAAATGCCGTAATTTAAAAGAGAAAAAAAATCATAACAAAAATGATTTAGTGAAAAAAAAATATTTAATTGAAAATTCTGACTTCTATTTTAATTTTAAAAAGTTAAAGGGCGGTCATTTAGCAAAGAAAAAAGGGAAAATATTGTGAATGCAGAGTTTTCCACTCACGTCGTGAGCTATCATCAATGTCATCCTATGACAGTTGCGTCGTTCTTATTACGACTCATCAGCTTGAAAAGTAATAACAAGGACGAACCAAATTGTCCTAGATTCCCACTTATGAGAACTCAAGGCGTGATTGGAAAATAGTGCATTCTCAATATTTCCTCTTTTTTCATGTTTAAATTTGGATCTGTTAAATTCCCCTATAGTAAAGAAAAGTTTGAATTTTTATTGATAAGGCATATTGAATAAGTCTAATACTATTGATACACATTGAATTCTTTAAGGAATTATTAACACTGAACATGTAATCTTAAATTAAGCTCTTTTACCACCCAGTCCCTCTCGTCTGGGTGAATTTAAGATTATATTGACATTCTTGAAGCATAAAGGAAAAGTTCTTTAATTTACAGCAATATCATATATATGATATTCGTAATGAATAGGGACGTCTGTACAGTCTTCCTTCTCCAAATATATTTTTTCTCAATTATATTTGGAGAAAGATACTATTAAAACTGTAAGATAAGATTTCAAAAGAATTTCGGTTTAGAAATGGGATTTCAATTATCTTTTCAAGAGCTACCATTATTCCATGAAACCACTTCCATTTAGAAGCTTTCCTTTCCTTATCCTGAAAGAATGACAAGTTAAACCGATACCAATGGAAGTAAAATGATCTAAGAGATTATTGCTGAAGGCGCAAAGAGAGTTCTTGACAAAAGGAATCAGCAGACGTCTCATTGGTGGAAATTCACTTTCTTCGGAATTAGACAGCTCCTAGAAGTGTCAGTCAAATTACGAAGGTTCAGTACCTGCATTTAAGATAAGAAAATTAACTTACATCATGCGATTGGCATTTCGTGCAGTTCTTACAATTAGTTGCGGAAGTTCTTGAGCCAATTACTTAGTCTGACTTATCTTAAGTGACAGTGAATTTTACTCTCACTATAGGAAAGTAATGGCTTCTCTAGTTTCTTACTAACATTAAATAATTTTAAAAATCTCTGTATATGAATTTTTTCAAAGACCGGTTAAAAATTTTATTTCATTTTTATTCAGTATTACGATAAATAGATCAGTATAGATGTATTGAAAAAAATCTTAAAAGCTATTATTTTCAATTTAAATATGTAGCAGATATGTACTGTAGAACTATTTATTGAGAATGCAAAGCCTGAATATTTAATTCATTAATAAAAACATTATGTATCAATTTATATTCTCGTCTGGCTTGGTCGTTCTCGTATGAGTCCATACTCATATTGTGTTATATCGTTATTATCAGAAAGCAATGACTCATTGAAAAAAATTAATTACATCGTCCCTTAAATGACATCAGTCAAAAGACGTACTGTTATGATTCAAGCAAAATCTGAATTAAGAAAGGAATAAAAAGAAATAAAACGATCAATTTTACAATGCTTGTACCGGAAAAAGAAACAGGTGACAAAAGCAGCGGTGACTATTTCTAAAACACTTAGCAATAAATACTATAAATCCTAACCTCCTATCGAAAACGAAACTTAAAATTAAATTTTGAAATTTAGAGTAATTTAAGAAAACATCTTGTAAAAGTCTCTGAAATGGGACGAAATATTGATGTCTGGAGAATTATGGAGTTTATGGAAGTTTATAGTATTGATTAAAGTTATTTTGACATTAATGTGTTTGAAGTTTGATTAAATTTAGAAAGTTTTGCTGCCATAACATCCGAGACCTTTCCATACTAGAAGAGTTTGATAATCTTATTTTTTTTTCTGAAGTTGATTTTAAGGTTTTTTCCATCCAGTTAATAACATAAATAATCTGTTGTCATCAGGTAAAGCTCCTGCTGAAAAGAATAAGTTCATGCATGTTGTATTTGAGTTAAACTGTCAAATTGCATGAAAAAACATGATATGAATTAGAATCTAAGAAACACTTAGTATACTGCAATAATGAATTAAATAAATCAGCGATGTCAGATCATCTTAAAATTTCCCTATCACATCTGCGATAGGAATAATGTAAATGTTATCTATTCGGACAATAAGCGCAGTAGACTACTTATCAAGGAAGCATTATCTACAGTATATACATAAAACAGGAATTTTGTTTGTTCGCTATATACTTCTAGGCCCTTCGACCGAACTGGACCAAACTTTGCAGAATTCCTCTTTAGAACCCTACGGAAAAAACAGGCTAAAATGAAGCTAGGACACATCTCCTCTCCCTCAAATTTAATTCCCTTGACGCTTTTGTCAAGTGTTGGCTTATTAACACTCTTCTGCCTCCCCAATAGAAATGTTAGTATGGCGCAGCGGTTAAACTCTGGCCTATGGAGATATGGTTATGGATTACAAATCTGCTTGGACACAATAAGATATTTTTTCTGTTGTTTATTTATTTATTTATTTAATTATTTATTTATTTCATTTCTTTTTTTCATGGTTTTTTTTTTGTTTTTTAACTTTTCTTCATTATTTACGATAATGAATTTTCTATTCTGTTTGTTTTTTTAAGAAACTTAATTAAATGTAGTTTAATTTAGAAAATTAAAATGACATATATATTATATAGCCTATATATATGTATATAATTACAGCAGATTTTGAAAACTTATTTACGAATATACCTTTAGATTCGTTAATTCAGCAGATTGAATTTTAACTTATATAATAATTACATTGAATTTGATGATTCAATATATTCTAAAATTAAAGGAATTGGGGGTAAAGTATAGAAACAATCTTGCTAATATATTTTTATTGGCTTACGAATATCAATTTTGTATTGATACCACTTTCTATTTTAAAAGTTTTAGATATAGAGATGATTTAATTATTTTTATTACTGATTGGACAATTGAGTATATAGAGGACAAAATTTATAAAAATATTATTAATTTTCAAAAAACTAATGATAATTCTAAATTTGTTGAGTTTTTAGATTTACTAATGTATTTTGATCATCAAATTCCATTTATTAAATTGTTAATAAGACATTTTTATTTATTTTAAAATTAATAGATTTCATAAATTTTCCAGCAATGTCAGTTTAAATTTAATTAAAAATTTTTGTTCAAGAACTTAAAAGTTATCTTCAAATTAATTCTAAATTTGAAGAGTTTTTCCATAATTTAAAGTATCTTATTAGAGAAATTCTATATAATAATTTTCCAATTAAAATTATAAATAAATATATTTTATCAATTCAAAATAAATTTACATTTCAAATTTGTAAAAACTATAAAGTTAAAGATATTTTTATTTATCATAATTTTATTTAATCATTTAAAAATTTTCTAGATAGGATTTGTTAATTAATAATCATTTAAGTTATCTTATGACAACTCAGAATTAAATCCTTTAATTTTACGAAGTTTTGAGTTTGATTTGATAACTGTCATCTGTTATTATTATTTTTTTTTTGAAAATAAATTTAAATATTTAAATACTTAAAACTAAAAACTAATGATAATATTTACTAATATAATAACGGACTAAAAAAGAGCAAACTCTTAGAATATTGCATTTTTGTTTTCTAAATTGTTTCTAAATTTTAGTTATTTTAATTTCCACTTATGCCGCTGATGACGTGAGGATAAATTGATGGTATCACAGAAGCAGGGATGTGGTTTTTGTATTTTATTTCAAATTCCACATCACTGTCCGGCTTTATATAGGCGGTAGTTAAAATTAATGTTATATTCCTGTTTTGTAGCTCGATGTAAGCCCTAGATATGAAATTAATATCCAGATCGGAGAATATAGGACTTCCCACTCTTTTCTGCCCTTCTCTATACCGCTAGCACTTCAAACCTTTCCCAGTTGGTAAAAAACACATAATGATTACAAAGTATTGGTATATTACTTGAAAACCCATTAAAATACCATTTAGTAAAGTTTGTCCCTCCTATATCCCCCCCCCCACCACCACCACCACCGTTTACATTTTTTAGCATGCGACTATCGAAAATTCGTCGATGCATATGTTTTAGTTTTGACTAAGAACACTCATGCGAAATTTCGTGTTTCCAAATAAAGCAATGTCGGAGAATCGCATACCTTCAAAAAAGTTTGCCCCCACCGCCACTACGTTTACACCCTTTAGGACTCGAAATTAGAAAATTCGTCGAATACGTATCATTCGATATTGACAAAGAACATTCATGTGAAATTTCATGTTTCCTGCTAAAGCGGTTTGAGAGATAGGCTTCCCTGTTTACACCCTTTAGTCCGGATCCGGATTTTCGTTGTTCTTAAATTAAGAACATTTAATTAAACATAAAAGTTAAGAAGAATATCACTTATTTGAAAACAATAAAAAAAAAGAAAAGAAAATTCATTATAATAAATAAAAAATGAAAGTAAAAAACATGAAAAAAAAAAAAAGAAAAAGAAAACACACAAAAAAATTATCTTGAGCAGCTTCTGTACCGCACGTTTATGTCCAATTTTATGTCCAGCAAGATGAGTGATTTTAATCATTTCTTAAATAGTCTATTTCAGAGCTTCTTTGTGATAATTTGTTGGATTTGACAAGTCAAGGCTAATTTTATCCATATCCCCACTACTCGCATTACAAAGTTATTCTTATTTTTACATTTATCCAAATTACACTTATCCTTGAAATTGTGTAACATTTTTGAACTATCTCTTAAATTGAAATAAAACAGAACTATGCCTCCGCTCAGTCGCTTTATTGCCCTGGTTGAAATCTCCATTCTATACATGCTTTATGGTCACTTTAACGTTAAACCTAAGCAGGGAAAAATATTTGCATTATATTTCTCAAACAATATTTTCATATTTAGGAAAAATGACATTGATTTTAATACATTTATTTTCAAAATGCATACCAGTAGGATTAATAGTGAAATGAATTTATTATTTGTATAGTAAATTACCTAAGAAATTACATAAGACATTTTAACAATATTTTCTAAAAATTTAAAGAAGAACATTTTTAGAAATTTTCATTGTTCATTAAAATTTCTAAGGCAGAGTCTTACCCATGGTAACATTTTAATATTATGATCAGCTAAATTATTCTTATTTAGTAACAACAAGTATCATTTAGTGTTAGTATTTGAGTTATTATTTCGTTTCAAGCAATTTTTATATTGGCCTAATTAAATGTTATCAATTTCATTGTATGTTTTCAAACTTCCAACTCAATTTCTGTAAAATGGTAATTGATAGCCCACTGGTAATTGTCTTCCCCCTGAAATCCAAAAGGATAATATTCACCTCTTGGCCGTTCTTGCAAAAAAGAAGAAAGTTCTGTTAATTACTACACTCGAACAATTGTTATTTCCGGAATCCAATCAGTGCGCACCTTGCACATTCCAGCAGCTATGCGTAGTTGAAATAATCAGTTGTTCTTTAGGAAAACAGGTTGAACTCTTTCGGAAATAAGAATTGCTCGACTGTAAAACTAAATGCGTAAAAACAATTAATGAGTATCCACATATAATTAGTTCTGAGCTGTAATAGACCTTATATTTATATATATGTATATAAATAAACTTCTATAATTGAAACCAAAGCAACCACTACAGGTAAAAAAAAAGTTCCTTTTTTTTATTCTCTTTTTTATTAGATCAATCAAAATGATATTCTTCATCAAATTAATTCATTTTTTAATATACTTGTTAAGGTTTCGATAAAAAATGCTTAAAAATATAAAATATTATACGTTGCCTACTACATTGGCACAGGTTAGAAAAAAGGTATGAAATTCTAATTACCTACAGAACACGACGTTTCGGAACTTCATTTAAAGGTTCCCTTGTCAAGTTGGGTCCCCCTTTCACTATTGAAAGTTTTTCTTTGGATGGAATTCGATGAGATATGGCGGCTGTGTTTAATCTTGACTAATATCCAGTTAATAGCATCCATCGGGTGGTCATCTTATGCAAACGGAAATAGTCTTCTGCTGTGATGTGTGGACGATTTATTAGTTCTTCAGAGGCCGTATTCCAGTGCATTTTTTGTTGATAAGTCTTGGTTGTAACTTTTTAAAAGACGAATCATCCCCGACTCATAAAATTCTCGTAAATATCCAATATTTCTTTGTCCAAATACTTCAATATTTTGAGTATCGAGGGAATGGCCTGTACTTATACAATGAAAGGGGAACCCAACTTGACAAGGGAACCTGTAAATGAAGTTCCGAAACGTCGTGTTCTATAGGTAATTAGAATTTCATACCTTTTTTCTGACCTGTGCCAATGTAGTAGGCAACGTATAATATTTGATGTTCAGGCACTTTAAATAGTCTTATAAATATAAAATATGTTAAAAAAGAAGCAACTGAAGAATAAAAAAATATCAAAATGAGATAATAATAGGAAAACAAAGAGAAGAAAATGGCCTCATCACCCGTAATATGCTTAATATGCTTAATCGTCACCAGGAGTCGAACCTTGGTTATTGCGGCCACAAATAGATACCGATATTTCGTTTTATTTCTAAAACTTTTTCAAGGTTCAGCTTTTAGAGCAAAACAAATTAATAATAAAATAGCAGAACTATAAAAAATGGAAAGAGTTTTAGAAATAAAACGAAATAATGATATCTACTATGAAGATTTTGGAGTTTATTTAAATGTCTTACTGTTGTTTTAAATTTCTATTTAAAGCCTAAAATTAATGAATTAATATGTGAGTATAAATTACCACATATTGAAAATTCAAGAAACCGGAATTTTTGAAAATGGAATTTTATTTTTTATTTATTTTTAATATTATTTCTGTAATTTCCGACTATATAGTATTATATAAGTACTGTTGGGCTAAAGATAGTTTAAAGCAAACAACATTTACACAAAATTATCATATAACACTAACATTTAAGTGATGGAAATTAACATTTATATGAATTATTTTCATTCAAAAATATGTTATTAAAAATTACTTTCTACTAATTTGTATGTGAAGTATAGAAATAGGGTCTTATATTATTTTGTATTTTAGAGTTTAGAAGACAAAGGTTTTATTAACATCGGTTGTTGTTGGGTTTTTTTTTCTTTGTGACCCATTACAGGAAGTATAAAACATGGAGTTTTTAGGTTCATTCTGTCCGTGTGTCATCACTTCTGTATCCCAAGCTACAAGTAAGATAGACATGAGTCATGTCTTATGAGAATCCTGATGACTTCTAGAAATCGGGAAAAATTCGAGTTCATGTCTACCGTCACTTTTTGAAGATGTTGGAGTTTATTTATGTTGGAGTTTATGTTGGAGTTTATTGTTGGATTAAAGAAGATAACGGTTTTTGAAGTATGTCTTTGAGAAATTTAAAAAATTTTTACATTACAAATGTTTCTGTTATCATTATTTAATTTCCAGCTAGAATTTTATCTGTAGCAATGTTTGACATGACACGGAGGTCATAGTCAATCGTCATGGTAACTATGCATTTAAAATAAGGATAAGGGGATTTCAAGCCATCTAAAATTAAAGTCTAATATTTATTTTTGCAAAAGTATTCTGGAGGTGATATTTTTTATGCGGAAATATTGTTAGGTATCTTAAATCTTTAATTTTCAATTTTTTAGCAAAGATTTTTTAAGAAATTATTTCTGTTATACAATAAAAATTATATAAAAGTGAAATACTTTAATTTTCTGCTATCAGTTTTTATTTCTTAATGTTTCCATACTTCCTTACAATTTCAGTTTTAATCTCGAGAAAGTGTAGCCTACTATTATATCATTTATTGCTTTTTTAAAATCAATACAAGATGAATGACATTCTAATATTTCAAATAATACCTTTTTTTTCAATAATATTAGGCGACTTTAACATAACTTCTACTTCAATAATCAATGCTGTGATAGGTTTGTCATAAATTTATATAAAAGTTATTGAAACAATTTCTAGAACTAGATGTTCCATTCATCGGAAGTAAAAGAAAACCCATTTCAATCATTTCGTTCTCTTACCTATAAAATGCGATGTCATGAATTTCATCCTTCGGCTTCAATAAAGGATCTTCAATAACTGTCCCAAATGGTCACAATTTTCCAGAGCAGTGAATGGAACCCCAATGAACGCGTAATCGGCTGGATGGATGAAAGAGTTCTCCTCGTTTCCAGTTAAAATCCAATAGATGGTCAGTTTCTGATGAAAATAATCTTTCAAGTTTATCTTTAGTTCAAGCGTAAAGGCTGAATCTGTCTCTTCAGAATGAACTGCAGAATCTGCTCTTCAGATAAGGAGATATAAGTTGAATTGTCGTATTTTGTTGATGTAACTTTGAAATAAAAAGAAAGTTTCGCAAAACTAGGTAAAGTTGCACTATTAATATATTGTTTTTCTAATATCCGTAAAAAATATATATGTGATTAGAAATTCTCAGATCCTTTTTGTTTTACAGTTGTTGTAAAACCATGTTATCATAAAAAAAAATTATTGATAGCTCAATAGTTTTTTTAAGTATTTTTAAGTATCCGATTAGATGCCTACACAGGCCCTTGGAATCTGGAGAGCTAAGGCATTTCATGACCAAAGGCAGTAAGTTGAGGTCGGGTGGTCCGCCAGATGCCCTCCCGCTTTTAATCACCGGAAAACAAACGTGATAAATTTAACAGAGGGTTGGGTCGACCCAAGAACCAGTCTGGAGGAAACTTCCAGGTCAATATTACAGGCACTTACTTAATTGCGATTGAAAGAGATTAGAATTTTTTTTATTCTCGATACGTAATTTATTGCTCACAATATCTTCTGGAAATTACACAGTGGTTTCGTTCCATGGTGTTAAAATGAACGAGTGTCAAGTTAGTCACCCAATTCCAACTTTGTCACGTAAGTCTTCTAGCCTTAAAAAAATCAAGAGGCAAAATAACACAGATACTAATTACAGTGAAATTACAGTGAAAAGGATGCCTTTTCTTCTTATTTTCTTAACTTTTTTTTAAAATTTTAATTTTCATTAATTTAATTTTAATTTTTTTAATTTCCTAACTTTTTATATTTTTAAAACAAAATTAGGAAAAAAATGTAAGGACTCCAACTAGTTTTCTTCAAAATAAACTTGTGTTTGTAGAAAAATGAATGCGAGGAAATTTTAGTAATATATTAAATGTTTTAAGTAGAAATTTGCATTTACATCGTTTTATGTTCTAGCCAATTCAACTTATTACATTTCCTTTCATGGATAATTAGTTTTACGTCGCTTTTTTTTTCGATTTTAGCTGAAATTCTTGATATTTAATTTTATATGTTAAAAAATTGATATTATCATCGAAACTTACTGTGACGATATCATAGACTAGAAGGTTTTTAATTGGCGAGACTCGAAATTACTCAAGTGTTCTATTTGCTAAATTTTTCTTTCAATATCCTATGCTTCCGTATTGATTAAAGTGAATAATTAAGAAGGATCTATTCCTTATTCATTACTATGGAATTGCCAGCCAAAGCGTTTTAATCTAACAAGCGATAAGGCAACGTGTAGTCTGTCGTATTCAAATTGGTTGAAATGATTGAATACTGTAGATGCAAAAGGTCTACACGTTAAATGGAAAAGATAAGATGTTCTCGTACAGTTTTCAGTGAAACGACTTATTTTTAGCAAATAAGAATTGCTTTTTTTACCTAATTCCGGATTCGAAATTACCCAAAAAAATAAAAATTAAAATGAAAAAACTGTCTTCCAACACTGCAATGGCAGCTTTTTTCAACGTAAATCCTTATATATCTTCTCGTAACTAAGGACACTCTCACTCTACTGATTTATACTGCTGTATATGCTTTTACTGTCGTCATATATTTTTAATATGCTAATTTAAGTCTTAATAATTGCTTGAACTTGAATTGCATTTTTTCTCTCAAACTTCAATTTTTGTATGTGAATACTTTGAAGGTTTTCCGAAAACAAAAAAAAAACCATCATCCGGAAATACAAATATAAAACTTAAGCCTCCTGATTTTAAGCATGAGAAGTCATCATTTTAATCATGATAATTGTGTTTTGATAATTGCCATTTATTATATTATCATTTCATTAATTAGTAAAATTTCTTTAATTTTGTATGAAATCGGTCCCATCCTAAAAAATAAAGAAAAAGTATATTTCCCTTTGAATTTAAAAATAAAGATTCTATTGAAATTCTTTTAAATAAAAGTCTGTAATAAGTAGGTTTAATTTGAAATATCAAAAGATTTCTTTATTTGATGAGCTGCCATCTCATAAGAAAAAAAGATAAAATCAATGAGTTGGGCGCATGCATCCAAAGCAAATACATTGTCTGTTGTTATGCCCAAAAGCCGTGTCTACTGAAAGCAAAGAAGTCTGAGGAATCGATAGCAAAACAAACCTTTTCAAACAGAAATTAAAATCTAATGGAAGTAACAGAAAACGCCTCAATGCAATTTCTACAGAAAATCTTTTAATGCAAATTCATTTCAAAGTCAAAATAAAAAGCAGTCAACTTTGTAAAGAATTAAAAAGCATATGACAGGCAAATGATGAATACATAGAAGATGTATTAAGAGCATTTTTGTAAAAGTTAAGCCTCTTTCATGTTTCCAAGCAACATTATAATCCATCATATTGTCGCAAATATGAATGTGAAAAGAAAAAATATCAAAGCAACATGTTAAGTCAAAACAAGGAAAACAACTCACGAAAAAGAAAGTATGCTCAGAAAAAAAATTCTAGACCAATCACAGAATTACTGTCACTGATCGATTTATTTAAAAACAAATCAATGAAAAACATCTCAGTTTATGTTAAAAAGTCTCTCTACAGCACAAGAAGGTTAATACTTTTACAAATTAATTTTCGAACTGTATAAATAAATAAAGAAATGTAGGCAGTGTTTGTTCTAAAGCGATGTTTCCTCAAAAAATCTTGTAATATTACTTTAATTCTATTTATGTTCTAGAAACAGATGTAGATAAAATAGCGATCCAATTAAAAAAAAGAAAAGCTTTTAAAAATTGAGAAAATTCGAATTATTATGGAGGGCACCTTAAGATTAATTCATATTGCTTTTATTAGAAGATGCCAATTTTGAGTTTTAGATAAGAATCATTAAAAGTCCTCGATATTGAAATTCATCCACATCTTCAGTTGGTATCTGCTCATCATTTGTCAGTAATCATTAAGCTTAGATATATAAAAACTTTGAGTATGTATTCGATATATCTCTTTTCATTGGTTATTTAATTTTTTTTCCATCTGAAGGAGGATTTAAAGCATGTGAACAACTATCTAAGCATATCTACGTCTTGTCGGTAATTCAAAAGAAAACACGAAATAAAGTATTTGTAATAATGAAATTGACTAAATTCAGTATTATAGAAATTCATTGGCATTATAAAAGTTTTCTGTATATTTTTTTAATAAAAAACTGTAATTACATTTGAAATTTTGGAAATTTTGAAAAATTTACTATGATGTATCGATCATAATTATGATAAAAAGATAAAAATACACAAACAAACACATGCTAAAATATTTAAAAAATACTTAAAAAATGTGGAGCCTTTCGGGTCCCTTTGCGGGCAACACCCCTTTTCAGCATAAAATAAATTCCTTGACAGGTTCAATTAAATACGTGATTACTATTGTTAACAACCAATAAAAATACAAAATTAATATACAACAAATGATTGAATAAAATTTAGCGAAGAGTTTCATCTTAATTGGAGAATCCTCAGCAACCATTTGGGAGCCACATCAATAGAAAATTCCAAATAGCACATAACCCTCAGACTGGAATCCGCTATTTCTCACAGTTCCTTATTTCTGCATTCCTTTTTTTTTTCTAAAAATGTTTTTTGTTTTCATTAGAATTCTTTTGAAATTCAAAATTATTAATGCAGTTATAAATGTTGTTATCTGGGATCTCTGTGTTTTTAAGAACCCAAGAAAATAATAATATATGATTGCTTAATTTCCCTTTAGTCTTTAATGTTATTTTCCCCCCAATTAAATATTCAGCAAAGTCAATGGAATGTCCCGTTTTATACACGTGATGCGTTATATTAGAGCCGTCGGTATTACCCGTTTTAATGCAACTTCGATGACCACTAAATCGCTTTTTTAAACTTTGCCCTCTATTCCCAATATAAAAGCAGTATTCATTATTTTAGCAAGGTACTAAATAAATACAACCTTTCCTATTAATATGAGACTTATTATTAAGCTCTTCGCTAAATTTTATTCAATCATACATGGTGTTTTAATTTCGTATTTTTATTGGTTGTTGTTGAAAAGAGATATTGCGTCCAAGAGCCCAATAAAGGAGGCTCCACATTTTTATGTATTTTTTTAAATATTTTAGCATGTGATCGTGTGTTTTATTCTTTTTACCAACTTAATTTTAACACACGTTAAAAAACTCTTTTAAAGTAATGATCATAATTATCACTTATCTAAGTTTCATTCTAAATTTACATCTTGAAAAGGCAATTTTAGAAATTTCACAGAATCAATGTATTTTAGTGGCACCTTACAAGAAATTCAGTACGGAAGAAAGTAAGCACAGAATGATTCATTTTATTGAATAGAATGGTAGGCTTGTATCTCACAGCTGACAAAGACGTCATTACTTATCTTAACAATACGTTTTCTTTTATCCTGGTTTTTTTTTTACCAATTTAACTTTAATTTATTAATTAAAGTCTATTCACTGTAAATCCCATAACAGTGACAACTCCTTACATGGTAAACGATTGAGCATTAATTATTCCGCATACTTCCGTTTTGAACATGGTTCTGAACGTACACCGTTGTTTGTTTGTGCCAATAAAACTTTGAAAAGTGATTCGAGTGGAATCATTTGGAATGTTATTTTTTATCTCAAGTCACCTATCTCTATCGTAAAATGGCTGAAGCAGCAGGTATTTCATCTCATTGAGTGTTCAATTTTGTTATGGAAACCGAAGCCTCACTTACCACTAAACCTAACCCATTGTTTGAAACGCCGGGCAAGAAAAGAGAGCAGCCGGTGTCGACAACAGAATTGGACGACTAAAACAAACTTTTTATGAAATCTAAAAGAAAAATAAATAAATAAATAAATACATAAAAATATTCTTAATATTGAAAACCAACAAAAATAACAAAAATTAAACAATGTAATTAGATGATGAATTTGATGTAAACACCTGAAGTAAATTACAACGACATTCCAGAAGCGACCAAGCAATAACTCTAGTGAAAAAGGGAAATGTTAATGATTGATTAACTGAGATCACGTGTCTTCAGATTTACAGTAAATGGACAATAGTACTTTTAATATTAAATTATTTTTCGTATGTCATGGTTTATTAACGTACTGTTTGTTGATATTCTGTTTGTTTGTTTTTAAATTATTATTCTTTGAAGGACGAAGCTTGAAAAACGGATACGGAGGTTTGCAATCTCGAAAAGCAGTATTTATTAATATGTAGCTAAGTTTTGTTTTATTTTTCATTTTGTAATAACTGATTATTTCTGAGGGATCAAACGATGAACTTGAACCATCTCCGACGCTCCCACTCACCATATTTACTCAATTGGCAGAATAGTTTCTGAATAAAACTATCTGGAAGCAAAGACTGCTATATTTGGCATTTAATATTACATACAACTTTATTTCCCTTGAAAGAAAGTAAACTGCTTAAATTAATCCAATTGGCACTTCACAAAACTCTTACTAAACCAGTTTAATAAGATTTTTTGTGAAGAGAGATTACAGGCAATTCTCTGTAATAACAGAATTGTCAAAAATAGTAAAGTTTATTAGAGAAGGATAACTTTATTCTTAAAATTATTTGAGTGTTGTTTCAGGAAATAATAAGTGCTGCTATTATTAACATTGAAAATGGAAATAATGTAAATAAAGTAATTTTCAAGCATTAATTATTCTTTTATTGAAAAAAAACACAAACTAGAAATAAAACATAATTAAATGATGATTCTTCCATGCCAACTTACATTTCAGTTTCAATCTATGAAAACAGATGTCATTACTTTGAATCAATGAAATTTATATATTAATAAATGCCCTTAATTAATATAGAGTAGTGGAAAGGGCGGGTTTAATCAAAATTCTAGAACTCAGCAGATAAAGGCATAACCCGACTTTTAAAATCTCATACTTCTATGTTGATTCAAAATGAAATCATTTCAAAATTTCTGAAAACTCGTAATAAATGTTTAATGTCATCCTATTACATTATTATTGTTTTTATCCATATTCATACTATGTCGTAATAATTACAAATGTTTAAGGTCTGTAGCTCACAGACAAACTCGCCCGCAGCAACGAGAGCGTGGCAGTGAAAAGAGTAGATAATTAAGTTTTCTTTTGTCACATGCCATGGCTTACATTTTTCTCCACTAGGAGGCAGTAGTGTGGAAACATGGCGTTTTCAGGCGAACAGAAATAATTTTGTATTTCGCAACTCGCTAAATTGTAAGAGTTAATTGTAAGAGTGCAACGTGCTTTTAGAACCAAGTGTCATACAGAACCACCGACGGACAAAACAATAAGAGAATGGTTTGGAAATTCGAGTAAACGGGCTGTTTGTGTGCTTTACGAGGAATCCTCAAAAATCAACACATCACGCAAGCCTAGAATTACAAATGAGAATTACAGTCATTTGTTTGACGCATCCTATGCAAAAGGCTTGCCTATAAACCGTAACGGTTGCAGCTGCTTCAGGCTCTCACTCCTGAAGAAAACAATATCCGTCATGAATTCTGTTTGCAATTTCAAGAACATCTACAGAAGGAAGCGGATAAGGTTGTATTCAGTGACGAGGGGTGCATCCATCTTTCTGGCAAGGCCATAGTGTGCATATTTTGGGAACGGAAAATTCTCGTGCAACAGTTGAACTTTTAGATTGGACTAAAGAAGACTCCTCACTTATTTCATGGCTCCCCAGGTCACCTTACCTCACTCCAGTTGACTTTTTCCTCTGGGGCTATGTTAAAGATAAAGTTTACGTGCCCTCTTTACCACGTGATTTACCAGATCTTCGACGAAGAATCGTGCCTGCAGTTGCTACCATCAATGTTGACATTTGCAACGTGTGTGGCAAGAGTTAGATTACAGAATTGATGTATGTCGAGTTACCAGACGAGGACATACCGAACATATTTAAACTATGCTAAAAGCTTGATTATGCACTCTTTTTACTACCACGCTCTCTACCCTGTGGGCGAGTTTGTCTGTGAGCTATAGACCTCCGAAATTCTGGAGGGAATTCTGAAACACTCTGTATTTTTGCAAGAAAAAAAATATTGTTGATTATTTCAAATTTTGTAGCTTTTTTGTTCTGTTAAGTTTTAGTAATTGACTTTTTGCCATGTAGGTAAGAAAAAGATCTATTTGAACACCTGAATTCTAGTTTATATATTTTCAATTTTTGATACACAATGATTCTATAATTTTTATTTTATTTTATCATTTTTTTCATTTCTAATACTTGAACTAATTTTTGATAATAATGTTTTTTGTTTGTTATATACTGTTCTGTAATTTCTGATATTTGGTTGTCTTTTATTTTTAGATACCCTCGATGTTCAGCAAATCGAATACCTACAGATCTGTTAGTTTCTCTTACATATGATTTTGTATATGATACATAATTAATTTTATAAAGAGCTCAGCTAGGGTTACATTCTTCTTGCCTATATTTTTTTAGCTCCAGATTTAAAACTTAATTTACTTTTAGCGGCCATTTGAGAGCTATTCTGATAGCTACCAAAATCGGTAGCTATTGCGTTTATCCTGTCTGTCTGTCAATCCGTCCGTCCTTGCATGTCTGTCCATTCCTAATTACACCCGAACGAATGATCGACAAACGGCCTTCACCATCGTGTTGGGCCCCAAACGATATAGGAATCGGGTATTTTCAGGGACCAACGTCCCCCTCCCCCCCATGTTCGGAATATTTGGCATTGCTTTTATTGGTTTTCCGCAAACATTCTAAATCAACCATGCAAGCATCTCATTCTAACTGCAACCATCCTGTTTCAGTTGTCAGCTACTGTCTAACAGATGATGTTGATGATCACGTTTGCATGAGAATAACGGAAAACACGAGATTTGGCCATTAGCCTCTTCAGCAGGTCTCAAAGAAATTTCGTTTTTTCAATGTCTAGCACTACCTAATGGAAATTGCTACCTAATGAATTTATTGTTTGTTTATTGACTGTTTTCAATTCATGAAAACTATATTAAAATGTAGTAAAAGTCTCATGCATTTCCCCGTATTATAATTCATTTAAATATTTCAATATTTTGTAAGAAGACATGGATAGAGGCTATACTCGCGTAAATTACGTGAAACACGAAAATACGAGATCGTCAAAATCCATCTGTTAGACTTTACAGCTTGATGGTTAAGATTTCGGACTCCGAAATCTTACAGAAGATTTCCGGTTCGAATCCCTATATACACTTTTTTTTTCCTCTTAATCTTTTTTCTCAATGTCCTCGTGGTTTTTTTTTTTTTTTTCGGTTTTTCTTATTTTCCAAACTTTCGTTATTTTTCCCTAACTTTTTTTTTTATTCTTCCTTATATTACTGTATTTTTTGTATTTTTTTATTTTTTTTTATTGTTACAGGTCACCCTTAATTTATCCTTTAGCACAAAATTATATTCACTTGTTATATTACATTAAAACAAAATCCTTGAAGATTGGTTTTAATATTTTGTTTTCTTCATTAAAATCAGGAAATTACAATAAATTTTGATTTGTCAATCATTGGATTTCTTTCATTTTTATTCTTATTACAATTCTTGTAACCTTCTCTTTTCTAATCTACAAAAGTCAAATACTAAACTTTAATAATAAAAGAAAAAAAGCTACAAAATTTGAAGAAAGCTACAATATTTTTATTCTTTTAAAAATGGTGTTCTCAATAATGAATGAATGTCTAAAAATAACAATTACGTAATATAATAACATAATTTGAAGCGCAAATGAAAATAATAACATTAATATCAAGAAAGCAGGATGTAGTAAAATTTTTAAAATCTGTATTTTTTGGTATTATTATTTTTATTCCAGATTGAGAGGAGCTGGAATAAAATGAACGTCCTCGAAAATTCGCTATAAAATGAAGAGTAACTGTTTCTATTTTTATTTTTACAAATGTATTATAACTACGGGATATTTACAGTTTGGATATTTAATATTTAAAGAGCCATCCGTCTCTTTACCATTGAAGTAATCCATTCTTTTTCTTCTACAAAAAGGAACTTTAGTAAGTCTTAAATTTTTATAACCAACATACCTATTTAATTTGTTATAAATCTGATAAACAAATAAGGAGCGTTGGGCTAAATTCCAACATAGAAAGAAACGATAGCTCGATATCTGAAATACATTATAACTTCTTTAATATCTCCATGAAATATACTTATGTAATACATTCTTTCACTTCCTTACCTTTACTTGATCTTCACCTGTTACATTTTTTCTTTCTTCTACAGTTTGATAGCGTCCAAAAGTCTTCTTATTTGCTAAGTTCTGATTTCTTTTTTATCAATTTATAATCTTTTTTTGCTTGTTTGTTTGTCTTCTCTCTTCATGAATTTGTTTTTGTGATCTGAAATTGAGAATATTCCAAAGTTGACATGCCAAATAGATCCAGTTTTTATTATCAGTGACATGTAGGCTTTTGCATTGGAAATTCATTGAATGCTGTAGACGATTTGCAATAGACGAATCGTGCTTTGTCAATGGAACATTGGCTATTTTCCATTTATTATCGATTTCTGCAGACGGGCTTCGAATTGTGATCTATTGGAAGTTCGTATGTATCGGTTGATTGGCAGTGCAGTGAAGATGAAAATGGAATACGGCTTACAAAGACCAACCACTATAGAAAACATTAAAAACGTGTTGTCAAAATAGTTTAATCACTAACAGTCATTCGACAAGCATGAATCGAAAATTTCCCGTGAAATCATTCTCCTGTCTGCTTGAATGACATCGAATGATGGCAAAGCAATACGCAAGAATTTTTAAATTGGATCCTTTATCATTGACGATAACATTAATGTTTGTCACGACGTTTTTAATGTAACATCTTTTCATTCATTATCTCTTCATTTAATTTTCATCATTGAATTAATGAATGGAAATTAGGAGGATTCGATAAGAAACAGAATTGAATAAAGCTGGGACGAAAGCGATCGAGAGAACAATATTTTATTAGGTTCCTCACTGTGATATTACGCATTGAATACTTCATAAGTCCTGAATATATTAATAAATTGAAGTAACAGATTTTATAGCTATTGGATATTGTTAAACTAGAACCTGACATATGGACATCGCAGAAATAAAATGAGGATAGTCTTCTTTTTTGATTTGTAATCTATACTATGTAAATATCAATCCGAAATACATAAACTTTATACTCTTAGAGTATAACTTTTTAAGTTTTCGTCTGGTATTTCAACATTTTATTGATTTTTGATCAATGTAAATATCATCGTTTGCTTAATAAATATAAATGCTAATTAATATGACTTTGTAATTGTTAATTATGTTATTATACGATGATTTTTATGGCACATTTAGTTCAATTATTTGTTTATAACCAATCAGTATACATTAAATTTTTCCTAACTATTACCTAATTGCGAAAATCTGTAAGTTTGTTTGTTTGTGATTCAATAACGCCTCAAAGGCATAACTGATCTGAATGAAAGTTTGCAGGCTGGTAGTCTAGGAGACGGAGTACGACGTAGGTTACTTTTTATCCCTGTCGATCAAGTACTTCCCGTGGAATAGGTACTACACAAATCTTAATGAAGTAATTCCCAAACCTGCCGATAGATGTCCTTATTTCCCGTGGGATAGACAATGGAGTGCATTTGAGGAGTTTTTTTGCCGACGAGGAGCAGGAATAACTCAAGTTGCTCATAATTCAATAAGCAGATTTGTACGATGATAAATATACGATGAGGTTAAATAATATCTTGGATTTCAATATCGTAATGCATGTATTGTTTAAAATTTAAACTATAATTTAGTTTCAGATCTAAATTTCGGTTTTTACTTTACTTGAAGTAATTTGGTATTTCGAATAAGTAATACAAAGCTTCCGGAACAAAGCGACGGCAGCCGGCTAGTATATAATATATTTTATTTCAATAAGTAAATGTGTCGATATTTTTTATATCAAAAAAAATAAAAAAAAAAAAATGTATACAGCATTTTATTTTGTAAGGGTTGAATGCAAATCATTCAAATCATTCAAACTTATTATGGCGGTATTGCAAAAGACAGTTTCAACAGTAACTACATTAAAGAATAAACTAATTAACTGATATTACTAAATGTTGTTTTCTTATCAATTGCAGCCTTTGATTTAAAACACTTGGATATTAATCAATGCCAAATGTTTGTAGAAGAAGTTGTCGATTCCTATCACGTACTCATCAGACTACAAAATTAACGGCTGATTTTGAAAAAGAACTTTACAAAAATGTAATATAAACTTTTACAAAAATGTAATATAAAGTAATATTAAAGTAAAATAATATTAAACTAAAATAATGTAATATAAATATCATGTAATGCTGTCCCTACTTAGCGAGTATTCATATTCGTATCCCCGAAGTTATGTGATCATATAATACTGGAGCAACACTTAAAAACTACGCGAACATATGATTGGTCATATGACGTCATAAAACGCATTGTTATGTTTCATCAATGCGCATGCGTCTGTCACAGTTACTGTTTAGTCTGTCATTGTGGTAATCGGAATTTTATTTATATTTTTTTCCTTGCTTTCTTTCTCTTATTTTATTATTAATTTGAAGCGTGGATTAAAAAAAACTTCTTTTTTGCTATAAAACAATTTTAAATAAAACAAAAGAAATTGCAAATAACATTCTGTCATGCATTCGTTTTTTTACGATACAAGACAATATAAATATAAATATTTCAAACATCACACCAAATTTAAATGTAAAAAACTACATTTTTCGTATTAAATGTAGTTTTTTACATTTAAATTTGGTGTGATGTTTGAAATATTTAATAGTAGAGGCTTTAGAAGGAAAGATCTACTAAAAAAGTATGGGAACTTTACATATAAATATAAATAGTAATGACACACAGTCAAACTTTTGAAATTCAGTTACAAATTCTAAACCTATATCTAACATTTATTAGCAACGTAAACAATACCGTATCTATATGAATAATAAAGATGTAGTGCCACATTATTATATGGCTTCTCTGCGTTGAGGATCGACTTTTGAACATTTCTCTCATGATTTTCTATAAATTAATTATGGTCCCACTTAAACTGAATTCACGTACGTGATAATTTTTTATTCCCAATCATCCAGTTTAAATGAGGCTGCAAAGAAATTATTTCCTCTGTCTTGTATAGGATGATACAGCAGGAAAACTGAACGACTTGGACACTCTTTATCTTGGTGCAATCCTCCAGTTCCATCGTCACCGTACAACTGCTGTATATCGACGTCGTAAAATTGTGTCATCCTGTTTCCTTGGGAAGCCTTTCAATTTACTTTGGATTTGCTGTTGACTGATGATTCAGAGCCGCTTTCATGAGCAGTATCAAGTTCACACCATGAAATCTCTACTGAAGTTTCCTCTATATCTTCATCTTGATGATGTGTCTTGGCCTTTTGTTACTTTTGGTCGAAAGGAAAGGCAGATATAAAATGTAACTTGATCTGTTCTATTTGTTGAAATAGATCTATTCCTCGCGGAGGTGGACTACCCAATGCCATTTCTCACCAGCCAAGTGGTTTTAATATGGCTAGTGATATGTTTCTTCATGTGTCTTTCATTATTTTATGCCTACTGTTATTTATAAAGTTTCGGAATTCATTGTTACCATGCATGATACTTTTCATAGTCGCTGAAAATGTACCTACCTAAAGTAACCATCTATTTACGGGTATTTTCATGACCGTGGGTTTCAATTTAAAAAAAAAAAGGTGCTGGAGTATGGACAATATATTGTGGTCGATTTAGGTGCAATACAGATGTGAACCTTTCTCATTTAGTTGTTTTGTTCATATTTATGATGAATGATATTATCCCTCTTCGACCATACTGTAAAGAAGACGTTGCTGTAGAAAAGAGCAAAACTAAAAACTTACTAAAATGATTCATCTTCATTGCTTTAATGGTTCACTTTACATTGCTGTAACTGCTATTATTACCAAATGGTACAATGTATATCATATGACTAATGCGGAATTCCACTTCATATAGGGATGTAGAGTGCTTCAAAATCATTTATTTTATATTAAGATGACATTCCTTATACATATCTCTTAAAGAAAAAGAGTATTACATTTATGGTTATAACTTTTCATTTGAGAAATGATTTATTTAAAAATTCGACTCTAAAAATAAACGTGATTTTCAGAACAAAATATCATTATGGCTAATTGTATTATAGAAAGTTAATTATAAATATCAAAAAAAAATTCTGTTAGGTTCAATTGAGGCAGTGTTTTTTATAGATATAGCAAGCTGCTGGGTCGCTGGACATCTTTACTCCTCTTTAAATCTTTTTTTCTGAATTTCAACTGATTCATTGAAACATTGATTCATTGATACATACTATATTCAGGAAACAGAGAAATACTTACTGTTAGATCTTTAAATGTTTCAATTTCATCTTGTTAACCAATAGCTGATGATACTCAATCATGTTGAGTCAAGATCGTATTTATGTCTATTTCTTATATACCGGTATGGATTTATTTCTTATATTTGATTTGTCAGAAGATTTTCCGATTTTTTTAATGAAAACCGAAAAAGAAAATTCCTATGAGCTGATAAACATCTTCTTTAATCCACACGATATTTCGATTCTCTTAACGAGAACCTTCTTCAGGTTTATATTTGAGGAAAAGATAAAATTTCTCTACAATGTTTCTAATCTTGAAGAATACGATTTTTAAACTCTGTATTCTTAGCGATTAGAAACGTTAGAGAAAGAAGAAAGTTTATCTTTTCCTCAAATACAAACCTGAAGAAGACACTCGTTAAGAGAATCGAAATATCGTGTGGATTAAAGAAAATATTTATCAGTTCATAGGAGTTTGCTTCTATATTTTTATAATCTCAAGTATGATAAGGAATTAAGAAAACCGAAGAAGCTTTAAAAATAACCTACTATTTCCAAATTTCTTCGAATTATTAAATGTACAGTTGCAATGTCCAACACTGACGGTTGAGGTTTCTCATTGCCTTTCGTAAATAGTTTGCTGAATATGTCAGGATATTTAATTGTAACTAAAGTTTAATATGTATTCGTTTGGAAGGCTTCTAATGTTTAGTGTATTACAATAATGTAAATGTATTATTATTTCTTTTTTTTTAATATCAATGCTCTTCAATTCGATTTATTAATACTAATTTATTTGTTTCTTTCTTGTTTGATTTTTCTAGGAATGACTGACGAACTGCAAATAATATTACTTAATTCACATCGAAACACATTTCATTTATTAAATATAGACTTCAGCTTATTGATTCACTCTGTACTCCGATATTTCTACATTTATTTAACTAAATTTCCAAATAATATTGTTTTCTTTACGTCCATCAATCAAACTTTGTGGAAAACTTTGTCAGAGTTGCTGAAGAAAGAACAGAGATACACCTTGAACGTCGAAATCTTTGAGAAGTGTCTTCTAAGACAAATAGGATTAACCATTGCATTTGAGTTGACAAGATTTAAGAGAAGACGGAGAGATTTAGAGAAATTCAAGTGTCTTCGAGGAACGGACGAGATTGGCTTTATCAGAAGCTTTTAAACCCCGAGCAAGTTCTTTCGATATTTCAATTAAATTATTTCTCCGAAGGGAATTGAATAAGTTATTGTTTGAGTTTTCAGTAGATAAGGAAGACCTGTTTTATCTCATTAGCTCACTTAAAAGGCTTAACTCACAACACGTTAATTCTAAAACTTTCTATAAAAATTTATCAAGATAAAAAGTTCTTTAGAGTTTAGATTCTTTTCTATATAATAATGATCTTAATGATGTTGAATAGAAGAAAACAATGGAAGAATTGAATTCAAAAGCACAGAATTCTTTTTCTGAATTAAACAGTTTACATTTACATAAATAATCCAAGTGAAATTTCAAAAATATTTATTTTTATTCAATGGAAAGGGAATATCAGTCTACATCAGGGATGGCCAAACCGAGGATCGTGAGCCATATCCGGCTATACATTATATGCGACTCGCGGAAGTATGTTGGCTTAGCTCGTTTTTGCATCACAGTTAAATAGAAATTAAGTAAAAAACTTTCAAACTTTATAATTACTTATCGATCAAGAGTGAGAGTCCACTTAATTAAAGTTTAATGTTCAGGATAAATAAGTGTATTTAAGAATTTAAAACCTAATGTTGTAGCCAGATTTGAGTAAAGGATTAACGGGGAAAAATTTCAGATCAGCAATTTTTTAGTTGTTTTCATAGTTCTTTATCGTATGAAATAATCTCAATGTAATTAAAGCAATAATCATTCAGGATTTTGAAAATATTTAGTAAATACAAGGTATTGCAAAATTCTTTGTACAGATTTTAATAGATCGGAACACCAAGATGTAACGTTTTTGTTAATAATGTATGTCTGCTGAAGTCATATTTAGGAACAAGGGAACGTTACTGATGAGATATGTATACTATATGCCCCAGAGACTTTGTGTTTACTGTGGGCTCCAGCGAACACTGCTAACGGACTGTTGTCACAGTGTTTTATGATTAAAAGGGTGATATGCATCTTTGAGGGATTATCTTTGAGCGACATGTCTGGGGACCGATGGATAGGCCGTAGTAGGACACGTCGCCTGGCCACCGAGATCACCCGACCTAATATGCCTCGATGTCTTTTCTGGGGATGCAGGAAGAACATCATGTATGAGACTCCAATTGTGTCTGAAGAAGATCTCGTCTCAAGAATCGCTTTCGCCGCTGCAAATCTTGGGAAATGCCGGGAATCTTTGAGCATGTACGACAATCCATGATTTCAACGTTGTCATGCTTGCAATGATGTTGCCGATCGCCAGTTTGAACAATTTTTGTGTCCGTTAAACCTGTTTCCAGAAGCACAAGTAAACATATAACGTCGCTGGGATACGTAATATACATATCTCACCAGTAAAAGTCCCCTAGCGCTTAAATTTGGCGTCAGAAGACACATATTCATTAAAAAAAGAAATTCAACTTGGTGTTCTCGATATACCATTAAAATCAAAAATATGGAAAATTTCCAACACCCTGTATGCGTGTATATGTGTGTGTAGGTTGTGGTTATTAAAACTAATATAAATTAACTAATATAAATTAAAAGTTTAAAAACTAATATAAATTAAAAGTTTAAAAACTAATATAAATTAAAAGTTTAAAAACTATATAAATTAGTAAATACTATTACTTATTCGTATTATTAACTATATGAAAAATATTATTATTTATATAAGATTTTTGTAATAAAATTGTATATCTAAAAATAAAAACGCATGTGTAATATTTGTTCATGTCTTGTGGCTATCTAACATCTTAAGTTTATCGTTTGTTATTCTTACGTTAAACAAATTTGGCCATCCCTGATCTATATTTCTATGTTTAATACAGCAATTGTCAGTCGTACAAAAAACATCCGAAATCTTAATCATACAAAAAAACATATTGTAGTAAACATCTATCGATTAATATATTAACTATCAATACTTAAGGATTTTGATTAAAAAATATTTGATTCATTTGGCATCATCTAAATATTTGCCTTTTTGAAAAATTAAAAATCTAATGTCTGCCCAAATAAAAAATTTAATCCCTTAAGAAGGGTAAATTTACAATCCTGTAGTCATTACATTGAATATGTTTCACGAAATATAATCTTATTCTGAATTAAAAATAAATATTAATGACTTTGAATAAAAAAAAAAAGGCTGATGAACTTAATAAATCTTTTATCACTTTCAAACCATAAGTACATAAACAGCTTTTAAAAATTTACAAATGAAAAAAAAATCCAGAAAGCTATTAGCATTTAAAAAAAACAAAACAAACCCAATGCTATTTAATGGAAAAGTTCTGTTTTTAAACTCTAGTCATGCTTAAAATTTCTCATCACTTTATTTAATTTACATCCATATTTTATTTAAGAATACATCCTTTATTTTATGTAAGAAAGTAGCTAATGTGTAGTTTTACTTACCCTTTTATATTAAATATAATGTATGAATAGAAGGGACATGTACAGGATTTTATTTAGGAGGGGGGTGGAGGGCGAAAGGCAAGTTAATGAACTGACCATCAAGAATCGTTTTTAAGATTTCGGTGAGTGGAAGGCCAAGTTCCAGATCCCTCGAAACAATAAAAGTATTAAAAGTCTCAAATAATGGAGACTTGTCGTTTGTGTATATTTTATGATTTAAAAAAATGGAAAAAAAGAGAATAGTAAAAAGTGGAAATAAACATCAATTTCCGAATCCCCGAATTATAATACGTACAACTATGAAGTGTTTTTATTATATGGCATATAATAGATAGTACAAAGGCGTGGGCTGTAACGATTACAAATTTATGAAAAGTAGAATCAAGTTCTTTATTCATGAACAGACTTTAGGCATGATTTTCTTTTAACTCATAAATAGATTTTTTTTTAGATTTCCATACATATGCCATTGATATGTAGTTAGCTTCAAAGTACGAAGTCGTTTTCTTCTGATTATATCTGTGAAAAAAATTTTACGAAATAATTAAAAAAAAATCGTCTCCTATCGCTATAAAAATTTTATTCGTTTTCTCTAAAAACAATCAGACTCAAATTTGCAGTTTTGCCTTTTGTTGTTATGAATAGGTACATTAATCTGCCGCTCTTTCCGTCTTCACAACAAAGGATTTGCTGAAGGGATATCGATGTCTATGACATAGATAATACTTAAACAAAGAAAGCTTTACTTAAAAAAAGTAAAAAAAAAAACCCTTAAAACATTAAAACATGGTAAAGCGTGACATGTTTCAGCCTCTCTTACAGAGGCTTCATCTCCTAAATGATGTTGAAGCATGTCACGCTTTTTAATTCTTTAATATTTTTAAGTTTTTAACTGGTTTTAAGTACAGGTGCATTTTACTCTTTCTTTGTTTGCACAAATTCCACTCACGTTAAATTTTTACATAATTTAGATTATACTTAACGGTAATAGGAAAAGTTAGTATTGACTTTTTTCGTAAAATTTAAATGACTTTTGAAATAAGTCTTTCACAATTTTATCTAGGAAATGAAACTTTCAAAAGCTAAAGATTTTTCTTTAGTCTAGAACATTCCTAATTCATGTTCAACTGAGTAATCGACATTACGCTGGCAAATTGAAATGCCAAGGCTAATTAAAGAATCGAAAGAAAAAGAAATGAAATTTCAGTGAAATTGAATTGCTGAAAATTAAACTAGTTAATCTTTCGAATAAAACTGCGCATGCGCAAGGTTCTTTTTTAATTAAAAATCTGCTTTTCTGCATTTCTTGGTTGCTTTTCATGAAGAATATAATTGGTTTTCAATAGTTATCAGTGAAATAAACAGTCTTTAATTATAACGATTAGGTCACCGTAAAATCATCAAAATCTGAAAACTGAATCTTTATGAGGCTTTTCTTCTCGAGAGGATTTTGAATTCTTCCTCCCCCCACCCCTTCTCTTAAAAAAAATCTCTTTTCTCTAAAGACCAGCAGCTCCATTTTTTCTTACAAAAACGACATTTTGAAAAAGTTGATTCAACTTTTCATAAATCTTAAGGTTTTTATGCTTCTGTTTTTGTTTTCTTTTTTTTAAATCATAAACATACACAAACGACAAGTCCCCATTTTTTAAAAATTTTAATACAGCCAGCACTCGTTTTACGTCGGTGTTTTGCTTTCCTACAGTGGCGTTGAATCGACGCGACGTACAACAAATCTATTATATAAGTCAAAAGGGGGGATATGTTCCACACACATCCAAAAATTTATTGTTTTTATTTAATTAAACCTTGGTAATGCAAGTTTTTACGACTAAAATTAGTGTAAAATATTTACTTTCATAGCGGTACTAAATTAATATAAAATAATAAATAATAACTTAGCCAAATTATTATAAAAACTTGGGTGACCCTCACCATCTTCCATTCGACGAATCACTTCCATTTTATCTTTCAAAGATAAAGAACGTCTTAGTTTTTTCCACATCAGGAGTTGCATTAGTAGAATTCCGTTTACCAGACATGGGTACGTTCATTTTTAGAAATTTTTATCACTATTAATTGTTATACGTATTTATCACAGTATTCACAGACAATCAACGCGGGATGACTGAGCGAAACAAAAGTGAGAGGGAAGGAGCCACGTGGATCGAGTGGGCGGAGCCTAAGTACAGCTGTTAAAGTTGATAAAGTTCACCGTTTACAACTGCCTTTTCGCTCAAGAAATTTAAATTATCTTTTTTCGCATTTTTAATTTTTTTTAAATATATTTTTCCACGTTTTGGCCTAAATTCTAAAGTGGCGTAAATCAGAATCGTCGCAATTTGGACCGTCGTAAAACGAGGACTGCCTGTATTTGATGAATAGAAAACTAGAGAAATTTTCCATTTTCTGAAGGAAATATCTTAATTATTTACTTACATTGTTTGAATTCTACAAATTTTATCTAAGCTAATGCTCGCACAGACATTAATAGGATTAATAGGATTAAATTACTTTGTTTTAGACATGAAAAGAAATCCGATGTTTGGGTTCTAAAGTTTTTCTTTGAGAATTATTGTCACCTTCACATGTTTATTTCTGAGCACGGACCCACACGGAAAAAAATCAAATATAAATATTTGATCGCGTCTTGCCTTGAAATAATCACATCAAGTTTCAAGAAGATCCGTCCAATAGTTCAAAGATATTAGGGGCAAAAACATACACAGAGGCCAACTGTTTCCAGAATAATAATGATTAAAAGTTTGAAATGCAGTTCAGTCATGAAAGATTACCAATAGCTTAATCACCAATAAACATTTATTATTAACTAGCAGCAAAGTCTATCGGACGACAGGCATAAAAAATCTGTCAAATCATTTTATTATCAACTATCAAATATAAAGTAAATGTAATCTAAATACTGTGCTAACTTGTGAACGAAGCTTCTACGGCAAAAATGGTTTTGAGTTTCGAAATCAGCGTAAACAACTGAGTAAGTATGCCAAATTTCATTAAAACGGATGCAGTGGTAACAAAATTATTTGGTTTTGAACGTATGTTCGAGGTCAGTTCCCAAGAATAAAATTTCAAGGAAACACCATGGAATGACACAATAAACTAATATTTTCATCCAATTTGAGTACTTTTGATTCAATGGTACCATTGAGAACCGTTGGATCTATCTTAATAGTTTAATTATATCGAGTTACAGACAGACAGACAGACGAACTTAGCCAATTTATAAACACACACACACATATATATATATATATATATTTGATTCGATTGATGATTTGATTTGAAAATATTTTTTTTTTAATTTAGGTGTACTTGTTACCTGCACACCTGTAATATAGGTTCTGAGAGTTCTAAAGGATCATTTTACACCCAAAAAGGAAAACGAAATACCAATCGTATCTAAAGTTTATCCTTGTAAATAAATTTTACTAAAAGTAAGAAAGGAATAATTATTATTTTTGACTCAAAACGCCGAAAGGCATTTAAAACTCACCTTTGTCTAATCTAAATATTGCGCTAACTTGTGAACGAAGCTTCTACGGCAAAAATGGTTTTGAGTTTCAAAATTAGCGTAAAAAACTGAGTAAGTATGCCAAATTTCATTAAAATGGGTGCAGTGGTAATAAAATTATTTGGTTTTGAACGTATGTTTTTTTAGAATTTTAGTTGTCTAGGTAAGTTTCCTAGGATAAAATTTCATGGAAACAACATGGAATGACACAATGAACTAATATTTCATCCAATTTGAGTACCCTTGATTCAATGGTACCATTGAGAACCTTGGATCTATCTTAATAGCTTAATTATATCGAGTTACAGACAGACAGATAGACAGACAGACGAACTTAGCCAATTAATATAAGTTGATAATCTAACTGGTGTAAAATTTTCGTGAATAAATATTAAAATAATGAGATGATATTGTTATTGACTTTCTTACTTCACTTTATTATCTCAAATAGCAATTTTTTTATTTTATTTTTTTTGTATCAATTTCACTTATTAATTGATTGTTGTCCCACATGGCCATTTAAATTTTCTCCTAAATGCTTACATGCTATCTATTACTACAAAAATATTACTCCTAGACTAATTTTGTTGAATTTTTGGATTCAGCATTAAAAAATACAAGGGTAACATTAAAAAATTGAGATTTTAACCCAAGTCTTAAAAAGATCTAAAATAACTGATAAAAAAAAATGAAGATGGTGTTTTGCTCCTGAGCTTGGAAGAAAAATCGCAAAGTTGGAACTCTTTTCGAATCGCTTAAAGAAACATCCAACAAATTATTACTTTGTCATATTTATTTAGTAAATTCAAGTTATCCCTTGCTTTAGTCATATCTCTGTAAGCAGTAACTCTCACTTACAGTCACGTAAAACCCATATTTTCAAGCTGAATATAGTTTGAAAATACGGCGATTCAAACAGAAAATTCACACGTTTCAATCGCGGATGCTAGAGGCGCTGTAACAATCCAAAATATTATTGAAAAAATACAGGCCTTTTCATTAACTTCATAATAAAAGTGTGTTACTGAGGTATTACATAAAATGTTTTCAATAAAAATTAATTTTTTATCAGTTACTTTAGACCTTTTTTAGACTTGGGTTAAAATCTCAAATTTGTAATTGTTGACCCACATGGCCATTAAATTTTTTCCTAAATGCTTACATGCTTTCTATTACTACAAAACTATTAGTCCTAGACTAATTACGTTGAAATTTTTGGATTCAGCCTTAAAAAATACATGGGGAAACCAAATTTGGTTCCATTTGATTGATTAGGAGATGAGATATTCAAGAAAATGCGTCAAAAAAAGAAGCTTGGCACACACACAAAAAAAAAAAAAACTTCAAAAATTCATATCTCGGCAAATATTTAACCAAAAAATCCCATATTTTGCAGGATATGTTATCTTATGACCCTTTACACGCAAATAAAGTTTCATAAAAATCTGTGATGGTGTGGTGAACTCATCAGGTGATCTGATGTGGAATGACCCTTTATTGATTATTCACCCTTTTAGTTTTTCGATGTTCGAAAGGAATAAAATATTTTGTTTTCTTTTTTTTTTAAATTGTATTTCATATATTTTTTCGTTTTCTTATTACCGGAGTAGAATATAGTTAAGGAAATATACCTTTCAAGGGCTTCATATCTAGAGGAAAAAATATGAGCATAATAGAATTTAAGAATAAAGTTCGCTGAAGCAATAAGGAAAAGATTTTAAGAAATAATACATATTTAATTGAGTGCAGTAGTTTATGATAAAAAGGCAATTTTAATTGTTATATTATGAAATATTAAGTTAATTAGCGTAGAGGAGTCTAATGAAATTCAGGTAATTAAATTTATTTATAAATATAAGGTCGTATAATTGTAAAAAATTATTTAATTTAAGAAAAATAAAGCATTCTGACAAGAAAATAAAAAAAAATCATTTAATTATTACAAAAAAATACTAAATCATTGATGACTATATTTTTTTTATCATTTTTAAAATCCACATAACAGTAACAATAATAATAATTGAAATAATGAAGCAATTAGTAATATTAACTTAAATAGGAACTGAATACTTTTCAGGTTTAAAATTAAAATTAAAATATTATCTATATTGTTTTCATTGGAAAAAATATCAATATGCAAATAAAAATTATCAATGAAAATAACCTTGGATAACCTACAAAAAAATCGTTAAAAAAAAAGAAAATAATTTACAATTATCATTATGGTCTAAGTTAAACTTTTTATATGAGCATTGTAAATGCTTTTTATTTTAATTAATTCTTAGTGTGTATTATACACGTGTATTTAGGAGACATTTATTTAAAATTAAATATATTTTTTAGAAACACCAGTATACTGATTGTTTTGATCAAATTTAAAGTATAATAATAAAACACAACAATTTTTAAATAACATAAAACCTAGTTTCCTAAAAAGGTCTTTCTTATTTTTAAAGTCGTGATAAATACATCTACATTAACAGTTTTTACATCCATTTAGATATTAGATATTTACATATACAGTATCTATTTAGATATTTACCTATATCTAATTACATATAAATAGATATTTCCAAATAGATGCAAGCTTTAAGCAGTCTGATGAAGAACAGTCAATGCTCGAAACTTTTATTAATATATATTACAGTAAAACCTCGTTAAGTCGTCACCCGGATAAGTCGTCACTCCGTTTAAGTCGACGTTTACCTTTGGTCCGACAAGGTCTCATATACAATAATGTAAAATAACCCTCCTTTACCCGTCACCAAATTTAATTGTACTCCGGATAATTCGTCACCCTCAAAATGGCCAAAAGCATCTTTCTTCTCCATTTTGCATGCCATCGTATTGTCTTTTCAGCCCCACCCCTTCACTTTAAGAAAGCTAAGCCTTTACGGAGAATTTTCGACCACGCCTCTCACTTCATTCCTTTCCTACCCCTACGGGTTCTTGGAATCTCGCTGCTAATCATTCAAAGCACACTTCTCGCTTCGACTCTGTCGAGTGTAGACGTTTTTCTTGATCGCTCCTGAGTGTGAATTAATTTCATAGCGAGTAAGCCCCGCTGTAATGGCTATTTTTTCTCTTTCAATTTCGTGGTTCGATTACATTTTTAACATATCAGGGAAACGAAAACTTATCTCGTTATCTTTTAAAGAAAAAAAAGACTTAATTGCACTTTTTGAAAAATCAAATGTTTCGAAAACAGCTTTTGCCAAAGAACATCATATTCCCAGCACTACATTAAACGATATTCTTTCATCGAACCAAGTAATTGAAGAAGCTGACTGCAAAGACAAAAGAAAACGAATGAGGAAATCGAAGTTTGACGAGATCGAGGAGATTTTAGTTCGATGGCTAAAACATGCCAGATCGCAAAATGGGCCTATTTCTGCCGCGATTCTCAAAGAAAAAGCCATGGAAATTACTAAGGAGTTGAACATTGAAGATTTCGGCGGCAGCAATGGTTGGCTGGAACGTTTCAAAGACAGACATTGCCTTTCTTTTAAAACGATTAAAATGTGGTAACTATAAAAAGGGTTTGTTTTTTTTTTATTATTTTCCACTCATTCATTTGAATGTATTGATTTCGGAAAATCTTACAGCAATTCTACAGCAATTCATGAAAATACTGTATTTCAGTTTGTTTTTTTTTAAATTCCCACTCTGCCTAAGTCGTCACTCCGCTTAAGTCGTCAAAAATGTTTGGTCCCTTGAGTGACGACTTAACGAGGTTTTACTGTATTGTTTACATTAAAAAAATGTGCTACATCGTTTTATAATAAAAATCTTTCCTAGTCCTCGAATGTTTATCCTAAGTTTCGAGAAGATCCCTACAACGGTTCAATAATTATTAGGCGATGTTGAAAAATACTGGTTAACTAAATTGATGAGCTTAACTTTCCTATTGGAAAGTACTCTAAAAATGATAAAAAAAAAATAGATTCCTAGCTTTATCCATTGTTGTCGAGTCTAAAACCCTCTCAAGAAAAAAGCATTATTTATTCAATTGCTTTTCCTTTTTTTTCTTATTCCCTTAAATAAAGAAATTGGTTTAAGACATAAAAACTGCTTGTCTTTCTCAATTTCTTCTTCACTTCCTACCCAACAGTGTTAGGCCATTCATCACTAACGCAGTCTTTGTGTTGTTGTTTTTCAGGAAGAACAGAAAGCCGTAAACATGTACATCCACAACAACATCATGTTTAATTCAACTTGTTTTGTTCAGTTTAATTAAATAGTTTCCAATGAAAATTAAAAAAAAAAAAACCACAACAAAAAAGAAATCTAACTTCAAAGCAACGTAACTAAGGTCCCAAAATCACAGAAATTGGCAGGTTTTACGAATGAAAATGTTGCAAAAGTGATATAACGTGATATTAAAGTTTCAAAATATCACGTTAAAAGTTTAAAATAACAGCCAATCAACAAATAATCAAAATGACTGGTTTTCTCATCCAACCAAAACCATCAGGAAGCCACTCCTACAAAATAAATAAATAAATAAGTGAGGCGTAAAATTTCGTGAAACCTGGTCAGTAACACTATACAGGTTAAAATGTGCTTTAATCATCTGCTACTTTAATGAGAATAACCAGGACTGTGAAGTCAAGAATCGAAGTCGGTAATCGGATTCGTGGAGTTTTTTGATGGAGTCGTAGTCCAACATTGGAGGGGTTGTGGAGTTGGATTTAGAGGAATCGATTGTTTTTTGGGGGAAATCGGAGTCGATTTAAGGTTATTGCTAGACTTGGAATCAATTTTTTTCCCCGATTTCAATGTCCTCAGAATAATTACAATTATATTTATTATATCTTCACCAAAAAGCAAAATGATTTTTTTGAGAAAAAATGGTTTCTTAAATTTTGAGGCCTATTAATGACTGTAAATTATAATATTACTGAACTTAATTATTAACATTTCTAAAAATAATAATAATCAAATGTTTTATCTACAGTATATCTCGTTAAAAGGGAATTTCAATGTTTAGCTTACATTTTTTTGCCGATAGCTACGAGGAATACGCTCCGGAATTCATCGCACTGTAGTCACTATTCATTCAACGATTGGGTAGGGAGGGAAGATTAATTTTTGAAAAATGAAGACGAAAATAACGGTAAAGCTGAATCAAAAATAAGAATTGTATAAAATGTTAAAGGAATCACCTGTTTAAGCCTGATGCTTCAATGAACAGAAACATACAAAGAAACAAAGGGGAAAAAAAAACCCGTTTAAGTTGAATAACAATAATTCACATATTCCGGAATTGAAAGTTATTATTAGTTTCTAACTCAACTCAGCTTTAATTTTAATTTCGCTGGGCTATTCTGAGGCTCCAAAACAAATTGAGTTTTGGTTTTTCTTGTGTGTTTTCAATCAGCCATTTAACGTTGTTGCTGCAGGAGACGTAGCCACCTCTCAATACGAGAGTAAGGTTCGTTTGAAAAATCTTTTGCGGAGATGCTTCCTAACCAACTTACCGCTGTTTCAATGCAGCGAAACACATGTCTTCCTTTGTCCCCCTTTTCTGTCATTTCTTGGTTTTTATCGATCGATACAGAAGTTCCCACCAAGCCTGGAGGTGGGAAAGCATTCTCTCAGACTAATGGAAGTTAGAACATGTAATCTAATAAAATGAAAACCGCGACAAACAACTCTATTCTTCGCCGAACAGATTTTACTTTTGAAGAAAAAGTAAACTAAGACGCCCAGGGGATCCACCATCGGTATTTTTGCTTGAGACAATTTAAAATGTTTTATTTTAGAAACTATGAAAAAAAAAAAAAAAACAGTGCTCTAGGAAATTGAAGCAGTCGAAGACGATCAGTGAGGCTCGGCTGCTGTAAGTCAGTTAGAAGGTTGTCAATTTAATTATCTTGAGTTTCATAGTGAGGGAGAGTTGAAATATTGTTCAACTATTTATGCTTCGCTAGCTCTTTTTACTTTGAAGAAACAGCTTTTTTTTTAGTTTATAAATACAAACCCTGGTTTGAATACAAAGGACATTGTTTGCTTAATGAAAACAAAACAATTGATAATTCAATGTGTTTTAAAGTTTTGGATTTGGAAAATTGAACAAGGGACTTTGTTATTAAGAGAACTTGTTGCTTCAATGATGTTTATTTATTTTTTAATCAGTATAATTGAACAATGTTTTATTATTTTTACTTTATTTCATTTGATTTTTGGAATATTGTTTTTACTTATTTATGTTTTTGTTGGCTCATTTTAAAAACAAAAAAAAACTATTTATGAAGTATCTAATTCGTTATTTTTTTTTTCGATTTCATGATGAATTTCTTTTTATTTTGTTAAGAGGGGAGTCAGTCAGTAAGTCCTACTGTAGACCAGGATAAAAACAACAAATGAATATAATTTTGTGCTAAAGCATAAATTTAAGGGTGACCCATAATAATAAAAAATTTTAAAATAATAATTAAAAAAGGAAGTACATTAACGAATGGAAAAATAAAAGAAAAGTTAGGAAAAAAATAAAAAGAACGTTAGGAATACAGGAAAAAAAAATCCTTGTGGAGATTCAGAAAAAAATCTTATGTGAAGAAAAAAAATACAAAAAAAAAAAAAATAGCTAGACTACACGGATTCGAACCAACTACATTCAGGGTATGAGTCCTTGATCTTACCGATAACGCTATAGCTGACAACTTAAATCAGGTAGTTGCATTTCTGATATTTAAGCTAACAGCTGAAATCCAATGAAAACAATGCCAAATATCTTGATCCGATTCGTTTATCGATCCTACCTTCCTTTCGGGAGTTGTTAAGGGGGGGGGTACATTGACAATAATGCCAAATATCTCGAACATGCGGGGGCGTTGAAAATACCCCATTACTAAGTATTTGGACATCTGAACACGATGGTGAAACCCGTTTGTCGATCCGACCTTCCATTCGGGAGTTGTTAGATGTGGACAGACACCGATCGACGGACAGGACAAAAGCAATAGCTACCGATTTCGGTCACTCCCAAATGGGTCGCTAAAAATTTGGGCCAGAGAAAGACGAGACGCGGACAATACAGGAAGAAAAAAAAATAAACATTTACTCCATTTCAAGGCTTCGAAATCCTTCGGGCGTATTAGACTTCAATTTATGCCAAAGCTTGAACCGCTCGGTTACGCCTGAATGGCTTGATTTGTGGTGAGATATATTTAAGCAGATTGACGAAAAATATCAATACTCATGATCTCTTAAAGCATGATTTTCTGCAGTCTAAAGTTTATATATTCATACAATAAAATGCATTATGGCTTTGCTTGTAAAACATCAATTGATTTTGGCATTTGAATATTACTTCAAATGACCCAAAATTTACTACGGTACTCCTCTACAGTCTTTTATACTACACTAGATGGGTACCGTCGCGGCGTCGCTTCGCTCCGAAACCTTTGCATGTAAAGCATTAAAATAAAAAACTTTATTTATTTAGCAAATTAATATGGAGATCACGACTTAGAATACACGACTTTCCAGCTCGTTGTGGGCTTCTCAGCTTAACTCAGATGTATTGCGCGTTGGCACTCACACGGGGGGTTGCCGCAAAAACACTTCAGTTTCCATGTATCTTCCAAACGCAGAAACGTTTGTTAAAGACTGATATACCCTTCGATAGAACTTTCAAATATCAACATTTTCTCAATATAATGTTCTGTTCCAACTTTTATACTTTTCATTTAAGTTGAGAAAAAGTCAAAATTTGACCCTTTAAAAGGCGCCACCTTGGAAACCAAAAACTTTTTACGAAAGATTTTTGTAGCGTTTTGTTTGTCTTAAAGAGCTCTACATTTTATCCATTTACATGACCAATCTATCTCTTCTAGATTGGTCACAAAATTGGAAAAACGTAAAGTCTTATGACAATGACAGACAGAATAACGCTTTTGTGTAATATAATAATGTTCATAATACGTTTAATTCATATTTTCAAGTTCTTTCCTGAATTTCCAGTATTTCAAACAAATCTCTGTGAAGACATTATGTAAATTAGTGAAGGGAAAGTTAGTTAAAAACAAATATTTTATTTAACGAGTCTTTACTGAGTCTTAGTTTCCGTTTTAGAGATTTTAGAAAGCTTAATACCCTTGTTTGTTCACTCTTCTTGTGATGTATCCAAGACAACATTTAATCCTCAAAATCGACTACAGTAATTGGTTCGAGTTTAAGCCAAGGGAACAGAACAAAACAGAAACAAACAACAAGCGGATCTGCAAGATACACAAACAGTAGGAGGAAAAAAGTCTTCTCAATTAACAAATATTTTTAATAAGCATTTTCAGTAGTTTATGACCAGTTTGTCTAAGACTAATTAGTCTTCATGAAGTCATTTACCACACTTCCATTCTAATACTTTCTAGAATTATGATTATATAAATTTTCTAGATTTATAATTTCTAAAATTATTATTGCAATGCCAACTTTTATTTATACGCCCAATTTCATCTTATTTGTGATTTACAATATAGTCATGTAAGATTTTCAACTTAAATAATTAAGCCCTTCTTTTCCTTTTTTCTCCTTGTTTGTTTGTGGTTTTTGTCCTTTTGTCTCTTTGTATGCGTATCATACTAAAACGAGTGGCTGGATTTCCTCGAAACATGGTACGATACATTTTTTATAGATAAGTTTTAAATATGAGTTCGATTAATTTGGATGAACGCTGTATGCTCAGTGCCCAAGTACCTGAATGATAGCTGAGCGTTTAATTCTACTTTAAAATTAATATATTTGATTTCTCGTTTCCTTGCAAAGAAATAGAAAGACACTTAAAGAATTTGTATTAATATTTTGCTCTCTTTTTGACTAAAGCAGTAATGGGTATCCCACTTTATCATATAACTCATCACGATGAGCGTTTATACTTCCTTTGTGGAGGGAGCCATACCAAATTACTACAATATTTATCAAACAAAACGTTTCCCTAAGTACTAAACACATCTAATGTAATATTTAGGATTTTAATGTCCTCTTGAGACATGAATATCTACTTGGACGATTTTCTTTTGTTTTAATATAGGAATATCGAACCATCTCACACGCTATAACTGAAACATGGTTTAGCAAAAAGAGTTAAAGTTGTTTGCAACATTTTAAGCTTACATTCATTATAGCAGCATACAATGACGAAAAAACAAGAATATGTGAAGGTTTTAGAGTATTGTCAAACTTCGGCATTAATAAACTGAAGAGTATTTAAAATTGCATGAATGCTATACGAGAGAATGGCATGTGTCATACGGAAGGGTGGATTCAATCCCCAGCCCGTAACGACCTGATGAGATTTTATGATCTATAACATCTTTTATCTTTTGACAAGATCTGATGAATAATACATTTCAATTATTTTAATTGCTAGTGATAAATTTACTAATGAAATGACTTTCAATAGCTTTCTTAAAAGGTTATTCAATTTGAAAAGTAAAAATTTGTCAAGTAAATTTATACAAAAATCTAAATAATCGTTTGAAATGTATTACAAAATAGTTTCATTTTTTGAGATAGCAAACATGTAGGCTAACTGATGATTAAAATAATTAAATTAGAATCAATACTTTATATAAAGTCTTAACAACAAGCCGGAACGTTAAGAAGCAAATGAGCTGAATTTTCAAAATTCAATATTAAATATGATATTATATTTGTTTGATTTTAAATTTATCTTCTCTGTAAATTCCAACGTATCCTGACTACTTAAATTGTTCTGTATGTTAAGAGTGTTGGACAGATATTAATTTGAAAAATATACTTCATAATAAACAAAATAGCAGAATTTCTGGCATAAAAGTAAAAGGTGATTATAACTTGGCCTATTCAGAACACTGTGTTGCTATACCCAATAAGCGGATTGACAACAAAATTTTTATACAGACTATTCAAAGAATACAGAAAAGGATTGTGCAAAATAAACCCAGAAAGTATTTAAAAAAAGTTTTCCTAGTTTATATAAAAAAAAAACACGTAAGTACCTAAGACCAATCTAAAAATGGCATTTGAAGCTTTTAAATTCATCAACAATACGAATAAACTAAGTGAAATCAACGAAAACGCATAAGGACCAGCAGTGCTGCCGAGTTCTGAGTATAAAAATAATTACAAGTAGTGAATGCCATTTTGGCACCAAAATTTAATGTTGTTATACCATTAATAACAAGAAAATATGAAAGATAAACGCCCCGGGACTTAATCAGCTAAATGAGTCGTACGTTTATGTTTTAGATTTTGATTGTAGTGAATGCCATTCTTGAATGAATGCTATGATGGTATCACTTTACCTGAACGTGCCTTAATTGTGAAGCTTTTTTAACGAAAACCATATTGTGGCTCGGTTCGCTATTTTCGCCGTCGTAAGAACTTACGCCGTGGAACAACGTCTGCACAAGCTGTGAGGAACATGATGTGTAGATTCGAGAAAACTGGATCATTAGGAGCTCAACCTGGCAGAGGGAGGAAGCCTGGCACTGAAGAAGTTCGTGAAGATGTTGCGACGGCTGGTATGGAACAATCAAAGGCTCATACATCTGTCGTCAGTAGTGCACCTGCAATCTTACGTAGTTAAATGTATCGTATGGCACAGTGGGAGAAGGTGTTGCTGCAGATAGTGCATTTTTTTCCATACACGATCAGTCACAACCACAGCTTCTTGCTGTCGATAAGGACCATCGATTTACCTTTGCATTGACCGCTCTTGCTAGAATGGAAGTTGATGTGTCGTGTCTGTGGGACATCCTGTGGAGCTATGAGGCACATTTTTATCTTAAGAGTAACAGTTAAAACTCAGAATTGTCGCATTTGTGTCATGGAAAATCCACCTGTTTTCCAGGTATTTCCCCTACACTCTCCTAAAGTTACCGTCTTGTAAGGATTCACTTCCAAATTTATCATCGAACATTCTTCTTCGAAGAAGGTGCTTCTAAAGACCCTGTGACATGTTTTGTGACGGCCCTGAGATATCATGACTTGCTCCAGAATTACAATGACTTGCATTTGCTACTTTGATGCAGGATGGTGTGCCCCCAAATGTTGAACACACCGTACAGCATTGTTTGCGCCAACATTTTACCGACCACCGAGTGATTTGTCGATCATTTCCTATTGCCTGGCCATCACGTTCTCCAGATCTGAATCCATGTGATTTCTGGTTGTGGGGCCCACATGAGTATGGTTCAACGTGGTAATGTTGCTAATTTGACAATTTTCCTTTAAGTATTACGCTAAATGTGCCAAGCATCATGGGCAAAGGCAGGGAACCATCTAAAAGAAAATATTTAAAATTTTATCTCATTCAAACCATAAAAAAAAAAAAAAAAAACTCATTTCAAACTATAGAAATTGTAGTTTTTTTCCTTAATAGCTTTCCTTTGACCACAGACCAACTCTGAATATAGGTGACATCAATGAATCATTACAGAAGGAGGCGGATTCTAATACTAGGGTCTTTTTAAAAATCTGAAACACAACCGCAATCTGAATAAAAGGTTATTATATTCACGTAAGGATCAATGTATTATTATTATTGAGATGTAATTACTTTGAAAATTGTTGTTGAAGATTGAATTTTATGCATGTAATTATTGAAAAAAAAATTCTTTGCAAGAAATATCGTAATGAAAAAACTTTAAAGGAATGGAGAAAGAAAAAAAATGAGTTTTACTAAACTTTACAAGAAACAAAAAAAGCCTTGTTTGTTGTACCATGCAAGATATTGAATTTGCCTTGGAAAACTTTTGAGAATTCGGTTTTCGATAGAATCAGTCGATGGAAGAATTTTGTTTTTGTTTGAAACTCGATTGCATCAGTAAATCTAATGAAACAGCAAACAGAATTTGCCATTTCGAACTATCGTTTGGAAATTCCTATAAAAATTTAGTTTTACCACAAAAGAAAGCATTCGATCGAAGTTAAAAATCTGAATTCCCAGGTGAACAACCATCGAGGCGAAAAATGAGGCGACAATCAGTCGAAGCAGACAACCAGTAGAATAAATCATCAGGGAACAGGCGAGAAATCGATCGACCATTGAAGGAAATTCAAAAATTAGAAGTTCAACTAAATAAGTAACACTTTAATGTTGTTGTTTTTTAATTAACATGCAATCCTAAATCACACATTAATTAAAGTTTTACTCATTTTGCTCATTTAGTTCTCACTAAGTTCTTATGTATTTAAATAACAAAGATTCCATTAAAAAATTGCAGTCTATTATTATGTATTGTACATTGTAGAAAATTCGATGGAAGGTTTGAATATTAAATTGTAGTTAAATTGTACTTTAAATAAGATTTAGTTAGCATTGCTTGTTATAAATATAAATAACAATTTAATCAAATTAAATTTTTTTAACCAAATTAATAACAAGTTACTCAGTATTTTCTTTTCTTTTTTTCATAATAAGAATTTTAATTTAAGAAAATTGAAAATGGTTTGGAAAGCTCCTTGTTATAATATAAATTCATATATTTCTGGGTAAATTAATAAATTAAACACAATAAAAACATTAAAATATTTTTAAAAACGTCCAGAAATTTCGGAATAAGTTGAAACGACTTTCTTTATCAATAGAGTATACCCTCGATTAAACGGACTAATTCGGGAAAGGGGGTGTCGTTTATCCGTTATAAATTATCCGTTATATAATAAAGTAGGTTTTCCGAATGCGTATTGTAAAAAAATTGACAAATTAGTCAGTATATCTGTTTTTAGTTATGTAGATTCGTTTGTATAATTAAAATTCAGTATGTATGAAAAGTTTAATTTCACAGAAAAGTTTTCTATATGTATTGCTTAGATACCCACAGTAGCTTTAAGGTTACTGTTACAACGATGTGTTTTACCGTAAGTCACGCCATGGGATAACAGAACCAATTACCGCTCGCGATTCTGTGTGATCACGTGCCGAATTTAAATATGTAGGCTATAGCAGTAGGTATGTAATATTATTTATGTCGGCGAAATTACTACAATGTTTTTTTCCAACGTATGGCTTATTCCCTAAAAATTTGTTAAAAATAACAGCGTTTAATAACAACAAAAAAAAACTCTGATAATTTAATTATAAGCAAATCTTGGTTAAAAGCATTTTAAAATGAATATGGTGCTAATTTTGACGTAGGGATCGGAAATTTTGTCCATCAAATCGAGGATTTACTGTACACACTCACACATACAAAAAAAAAAAAATAACTGGATTTCAATAGAGCGCGTGATGGGAAAGTGTTGTGGGCTGAAAGGACAAGTAGACAAGTAAGGTGTAGTACAACAATTGCTGAAAACAAACAAAGGCAAAAAACGGATTTCATTGGGTGCAAGAAACGTAATTTTTAACATCTCTGCAAGTCCTAAAGTTTCTAATAAGGTGTGACTCATGTCTGTCCGTTTGTAGTTTGGACTATGGAGATGTGAAAGACGGAGGGACCTCAGGGCAGACGGTCAGAATAAACATAACGGCTTCCTCATTTTTAAATACATTTTCCTAAAAACATTAATTAAAGATATATAATTAAGAAGAAAAAAAACAAAAATCAAAATAAGATTTAAAATTAAATAGAAAGAAAAGGAAGAAAAGGCCCTCGTATGCCGTATAATTGCTATTTAAGCATTGCAGTAGCTAGGATTCGAACAGGGGTTACTGCTGTCAAAATGTTCTGTACTAGTCACTATACGATCACACCTAAGAAGACGAGCTGAATAGAACCACAAGGAGTTGAAAATCCTCTTTCTTAAGTATTATCAGGTGATCGGAACAGGAAGTTACCGTGGAAATTTTTCCTTACCCTTATAAGTCCGACTTGTAATTTGAGCTGTAGATGTAGCGATAGATGGATTTTACAGAATGACTCTAAGAGCAGCCCCGTCAACCTTTCGAGTACTGGGTTGCTAAAACGATTTTATTTCTATTTCTACCCAATATTTTAATGAAAAAAAAAAGAAATATGAACATTTATTACATAATATGTTAAGCAAAGTAGTAAAGAAACAAATAATTAAATGCAAAAGTAGGAATGACTTTTTCAGAATATTTAAAGGAAAAAAAAAATAGATAAGTAATAAATAGATAATAATTAAAAAATAAAAGAAATAGTTTTTCATAAAATTTAATAAGTAATAATCATAATATTTTTTTTTATTTCTTAATTATTTTAAATTACATTTCAGTCCCGTTAGGAATAAGAATCACTATGAAACGGGTTCTGGGATTAACAGTTTTATAAAACTAACACAATATATAAAAAAAAATACAGAATAAAAAAGTGTAGTTAATAGATAATGTTAGTGTAGATTATTTAATGAAATCTTAAAAAGTTTTAATTATATAAAATTAAATGACAAAATTTAATTACATAATTGAAAATTATATAAAGAAAAGAAAATTAATCTCTAAAGTAAATACAATTGTATATATAATTATATCTTATACATAAAAAACAAAAATATATATATAGATATATATATATTTTTCTTTTTTTTTTAAATTTTCAATTAACCATTTTTAAAAAAAAATTTTTTACTAGAGAAATGTGATTACTGTTTTCAAATAAATTTACCTTTAAATTATTAATAAAGTTTTCAATTTATAATTAACATTTCTTATTCCATAACTGTTATTTATGTAAGGATATGTTAATTTTATATGGCTTTCAGATCTAAAGTTATACTTTTGTATAAAAGTTATCCATTATTTTCAATATCTGATAGTAATTTTTCAATATAATATTATAGTATAATTTTCGTTTTGGAAATAAAATTCCATATTTATTCAACATAAAGTATCTTTTTGTTTTGTCCTTCCAAATTTTTTTAGTGAATATAAGTTTTAGAACCTTAATTTGAAGAATTTTTAAGCTCTCAAGATGTATGTCATTTGTATTTGCCCATATGTTAATAGCATAATTTAATAAGGAATGAAACAAAGCATGGTAAATAAGTATTTTTGTTTTTAAAGGCAAAAATATATACTGTTGACTTTAATTTTTTTTGTAAAATAGATATTTGAGAATTCCAAGTAAAAAGATTGTTTATAATAATACCTAAATATTTAAATTCATTTATCAATTAAGAATTGAACATGAATTACAGTGATTTGTACCTTTATGTAGATATGGATTTGAGTGGTAGTATATTATTAGGGAAAAAAAATTGTTAGTTGCTTATTGGGTCTTATTAGCATACTCTTTTTTTTTCTTTATTTATTATAAGTTTATTGTCATGCATCCTTTTTTGTATTGTGATAAAATCTTGGAATTATTATTTGCAATTTCAGGATTTGCGTTTAAAGAATAAATTACGATGTCATCAGCATATATGTAAATATGACAATTTTTTATTAATAATCATAAAATAATAATAATAATAATAATAATAATAATAATAATAAGAAACCCATGGTTTGAAACTTTTTCGAGATAATAATAATTATAATATATCGGGTTTTTTTCAGCTGATATTGTATTTTTCTGGTATGGACAATTATGGAGACCCTTAAGTGTAAGGAATTATGCGTGTTTACTATTCAAACAATGGCAAAGTGTGGGAAAACTGAATTGAGTTTTTTCTATATTAAGACGGGTTGTTAATTGACGAATAATTGACGTCTTTGAAAATTTTTAATATGTTTTAATTTTTTAATATTTAATAGCTGAAATGTACGAATTTAAATTCAATTTCATATGCGTGAGTTATGAATTAGAATCGCCAAATAGTGTCACCTATGCAGAATGGATAAAAAAAGCTAATAATTTATTTTACTTTTAGTTTATTTAGATTAATATAATTATAGAAACCTATCCTATCAAGAATTTTGAAATTTGTAATCTATTTTTTTTGGTAATTTTCCCTACGAATTATCAGGAACTTCGTGATTTTTATAGAAAAACTTGCAGCATGCCTTTTATAGCTGGGAGACGGCACACAAGTATTAGGAAATAAGCAATTTTCAGGATTTTTTTGATTTTGGATAGCTATATCCTTCAAAATTTGCTTAAGTTGTAGAAAGTGATCATCGTTAGATGATACTTCAGGCAGGTCTTGCAAGATTGCAAGAGGACAGCGACGACGGATAAATTTAATTTATTTTTCACTAAATACGATGTATTTGATTCTTCCACCATCTTTTGATTTTGAAATTTTAATTGTAAAGAAAGATGTTACTGCATCTATTTCTTTTCTCTGAAGACTTTTTACTTAGGTTTATTTACGTAGCTATTTTAATTCTCACTAGGAATTTTTCTCTGATCAATCACCACACCTTATAACGCAGTTGATTTATAATGCCGTGAAGGATACTGGAATAGACGGATTGCCGACGGATGAGCCAAAACAGAGGGCTGCGAAGAGAGAATTTTGGCTATCGAATTTCTAACTTAAGTGAGAAGCTGTTTTTAATATTTTTCCCACGCTGTCGGTAAGGATTAATGAAACCCATATTCGAGATGCAATAAATAGCTTTAATGGAAATTGTAAATATTTACGAGTAGATAAAAAAAATCTATTGAATCAATTATTTTTGGCAGTAATTTTTAAAGTTACTATTTATTCATGTAAGGTTTAGGTCTGCCCACTTGATGATGAATAAAATTCAGATAAGCTGCAGGTGTCTGGGTTTTTTTTCGCTATCCTTTCAAAGGAGAACGGAATCATCCGGAAAAATGTTCCAAACGTTTTTTCTTCCCTTGAATTCTATCCTCTTTCCGGCTGCCTACAGGATGTGAGAAACTATTACAGCAGAGAAATGTACTGTATACAGAAGATAAATTTTCTTAGATTCCATGTAATTCGTTGACATTGGTGCCGCTGACATATTGCACTACAGTCAAGCCTAATATTTTTAATAGCTGCCTAGATGAACTTTCTAGTCTTTATGTGTTGTAAATATAATAGCTTATTTACACTGTTGGCATAAAAGGCATTTATTCTGCATCAACATTTAATCATTATTATGATTTCTTTGCAAATTACTGATACGACAGAAAACTGTTGGGATAGCCGTAAATGTGATTCATCGATTGTAAAGATGGTGGATGCTGATGATGAATCTTTCAACAATAAGAATTGAATAGACTGTGCAATGCTTTATTCTGGAAAACTTCAGAATGGATATCACGATAAAAAATGAATTTTAACAACAATTGAAGCGGGTTATTCAGAATCTCGATTTAGGATTGGTACCACTGTATTAAACTAAATCCAATACAGAATAACAAAATAAAAGACAATAAAGACAAGTGATTTTTTAATTAAATTATTTAAAAGGGCAGATTTGCCATCCATTAACTTCAATAATTACTGCTAAAGGCGAAAAGCTTTGTCGAAGAAGCATTACGAAGCATAAATAAAATATTAATTATCTTAAATTAAGTAAATTATACGTTTTTACATAATATTTATGTAACTTACAAGATAGTTACATAATACATTTACATAATACTTACGAAATTGAAGAAAGCCTTTTCCAGAACACTTACATAAATACAGTTAGTTATCATGAAAACTAAAATATATCAAAACAAAAAAAAATAGTTTTTCTTATTTAGTCTTTTTTTTAATTTTGAGAAGTGTAATAATCATCAAAAACGTGTGAATTGGAAGATTACAATTAATTTGTGAAAATGTGGCTAGTTTATACATTAATATTCCGAGAATTATTTCAAACGAAATTTCAGGTTATGACTGAATAATGTAAATACATTCTATTTAAAACTGTTTTGATTACACAATTACTGCGAGAAATCTTGAATAGTTGCACTTTGCCATTTTTTTATCGTTCCCTTACAGGGCGAAAGCTATTAAAATTCCCGTATCTGTGCATGTGTAGAACTGATGTCCTCCACAGCCCTAAGTCGGAGTGCCTCGAGTCATACCTCGTTGAACTCTTCAGGGCATGGAGATTTTGAAAAAATATCCGACTTCGGGTACACGCCACGTCAGGTTAAAATGGCCAATAACTGGATTAGGAAAATAGTGATAATTGGGATCTAGTTATTGTGAATCGAATATTCAAAGAACTAGTATGACTTCTCGACCCAATGCGGCCACTTCCAGTTATCGTTCCTGTTCCGGGTTACTAGGAATACTTGGACGGTAACAATTCTCCTGGATACCCTTTTGTAAATCTTTTGTATAACGAGGAGGCTATGATGAAAAAATGTACTGGAACCTTGACTTACAGCAGCTTGAGTTTTCAATGAGTTTTCCACGTCAATCAATAGTAGTGCTACTTTTAACAACGTGAGCGTTTGACAGATTGCAAATTGCCTGGTGTCGCTTGCCTTTGAGTTTACTGTAGAAACGTTAAATTAGCTTTTTTCCCTTTTTTTCTTGGGTTTTCGTTTCTGAATATAATAGTTAATGAAGTGTTTATGTGCATATGATACTAATAACTCTTGTTTGGAAACCTCTTTGAAAACTTGATAACGTTTAGTCCATTATCACTATTGCAAAATATGATACGCATCCTAAAGAAAGCATTTTAACACTTCTACGGCTTCTTCGACTTCCATGTGTGTTGGTCTTGTGCTGCTCAACCACTTCTGTGGGACTGAAGTGAAGACCACGTCTTGTTCATACACGGAAATGGGAATTATCTGTGCCAAGAGAGGAATCATACAGCATGACTACAATTGGGAACCGCCTAAGATATCCTTGACTCGATATCACTCCAAATCATTCTTTCTCTGTTGTATGGGCAGTAGTAGACGCCAAAAAATGAAGTCCAGCTTCTGCCTGCCATTGCCTAATGGTATCGCTTGTTACTACATAACGCGTAGACGAAGTTATGTGCCTTTTGATGGAGAACAGGAACTCCATTGGCGTCGTTACCGCAGCTCTCGTGATCTCACGATTCCTTCGCTCACTTGTTTTTCTGAACGTCCACCTGGACCTATTGTTGCTAACATTGTCTCTGACCAAGATGGCGACCGACAAATCTGCGTAACTACCCGGCTTTTAAACCTATGATGCAGCCTTACTCAAACTCGCTCAGTTGCTGGCACTGCCAACGAGGGCGTCGTAGAGACATCTTCACATAATGTAACCAAACAGCAAATTCTGTCAGAAACTCCTCGCTCCTGATATCGGCCAGAGAATGCGCCTTTTTCATCCGTTGTCAAAAGCGTAGTGTGATAATTGGCAACAAACTTTTAAGCATTTGCGTATCTAGAAAAAACATTTTTACACTGAGTTTCTCGGTTCACTTTATTTTTTATGGGTGCGTTGTTTTTTGTTTTTTTTGCAATTGAATTTCAAATTTTTTGTGAGAGGAATATGTCTTCAATAGAAACTCTAAATTTATACTGCCATTATAATATTTAAAAGTATATAACGTGTTTGAGTGATATAAAAAAAAATTCTTAATGTTATTATCTTAATGTTATGAGAACCATTATGTACTTTTGCTTTTTCTGAGGAAAGACTGTGTAGATATTCCGTTTTCCAAATCAGAATTGACATTGTCTCAAAGTTCATAGTTGGTTCTTCCTATGAAGAAAGCTAAATGCTTTGTGATCTGATAAAACTGTAATTTCTTATTCATAAACCACTGCAATTAAGCTTAAGTGGGGCGAAAACGAGCTGGAGTGGAACAAAAAAAAAAAGAGATTTTTCTCTCGGAAAAGAAAGACGAATGATTTGCGACGCCCTCTTTTCGTGTGAAAGGTTCATTACATAAATAAATTCCACTTTATGAAGGTGGTGGACAGGAAAAACCATCTCCATGCGCCTCAAATGAAGGAAATAAAACTGTCATTTCCTGGTAATTTGATGAGCAACAGTTCCACAAGAAGAAAGATGCCCATCGATTAAAAACGACGAAAGACCCTCTTCAGTCTTATTATTTGTCATCTTGAGGGGGTGTAATCGCATTTAGTGGGTGATTTAATTGTAAATTCTCTTTGAAAAGCACCTGCGCTCATTCTAGTTTACACCATTCATTCATCATCGGATTTTGGAAAAATTCCAGCGTCTGAGACTTCTGTCGTCCTTCAGTTCTGTTCTTCACAATTCAACTAGACAAATGAAGTGAATGGTGCAAAGCAATGGTATTGCCATATTCTCTTTCTAGTTCTAAATTATATTTAAACTTCAGCTTAGTATTCCAAATTTTGAATTCAAATAACTTGACAAATCAATGAATTGAAATTTTTGTTTATTCTATTCAAAGATGAACATTTCTGTAAGAACTTAGATTATGATTTTTTTTCTAATTTCAGAAATTTATTCATGTAGTTTTGTATACTTTAGTTAAGATAATTTATGTCTTCTAGGTTTTTACTAACAAATTGAGACTTTATTTAAAAACAAGGCGTATTTTAATGTTCGTGATGATACATTACTAATTTTATATGTTATTTATTACACAATATATTATAGTATATGTGTTTTAATTTGCTTTTTAAAGCTAGTTTAACATACAGTTTTATATACTGGTTATTCAATTCAGTCTTGTCTATCAAGCGATAAGGAGAGAAATTTTCAGAATCTCTTTACAGTAGAAATATGTAGAATATTTTTTTAATTATTATTTTATGTATACATTCATGTTATGTTATGCTTAAAGTGTTATTATTTATGTATTACTGTATATAGAAATTATCGATCAAAACCGATGTTAATACGAAAAGTAAAAAGACAAACCTAACTTAATATTAAATGTAAATACCCGATAAATTTTGATCCTTTAAACAAAGTATTGATGCCTGAAATCTACTCCTATAATGCAGTAATACTTTATGATTGTATTCTTAAGTGTAAAGTTTCATACTAACTTATTCTTTAAAACACATTCATAGTATCTTATTTTCACCGTATTTTAAAAAATTCTATAATCTCAGTTAAAAAAAAAAACCCATAGTCTAATGAGATCTTTACAATTACAGCAAACCTTCACCTGTAAGATTTTATATTCATTGGTCGTTATGCTTTGAGTCATTTATGACTTATGTCTCAAACTTAGGACAAAATATTCAATTATTATTAGCAATAATTAGAAACTATATTATGAGTTTCTTCAATTATTTGAAATATAATTATACAGCAAGCACGAATAATAAGTACACATTTTTAAGTATAAAATTTATGTGTCCAGTGCTTTATTTGTTTGTTTGTTTTTTTTTCATTTTCCAACGTTTTCTCATTATTGAAAGTGGCCCAGAAAAATGCTAATATATGATCAGATTTAGAACTTAAGGAATTTGATGCAGATCAGTAAATTATATCTTTAAATAATTGTTGCCATCAGGTTTTCAACTGTATACATCCATGTCTGTACACAAACATACCAGGAACAAATAATAAATAATTGTTATTCTTTAAGAACCGGAAACTATATTAATATTTCTGGAACCTGAACATTTCTTTCTTTTCTTTTTCTTTTTATTTGACCTGAAATACTCAAGATATTTCATGCATTAAACATAATTTTAGATGTTTAATAAACTTAATAAACTTAATAAATTTCAAGGAACAACATGATGGTTTTTCTTGTATACTCTTTTTTGCTGTGTTTGTAGGATTTTTTTCAATGTAAAATAATACTTTATGAAGACCATATATCAAAAATCATTACTTTACATATGATTACATTTATAAAGAAATCAAAACATATTTCTTGTGATTTGATTTGATTGGCAATAAAGTATTTTGGTTGTCCTTTTTATTATATAATAAGCAAATAAAAAAAATAGCATTATCCGCTTATCCGATGAGCAATTTATAATAGAAATAGAAATCGAAATCGATCGCAAGAAGGCACCAAAGCTAAAGTTAGGATTCGCACTTTGAGTTGTCATCGGGAAGAGACTGGGACGGACCGTTTCGTCCTCATTAGGACTCCTCAGCCAGCCAAACTCCTCCGATGACAACTCAGAAAGTGCGCACGGTGTTAGTATCCCGACTCTCGCACCCGATAATGGGATCTCCCACCGGAGAAATCCTAACCAAAAATTAAAAAGGGGGCAAAATATAAAACTTCCTTGTCCTGCATAAAAGCAAGCACAAAAGGAATTTAACGGTTTATTTTATTAAATTACTTTAAAATATTTTAATATTTATTATCATTAATATTTATTGATTTGTAGATTAAAAAGCTTAACGTGTGCTAAAATTGTAACGTTTAAAAAATAATGACACACAATATTATAAAGATTAAAAATATTTTAACACATTAAAAATACAGTACCGGTTTCGTCGTGTTGAAACGACGTTTTCAACTAACAAAATGAGACAAATCATGTGCTCTTATACAAAATTAAGTTAACAAGAATTTCGAAATATTATTTTACACCAATGAAAAATTTTTATAGCAATTTTAACCAATGAATGGTTGGTGAGGACATGGAAAATTTGGCGGGTGGATGGAAGGCAGGTTCTGATGTCGTCTTTGTTGATCTTAGAAACTGAACGGAAGTTGTTGTTGATGAAGTGGGAAGTGATGACTTCTTTGTTGATCATAGAAACAAAGACAACATCAGAACCTGCCTTCCATCCACCCGCCAAATTTTCCATGACCTCACCAACCATTCATTGGTTAAAATTGCTATAAAAATTTTTCATTGGTGTAAAATAATATTTCGAAATTCTTGTTAACTTAATTTTGTATAAGAGCACATGATTTGTCTCATTTTGTTAGTTGAAAACGTCGTTTCAACACGACGAAACCGGTACTGTATTTTTAATGTGTTAAAATATTTTTAATCTTTATAATTTTGTGTGTCATTATTTTTTAAACATTAATATTTATTATTATTATTATTAATATTTATTATTATTATTATTAATATTTATTATTATTATTATTAATATTCATTATTTATTATTAATATTAAAATATTATTTTAATATTTCAATAATAATATATTTATAATTATTGTTATATTATTTAATAAGCACTTTCAATTTGTTTCCAGAACGGAACCATTGTGAAAAGGAGTTATTCATATGCGGATTAAGATAAATTGCAGAAATTATATTTCTTTTTACTATAATATGAATTAACGTTTCGTTTTACTTTGTAAAATTAAAAACTCGAAAAAATACATGGTGAAAACATGTTAACTAAATATAAATCATGATGGTATCTAAAGTATAAATTATCGATTTCTAAAGGAAAATTCTATTTATATAATTCATGAATTAGTTGGTTTTTAATTTGACATTTTGTTGACATAAGAAGTATAAAGTTTTTACTTCTTTTTATTTTGATGTTCAGATTGAAAATATATGAAGGAAATTGTTAAAAAGGTTTACTATTTTTTACATTTTTCGTAAATTCCCATTTAAAAGTCTTGTATACATTTATTTATTTACTTGTATTTTATAGCAGCAGACGAGAGCATAAGATATCTAAATGTTTTTCATCAAATGCAATAAAAGATTGCCTAAATGACAATAACATTAATCTGAATCATAATAGGCTGACATAATTTTTTTAATAACTCATCGTAATCTTCAATCTTGAATCTTGATATCAACCTATAACATAATATTAAATCATTACTGTAATAAATTGAGGTGGAGTGATAGGTTATCATCCAAGAGTAACCAGATAGACTTTAGGCTGAAGGACGATTCCGTAATTGGAAAGGAATCCTGTTAGAATGAAATCTGCGATAATGACACTGGCGCTGTGGTAATTGGTAGCTTGTCCCCAAAGAAGATTCAGTCAAGAATCTGATAAATGTATCTAATCAAGGAGGAACTTCAGCAGCCGTATAGTATATAAACTTTGTTTATCTTCTGCTATTGGTCTACAACATCAAAGGGAGGCTACTACTTTCTACAATCTCATTTCCTAATGTAGATAGCAATGTGAATAACATGCTTTATCCATTATCTGAACGAACTTACTTGCAAATGTTTACTTAAAAACTAATTTTGTTAACATTTAACTTATCTTGAAAGGAACATTGAATTTACAATCAATTGTGCAAGTCTATGGTCTTTAAATTGAACGTTTCTACTAATAATTAAATATGAAAAAATAATAAAAACCTGTTTTATATCATAACATTGAACGTTTCTACTAATAATAAAATACGAAAAAATAATAAAAACCTGTTTTATATCATAACATTGAACGTTTCTACTAATAATAAAATATGAAAAAATAATAAAAACCTGTTTTATATCATAACTATATGAGTTCTGTGCACTTCAAGCTGTTTCATTTAACTTCCTATAAATCACTTTTGATTAATCTCATAAAGTTCCATTAATATTTTATGATTACTTGATTTCCCTCGTCTGACTGTGAGTTTTACATGTTGTCAACATTGAAAGATTTTGTCTTAATTGTTGGTCTGGAAAGTTTTTAATATAGGTAAAATCGGATTCATGAAAATAGATTCATAAATTGGAAATTATACATGAATAGGAAAACAAGGAAGAAGTTTTTTAAATTTACTTCTAATTTATTTAAGAATTTATTTATTATTGAAATAGTTTCCTTACGAGAGCTTCTTACTGAACTTTATGTTATTGCTACTGATACCTATTTACCTTAAACTATTAATTTTTTAAGTGCATCTTTATGCTATGTTTCATCAGAACAGTTTAACATTGTCTTCATGTCTTAGTCAACATTTACAGACAATAATTGGCTATCCTTCTTTTTCTACATCCCAGAGAACTCAGCATATTTTTCTTTTAAAGTATCAAATTTTCTATAAAAATAATACAAATTAATATCTGGAATTTCAGATTTATTAGGATTGCAATTGAAGTACATAAAAGTTAAAAAAAAAAAAATAACATAATATTTCTTTCGTAAGCAATTCTTTCACTGTGAAGATTAAACCAGTATCTATAAGCAACTTTTGTATCTGAATTCACTATATAGAATGTCAATAAGTTATCTTTTGAGTGACAGATAAATATTTATATTAATGAGATGTCATTCTTCGACACTGAAATTATTCGAAGGAATAATGCAGCTATCGCTAATTTTGAATGTGTGTCGAGCAGAGGAAAAATATCGACAAACCTTTGTCATTATTTGAAGATTTCGTTGTGAAAAAACAAATGAAGTGCTTTAGAGTTTTAGGTCGTTGGCTGTACCGTTACTGAGAATGCCATTACATAGATAATGATATTGCTAGCAGTCATTCCAAAAAATATTTGGGCGCCCAAATGTCTTTGTTAGATCGTAGAGTTTTTTTTTTTCCTCCAGTAATCGCCATAAACTTATCTTTTGAACTGTGACTGGCTGACTATACGTTACCATAAATTTTCCCTCTTTTTAGGTTTATGGGCGCAGTTGGAGGACTTGACAAACTGTTGACTTCTTCAGATTGCTTGTCTCCATCGCCTTCATCCAAGTTACTAAGAACAATCACAAACATGGAAACCAAACTTAAAAGTGATTTATTGCGCCATGCCTGTTATTTAAGACTTGCGCCTACGTATGACTTTTGTGGCTCCCCTGTCGCATCCACTGAAATGACTTTCATTAATTTCTCTCGAATTCACAACAAGAGTTACAATTTATTCGAAATTTACAGAAAAAGAAATTCTAAAAAAAGTTTGAGTAAATTGGGACATTTTATATAATTTTATAAAATAGTGTTTAAAAATATAAATGAAAAAATCCTTTCTACTCTATTGTGATTACAATTTTAAAAAAATGCTGATATTTTGAATTAATAAATTAATATTTTGTTATGAATTTGATGTGAATCTTTTAATATAAAAAACATTAAAATAAATTGCCAGAAAAAAAGTTAAGGATATATTTATAAATATGAATAATTTAAATAGTTTTGTAAAATAGTGGATGAAAATGTAAAAAATTGCCCTGACTATAACCTAAATAAAAAATAAGTGTTTTCAATTGAGACCCAACCAAAAAAAATAAAGAAAAAAATTAACAAAAAAAAATTTAAAAAAATTAAAAAGTATATTGTTTTAAAATTAAAAAGATATTATACAATTAAAGATAATATATTATCTAATAATTACATCATACAACTAGATGAATTTGATACGGCATCTTAAATGCTTAAAATATTTTTTTTAATGTTTTTCTCCTGTTTTTAGTTTATTTTTTTTTTTTTTGTTTGATCTTAATTGAAAAAAATCTGTTTAGTTGTTTTTGTTTTTTAGTCCTTTATGAGAGAAGGTCTTTGTAAAGGTTGTCTGAATGATTTTTTGAAAGAGATCTGAATGAAACATTAAATTTTACAAATTTAATGCCCAAGTGCACCAAACTTCAGTTAATTTTGATGACTGCAGTTTGGACGGAGTGTGTGTGTGGATGCTGCTCCAGAAAAATTTTAGCCTTTGTTTTAAAATTGTGAGAAAGGAAACAAACATGTATAAAAAGAAATTTATCAAGTTTCTGAATAAATTTTCTTTTTATACATGTTTCCTTTCACACAATTTTAAAACAAAGGCTAAAATTTTTCTGGAGCAGCACCCCCCTCCACTAATTTTAGCTCCGTCCAAACTGCAGTCATCAAAGTTAACTGAAGTTTGGTGCACTCGGGCATAAAAGAAGCAAGGTTGTGTAATTAAAATTTTGCATTTTAATCTATACGATGCTCAAAACTTCAGAAAAATAATGAATCAGAGGAAAATAGTGTATTAAGAAATGTGAATATTCATGAAAACTTCTGCCGGAATGACCAAAGGCAATTTATTCTGCCAGCAGACATGATGGCGCCGTCAGCACTATAAACTTTTCAGAATCTAGGTGTTATAATCAGACATGCTGTACTTTGATGCGACAGCGCTTTTTACCATATAATTACGGCTCAGTGAATCCTTAGAGCTGATGTTATGTGAAGCAGAACCGAAGACCTGCTGCTTCAGGCCGGTCAAACCGGGATAACAGTGTCCCAGGAAATCGAGTCATTTTTTTTAGAGTCTGGCATAGTTTTCATAAGGATGGAAATATCAGTTGACGCTTCAGCGCAAGACGTCCAACGATTACAACAGAAGAACGATATCTTTATTTGTCACTAACTGCCAAATGACCTAGGAGTTCTTGCATAAGACCTTTCAGCAGCGACAGTGAGGACCGTTTCCAGTCAAATCGTATACAGATAATTGTGTGACCATGAATTGCATGCCCGCAGACCTTAATGAAGCCTATAAAAGATCCATTTTAGCCTGCTGCAGAGGCCATCGTGCTTGGACAGATGACCAGTGGACTGTGTTTACGGACGAGTCCTGATTTAATCTGCAGAGTTATTCCTAACATGACTGAAGAGAGTCTCGGACTTAGTATAGCCCCTCCAACGAAATCATTAGGGTGGTATCATGGTGACGGGCGGCATCATTTTGAGTTGAAATTTCCCCTTCAAGTTTTCGAACGGAGAACTCTAACAGACCAGATATACAGCAGTGTTATTCTGCAACAACACGTACGGATGTCAAGTGTGCAATGAGGTTTGACTTCCTATTTGCGAATTACAACGCACGCTATCTTAGAGCTACCTTAGGGAATGGCTATCTGGAAACAGAGGATATCCGGAGATGGCAAATTGGGACTCCCGATTAAGCCGAATGACCATGTATGAGACATATCCGGCTATACATTGCAGGACTTTCACCGTCTCCTAGAACAGCATTGGTGCAAGAATGAAACTCAATTCCACGATTACTATCTAATATTTCTTGCTGATTAGGCCCTATTCAGTAACGTACTGCAGGTAACCCTGTAGTGGATAGTATTACACAATAACATTCATTCTACATCTTATGTAAACAACCACACTTCAATATATTATATTTCTATAAATATAGTAAAATTATTTTTAATGACTCTAAATAAACTTAAATTAAATTTCCTCCAATTTAAAGATGTCATTAAGAAATAACAGATGATATCAATTGCATTCATTAACTTCTAAACTTCTTTAATTAATAAACAACATAAGACATTATTATAATAAAGAAAAATTCCTGTAATATTTTATATAATGACGAAATAAAGATGAAATGAAAAGGCCAACACACAAGGTAATAATTTAATACTTATATACTTATGTAATTGTGATTGTAATGTAAGTAATATTTACCTATAATAATATGTGAGCAATAACGGTTTGATTATTAGGACAATATAAATTTGTGTGCATTGAATCTGTTGTTTTTTCATTAAAATTACTATATGAAAAATAGTTTTCAAAGATAAATTCATTTTATATACATTAACATAAATGTCATTCTTTGGTGTTGAATATATATATATATATATTGTTCTTTTTCAATCATATTGAAAAAAATTGGAATTAATATGTTAATAAAAATTTATGAATTAAAAATGAAGAATTAATATTATTTTTTCTACTTAGAACGATTTATTATAAATATCTTGAAAGTTAGTAAACTGAATAATATACTAACCAATTGTTTTGTTCCTAATGTTTAGAATCGTAATACTGCTTTTTGGTGACTAGAAAACTACAATTCCGACTAACTATATCCTCAAATAGTTCTTAGCAAGCTAACCTTATTGCAATTTAATTTTCAAAATAATTAATTATTGATGAACTGCGTAATGATACTTAATGGAAAATTTGTGTAAGAATATTGTTTTGGCTATTATCTTAATCTATAGGTTCACAATTCATATCAAAATAAATAGCGAGTTTCCAATGAGGAATATATACCTTTATATTTTCATCTAATTTAACTACTTACTTAAATGGCAACTGTATAGTGTCCATTTATGATTCTAAGTTTTCATCTACATATCCAATATATATCAAATTCAAGGGGGATCTTTCTCTTACACATGTAGCCTACCATTAATCAACTTTCTAGGATGAATACTTACATTCTAAGTTTTTTTTCCACTGAAAGAAACCAGGAATTTGGAATGTGAGAGGTTAGATGGCCTTAGCTGATCAAAAACAAATGTCCTTTTTCTATATGTAAAGGTTTAGAAACGGAATGATGACTTTCTTACCAGATGTGCATGCTACTTTTCTTCCGTTTTCGGATGCATGAGGTGCATGAGATGCAAGGTGCTGTGTGGTTGTAGGGTGGTTGTCAACCACTCTACAACCCCTCCTCTCGTTACGCCAATGAGTTTGTTTCACAACATACTGTTAGTCGGACTAATCCTACAATATACATGGATATTTGTCTTGCGAAATGGATGCAAAAATTTGAAATAAAGAAAAAAGACAATTTTTTCCTTGTTTAGCTGAATGAAAAATTAATAATTAGAGCTTTCATTGAACGAAATGAATAATCTGTTCCTATACTACGTAACAAGAAATTCTTTAACGAACTTAAAATCTACTTTCCTTGACATCTTGCGGTTTTTTGGTTTTTGTTTTATAATCTGCTGAATGTAAAGCATAGGTTTTTTTCCAGATAAATAAGTAATTAAATTCAAAATAACTACTTAAATTTGTGTGAATCCAATTAATTATAATACAGCTCAAGCACACGCAGAATTACTTTCTGTCTGCATGATCCGTCTGCGTTAATCGAAATCCCCTGCTTTGAAAAAACCCTCTTTGGGTTTTAATAATTTTCTATGAGAATTTTGTCAAGATCTAGTGCTAATAGTTTTTGGACCCACACGGAATAAAAGTAAAACATAAAAGATGGATTGTCTCCTTCCTGAAATGTGCATGTCAAGTTTCAAAAAGATTTATCCATTAAAACACAGACTGCTTTAATGAGTCTCACTTTCCTAGAAAAGAACGCTAAAAAAAAAAAGTAAAATTTAAAATTATAAACAACATTAACACTGAAGTCACTATTTCTATAAATGTTTAAAAAACGATAAATGTTTAAAAAAAGTGCATGATTTCACTAATTAATTGCGACTAAATGAAATATCTATTTTTGTTGTTGCATGAAATAGAGAGAGTGTGCATTATGCAAAAACACCCTCTGTCACTGAGCTTTCAGTCGAATCATTTATTATTCAAGAGAGACAAAATCAAAAGAAAAACAGATGCAAACAAAAACGCCAGCCAAATTTGTTAAGAGAGAAATAGCATTTCAGCTTTGTGTTACGATGCCTCAGGGAGAAACAAATGGACCGTTTTCGTGTGTGTTTTCGACGGAATTGTCACTTTAACCGGATTGCAAAATTCGGAAAAGGAATGGGAATGAAATTATGTGGATGGAGCATTGCTTTGGAAGAAAATGGGTTTTGAAAAACGAATGCTCTTTCTGCATTTCACTAAATTGAATTTTGTTTCACAATTTTTTTTTCTTTTTTTTCTTTTTTCCTTTTCAGACGACATGTCAATCGAGAAAGGGAAATTGTTGCGGGAGAGAGACGAATTTCACCCTTCAAAGATTTCAATAGAAGGATTTGGACGAAGATTTGACAGAAACCGCAATGTATTCCACGAATGCCACTAAACGATTCACAGAGACGCTGCAAATGAAAAAGGAATCTCTCGAAGATAGGTTGGTAAATTCGAGATGAAAACTTCCTGAATTTCTTTTTGAAGTTTTAATATCAAAATACTTGGTATTGTTGAATTAAGTTATTGGCAAAATAAATCTAGATACTGAACAATCACTTAGAGTACTTAGAATAATTAGCCAATGTGTTCTGTAATAGTCGACGTAATATGTGAAAGTCGACGTAATATCCAAAAGTCGACATTATGTGTAAAAATCGATAAAGCTGTGTAAATTTCTAAGAATGTAAAGGAGTCCAGATAGTATGTATAGGCCGACAAACGGTTCTTGATGATCGCGTTTGCGCGAGAATTACGAAAATCACGAGATCTGGCCATTAGCCTCTTCAGCAGGTCTCAAGGAATGTAGTATTTTGAATGCATTTCCCCGTATTATAATTAATTTAAATATTTCAATGAATTGCAGCTCTTTCATATACTTTTGTGGCCCTGAAAAGGGCCTTTAAAGGTAATTTTTTTTTTCAACTGTTGCTTACAGTAATGAAAGGGTCGGCGAAATATGTAAAAGATATAGTTTTACAAAATCTAGCCAAATACAGAATTCGTAATTATTAATTGCCATTTCGTACATCTCCCAATAACTGCGTGAATTGGGAATTGTACGAAATAGCAAATAATTACGAATTTTGTACTGTTTCGTATTGTAAAAATATATCTTTTAAATATTTCGCCGACCATTTCATTGAGTTATACATTATACATTGGATTTAAACATTACGATTGATGTTTTCAACTACCATCGGAGGAATCGTCCAGGGGAACAACATTGTCGAATTCGCTGTTATCTTCATCAATAATTTAACTTCGCAAAAACTCTGGGCGTCGGAGCACAATATCTTCACGTTCGTTTAGGACTAAACGGTTGTCGCATCTCTTCCACTTATATCCAATTTATTGGATTAATAAATGGTCCTCCATTTATTAATTCTCTACGAAAATATTCTTCAACTTGCAATATAATTTTTTGAGCGTTGCTTCGAATAGCAATGTTTCTCGCCATTTTATGAGAAGACATGGATAGAGGCTATTCTCGCGTCAATCACGTGAAATCGCAAAAATTCGGGATCATCAAGAACCATCCGTCGGCCTGTAATCATCCCATCATTGTGGTATCTTACAGTAGGTTATTTATTTAGGAAATATTCAATAAAGTAAATATTCAAAATGGGTCTATTTAGTATGAATTACATAAATAAAGTCTTAGTTAAAAATATAAAAATGAAATTTCCCATACGCTTATATCGTTTTCTTTATAAAAAGAACGATTTTAGATGATATAAAGAATGACTTTATGTTTCCCAGATCTATATAAACACTTTGGTTTTTATAGATTAATCTTTTAGGAAGATTAATACAAAGTTTCTTGAAAGTTTACCCGAACATTCAAATACAATCTTTACTTTAAACATTAATTTTTTGCAGTTAAAGAACATACAAAGAATCAAATATCATTTTTTTCCAACAACTAGAAAAATCCAGTTTTAATAGAAACGTCTCTTGATAGTTGGTTTTTCTTACCTGTCTTTAGGACAACCAGTTTCATTGCAAATTATCCTGAAACCAACATAAATTCGGGAGATTGAGCATCGGAGATATTCACTTACAGCTTGTTGTCCTCTGTGCTTAGGCAAAGAAAATGTTTTGTTTTGTTTTTTAAAAAAATATAAGTTTTTAAATTTAGAAGTGCTTTTTGTTTAAGCTTTAAGCAAAAATTTAAGAACGACCTGTAATAATAATTTTTTTTATAGTAATAATAAAAAAGAAAGTACAATAACGTAAGGAAAAATTAAAAAGTTAGGAAAATAACAAAAAGTATATATATTCGGATTCGAACTTATAACCTTCAGTATATGAGTCTGAAACCATCAAGCTACAGCTGACAACTGAAATGAGATGGTTGCATTTCAAACATTTAAGCTAAGAGCGGAAATCAATGAAAACAATGCAAAATTTCTCGAACATTGGGGGGTGGGCGTTGGACCCTGAAAATACCCTATTCCTCGTTATTTGGTCCTCTCAACGCGATGGTGACGTCCGTTTATCGAGTTGTACCTTCGTTCGGGAGTTGTTAGGGCTGGACAGACACGGATGGACAGGACAAAGGCAACCGATTTTGGTCGCTATCACAATAGCTTCTAAATGGGTCACTAAAAATGGAATAGCAATAGAATTTTAACAATTATTGTTTTTACTTTTCTATTTTGTTGATGAGTTTTGCTATTTAGCCATCAAATCATCTCAGCAAGCAAGAATAAAAAGTTCATCTTTAAAACAATGTTCAAGACAGCAATTTGCAACACACCTAAGAGGTTGTCCCAAAATCGATGATTTTGCCCCACTCGGATTTCGCTGAAAATTGGTATGCAGACTCCGTAAGTGGTGTTGATCTACAGTAGCAATTAGAAGTGTAATAACCCGACTTCCGGTTAGACCGGAAATGGATGAAGTTTGCTGTTCATTTCTATGTTGAAATATCAAAATGAAACCTATGCAAATCGATAGAGCTCGTTGTGGTGAGTAAAATGATACGTCATATGTCTAGCTGGCATTTCCGGTTTGACCATTATAATTGGTAAAACTAAGTTTGCTGAAAGAAAAATGCAGAAACTAAAAAGTACTGGTGTATCATGATTTTATAAGTGATTTTATTATGATTTTCGAATGCATCTTGATTGAAGTATTGTATATACAATGCAGTTTAAGCATCTTCTGCAGGATGCTTAAACTTGTTCTTGGGCGGCAGCAGCTACATTAACGTCCAGTGAATCATCGTCGTTTCCTACCGGAATTGCAGGAAGACTGCGATACAGAAACTCAGATGGAGGATTGAAGGTTTCATATTGTCCTTTCCCCAGATACCAACACACTGCCATTACATGAGCACAAGCTGAATTGGGTCTTGCGCCGCTGCAGCATTAACCAATAATTGAGTCTCGTCCACTGAGATTTTGATCGATTAGTATGTACAACTTGTAAAACGTGGCATTTTTGTGACGAGAGTGCACCTTGGTACGAATCAAAGCAGGTGCCATAATATGCAATCCATAACATTGATAGCGAATCGCAACCTGCTCCCCACAGACATGAAATTCTATCTCCCCGTCAAACACATGATCAGCAATGTAGGACGTAGCTAAAGAGTATTGATAGGGCCCGGACAGTCGCTCAAAATCTTGATCATTTAGCTGAGGGAATTGCTGAATGCCTTCAGTCATTCCTTGCCAAGGAGATACCAGAAGATTGAGTCGTTGATCTTCAACCATTTCAACGAGAAAAGGCATTAAACTCAAGAGAATATACTTAAATATCCCTTTTACCGGAAGTGCCAGCTAGACATACCATTTCACTCACCACAACGAGCTCTATCGATTGGCATGAGTTTCATTTTGATATCTCAACAAAGAAATGAACAGCAAACTTCACCCATTTCCGGTATAACCGGAAGTCGGGCACACTTCTAATTGCTACTGTAGACCATACACCCCCTACGGAGTCTGCATACCAATTTTCAGCGAAATCCGAGTGGGGTCAAAATCGTCGATTTTGGGACAACCTCTTACATTTAGAGAATTTTAAATAGTAAAAAGGTAGATTTTTTTATTAATTTTTGAATAGAGTCCTGATGCTGTATGAACAATTAATCTTTTTTAGAATCATCAGGTTCATCAGTTACATGAGAAGTACAGGAGTTACGCTTTTGTTGAAACAAGTCCTAGATTAGTTCTCAAGAAAATGCTATTGTAACTAAAAAAAAAATTCATTTACACAGCTACATATTTATTATGTATATTCTGTATTAAAAATTTACAAGGCGCATTCTGTATTTACAAAGCGTAAAATATTTTATTAAAACAAATTCGTTTTCTGATAGAAAACTCATAAACAATTAGAAAAAATAAATACAAGATAAAAAAGAATTGCATTTTTTAAATTTTTTAGAATTTTGTAAACCTACGAAATTCAACCACGTTTATCATTGATCTACTGTAGAAATAAAAGCTGATAGTATTTTGCGCCTCTTCTATTTCAAAAACGAAAAATTATTGAATCACATTGGTATTCTTGGATTTGAGTTCCAATTACAGCTTTCCAATTGCCATGGAAGAATATGGAGTAATTGAAAATTGGATTATCCTGACATTCGGTTTACAAGGAAATTAAAATAAAATATTTTCAAAATACTTTTAAACTTAAAAATTTTACAAGATATTGAACAGTGCAGGTTTTAATCATAAAAAAATCCTTTTGTAGAATTTTTTTATTATTGATTCCAAATTTCAGCTTTAGCTATATGTTTTTTAAGTCAAAATTACACATTTATACTGAGATGTAACTATGGCAATTTAATAATAAATATAAATTTTAAGAAATCGTTCAATAAGGTTAACGATATCTGATTTAGAACCCAGATTTCTTAAATTTTATTCAACATTATTTTGTCAAAATAACAGTTTAAAAACAATTGTCAACAAAAAAAGACTAGATAGTTAAATAGAAATTATTAATGGAAGTTAGTTTCTTGCACAGATGAGATTTAGCAAACGTACCTCGAACCGATCCAAAAAGCATTTTCCGATGTTGACAGGTATCAAAAGAAACAAAATATTTCTGAAAAAAATATTCTTTTTAAAGAAGAAAAAAAATCCCCAATCTTTTCTATTCTTCCAGGAAATTTTCTTTTAGTTTTTTTTTTTTTTTTTTTTTTTTTTTTTATAACTTTAACTTGAATTTTATGTAACTTATAAAAGTTATTTCTATTGGAAATGGTTGACTTTTCTCGAAATCAGTTTTATTCCTGCTGTTTGCTCTCTACTAAATTATTATAAATATAATTTAGATATTTATAATTAAACTTATAAACAGAAGTAGAACTTTTCAGGTAGACAGACACATGGATGTATGTTGTATTGTTTACCGAAGACAAAATGAAAAATAATTTCTTTTCTCAAGTAAAAAATATCAACATAATTTAATAATAACTGTGAATAGCTAAAATCCCTCCTGCAGAGTTGGTTGGCTGCTGAACAATCTACGTTCTAGTCCCAGATCTAAGGACTACTTATAGATATTATTATGTTTCCTTATTTTTCTAAATATAAGTTAATCTGAATGCAGGTTAAACTTATTCATTAATTTCACTAGTTAGTCTGTATGTTTTTTTTTTATTGCTTTACTTCAATTCCGTTTGAATATGGCAGCCATCTGAGTAAGGATTTAAAGTCATATTGATTACGTTATGTTTTGATTCTGGTTTGCTTTTGAGGAGTAACTTTTCCCGGATCAGGAGTGAGATTTGCAACCTTTCGCATCTTTCTGAGTCTGTCATCGGTGGTGGATCTGGCTGATGAGTCCCAGTAAGGACAGATGGCATTTCAAGTAAAATCTCATACTTCACATATAGTGTAATACAATGAGTGTGTCCTGACCGTTTGTCTGATGAGTCCCAATAAGGACGAAACAGCTGTTCCATTGCCCTAGTGATGACTCAGAAATATGAAAGCAAACTTATGTTCATTTCCTTATGAGGAACGCGAAAGCAAACTTGAATATAAGTCCTTCCCCCCCCCCCCTTTTTTTTTCTTGATTTGGTCTGATTATTATGTTCTGCCGTTCTCTATAAAGCCTCTTATTAGAAATTTTTTTTTCAATTCTGTTTTTCCAAAAGTCAAAAGAATTCTAATGATTAGGCCCTTGAAAATCCTTATCTTATATCTTTTACAAATTATACCGCAACTGTTTCAAAGTAAATGGTAATATGAATATGAAATTTCAAGAAAAAGGTCAAAAACACCATTTTTTCATATGCTTTCCAGCTTAACAAGTAGGATGCAAATCCTACGATTTTGCAGGAATCAATAGAAAGTTGTTAAAAAATTCAATATATTATAACGCTCTATTACCGAATAAATACAAGAATGTCAACTTTCAGAGAAGTAGGAAATTCTAATAAAAATTCTCTTAAATTTTAGAGATTGACTATTTTTAGTTTATTTAAGCAAATCAAACTTTATTTTCAGTCTTTTCATAACGATTTTTTTTTACAAAACGGTTTACAGTTTGCAAAACGGATTGGTTGAAACCAATTTTCAGTCAACTGTGTCTTGCTACATCTTTGTCTGTATTGAAGTAGCAACTTCATTCGTTTTGCAGGGTAGGCATTGTCGTGCTTGTGCTAACAATTCAATGGTTTCCGCGAAAGTCTGTAAGCAGTCTCTTTTCTCACCATCCTATTTCTTGAAAACACGTTTCAATAACTGAAAGATCACTCTTGTCAATGGACGCATTGTTGGGTGGATGAATGGATGGAAGAAGTAATAGAGAGACGCAACTATATTTCAAACTGAAAAAAAAAACCACAGTTGTTCAGTATCTGAAATTTTACTATAAATTTCAAATTGTCTGATCTCTTATTCCTTGAATATTTTGTTGAAACTTATTTCTATGTTCATTTCCAAGATTGTGGTCATTAAAAATGAGGTAAATAAAAACGGATTTCCATGAAAACGATATTAACTGTCTCGAAATAGTTTGTTTGGAAAATAACAAATATTCAACAATATGGTTATGTGTTCTGCAAAATTATTACTTAAATTAGTGAAGAAATTGAATTGCTGGACTTGTGGTTAAAAGAAGCAAAATTGCAGTCAAAAACAGTTTCAAATTGCATCTAATAAATATAAATATGAATTTTTTTTTGTTCATCTCTAATTTTTATGTTGTAGGTAAGATAACGTAATTCTCCTTAGTGCCATATGTGAAGCTCTTTTGAAGAATCAATTCGTATGTTAAACTTTCCTTTATTATTGTATGCACAGAGAAAGAAGAATTACCATATTTGGAAAAAAACGGATCACTTAGTTGATCCTGGAACTCATTGCTGAAGAAAGTAATATGGCGGCATCAAAAGAACTGGTGACTGTAAGACCTTCACAGCCAAGCTAGAGGTATAATTTGGAACGTTTTTCCACTATTTTAAGAGTCAGAGTAATAGAATACGTATTTTTGAATTACTCGGAAGATCGTCTATTCCTATAAATTTGTCCTTTTTGACGGTGAATTGTCAACGACTGAAAAATGACGCGGCCGCAGTTCATTTATCTCGACCTAGAATTTTCTTTTCCTCCTCCGAAGCCACTTTTAGATACAGATTATATTTACAAAAGCATTTAATAATACAAAAATCATAATAACAGTACATAGGTATGTTAAAGATACAAAGAATATAAAAAAATATCGAAAATTTTGTTCTCTTCCACTCTGCTTTCCATAAATGTAGAAAATAATTACGATGCTTTGCAATAGAGTTCACTGAGCATATATTGAATTAGTAATCCGTAATAATTCACGTTTTATTTTGTTTATTTGTTGTATTAATTATTTATCATATTCAGGTGTATGGCTTCATCCAAAATTCTTCTACTTTCGTCTATTTTATTTAACTGAGAGATGTCTATTTTTAGCTTTCATTTCCAGGAAAGTGAGGCTTATTAAATCAATCAGTCTGCGTATGTGTTTGTATATCTACTGTAAATCTTCTTTGAATCTTCTTGAATTTCTTGGCATGCCCATTGAGATTGAAGAAACGATTAGCGTTAATATTTTAATTTTTTTCTTTGTGGGGCAATGCGAGAAATTAGCACGTGAAAGTAACAAAAATTCTCATAGAAAGACAACTTAACCAATACAATGGATTTCCATTGCTGTAATGTATTTACGTAACTAAAATATCATTTAATTTAATTAGATTCAGACAACTTATTAAGGATTTACTTATATTTATATAAAAAGAAAAGAAAAAAATCTTACTGTTATTATATCTGCAGAATCCGAAAAGTTTTTTTTTTTCTTTCCTTTATCTTTAAATATAACTAAGTTCTTATTAAGTTGTCAGAATCCAAATAAATGTAATGATTTTATCTTAAAATATCTTTTCATTTTCACAACTTAAAGCCAAATAAAACCCAAGATTCTTAAGGAGATGCTTCAAGTTCTCATAATTTAATCTAATGTGATCTTATCATTTCAAAGCATCTTAAAGTCAAATTTCTTAATGATCTGAGTATCTTAGATTTACATAAACTTAAAATAGAAATCAAAAATTAGGTGTTTTACGAATAAAAAAAAATCATTGAAATAATACTTAATAAAAAAAACCGCTATTGGGAATTAAGTTATTTAAATTTAATAATACTTAAATGTTAAAACTGTTAATTTTTAATTAAAATTAGTTTCAACTTTATTACTTTTAATTTTGCAAATTGAATTGTGGAAATTCAATGAAATTTAATTTATTTTTAAGCAATAAGTTTTAATTTAACTAATTAAATTTCTTATAAAGAATAAAGCAAAGTTTAATTAAATTTGATTGGAAAAGTTGCTTTAATCTGTATAAGAAAATTACTTTTGCATAGATTTACTTAATATTAAATTCTTAATAACTTTCTCTACTTTGTCGCTATCTTCAGGCATTTTGCTGAGATAAGAAGAAGAACTTTTAATTTGATTACTTTACCTGACTTCTCTAAAAGGTGAAATTTAATATTCGAATTTACATAAAAAAAAAGAAGAGGGTCGAAAGGAGACAAGAATAAAGTCATTCATATTAGACTCTATTAGAATTTGGTATTAACTTTTCTATTGAAGTATAAAGCCCTCTAAGATATGTATATAAATCTCCTTCTTCATTTAATAATAAATTATTTCTTATATTATTTTTTTTTAATGTCTTCTGTAATTAATTGTTTTATTTTTTAAAAAAAACTTTTATTGTAATTACAATTTTTAATATATTTTTTAGAATTTTGTTTGTATCATTGTACATTGAATAGAATCAAACTAAAGATGAGCCATGTTGAAAAGTCCGAATTTGATGATTATCAGTACATTGTTATTTGACTTTGTTACTGGTAAACTGATGTGGCCTCTATATAAGGTGGTTCTGAAAATTAAATATAAAAGATGTACGGTATGTAATTACAGTAATCCCTCGTTTATCGCGGTTAATGGGGACCAGAGCCCCCCGCGATAGGTGAAAATCCGCGAAGTAGGATTGCCCCCCCCCCCCTAGGAATTTTCGTATGTGTGTATGGGAACCAGAATGTTTAAAATATGTATATTTATACTTTATATACAGTATACAGTACATATATACTGTATATAAAGTATATAAAAAACAATATATTTTACTTAAATCTTTTTAATTATAAAACCTTAATATTATACATTCACTCACTCACTCCCACTCGTAGAGGGTTGAGGTTCACTCTTCTGCTGGAGTCGCTGACGGTGTAGCTGGCGTTTTTATCTTGGAGAAAAACCCGCGATGCACTGAAGCCGCGAGACTTGAAGCGCGAAATAGCGAGGGATCACTGCATATACAAACATCACAATTTAGTTAGATCTAAAAAGAGAAACAAAATTTTTAAATATGAAACTTCACATGTATTACTCTGCCGTTGGATTTATTGTGCATTCTTTATTAATTGATAGTACTTAGGGGATTACAATACAAGGATGAATAATTTTTCATTCACGATATTTTTTTGATAATATTAAGATAGAAAAAATAATTTTAATAAAATAAAAAATAATAAAAATAATAAGACAAACAACTTTGCAGCTATGGCTTACAAAATTAATTTTCAGCCATATTTATTGTTTTAGAAGAATCTCAATTTATTTAGAAATGTCTCTAACTATTAACTACATTTTTGTCAAATATTATGATACAATTTATAAAAAAAGTTTTTCAGAAATTTACAGTTAATAATTATCTTGATTTTGTTTTTTATTATTTTAATTTCATTTCATTGATATTTTTTCCCTAAATGTCATTATTAATTACATTAAAACTAATCAAAGTATTGTCATTATTAATATTATTCTTAATGAAACCAAAAAATATATTTATTAGCTTAAAACCATAAAAACCATTAAAACTTCTCTGAACCCATTACTTCATTTTTCCTTTTTTTTTTTTTAAGTTTGTCTAATTTTTAAAAATGACGGTTTCATCTTTATGGCCTGTTAACGATATCCGTCATCAGTGCGGTTCTTACAAGATCTAATCATGTAATTCTCCTGGGAAGAGCTATATATCATTTTCGCAGAAGTGAAAAATGCTGGTTCTGCTCTCAAGGGATGAATCGGTAGCTGCTCTGTAGCTGCGTGTTTCAAAATATAAGTGAAAGATCAAAAGAAATATTTCACTACACTGGATGTGAAAGCAAACACACCAAATCCTAAAAATCATTCATTACTTTAAGATGCATTACCACTTCAAAGGGTAAATTTTTAGCTGCAATTATTTATTTCAAGCAAATTTAACTAATTAATAAAATAAATGAACAAGCTGTCACTAGTCAACAAATAAAAATTTAGTAAAACTTTAAATATTTAAAATTAAAGAATTTAAATTACTTTTTTTTTTATTTTCACTACATGTAGTTGTACATAACTTTTCAAGCCTAAACTTAAAAATAACCGAAATACGTCGCTAAGTAAAACCTAAGAAGTATTTACAATTCCTTCTATTTGTTATTTGTTTTAAATTTTACCTTACGTAAAATCGGTGTCCCCAGTGGTTCTGTGGACTTCGCCCTGAAAGAGTTGGTTCAATCGCCAGCGGTGATTTTTGGATTTATTCTCTATGGTTATTAGTTTCTTAAGTCAGTACGTAATTCTCCTATCGGGATTCTTTCCTGGGGCTTGATCAACTTCTCTCGATTGTGGTGTCGAAGGCTGTACATCTTCAAACCCCTTATTCAGAAATGTAAAAAATATGGAAAAAAAAAAAAACATTAATCAAGTTTTGCTTGCAGCTTAACTTTATTACTGGATGAATATCACAACGATATACCATAAACACAAAATCGACTTAAAACGCTTATTTTCTTGAACTAGAAACTACGTTGTAATTAAATCTTTCCTCTGGTCTTCCTTTTTTTTAAAAAAAAAAACTTCTTAAAATATTACGATGGACGAAATGAAATGGCAGATTTAATGAATAAAACGTTTACAACTTGTAAAGGGACACATACCACATCTGTTTCGGCTACCATCAAGTAGGACACTGGCCTCTCACCTCTGAGTCCCGGGTTTGGTTCTCATGTGGGTTTCGTGATAGTGAACGATCCGTGCTGGGGAGGTTTTCTCGGGGTTTTCCCGTTTAATGCGAGCCTACCACCATACTTTCTCAGCCTTTCTCTCATCTGTCCACATTTCCGTGGGTTTAGCACAATAGATCTACTGGTCGCTCACATTCACCACATTCACATTCTAATCTAACCTAACCGTCAAGAACAGTTTGTCATATAGTATCTATTTCATTAATGTCCAGTATAGAGTGTGTGGCTATTTCTTAATAGAAGCATTTTCAAAGTCTTCGATACTCGTTGCGAAAAAAATACTTAATGAAAAAGAATACTATCCCACTTTGTTTGCTGACGATTGCATTTAATCGTCCTAATTTATTTACTAACCTAGCTAAGAATAAATGCAATCTATATAGATTTAGAAATTACAAGCGATTTTTACAACTTTGAAGGAAATTTATCTAGCCATTTTAAAGTGATGCATCTATAAGTAAAGAAACAAACAAACAAAGAAGACAAATAAGACTAAACTCTTAGACAGAAAAATTGGGCTAGATCAGTTACTCGTTTATTGAGTGATTGTACTCAAGCAATTGAAAATAACAGATTTCCACACAAATCCGTTATATAAAATACAAAAGGACAACAAAAGATGAATTATTGAAATCGGAGCACGATAATTGTGTATTTATTATAGATTAATCTCTTATTTTGGAACTTTTAAGAAATAAAAATGATTCTACACCAAAGGGAAAAACATTTATTATCTGCTGAAATAGAAATTCAAATCTAGACACAGAAACATAGAAATAATTTGATAAAGGAATGGATAATGAAGTAAGATTTTATGAAGGAATCTAAAAAGATTGCTAATATCATAACAGAGAAGATAGCATCGTTGTTTGAAATATGAATCGTTTCCGAAATGCCAGAATTAATGGTTTATTCTCAGAATTATTGGAAGAAAGTGGTTTTCTTATAGTACGTCGTGTTGATAATGACCGTGGAAACCCAATACTGAATTGACTTCCTCAACAGTTTGTCATTGGGCGGTTTATTTCCCACAAAGCTCATCCTCTAAATAGAAACAACTGTTCTCTTCTTACAAAATATGAATCCGCAAATTGCTTTAATTAACGCTTGACTCATGTCGTAAAAATACTTTATGATACCGCAATAGGCTTAAGGTGATAATCGGAAAGCCTATTGGAAAACAATTTTTCTTCATTTCATTTACACCATTAACCAAAGAGTTCTGTTCGCCATTTTTATTTTTGTTTCATAGTTGCATTGTCCAAATCATAAAATGGATTTTGATTTTTAATATAAATTGATCATTATTTTTATTTCAATTAATAACTAAAATACAAAAATTTATACATCATAATACAAGAAAAATATTTATATTTTATATTAAAAAAAAACAAAAAAAAACACTATTTATAAAAAAATCCAATTTTTTTGTAATGTAACAATTTTGTAAACCAATAATTTACTTATAGTAGAAAGTCGATAATTCGAACACAAATATTTAAAAGCGAATTAGTTTGGGATCCATTAACAAAATCTCTTTGTCAACGCAGAAAACGGATTCTGTTAATTCATTCCGAAACTAAGTCTGTTTTTAATTTTTTTCATTTTTTTAGTTTGCTAGTGGCTTTTTTTCGTTTACTTTATATTGTCATTAATCTTTTAAACTAATTCTTATTTTTTTTTGTTAGTAACCTTTTTTTCTAAAAATTATAATATCTTACAAATTATTTTTTGAGAATCCGAATAATCTTGTAATTTTATTAGATCGTACTATCTAAGCCATGAACGAATATTGTTGATCTCATTGCCTGGGTCGGTTTTGTTTTTGCTATCTTGAGTTGGAAATTCAGTCTTAAAGATACTCCTTTTTCCACAATTCCATATCTAATACAAAATGCCCTGAAATACAGTAATACTTAATTAATTAATAATACTGAATTTGGTTTTATTTCTTTTGATGGTCTTCTCTGTCTGCCCTTGGAGCAATTACTGTGTCACGTCTTTTTCTTAATTAGTTCTTCAAATTTGTTTTTCTTGATGAATGATTTTTTTAGCTATCAATCTTCATGATTATAGTTAGGATGGATAAAACTGTATGATGGTTTCTCATATATTGATGGTTTCTTGAATGCATGATTGTTTCTCATATGTATGGATAAATAAGTAGATAGATGGGAGATAGGTGAAGGTCTCTCTAATAATTCCGCAGTTATCGAATTGAAAGGTGGATTTAAAATAGCATTCGCATCATCCCTCGACTCTTAGAGAGCACTACTGAATAACGGAACTGGTAACTAGATCATTCGATCTTCTTTGGAGGATTTCTTAGAAGCATAAAAAGATTTTTCTTTTTTTATAACAAAGTGTTTTTTAATAAGAATAAAATTGATTAATAGATTAAATTGCATCAGTGTAAAGTTAAGCTAAAAAGCTTTTCCTTAAGACTTACTGTAATTACTAGTCATTAATGTTTTCGTAATTTCCTCAAAGCTAGTAGTTAAATGGCGAGTTGAAAAATATATTACTCGGTTAAAGCATTCCTATTTAGAGTTCTCTAGAGCGCAATCGAACAGAGATATAAAACTGCACTTTGTCCTGAATCTACTCCACAATTGGGAGACGAATAAGTGGAAAAACAAATTAGACTTTCAGGTCACCACCAAGGGCAATCTTAGATTTGTTAAAGTGACAACTGTTATCCTCTTAATGGATGTTTCATTGTCATTGGTCCTGAGTTTCAAAGGCTTCAGTAAGGCCTGTGAAAACATCTTTCAAATCTCTAAGCAGTTGTAATTGTTCTGTAAAGCTATTTTTTTAGAGACAGAGACAACAATTCATAATAATCTTACATCTTTAACTATAGCAAACATTCCACGTAATATCTTCTTTTGTAACTATAAATGAGCAAATAAATCATCACTATAATTCTACATCTAATTGAAGATGATGAACTAAAAAATATTGTCATTTAGAAATTTTTTTTCCAAATTTCTTTATAACTTTAAAATTTGCACAAAAATCTTGTATACGTAGAATGTATTGTCAAAATCTTATTAAAACATTTTTTTTTTTATTTTGTGTTTTCTGATACTTGTAATCTACTCCTAGTACCCTTATCAGTTAAAGCAACATTTTATATACTATCCAAATTCATTGCTTCAATTATTTATTAAAAACAATTTCTCAAAAACAGCAGACGTTCGTCTTGCCACATTTCAAAACATCTGTAATCAGTTTAAAGTGTTTTCAGTATTTTAGTTTTGTAAATAATAAAATAATCAATAAATTAACTTAAAAATATGATAATAGCTTACCCTAAAAATTTAGTTTCTATTTAAATGCATGTCATTAATTGCAACTCCATCTTATGAGATAATAACGAAGGATACCGTAAAGTGAATCAATTCTGTTTATTTCTCTAAACTTCGCATTAAAATTAGATTTTCCAATATCATTGAGCTATTTGGAATTAAGAATCAGTTTTCTATCTTTTTTCCTAAAACACCAGGAAATCTGGTATTTGAAATTTTATCCCTTTATTACTTACTCATAACTAAAAATAAAGTTTATAATTGGTTTTCAAATCGAATATTAAACTAACTCATTTTCATAAGAAAATATTAAACCAACACATTTAAACATTGACATATTTTGCTTAATTGTTTTCAATGTTTTGAATTTTGTTGGAATGTTTTAGTATTAACTGCCTTTATTATTCTATATTGTAGGTTCAGTAGCCAAAATGTTAATGCGTTTTACTATGGCCTGCAGGAGCATAATTCAAACCACAGTGAATTCCACCATGAATTCTCCTCCAGATTTGTCCTAGAGTCCACCCACTCTGTTCGAATGTGCTTCTTTGGAAGGGGTTGAAGTCTGGCGTGCTTGAGGTTGACCATCCTATTTCAACGTAGTCCCTTTCGTGAGAAAACGCCTGGAAACTTACCCCCTCAGCTCCAACCCAAATCCCACGCTGGTCTCAAGTGGGAAGAATATTCAAGTTTAACTTAACTTGAATATTCTATATTGTATAAGCTTTGAAAATATTATTATAAATATTTTTTTCACAAGTAATAAAGTACAAAAGAAATATTTTGCTAAATAAAGTTAAATTTTTGTAAAAAAGTTTTCGAGTTGAAAATATTTTACTGAGTTTTTGAGATGTTATTGCTAAAATACAAAAACTGTAAATATTTGTTTAATTCAATTCCAGGAAACTTGGAATATGAGCAGAAGTTTTTGTTGTTTTTATAAGCCATTTTATTTTCCTTTTTGGTTTGGATAATAACATTCATCTTTAATTGAATCTCATCCAAATATTAACTCAGTAATTTTTCATGAAATATGACCATATAAAATCTTTCTATCTCTTCCGAATTAAATGAGTAGATATAGCTTCCATTGAAAAATGGTTGATGTTTATTACAAAGACTGCCGCAATTACTCTAAAACTTTAAGACTTACATTTCCTTAATCTTCTAGTTTTCTATTCTAATCTAATGTGAGTTTGATGCATGTTTTATAATTTAATAATTCCTGAAAAAAAAAAATAATTTTAGAAAAATAAATTAAATTCCTCCTTTGAATATATTTTATTTCTTACAATTCTATCTTATTCTCCTGATAAACAACAACCAAACTAAAAATTCCTTTTTCTTTATTCTTGTTACAATAACTTCATACAACGATATTTCGATATTAATAATTTACAATATATAATAATAATTTACAACTCATGTGTACAAATAGTACATAAATATAACCTAAAATTTATTTATCTACAAATCACTTATGTATTTTTTTTTCTTTCTTTATCATACTGTAAATTTCTATTATTTGATATGCAAGGCAGAAGACGGCACATGCATTGTAGATAATTAGTGATAATGATGAAACTCAGTTAGCTTGAAAAAGCAGACTGATGGGATGGTCTGCAAAATATCGATATAGGAATTGTTGTAAGAAGAATAAAGAAGAACGATTTTTTTATTAATAAATATCAATGAGTGATTATTATTTATAACAAACAAAATAAACAAGAAATTTCAAAATGTTTTCAATCTCTTATTTCAAAAAAACTCAAAAGGATAAAATGTTTTCTATTCCCTCTTATCTTAAAAGGAATTCTCTGTTTTCTTCTGAATAATTTTACGTTAACTACATTTCTAAATGCTGTTAGCAAAATTAAATTTATACATCTTAAATAAAATCCAAGGTTGACTTAGAAATAATGCAAAACAAACTAGATTATTTGACCGTCATATAGTATGACGGATAGAAAATTAAAATGAATGCATTATTTATTGGAAGGCTTGATGCGGGCATTACTGGGAGCTGAAGCATTCGCTTCAACTTGAATGGAAAATAGACATCACTCGGTTGAAAATCCATCCTGGGATTAGTGACGTTGTCACCTCCCAGGATCCTTTCATATTGCTTTCCGAAAGAATTTCTGCCATGTTTAAATTGTTATGGCAATCCTTAACGACCAATTGCGAGCCATTACAGAGTCCTTTTTTGGATTACATGTGAAGGAGCATCGCAATTAATCCTTTCTACAGGCTCAGCTTATGAGGTGACATGCCGGAAAATGTGAGTATGAAGAAACTCTGCTGGATAGTTTCATTCATCACTTGGATCATCCGACACTACTACATCTGCGCTGCAGAACATGTGAATCGGGCAGGGCAGCTTTCTGATCTCTTTCGTGACACGTAAAGGAATACAAACGCAGAATTGGAAAACTATATATATGATTATATATGATGAAAATAATTCTATTACTGAATGTTGTTGAAACAATTCAAGATTGCTTTTGTTATCTGAAAATTGCTTTCTATATCTACATTCATAATTCATAATTTCTACTTCTTCATAAAAACTTCAAGCTTTTGAAGTAATAATTTCGATATAAATACGATTGTTGGAAGAAATGGAAGGAAATTTAATTTCATTTCCGTAGGAAGAGAGTAGAGAGAAACTTCAAACTTGATATGTATTGATTTCTTAGGATTAGGAATAAAGCAAAGTCAAATTTTATTTTACCTGTATCTAACCTTCAATTACACGTAACTGTATAACACCAATAAAAACTAAATGTGCACAAGTGAGAAATTCCTGAACTGCAATATAAATGTCTAATTATAATTTTACATCTATAGCAATAAATGTTTCACTAATCTACTATAAGCAGGAACTATTTACCATAAAAAACCCACACAAAATAAACATAAGAGTTCAAGTACTTTTATTAAAGCTCATCTCTCTTCCTGACTTCGATTATTCAAACATAATGACAAATCTATAGTTTTATCTAGAAGAGTAAAATTAATTACTAAGATCCAATTAATGAATTTCTGTGTTTGATGCCATTTAGCAATGGATGATCCATCACCAACGTTACAAAGAATAATTATAAAAACCCTGAATGGTTTGATAGAATCTATTTCTAACAACCATCGAAAATAACATCGAGTATGTTCACTAAGGCCGCGCGGTTCGCGATATCGCTAAGACACTGGTCTCTCACCTCTGAATCCCGGATTCGGTTCTCATGTGGGTTTCGTTGATGGTGGCGATCCGCGCTGGGCAGGTTTTCCCGGGGTTCTCCCGTTTCCCCTGCATTTCTCACACCATCCTTTCTCAGTCTTTCTCTCCGTCTGTCCTTCTTTCCGTGGGATAGTACAAAAGATCTTTCAGGTCGACGTGCTTGGAAGTCGTGCCACCCACTTTTAATTAATCTAGTTAATCTAAGTTCAGTAAAGCTGATAACGATATTAGAAACACTGTCTGCAAACAAACAATGAATATAAATTGGAACTACTATTATCAAGAAAGGTGGGTTTTTTAGCGACCCATTTGGGGAGCTATTGTGATAGCGATCAAATCGATAGCTATTGCATTTGTCCTGTCCGTCCTGTATGTCCTGTCCGACCCCCTAAAAACTCCCCAAGGATCGAAAAACGGACTTCACTATCATGTTCAGAAGCCCAAACAGCCTAGGACTAGGATATTTTCAGTTACCTAGGCCCTTACCTCTGTATTCTCGATATTTGTCATTGTTTTCATTGGATTTCCATTATTGGTTTATATGTTAACATGAAGATTCTTAAAAGAGGTCTCGCTGAAGGTACAAATGAAATAATAGTCATAGCTGAAAAAGATGGAACAATAACCAGGAATACAAAGAAAATAGTAAGAAGAGTACAAGAATTTTACTCAGAATTATACAAAGGTGATATGAAAATAATCAGGATTCAGAAGGATTCGGCCTATCAAGAAGAAATACCAATGATCACAATATCAGAAATCAAAACAGCTCTAAGAGATATGAAAAATGGAAAAAGTCCCGGAGAGGACCAAATAGAAATAGAAACAATAAAAATGGGAGGAGATAAACTAATGGAAATTCTGGCCTCTCTATACAATCTATGTTTGAGAGAACGAAGAATCCCAGCGAATTGGAATAATGCCAAACTAATACTGATCTTTAAGAAAGGAGAAAAGGAAGAAATAAAAAATTACAGACCAATAAGTCTACTTTTCAACTTATACAAGATTTTTACCAAAATAATTACCATCAGACTCACCCCCACATTAGACAATGGCCGTCTGTTATGTGTTTTGATTTGTGGTTTTGTGTTACTTTAACTTAACGACCCTTGACGTGATTTAGGTACTTCTCAGTCTTTGATCAGGGTGATTGAACATTACTTATTTACCTGGTTCTGCTGAGCAAATAAAAAAAACTTTTTCTTGCTTCTTCTTCTTATAAGTCATAGGTGTGCCCTGATAGAATGAACCTAAATACTTAACTCCTCAAAACAGAATACCTAAAAACTGCTTCGAAGGAAATAACTTACATCCCCTGTGTATGGAACTTTATTAGCAGAGTAAATAAAACATTTAAAGCATGATGTCAAAACAACAACAATTTATTCACATGAGGAAAATTGGTTCCTTTACAAATATAAAAGTATCCTTCTTCTGGAATCCTTATCCTTTATTAGCACTCGTATGATAATAACCTGAATATTAACTATAAAGTCCTTCCGTTAACATTCGCTTTATCAAAAGTTCATTTGCACGAAATCCTTCTACTTTGGATTCAAGCCTTTAACATATTCTTTCTTTAAACGTCTTCTTAAGACTTGGATTTACTTTAACCTTTTAAACTAAATCCTTAACTTTTAACATAAAGGCCTTGGCAAAGAATTCACTTAATACTTTTATGAAACTTTACTTTAGATTAACAAGTCTTTACTCTTTGTTCAATGAATATACTTTATCATTAAAATGTAGCCCATAATATCTTGATTAATCCTTTATTAATAATACTCTTTATCTTCTTGATAATTCCTTAGACTTTATTAATTATGAGGTCTTGATAAATCTTTAGTCTTTAACTTAATCTGCTTGACTAATCTTTTATCAAATGTCTTTAATACTTGGACTAACTTTTATCCTTTTAATTACTTGCTTAATCTTTAATCAAATGTCTTTGATACTTGGATCTATCTTTAATTCTCTTTAATTACTTGATTAATCTATAATGCCATTAAATGCCTTCACGAATAGTCTTCAAGATTCCTGTAAAATATCGTTCCACAATATTAACATGAAAATAAAATGACTTACATTATTTTTCATTCCTGAAAATTCCTCCGCTTGGAACATCCATCAATAAACCTAATCTACTTATGTGTCGCGTTGCCAAGCGACTGTGAAAACTCCTGAAAAATATCGTAAAGTAAGATTAGTTCTTTTCGCTTTTGAAAATCGAAATTCCTATTTCAAACTTTGATAAATTCATCGCAATTATTCGATGTACAAATCCTTTTTTCCTTTATCGAAATAAAATGTGATATATATCCATCGTTGGTCTCTTAACATCAAGAGAACAAGCGGCCTTTCCAAAAAACGTCTATCCGTGGCATAGATCCGAATGTTAAGTCATCGCAATGGCTGCGCCCATAACAATCACTCAACTCTCGTCTGTGCGTGATTCTTCGTTCGTTGCATTAACAATCGGTTCGGGATCAAGATGCTTTAACTTCTGCTCTTGGTCTTCAATTGTTATGAAATGCAAGATTCCTTTGGCTAAGTATTCCTTCGTAATAATTGCTCCTTTGGATCTCATTTACACAACACCAACCAATAGAACAAGCGGGATTCCGGAAAGGATACAGTACAATAGACCATATACATACACTAAGACAAATTATAGAAAAACGAACGGAATTCCAAAGGCCTCTCTGCTTGGCTTTTATTGACCATGAAAAAGCCTTTGATTCCATCAAGACCGAGGCTATAGTGGAATGCTTGTCCAAACTAGAAATAGAGAGAACATACATTGATTTGATACAAAATATTTACAATAAGGCAAGAGCAACTTTTACTCTAAATGAAATTAGCTGAACCATAAACCTAGAAAAGGGAATCAGACAAGGCGACTCCCTATCCCCAAAGTTGTTTACTGCTGTACTTGCTCTGATTTTCAATAGATTAAACTGGAAAGGGGAAGGAATTAAAATAAATCAAAAGATGATTTCCCATCTAAGATACGCAGATGACATAGTAATTATATCAAGAGATCCCCAGCAGCTTGAGAAATTTTAATAGATATAAACCAAGAAAGCAAAATCATAGGATTAAAAATTAATAAAGAAAAAACCAAATTAATGTTCAACAAATTTGTGAAACCAAGAAACATTCAGTTGGAAAATCAAGATATCGAAATTGTAGAAACATTTAACTACCTAGGACAAATATTACAGATTAATGGAGGGATGGAAAAGGAAATCAAAAGAAGAATTCAACTTTCATGGATGACTTTCAAGAAAATGGGGTATATTTTTAAAGCAGACATACCTATAAGCCTAAAAAGACAAACCTACAACCAGTGTGTCCTACCTGTATTAACATATGCCAGAGAAACATGGACAACGACTAAAAGCCGAGAAAATAGGATTAGGGTTTCTCAGAGACGTATGGAAAGAAACATATTAGATATAACATTGAGAGATATGAAGAAAAACACATGGATCAGACAACAGACCAAGATACAGGACGCTGTTATATGTCTAAAGAAGTTAAAGTGGAGGTGGGCAGGATACCTGGCCAGAAAGGCTACGGAAAACTGGACGAGCTTGACCACGTTTTGGAAACCCTCCACAGGTCAAAGGAAAAGAGGAAGACCAAAGGGCAGATGGAAAGATGAGATAGAGAAGTTTGCGGGGAAGAGATGGAGAAGTAAAGCTGGTGACCGTAAAGGATGTATGGGGGAGGCCTTCGTCCAGCAGTGGACTGATAACGGCTGAATGATGATGATGATGATGATGCTTATATGTTAAAAATCCAATCATCACGGTTAAGCTACAGCTTGATACTTAAGGTCTCGGACTCATATACTGAAGGTTGTTGGTTCGAATTCGGAAATATACTTTTTTTTTCTTAACCTTTTTTTTCTCATGTCCGAGGTTTTTTTTTTTTTTATTTTCCTAACTTTTCTATTTTTCTTACGTTAATGTACTTTCTTTTATTATTATTACTTTTACATTTTTTTATTATTATGGGTCGCCGTTAAATTTATGTTTTAGCACAAAATTATATTCACTTGTTTTTTTAGTTTCACACATTGTGAATGACAAGAGAGATTTAAAGTATGGAATAGCTTGTTTTACCAAGAAGGGTCTTTTACGTTTCCAAGAAGAATAACCATATTCGTTCAATCCTCTTTAGAATCTGGCAACAGCCTACAAGGGAAAGTGATGTTTTAATGTATACTGCAGAAATACTTTTTTTCCTTTATCTCTCATGGATAATCTAAAACCATTCATAGTTGCAGAGAAAGAAATTTTGAAAGAAATGGATGTAAATGTAGAGATACATTTTTTACCTGAAGAGTAATTTTTTTTTTAGGCTTGTTCACTTTAGGTTTGAAGATATTTTTGCCCCTCCTGATCGTTCTTGCCTGTTGTTATATCGTATAATCTTTAAGAATTTTCGGTGAGATTAAGGTGAAGTTCTCAATCCAAATAATTGAAAAACTGCCTCTCCACTTCTGCGTATTTCAATAATTCTGATAAGTACAGCAATACAATAATTCTAGGAATTGCTAATGTATTTGAATAGAATAGACTGATTTCCATTCAACCTGAATAGAGACAGCTTTAGGATAGATCACTAATTCATTTCCTTAATTCATTAATCATGGAAACATTTCAAAGTCAGCATTGTCTCGTCAGATATTTTTTCTCAAGTATTGTCTTGTGCCATCTTTTATTGAAGATGCATAGCGATGTGAACTATTGCAATCGACAGAAATAAAGCCGAAAGTTGAGTTGTTGTGAGTCTTATGTGAGTAAATTCGAGTGATCTGAAATGCTGCTATTGTAAAGTGCTGAACTCATACAAGTTGAACAGAAATGATACATTAGTTAGATGTCTCTTCCATTGTTCCGAGATTCCAAAATGACATCGCTAAATGTTTGCATTTCGTAAGACAGATCCTATAAAAGTACAGATATTGTTTTAAAAGTTGATTGTTTTATGATAACAAGGTATAAGGAAGTATTTTTTCAATAGATACAAAAGTTATCCTTTACTCATTAGAAAGTGTCATCCTACAGAAATATTAATTCCGAATTACGTGTGATCGAAATTCGCCATTTCAGAAATTGAAAAGTTCCAATATTTTCCTCCAACTAGTTATTGAGCTGTAGTTATCGAATATATCAATATCATACAGAAGTATTGAATTTGGAAATATGGAAATCCTGACGAATTGTTTTTGAACTTATTTACACTGGAAAGTCTTTTCTGAAAATTTATACTGGTCTTGTGGAGTGAACGGTGTACTGTGGGAATAATTTCTGCATCAATTATTTCAAATATCGCCAAGTAAATTTCCTGAGGAATTTCTTCAAGTAGATTGGACAAATCATGCGGATAACTGTAGAATTAAATTGTTGTAGAAATGTATAAAATCTTTCTTGTGTAGATGGCGACTGGGACTGACGATAATGTTGTTCAAAACCTTGAGATTTTTCCTTAACTCACTGTTAGTTCTTATGAAAATTATTTTATTGTGTGTTCTGCATCGTCCTTGGATAACATTAAGGAGAGAAAATTACGCAATAGTCACTCAGAAAGTTATTCTCGAGCACGATAATCTCCTGCAGCCTAAAATTGTAGAGGCTACAAGCCTGACGGGATATAGAAGTTATTCATGAAGAGCTCGTCTAAGACTGCTTGAAATGTATTTTCCTCTGCGGCAATTTTCCTGCTGATGGTTTCGAGATCGTTTGTAATGCGCTGAAGTCTTTGCTCGTTGTGTTGGGAGTGCGCACGGTTCTCTCTGTCACACAGTTGACAGTTGAAGGTTAAAATCTGCCCTCTAAGCAAAAGATTAGGAGAAGACGATTCGAAAACTTTTAGTGGTTTGCTTCAATGACTTGCTTCTTCATGATTAAGTCTTCCAGCTAAGATATTGAAGTTCTAAACATTATAGGTAAAAATACTACTTATAAATTCTATTTAAAGCATTTTAAAACTATTAAAAAAAAAACCTATTATTTCATAAGTTCTCATCTTTTCTGATGATGATAAGATAAGAAGAAACTATAGATAAAATTTGAAACTGAATTAATATTTAAAAAATAACATTTAACTTATGAAAATTCATTATTTAATTTAATACGCATATGATTAAATCTTTAATATTTGCATATAAGTTTTTCATTAAAATATCTTTGAAATTATTAATTATTATTATTAATCTTTGAAATAATTTTTGAATAAAACAAGTGAATATAATTTTGTGCTAAAGCATAAATTTAAGGGCTACCCATAATAATTTTTAAAAAATAAAAAAAAGGAAGTATATTAACGCAAGGAAAAATAAAAAGTAGTTAGGAAAATAATAAAAAGAAATAAAAATAAATTCAGTAGATATATGGATTCTATCCGACAACCTCCAGCATATGAATACGATACCTTACCTATCAAGCTGTAGCTGACAACTGAAATGCGATGGTTGCATTTCTAATATTTCAGCTAATATTGGAATACCAATGAAAACAATGCCAAATATCTCGAACAGGCGTGAAGGGGGGCGTTGGCCCCTAAAAAACACTCCATTCTTGCGGTGTTTGGCCTCTGAACACGATGGTGGAGTCTGTTTGCCGATCCGACCTTCCATTCGGGCGTTGTTAGGGGGAAGGACAAACACGGACGGACGGACAGGACAAATGCAAAAGCTAACGATTTTAGTCGCTTTCACAATAGCTCCCAAATCGATCGCTAAAAGAGATCGTTAAAAATTCTTAAAAATTAGAAAGACTGAAAGTTTGTTTGAGAATTGCCTCTCTAAGATCTTTACCATCTGAGATTACAATAATGTCATAGAGAGGAAGCCATCTAGCGATTTTTAAGCCCTTCTGAAATGGATTTTCAAGAAATAAAGATCAGCAGAAATAATTGATATGGACATTTACGTATCATTTACTTTCTTAAAAACGAAAATGTTCACTAAACTGCCCAATTTTTTTTGGGAAAAAAATAATTGGTTTAAATGAAGGATTGAATAATTATAACTACGACTTCACTGATTTAGTTTTATGTTGATTCGTATTTGTGTTTCATCATTCACTTTGCATTTACATTTGGAGGGTCAGAAATAGTGAACAAAATCACTTAACATTCAAATCGAGATAAAATAAGTTCTTCAACAGTTTTTAGAAAATGCTATTTATTTCTTTAACGCTTTCTTTAGTGAAAGTAAGCATTTACTCATAAATATATAATTATTACTCAGAAACCTCTACTATATATTACCATATAAGCTACTTTCTAACCTATTGTATTTGAAACGTGGAAAAATACACTTGATCCACTTTAACACTTGTCTTTCATAACATTCACTTTATCAAATCACAAAGTCCAGAAAAAAAACCATAGTTATATAGTGGACTTGAAATATCCAACCTACAATCAACAAATTACAAATTTCGTATTTGCTGTTATAAAGTTGAGTTTTTTTTTATGCTGAGAAGGAAAAAACTATGGCAAATTGTTTTAAATTAATGAAAAACCACGTTTTAAACATTCGAAACATATTTTTGTAAGAATGTGGTCGGTGGGGAATATGAGCGGGTTAAGTGTGTCATTTAGCATATCGGCAAGAGAGGATGGTTTTCCATTTGTCCAGCAAATGGTAGCACTTCTACCTAACCGGGGTCCTACCAGGCGCTGCCACTCTGGTCACATTCCTCGCTGTGTACTCACCATTCTAAGTTAAGTCAGCGAAGATTCACTTTAAAAATATAGTCTCATAGTTGTTTAAGTGTATTTTGATGGGCTAAAATTACAAATGAGTTTTTAATATAACAAAAAGATACAATTGTCATTTGAAAACATAGTTTTGGGCTTTCCATTTCCAATAAAATATTTTCACTGTAGTGAATCATCATTGCCTGGGCAGTAGTTGATTTAGAACAAGGCACCTGGGGAAATATAAACATTTGGTTTTTGTATTGTCTTAATGTAAAAAAAAAACACATTTTACATTTTTATCAACTATAAAACATTCCAAAATGCTCGTGATATTTTGTTAGTACTGACCTATGAAACATTTAGATTAAAAATAAATAAATTAATTTAAAAATTACTATTCATTAATAACTATAACAATAAGAACATATTAATTCCCATGTTTGAGAATTACATTTTTGGATTAGTCCGATCAGTATAGCTAAAAATATATATAAAATTATCTATTGACAATATTAATGTGCATAGGTCCTACTGACATACGTAGAGGATGTATAAAAAGCTTATTACCACTTTGAGGAATAATCAGCACAAAAAACCTAAATTAAATCTGTATATAATTTATTCATCCCATGTATCAGTTTTAACATAAATACCCACATGTGTGTGTGTGTGTGTGTGTGTGTGTGTGTGTGTGTCTATTTCAGTGAATTTATTTGGTTGTTTGTTTACAGTATATAGAAATTATTAGCCCAAATATCTGCGATAGCAATGGTCTAAACCAGCATATTTTTTTACTATTTAAATAACGCTTAAAATACTTGAGGATTTAAAAAAAAAATTGAATGCAATATACATAATCATAGATAATTAAAAAAAAATTGAAAATACTAATACGCCATATTTTCAGCTTAAAGAAAAAGCTCAAGCCTCGGGGTAATATGAGATACTTGCAGCTATTTTATTAATTGCATATAACACTTATTAGATTTGTAAATTATTTTACAGTTTCTTGCAGTTACGGGACACATCGAAGGGATGAAATGGCAGAACATTGAATATAGTAACAAAGGATGACATCACTTTTTTTTATGAAAAACCTTAACTATGCTCGTATTCCCCCGACTTCCCCTATAAATAAACCGCAATAACAATTTAAAAAATATCGCACCCTTTAAAATTTAAAAACTATTAAAATTAAAAAAAAAACACACAAATTAATTAAAACATATTGCCTTAAAACAGGATGGTTTCGACCTGCGGAATACTGCAAAGTCATCTTCAGCTGAATAAATGCTAAAAAAATTGTTTGCAGTTTCATTTTTTTTTAAATAGAACGGGATTTTAAGTGTGCAAAATTTTTTTTATAAATTCTAGAACAGACAATTGTATTGGAGACAATCTTGAAGGGATAATGGAAAATAAGTTCTCTTTTAACAAATTAGGCTCCGAAATAAGAAATATTAAATGGAAGTTCCGATCCTTCTTTAACTATTAAATTAATTAAAGTTTCAGCAACGATTTATAACTTGTTTCGTTTACTTTACTTGACTCTTTCCTTCTTGTCACTCAATTCCATCGACGTAAAGACATCAAAGAGAATCCTATATTTCACTGGAGGCCAAACATTTCCTTCTGTTGAATTTTACTAACATGGAAATAATTTCACTATTTCTTTAGATTGGCAGAAGTTATTTCACTTTTCGTCAGATCTCTTCAGATTTTCCAAAACCGTTTGTCAAGAATTTATTTTTAAATCTGTGCTAAAACGAAGTCACATCGTCTTTCTTTGGTCGTCGCTTTCCTTTTTTTGTATTTGAAATGGTCATTCTGAAGACGTGTGATGTATCGACATAAAAATTTTATTGAATTTCTTTTGTCGCAGTTTTCCTCCTGGATTTCAGCCAAAAAATCCACGTTGGTGGATTGAAGCTGTCAGTGATATAATAAATGCTTATCGAGGGCTACAATCAAGCTTTCTCGCAATGTCCATTTTCCATTTTGGTGGAGGAATTATATTCGAAGAAATGAATCAATAAGTTAGAAGATATTTAATGAAACTTTTCTTACTCTAAAATTAATTGACATTAATATTAAAGCCGGGAAATAAATCTACTAAGAAATATTGCAAATTCAAGAGAGAAAAATAATAAACTTGAAACTGGAAATTGATTAGCTTATATTGAATCTTGTTTTGAATTTTATGAATTTTTTTTAAATTTTATTCTTTTAACTTTCTCTTTATCCTTGTCTCAGTTCTTCGTGTTATTTCTCTTCTTTTTCTGAAACAAAAATACAGATTTAAATTTGTGTTCTGGAATATACAGTATAATGTGTTTAATGAGATTTTTTTTTAATTAAAATACTTTAGTTTCATGTTTCGATTAAAACTCTTAAAATAAACCTAAGATAAAAAATAATAATATCCTATTCTTACTATCCCACAAGATGTATTTTAATTAGCTAAATTACGATATGATAAAGCAAGCTGTCTTCTGAAAGTAATTAAATGTAGCTTTAAATTTTCTAGTGGTACTCTACCTTTTTTCTTTTCCCATGCTCTTCAACGTGATCAGTTTGTTTGATCAATGTACCACATAGTTTCCGGAATTCCCAAGTTATTTCTGCGTGCAGCAATCCCAAATGTTGTAGTTACATTTTCAGTATAAACGAAAATTAGGACCAATAATCGTTATTTTCACATCAAATGATTTCAAAACACATAATTAATAACGTATCCACGGAAACCTCAGACTTATCGGGTGATATAATTAAAGTTCCCCACTTCTGCGAGGTCTGGAGACAGCATTATTGCACGGATAGAAATGCAGCTATGTAGAGCACGGGGAAGAGAATTCTAACGAAAAAAAAATTACTTCAAAAAGTTGCACCAGGTGAAAAAGTGGCGCTGTGTTAAAAGCGGAGTGCGGCTGTGAACGACAGAAATCACCATGCCATTGGAAAGGAAAGAACGTGCGCTCCTGGTGAAGCTCTATTACCAGAATAGCAGCAATAGTGTATCAGCACTGCGAGAATATCGTCGTTTGAATGGATTGCGAACAGGACCCATGACGGCAAGGAGTTTACGATAGATGATGCAGAAATTCGAAGAGACAGGGGAGTTAGGTGTGCTGCCAGGAAGAAGACGTCGCCTGATTGTGGAGGACGTTGTCCACGAAGTGTCAGTTGCAGTAGCTGACAGAGCGTCAGTGGCCCGGTACTCAGCGACCAGTGCGCGAGCAGTAGCACGTTAATTAACAATTCCATGGTCCACGGTGCGAAATGTTTTGCGGTTCATTCTTCACTGGAACCCGTATAAGATCCAGATACTGCACCAGTTACAGCCGCAATATCCACAAACGCGGTAAGACTTCGCATTTCGTTTCTTGGCGAAAATGGCTTTCGACGATGCGTAGCCCTGAAACATTCTGTGGATAGATAAGGTGCATTTTATGCTTGACGGCGCTGTGAACACGTAGAAGTGTCGCATGTGAGGTTCCTCAAACCCCCATGTGGTGCATTCCCAGTACGTGACTGCATGATGTGGATTCTCCGCGTATTTCATTCTGGGTCCATATTTTTTGAGGAGATGACAACTGTAGGTCCTGTCCGGTGCACTGATACAAGTGCACGTTACTTTCAACTTTTGTCACGGCATATGGTTCCAGCCTTGCAAGAACGCGGGTGTTTAGAGACAGCAGTTTTCATGCACAGCACCGCATATTGGTTGCCCAGTAAAGGAATTTTTTCGTGTCCGCTTCGGCGATGATCGTGTTCTGTCGAGACACTTTCCAGGGGCATGGCCTGCCCGTTCACCAGACCTTAATCCATGTGACTTCTGGCTGTGGGGAATCCTGAAACATCGTGTTTATGGGGGACCGCGTACGGATTTTGCCTGAACTGAAAGCCAATATCATTCGTCATGCTGCAGCTATTTCACGAGACACTCTTCGTGCTACCGTTGAGCACGCTGTCCTTCCCTTCCAGCATGTCATCGACGCAGACGGTGGGCATATTGAACAGTCACTCTAAAAGCATTAAAATATTGCATTCCCATCGTCTGTTTAAGATCTTGCAGCGCCACCTTTTCACCTGGTGGCAACTTTTTGAAGTATTTTTTTTCCGTTGGAATTCTCTTCCCCATGCTCTACATTATTTATACACAAAGTTGCATTACTATCCGTGCAATAATGCGGTTTCCAGACCGCGCAGAAGTGGGGAACTTCAATTATAACCATCCGGTATCTGGCACATTTTCGCCGGGCATTGGATGAACGTGACGATTTAGTGTAAAACATGCCGGAAGCTGAAATGTTAACTTACAGCACCTTTCATTATTTCAATCGTAATTGTCGTTACTGCTGTGGGGAGGTGGATAATAAATATATATATGTATTATATTATATGAAGCCTTCCCACTTGAAATTCCGAAATTTCCCTTATTTCATGTTATTCTTAATGGCCCTCAGGTTTAAATGTCGTTTTCCGCCATCTTCTACTCGTACACTGTCCTGCCAAAAATTTCAAAGTATATCTTTGATTTTCGTAGGAATGCGAAACGAACTCACGACTTACAGTATATAACGAAATCACAAAGCAAATTAAGATGAATACTTTCTATTTTTAAAACCACGATTTCACAGCACTTAGTTGATAACGTATTCACGAAACTCGTGATATTTTTTCCTCAGTTTGTGTGCATTTGAATCTTTTCCTTCAAAAATAACAAATATGTAGCAATTTTCTTTGACAAGAAACCTACCCCGTAAATAACCCAACCACAATTCTTTTCTTTCAAATGTTCCCGCATTTGTGTTTTATTTGGTTCCCGAATCTTTTCCGTGGTCTTTCTCTTCGTCGTTTTTACTTTATAATGATACGATAAGCAATCTTTTGTATCCACTCCTGTTTCATTCTCTTCAAATATTTTAAAGTCAGCAAGTCAGCAAGTAACTTGTTTGTTACTTTTTATACCAGCAGTATTTGTAATTTCTGTGTCTTTCAGTTTAAGTTTTCGAAACCTTCATTTCACTTGCTTGGAGCTTGATTTGTTATTCTTTATGCGTCTACTCGAATAGTTTTTCAACAGTTTCCTTGCATTTTACTGGAAATTCCAAATCCATTAATAATTAAATAGAGTCTAATTAAAATCCTCATCTCTGGTATCCTATTAACAGCAATTGACAACATTTATATTAAAAAAGAAAAGGAACTGATCATTATTTAAGATATTCATTGTTAATTAAGATATTCGTTATTATTTTAAATAAATTTTTAAGATATTACTTTCGATTTACAACATAATTGTATTTCAGTAATAGACTAAATCTTCACAATTTTATGCACAAATCGTTATTTTAAAATAAAAGATATTACTCTGGTTACACTAATAATTTTGGGTTGGCCAAAAAAATTCGTTCGGTTTTTATATAAAAATGAATTTTTTATTTTCATCAATAACACTGTACAACATGAAAAATGTCCTTTAGATGAAAATATGAAAATTTCTTATATATTTATGGCTGGAAATAATGAATCTGTACTCAGTTTTTGTCTAATACGTACCATTTTCCCAAAAATCCACAATTTAGTCTTTTATTTATTTCCTCGCTAATGTTTCTATGTTTTCTTAATTTAATTTAATTTTGGAATATCCTGCTGATTCTATTCAACATTTTCACAGCAGGGATATACTTACACACATTTAGCAATATATATCTGTATCAAACATTCACTGCCATCTTAATCATCCCACAATTCCAGCATTTTAACTGTAAATTTTTTTCAATTCTGACGTTTCCATTCACCGTGTGATACTGCTCATTGAATTGGTGCTGTATTTCTAGTGACGTTAAGTGTGAAGTGTGAAGTGAATAAGGACAAGGTACATTACGTTCAGTGCATTATGTCTCGTCAGTGTAAAATAAGGCGGACTTATTTTGTTATGTTTGTAGCAAACTTACATTCAAGACTCAACAATGTTGCTTGTCGCCGTTGGTTAGAAAGGCGTATGAATTTTTTATTTTGGATGTTAAGTTAAGGACCAGTTAAAAAGTCTTGGGTTTCACATACATGCTGCAATTCATCTTCCAGTAATCTGAGAAACTGGTTACAAGGAAAACGTAGTACAATGAAATTTGGTGCACCTATGGTTTGGCGTGATCCAAAAGACCATGTAACGAATTTTTACTTTTGTTTGACAGATGTGAAGGAGCTCTTGTCCAAAACCAAACATTCTATTCGATATCCAAACCTACCCTCCGCTATGCGACCAGTTTCTCATTCTGCAGGCCTTCCTGTACTTAGAGCTCCAGATAAAATATACTGTTGATTCAGGAAAACACCTCCGATGTCCCAAGTGGTCAAGATCCCGAATTTCAACCCTCTGAATGACATGTTCACATCATGAAATCAAACAGGGAGAGCTTAACGAACTTGTATAGGACTTAAACCTCTCTCAAACAGACGCAGAATTACTGTAATTCTGTAATTCTGCGTTCTTCAAGGTTGGAATCTGTTAGATAAAGATGTAAAAATAAGTTCATTTAGAAGACGACGAAGCCATTTTGCGAACTATTTTGCGGAGAAAGAAAACACTGTGATGTGAATGGCTTATTTCAGACGTTGGGACAAGAACATAATGTAGCAGATTGGCGCCTGTTTATTGATTCGTCCAAACGTAGTCTAAAGGCAGTGCTCCTCCATGTAGGCAATGTTTATCCCCGTGTTCCTGTGGACTGTAATGCTGTAAATACAAAGAAAACATATGAGGTAATGAATGCTATACTGAAATTTATTGACTACACTACATTCAAATGGCACATTTGTGGCGACTTGAAAGTCATCGGGATATTAACAGGCATGCAACAAGGATGCAGTAAATTCTGCTGCTTCCTATAGGAATGGGATAGCCGTGACAGAATAAAAAATCAGTACATCCGTAAATAGTGGCCTCCAAGAAAAAAACTACATTCCTGGCACCAAAAAAATATAACGTGAATTACTTGAGTATCTGCAATGTGTCTTTCTTCCACCATTGCACATTAAACTTGATTTGATGAAAATTTTTGTAAAAGCGCGGGACAGAGAAGGATTCGCCTTCTTGCATCTCAGAAACAAATTCAAAAATTTTAAGTGAGGTAAAGGTAAAAGAAGGGGCTTCTATTGGCCCACAAATTAAAGCAGCAATATATGACGAAGATTTCGAAAATAAACTGTTAGAATGAGAATTTGCAGCCTGGTGGGCATTTAAATCTGATGCTGAAGTTTCCTTGGAAATGAGAAAGTAGAAAGCTATGAAGATCTTGTTCGTGATATGGTGAAATGCTTTCATGTTATACGCTGCAATATGTCCTTAAAACTACTCTTTCTGGACTCGCATCTGGATTTTTTTCCTCAAAACCTCGGCGCAGTTAGCGATGAGCATGGGGGAAAGGTTCCACTAGGACATTGCTATGTTTGAAAAGCGCTTCAGTGACAATGGAATGGAAGTATGCTAACTGAATATTATTGGTCTACTCTCAGGGACACTCCAACAGATGCCTATAAGCGGAAACGGTCAAAAAAATTATTTTAGTGTATGTGTTTTCCGTAATCAGTGTCTCTGTTACATTTCTCTATTACCACTTTGTATAAATATGAAAAGTGGGTCTCCTAAAAAAACGGGACGTGATGGAACATTTTGGTTTTCAGATATGAATCAAGCACCCTTTGTTTATACAGAATCACATAGTTTCATCTAAAGGACAGAAAAAAAGTTCAAATTTGTTGTCAGTGTAATTTTATTGAACCAAGTTCTCAACGGTTTGTTTCGCTACCTTCTGCTTTCAGACAACTTCATAATTCCATCTATCCAAAACTTTTTACCTTTTTTTGACCAAAATAATGTTCCAGGTGCCTTTAGTGAATTCCAGGGAATTGAATTTTTTTTTCATTAAGAGAATTCTGTAAAGAGATAAATAAATGGAAATCCGAAGGTGCAATGTCTGATGAATGGGACGGATGAATCAGAACTTCCCAGCCAAGCTGTAACAGATTTTGACTGATTAACAAAGAAAAATACGGTCCTGCGTGTTTATTGTCTTCCATCTTTACTATTAAATTGTCAACATAAAACTCACTAATTTTGATCAGTTATTGTTTTAAATGGACGCTGATATGACAGCTCTCACAATACAATCTAACAAAATGATGTCGAATGACGTTAAAGACACCTAAGCGCTACTTGAGTCAACTTACGTAAAAAATCGAACATACTTTTTGGCCAACCCAATATGAAAAACTTAAACCGACACTAACAAAACTTTGAAAGTATCAGTCATTAAAATATTAAATTAAACTTAATTTAATTTTTTACAACAATTCCTGAGAATATCTAATCAATGAATGTTAATCTGCCTAAACTATTGAAATGTGAAATACATTAATGGGAGATTAGTTAGTACATAATGTAATGTAATGTGGTGAACATGGGTGGCTGGACAGCCAGCACCGCGACCTGAAAGATCTATTGTGCTATCCCACGGAAAGAAGGACAGACGGAGAGAAAGACTGAGAAAGCATGAGAAATGCAGGAGAAACGGGAGAACCCCGGGAAAACCTGCCCAGCGCGGATCACCACCATCAACGAAACCCACATGAGAACCGAACCCTGAACTCAGAGGTGAGAGGCCAGTGTCTTAGCAACATCGCCAACCACGCGGCATAGTTAGTACATAAGGTGAGGTAAAGGAGACAATATCCAATGTGCTACTTAAAGCAAATAACAATAAACAAACAAATTATTGCATCAAATTTTTTACATTAAACAATGAAGTTATTTTATGATTTATCCTAAGAAAGTGATACTTATCAGTTCACTCAGGGTTTATGTGTGTGTGTGTGTGTGTCTGTAAACATTCCTTCCCCTTGGTTTGAACATATATGTTCCCTTCTTCCTGCAATAACTTTGAGGGATCATATTTAAAGCAGAATTTAAGGATCTTGGACGATTTAACTTTTTCACTTCAAAACTTTTCAATTTCTCATCCTTGTCAATAAATTGGTGCGAGAAGGCGACAAATATTTTCACCCAAAAGCATCGGAATTAAATAATGGATTTCTACCATATTTCTATTAACACTTCATTGTCATAGACAATGATTAATAATAATACTTTAGCTCATTCATTAAAATTTGGGCAATGTGAGATCTTTACAGTTAACAGGACTTCAACATCTTAATGGGAATTTCATTAATTTTTTTCAGAAAATGAAAAAAATTGTGCTGTTTGTATGCAACTAATTTTTTAATTTGAAAATAAAATGTAGGTTTTGGCATTTTTGACGATTAAGAAAAACTTAAAAAATAAATTTGGTTTTACAATATTTTATTGAAAGCAAGCTTTAAATTTTTTTGAACTTCATATTTTACATTTTTTTCACTTCCTAATTCGTACACAAAAATATTTTCCTTGAATTAAATTTATTGAGACTAAAAAAACAGACATCACAAAAAAAAAATTGAAGTTCCAGGGTTTTCTGTGTGAACTTAAAAAAGTTCTTAAAACATGGCTCCAAAAGGTAGAAAGAAAAGATTTAGGTTATTTATATAATTCATTTTCTTGAGGTAGATATCTTTTTTTTCCTAAGTTTTTTCCTAATCATATTACACCAAAAGAATGAAAGTTGGAACTTTATTTCTTTGCTGAAAATATACATTATCTCGGAAAAGTTATGTAAAAGGTTTAAAAAACTACTCATTAAATAGTAACTATCCAAGACAGTAGCAGCTTTTTCTGTAAGTTTTTAAAGGGAAGAAAACGAATGAAAATATAATGTAAAAATGATATCATTGTCATCCGTATCTTCATTTTAGTGTTATTGTTTCTGCTTTATGATGAGTGACAACTTTTTTTTTTTTTCTCACCAAATTTTACTAACTTTATAGTGCCATAGAAATTTTCCAACAAAATTAATATAAAAATTAAACTATGCAGCCTCAAACTGTAAATGGTTTTCTTTTAGTTAACATGGACAGTGTTAAAAACTTTATAAACATATTAAAATTCGTATTATATCATCTTAAAAATGTAAGAACAATTTAAAATATTTAAGAAGAACAGTTTTAACCCCCCTAAACCTGCAGGATTTTCATCATTTTCTTTTTGCGACCTTAGTTATGGTGTCGTCAGATTTTAATTTCTTTATTATTGACGAGCCAGCAAATCATTTTCCTGATATCCATTTTTTTTTTTTTTCATTAGGAAATTTTGATTTTTGTAATCCATGTTCTACTGTATTTCCGCTAGGAAAATGTCAGGTTGTAGTATTATACAGCAGGTTTAGCGATTTAAAACTGTTCTTGTTAAGATGAAGTAATATGATTTAATTTTTTTTTTTTTATATATGTAAGAGTTTTTAACACTGCCCTTATTAACTATAATTTTCAACCCGAACATATTAAAATTTTGATATAGTTTTTTTTTAGCTACCTAGCTAATAATACCTTGGAGCTATCAAAGTGAAGGACAACATAATGGAAATTTTAAACTCTTCTTCTATAACTGAAAATATTTTGCTAATTACTATTTTTAATATCGATAAGAATGAGAAAAATATTTTTGATAATTTTTATTTAGCGTAATGTTTTATATTCGTAAACTAAGCGAAAAAAACTGTTGTGTGTTTATTTGTTTTGACTTAACATCATAATACAATCAACAAAAGAAATGCCTATAATATCTGTAATAACGTTATATGAAATAAATTAAATTGCTAATCTGTGTGTTGAATATAAGAAAATGATAATATAAAATTATAAAAGGAGTGATAAGACACAAGTTAATACTTGTAATTATATACAATTATTTGTAAGCTACGAAATAACCAAAGCAAGCTACTTAATATTTACAATATTTACTTAATATTTACTTTAAAACAATATTAATGATTTTTATCGGTATTTATTCTATTATTCACTATTTATTCTAATTTACCTCACTGTTTGTTATTTTCATTCTATTGTTTTATTTAAATTTTCCGTTGACCGTGCTTTTAATCTCTAATCTGTTATTATTTAAAAAGTAAGTTAAAAGCCAGTTAAAAGCTTTGTGTAATTTTAAATTCCCCAATCAATTTGTAAAATACGGCAACCAATCAGAGCCTTGCAAATAAACCTATGTAAACCGATGCATTATGTATGTAAAGCAGATTTTGCCGATCAGACGAATTAGAATTTGTTTTCCCAAACCAATTGTCCGAAACATTCACCCTAATAATTACTCAATTTTTCAAGAACCCAACTAAAAGCATCAAGAAATTCCTGGAAGAACTTGAAACCTACTATTTTTAAGAGTTTAAGTTTATCTTTTTCTTTTCTTTATTTTTTATAATCTTGAAAACAATATGAACGAAGGGTCTAAAAAAATTAAAATATCTATTGAACATAAATAGAATTTTTTTGTTATCGAAAAATAATTAAATCCTCATAAGCAGGTTAAAAGCGAAGAAAATTGTTCCTTCTTGAATTAAGGATTATTAAAAAAGAGACAGCGTTTTTTAAAACTTAGGATACGTTCTCTTTTAATTTTTCCTAATTAACAGTTCTTGATCAAAATACCGAGAAGTAAGAAAAAATATTTAGGAAAATTAGTCAAAAAAATTTTTATATCCGAATACAATCCTCTTCAATTTGAAAAAAAAAAGCAATATATAAAAAAAGTAAATGTATGGACTTTTTACACTCATTGCCAAAAAAATTAGAGCACCCAGAATTAATAGTCAAAATGAAACGACACTCGCCATAGACGATGATAATGATGATGCAAATAACTGACTACAATATCAGAGCAAATGGGCCAGTTATTCCAGCTTACACTGAAGGCCCCACATAAAGTTCAGGGTCCAGATACGAAATGCAGTAACGGGTCCCTTGCCCATGTTACGGTCAAAATCAAAGATTATATGGAAGTAGTTTATAGTTATATATAAAAAAACTCTAGAAATGATAGGCTAATTCATTCATACTTTTTTCTGTGAAGACCCTCAATCCAATATGACGAAATACTAAACAAACTAGTGATCTGTAGTGTTTTCAGGGACCCCACAAAGGAAGGGGGTATCAGTTAGTCCTTTGTGGGGCCGCGCGGTTGGCGATGTCGCTATGACATCGGCCTCTCACCTCTGAGTACCGAGTTCGGTTCTCATGTGGGTTTCGTTGATGTGGCGATCCGCGCTGGGCAGATTTTCCCGGGATTCTCCCGTTTCCCCTGCATTTCTCACACCATCCTTTCTCAGTATTTCTCTCCGTCTGTCCTTCTTTCCTTGGGTAGCACAATAGATCTTTCAGGTCGACGTGCTCGGCTGTCAAGCCACCCACATTCAAAAGTAATCTAATCTAGTCCTTTGTGGGGGCCTTGAAAACACTACAGATCAATAGTCTATTTAGTATTGCTTCATATCGCCCCTAGCGAGGATACTTGCAGCGGTTCGGTTTTTTATGGAGTCACAGAGACGTCTATCTATCCTGCTATCCTGCGGAAGATCCTCCTATAGCTGTTGCAACTGCCGCTCAAATCCATTGTTAGCCGAAGATGTTATCCAGGTAGCCCCACACATGTTCAGTGGGCGACAAATCTAGAGACCTGGCTGGCCAAGGAAGAATGTCGTCAGCACGGAGGCAGTCCTGAGAAACTCATGCTGTATGTGGGTGGGTATTATATTGTTGCAAAATGGACCTTTATAGAAGAAGTGAAGCACATAAATCCTCAGAATCTCCTAAACATACTTTTTGCAATGCACCTCTGATCACTACTAGCGGACACCGAGAATCGTAGGAGATGGCTCCCCATGACTCCACCAGTCCTGGCGGTGTATCATGGGGAAGTTCTGGATCCGTCACTAAAACACTATTCTTTGCCAGTCCACAAACGTCCATTCCACCCGCTCACTACAACACTACAAACGAAGCCGTCAATACTACGGTGTTAATCGGAGACAGCCTAGGTAGCGCTAAGAATGCAAATCTCGTTCTGCAAGTCTCTTCGCAAGCGGCACATTCCAAGTGATGCTTCCACATGTCTCCGATGGTGGACAGAGACACTTCCTGGATCAGTTCGCGCCTGTCGGAAGATGACACCATCCACTCTTCTGGTAAATGCCTAACTCTCCTTGTACTTTCCCTCACAAGTGTTCTCCACGTCTCCACTGCTCCCAAAGCTGTAGCAAAGTATAGTCGGAACTTAGTGGCGACCAATTCAATGTAACGATCAGCCGGCCTTTCGCAACCCAACGATACGACCTCTTTAACGATAAGTTATTTTAAACTTAGTCCAATACTTCGCCGAGGCATGCTGACAGCAGTCATGTGAGGCAGTTCACATGACTGCAGCCGTAACTCCTGGTGGCTCCTAATTGTAGCGACACAACTACACTGTACTGACGGTGCCATTTACTGGATCGTTTGTTCTGGCTGCGCTAATTTTTTGGCAATAATTGTAGTTAGTATTTAAGTTCTCTCTGGTATTAAGATGTATACTTTAACAATAAATCTAAAACATGTGATCGAAAATAGTATCTAGATGGCTTCGTAGCTACAGCTTTTTAACTATTTAGCAAATGCTCTAATATTCAAACGTAATATGCAATTAATTATTAATAATGATATAAGACACATCCTCTTCCTATCAACGCTATATTTCGCAGTTTATTACTTTTAACGGCTTCATCAGGCATAAAATACATGGATAAAAAACTCTTCGTAAAATATAATAAAGAATTTGGAAATAATATCAGAAATTCTTGGGAATATATACAATTTTTATACTGTTAACAACATTTTACGATGAGTTTTTTCCATGTATATTATGGCTGATCAAACAGTTAAAAGTAATAAACTGCGAAATATAGCATTGATAGGAAGAGGATGTGTCTGATATCATTATTAGTAATTATGTAGCAAATGATAATAGAATTATGAAATTAATTCACTTAATATTTCATTTGGTTTAGGAACTCCAAAAGACACTAAAACTGACCTCACAGAGAAAATTTGGGAACCTCTGATCTAAATTAAAAATAAATAAGTCCATTATAAGTGTATTGATGAGTGACAGTAGTCATTGGAATTGACTATTAAGAAGAAAGAATATTCGTGATAGTAAACTTTTGAAAAGAATACAATTTATCGTTGATAGTTCTTTAATGTGCGACAAACAATATTTACTCTAAAATTAATTAAGACGCACATGTGATCATAGAAATATTTTTTTTTTTTAACAGAAACATTATAAAAATCTGTCAGGACAGTTTTGGCCCGTTTTAAAACATGTGGCTATGTTCAGCTGAAGATGGTCACATGTTTCAAAACGGGCAAAAACTATACTGACAGTTTTTTTTTTTATAATTGAAAAAAAAAAACATTTTTAATGTCACATATGTGTCATTTTTTGAATGATGTAAAATCTTCACGAAGAAATTCAAAAAACTTAATGTCAGTATTGAAACAGAAATTAAAAAAAAAAATCATATGTTTTGCTGACAGTAGAAGAACTTCTTTTACTGATTTACTGATTTTGTTTTAATAATAAACAAAGTTGCAAATATTTATGAAAAAAAACTTCATAATCAATAATCTAAAAGTTGTATCATGCAGTCTCCATTTTATAATTACTTGCTGAAATCTTATTAATTATTTATGACTTTAATAAAGTTAAATATTTATACTTATATGTATTTATATTTCAGTTTATTTAAATTTAATTGAGTCCTAAATGTTACTTCAGTTCAATATGATAGAGAGATCATAAAAATTATTGGAATCCTTCACCCTATCCAATACAATGCCCGGCGTTTAATAAAGAACATTTTCAAAGTTAAACAATCGAAAGGATTCAACATTTTAATTATTACAAGCAAAATCTAAGTGGAATTCAAGTCGTTTTATTTGGTGGAGGTCGTTCACATCCATACGAAAATCATCACTTCTCATCATTCAATCTACGGGAGTGAGAGAGCTTGATAACGGGAAAGCATTGAAGGCCCTTTTAGACGCGTCATTCAAGTGGGTATCTGTATTAAAATGATCTGTATGCCAACGTTTGATCATTAGGTGATGACTTGAGATTTCTGCCTACGATAGAAATACGTATAAAACCGGATCTTCTTTCAATGCGATGACCTTCCTTGTGTAGTGGTAATCTGACACCAGCGCACGTGGTGTCGAATACTGATCAAACCGCATTTATGTCTATTTAATCCGAAATTACTGATTGCAAAATTGATATTCATGAACTGAGATCATCTTTTCATTATATTTTCTCGGATGGTTATAGCTAAAGATTCTAAACCAAACTGTAACAGAATTCTGTTCCTTGGGCTGGCCGATTAAATTCTCGCTAAACATATCGTCGCTGGTCGAGATTTAGCGGCAATGTCGGAATTGAAAACGATCAAATACAACAAGATGAAAAAATGAATACAGTGAAAACTTATTTATCCGAATTGGATGGGAGCGCACCCGTTTCGGATAAACGAAATTTCGGATAATCCGGAATATATTACATTAAACATGTATTGTAAATTAAAAAAAAATACACTGAATATGACACAATAAATAATAAACTTTAATACGCACCGCACTGTAAATTGCAGGTTCTACAGTATGTCAACAGTCTTGTTTCTCGTTAATGTAATCAATCATATTTTTTTTTGGCTACGCTGTGAAGCTTGGTTGCTGTTATAGTTACGTAATCGCTTGTGTACGCTATTAAATATTGATTGAAGCGACGGAAAAGTATATTCTAATATATGCTAAATAAAAAAGGTCGTTTCGGATAAACCAGATTTTCGGATAAGCGCGATTCGGATAAACGAGTTTTTAGTGAAGTACATTTCTTGATTTAATGAATTAAATAACATTCTCTTGCTTATTCTGATGCATTGGAAAGGTGATTTTTGTATAAATTAATATTTAGTTTAGGAAACAAAACATTAATTTAAAATGATTCAAAGTCTTCTTCTGCAAATGATAAAATGTAAATTTTCAAGCAGCTGGAATTTTCTACGGAAGCGTTTAAGATCGAATTTTAAAGCTTTTAATTTATTGGCAAAATCTTCACCTTAATATTGGTGTTGTCTATTTAAATGGCACTTCTTAAATGGCCTATACAGATATCCGGACAGCATTTCGCTTATTACTTAGCTACTTAGTTTCAAATGAAAATAATTAAAAATGGGATCTGGAAAGAACGGAAAGATCTGAAAGATCCGTCGGACCTAAAATCTATTAATGACAATATAATAAAATCACTACAAAAGTAATGTAAGGAACTCATTTGTCACAATTCTGACGATTACCAATGAATTAAATGGAAGCCCTAATATAAAACACCATGACAGTTTAAATACATGGATTACTTTTCTTAGCGAAAGGCAAATATGAGTATATCTTGTAATTGATTCTGTATAATGTAATAAGGCTGGCTGCATCTGCACGCAATGAAAATACTTACATTGAATTTCGCTTTAGCTCCAGATGAATTCTCTATAGCAATTAAAAAGTAAACAATCCAAAATAATCCTCAAGTCCTCTTCGTTGCTATCGGAAATGTAAATAAGGATCATCAATAGTCCAGGATTCTGTCAGATGAAAAATTCCCCATGAATCACCATTAACATAATCAGTGGTCTTTTTAGATGGAATGAAGTGCATTTCTAGAGTTAACAAGACATAAGAAAAATTTCCTGAAAATTCCTTTAAAAGTTAAAAAAAAAATTCTTAAAACTTCTTTATTTTTTAAGAAAAACAACAACTTACATTTACAGTAGTAAAGACATTAGTAGATATAGGATTGAAATCCTTAATATTGATTCCAATGCTTTTATCAGAGAATGTAGTCTTCTCGTATGAGATCCAGTCAGAAAAGATTCCAAATATAAAATGGAACTCCCTAGTTCTCAAAATATGGATATCAAGTTTTAAGAAAATCTATCTAAGAGTTTCAAAAGTTATTAAGAGGTTTGGGAGAAACAGACACACAAACAATGATTGATAGACAGATTGACTGATTTGATGAGCGTCTCTTTCTTACTCGAAAGTTTGCTAAAAATATAGTAATTGATACAATACAAGGCATTCAACTATCTTTTAGTGTTTTTGCAATGTGGCTTATTCTTTACTAATATTAGGGGTTATTTTGGAGTTATTTTATGCTAGGCTTATCTTTCTAAGTATGGTCAATTCCAAATAAAGCCTAAGGGACCTAGTTTCCAATATGAGGACTTGAGGCTCAGCTTTCGGAAATTAACCCGAAAGCAATTAAATAATTCAAACCTTAATGAAATTGATATTGAACAATCCTTTTCGTCCAACTCTTCATCAATTATTACTGGATAGATCTACTTTAACACCTCGTTTCTGATGGTAGCTTTTTCTCTGCTAGTCTATAAATCATTGTTTAACCGGAGTTCTTCATCTTGTCCTGACCACAGTTCGATGTTAACGGATCAATGGCTTGAGTTCTGGCCAATCTCGTCCAATTCTCGATATGTTACTTCATTCATGTGCATCGAGGCAGTATTCCTTCAGTAGAACTGCCTGATTCCTTTCCCAATGAGATAAAATGATGAAGAAAAGGTTGTTGGCCATGCTGGTCCTTGGTCGCATTTGTTTGTCCATCAAGCTTAGTTGACCGAACAAGGGTTATCAGGTTCCGGTGAAGTTCAGTTCGATTTCTCTTGAAGGGAAATTGGACTTCAAAAGACACGGAAGCAACATACATTACCGATAAAAGTTGAAAAACAAAAATTTAATAAAATGCCCTTCATTCAGATTTAGTTGTTGTTAGTATAGATGTTTGGTTTGTTGTCAGTTGTAGTTATTTTTTGATAATTGAGAATAATATTTAAAGAACTCAAGCTATCTCCACTTGCAAGATATTGCAAAGATGATTTACAGTCTCAAAAGAGCTCGTGAAGGAAATAACCTAAATTAATAAGCAGAAAAAGGAGATTGAGGTAATATAACATTTCTTTGAATTACTAGCCAATAATTACCTGCACATTTAATTTTGAGAGTACGTGAAAGTTGGTGTATTTTTCTTTGGATAATTGAAAATCATGGTATATAAACTGGAAGCCATTCAAGAATAAAGAAAAAAAAAACTTAAAAGTTAATAAAATTACGTTTGGATACTTTAAAACTTAAATGGAAAGCATATTGGCTAATTAATAAAACAAAGAGGTGAAATATTGGTTGATTGTTAAAATTTAATCAATATTTCACCTCTTTGTTTTACAAGTTTTTAGGTTTTTTTTTGTAATTCTAAAGTTTTATGTACATTATTTCTTTTTGAATGTTTATTAATGTCATTCGTAAGTTATTTATGTATTGTGTGCAAAGTAGGAAACATATTCATCTTGTTAATTTATAATCAAAAGTTATTATGTATTGTGGGCAGCATATGCAACTTGTTTATCATTGTTAATTCTTTTGTTAATTCAAAATGCAAATTGAAATTGTATTCTTAACGACTTAGAGGAGGAAGAGTTCTTCTAAAATTGTCCTGAAAAAGCCTTTTTGCAAAAAAGATGAAATATAGACAGATTAAAGGAGGTTTTTCTAATGTCAGAAGAATTTTTATTTGTTCATAGTATTAATTTATGTGGGAATTCGTTCGCAAATGATCTCAGGAAAGTCGTATGGAAAATCGTATGGAAAGTTTCTTAAAAAAAAAGAAAAGCGTCGTTTAAAATCTAAACTAAGGATTTCTACCAGCATCTCAAACAACGAATTAACACTTATCCATTAACTAATCCATTAATTTGTACATGGTTTGATAGGGTTAAAATTAATTGGATTGAGGCAACTAAAGTAATGGGAATTTTAATTATTTTATTCGGAAAACGGAAAATTCTTACTCTCTTCCATTTAATAGATATTACAAACTTCAAAATAAATGTATGTTTTTCGTTTCCTCGTTTTCATGACTAAACAAAAACAAAAATAATGCAAAAAAATTAGGAATTTTAATCAATAGCGTTTAAAAGAATGTAGGCTTTAAGTTCTTTAAGAAACTTCGTGTCGGAAATGAATTTAGAAATAACTTTAATGCGGATCTTTAACGGATGAATGTTGTTTACAAAATACAAGCATCGAAGAGAAAGAACTCTCCGAAACAGTCTTCAGTGACTGACTTGTGAAACCTGATCCTTTTATTGTTTATCGTATTACCTGAGGATTACATTTGCTGGTGAATTGGATTCAATAGAGATAAAAGACGAAGTGCTGCAGCACTTTGACTGACCTGGTGATTAGTGATTGATCAATTGTAGGAGTATTGATCCGCAGTTCCCTCAACACTTACCTTTATAAATAATGGAACATTTCGAAACATTAACCAATTTTTCGTTTTCCCTTCACAGATGAAGAAAGGTATTGAATGGATCACAGAAACTTGAACCTTATCTAACATACTAAGTTAAAATGTACTTTTGTATAAATATAATTTATTAAACGAAAGAAAACTAAACAGTTCATTCAACACAGATTAGGTTTGATTAATATTGATTGAAAATTCTGTTTTTGAAATTTTTTTTTTGAAGAGGAATGTATTTCCATAAAAAGAAGGAGCATAATTTTTTGTTTGATGATTACTTTAAAAACTTAAAAATGCATTATTTAAATAAAAACATAAGAGCGGTACTTACTAATATTAAGCATCATTCGCAGAGATTTCTATTTCTTTTATTTAAAACAAGTTTAACCATAAATGAATTAAGCGCGTTGACTATTAATGTGATACTTATTTAAATTTTATCTTATTAAATATATTTTTATTCTTAAATTTAATGTTCCTCTTATTATTTACCAGGTAACAGTATTATTAATAAATCTGTCATCTGTTGATTTAGATACGGGATTCGGTTTACTTAAAATGATCAATTATCATTCATGTTTATCATTAATTTCATTAATTTCAATTATCATTCATGTTTAAATTAATTAAGTAGTTACTAGAGTTTGCTGGGATGAATGTTTGAAATGCAGAATTTGTGTCGCAAGTGATATCCTAAGATAGCTTTTTGCGATTGCTAACTTTCATGACTCAGAACCTACTCCTTTCTTATTACAAAATCTGCCAAAAGGAGAACGATGTCTAATTGTAAATAGAGATATCCAGAAAACCAGAAAATGATTAAACTAGGTATACCTTCAACTTTTCATTCGTTAATGGAGACTGAACATGTAAGCGAGGAGGAGTTTATTATGAGAGATGCTAAGAACAACAAACTAGTGCCCATATTTCAAAGTACTTAAATAAGCATCGTACCAAATTTTAAAAGAAATCTATTGAGACGTTTCAGAGAGGAATTTCGGGCTTCAGTTTTGAAAAGTGTGACGGGTCGAGATCAAAACAAATTGATCCAACTTTTAAGTTAAATATGTTAAATTTCACATAAATAAGCTATGTTACAAATTTGATAGAATCCGTTTACTAGTTTTAACGTGATATGCGTACAAATAGGCAAGCAAAGAAATGAAGAAACACAAATAAAATGTTGAAAGTAGAACAATAGCAATTTGCAGGCTCTCTAATAATAAGCGATTTTGAAAGGAACCCAATAATACACAATGCAAGCATTCAAGTCGATCACAAATGAATTAATCGAGTCAAATGAAAAGCCAGCACACAACCATCAATTCTCATTGTTGAGTTTTCATTTTTATATTCATTTCATATTCATTTTTGAAAAAAGCATCGCGTTTCATTTCATTTTTATGCATTTTTAGTGGACGGCGTGAATATTCTTTTGAATATTATTCCTTTTTTTTTTATTATGTCAAACATTTTGGGAATTACTAATTTGATTGAATGTTATGAATTACTACACCGTAATTTTCAATAGCGGAAATAATATAATTCTTTTAACTAAGATTAGAAGCTCTTTTTTTTTTTTTCATCTTCATTAATCTCTTCACCCTAATTTTTCAGAGTTGAAGTCCTTGGTAGTTGTTTTCCATTCATTTCTGACCATCTCCTCTCATTGGACTCTTTAAGAGATTAAAATTCTATCGTCTTTCATTTTGACAACGTAAAAACATCTTAATCTATACTTTGTTGTCAATCTTTGTTATAACGTCAGTAATAGTATTTTCAATATTTCACCATTTTCTTAAATTATTCAACTTGAATTTTCTCTGTCTTTTTCCGCAGATGGTGCATTCTTCTTTCGGCTTTTTCTTCAAATCAATAGTTTATAATGCATAAAATCCATAAAAAATTAGATATAAAAAGAGTAGATTTCGTTTTTAACTCCATATTAAGTTAAAATGACTCTTTTACTAATTCTATAACAATTTTTCTTTGCGGCATTAATGCCTCTACTAAAATATAGACAAAATTTTCAGAAATACTTGTTTTTCTCTTGATATTTATGTGTTCCTCACTATAATCTTTTTCTAAATCCACAAAAGTCAAATATCAATAGACTACTCTTTATTTACTCTTCAACACATTTGTTTTAAATAAAACTTGTCACCACGGTGCTTCTTGCAATTATAAACAGCTGTTCTTTCGCTGGTTTCTCTTCTACAGAATATGCTAATATAACATAGACTTATACTGTTAGAACTCTTTATCCATTCGGTAAAAATGGATTCTTTTTTCCTTTGGAGATTAGAACAATTAGTCAATTCCTCCAACTACGATTATAGTATTACAAAGTTTCAATTTTAGCAAAAGATGCAAACTCAAGTTCTTCATGGCATGATAATCTTTTTCAAAAGAATCCTAGTACTACTGCAGTTCATCATAAGACTAAATACACAGGAGCTCGGATCCAAGATCTCGAAGATCACCATATAACCGAACTTTTATTACTTCGCGACGTCAAATGTCGTATATCGCACCCTATTATCGCCCACACGATTTCAAATCGATTTAAAAAGGTCATTTCGCGATTACCTACATCATCCAGAGCTATGTGAGAGAATTTTATATTTATAAATACATAAATCATTACCTTTTCAACACTTTGATGGGTTATATTAGCCAAAATCGATTTGGCGCCGCCATATTGGCATCTTGTACAAACGACGAGTCACGCGGATCGAAACTATGTATTCATACGCCTATTAGATTACATGGGTCTCTTTACTGGTTGTCATTGGCAGAAAATAGATCTCGATATTCATTTTGGTTAAACGAAAAAGTCCGCGATTCTGGTATGTTTTTAAAAATATATTGTATTTGACGCATTTTCGTGACATTAGGGTGGGTATAGAGTCTCAATTACTGTAAATAATAAGGAAACAAGCATATTAATTTACACCTTTTAGGCGAAATTAGGCGAAAAAACTGTAAATTTTGCAATTTTACAATTATACCCCTTTTCCAAAATAGAAGGGGTCCAAGACCAAATCGAGTTATATCCGAATTCGCGATATAAACAACCGCGTTATAACCGAACTTCAGTGTATGTGCTAACTATCGTTATCTAGAGTTATATTAATAAAACGAAATTTAGCAATGGGTTTTGATTATTCATTAATTTTATTATTTTTATTGTTATAGTTTTATACTTACATTCTTATTATTAAGATAAAAAGCAATACATTCTTTTATTATTCTTGTAGTCGTAAGAAGTGTTTCGGAATTTAGACTTTATAACAAGTAACATGCTCTAATGAACCTATATGCAACAATAATAACTTCATTAATAAAAAATCAAGTTAAAATATTTAATTTATAGTTAACGTGAAAAACTGACTTCTGTGAGTTTTAACAATTATATTTGAATTTGTTATATAGATATTTTTTATATATATTTTTATTTTTTATCTGAACCATTAATTTAAAGGTAATATGTAATAAAAAGCCATCTTTTTAATTAGTAAATTAGTTGTGATATTATCGGACTAAATCTATTTAATTTCGTGGCCTGATATCAGGGAAATGGCGGCGGAACGCTTTCTCCATCTGAAGACAGCAATTTAATAAAATTAATGTATTTCTTTCCCTCCAAAAGACTGATAAAAAAGCCATTAATGTTATTAATTTTAATATTTTTTTAACTCCTTTTATAAAACTTTGGAGTGCAAAGTAATTTTACAACTATTGTTGTTTCTTAAAATATTTTGCCACCCTTTCGGGAAATTTTTATAAATGTATTTCACATGAATCTATTAAATACAGTGTACATAGCTTAATTATAAGATACAACGAGTCGAAATGGTCGTTTTTCTTCTCATTAGTAACTTGAAGCTTTTATTTAGCAGAATATTTCCTCTTAAAAAGTAAGTTAAAAAAAATCAATATTTATTAATGAATAATGTTTCAATCAATTGGAAAGTTCTGTAAAAAAACTCCACAAAAAAGAACATTATAGTCATAGCAAAAGTACATGAACCACATGTACATTATCAAGAAAGATGGGATATTCTATCATCTCTGCTTATTAAATTTGCTGATAGTTCTTTTACAAAAGTTTTAGCATTTTAGCTTAGTGATCTGAAGATGGCTAGAATCCTTTTCCGATCAAAATCATGGCATTTAAGTCCCTTTTTTTTTACTTTTTTTAATGAGACGTAACTCTAAACTGATTAATGGTGGTGTGTTTTAGTTATAAATGAGAATATTTAAATATTCAGATATGTGTCGAAGCTTTTATGCATAAAATAAAGTAGCATACTGGATAGCAACTTTAAAATCTAGCTATTCACATTGCTATTGCCATGAAGCTTATACATATTCTATTGACATCTCATCTGCACCAAAACAGAGTACGGCTTTTATAGCTGATTATATGAAGTTTAACTTGCATGTTGTCTCTATGTTGTTTGTTTCTATATGTGTTGTTAAAGCAACTGAAACGTTTTTCTTTAAAGTTTACTCAATTTTTATTAAAATGATCGTAAAATATGGTTACGAATTCTATAGTTTTTAAAATTCTCTCATCTCCTACCATTCCTCAAAAGAAATCGTTACATACACATGCGTGTAACTCTGTTGTAATTTTATAGCACTTGAAAAGATTCTTTTTTATGAGACAGAGCAAAATGAGATTATTTGGTCTTGATTCTTCCATCTACATAAAAAATGATTACATAAATCTATTTGTACGATGACATGTAAGATGTGTGTAAGGTAATACTGCAAATTGAAAATGTATTTAACAATAAATAAGATTTCTAAAAACTTTCTCCGTTTGATTACTAAATTAGTTAAATAACGTGACGCCTCAATAAACTGAAACTACTGTACAACTTAACCAGCCTTGTGTAAAATCAGTAACTGGTTTCCTTCCCGAAGGTAGAGGAGGGTTGACCACCTCACTTCATCTCATTCCCATGTCATTGAAACGTTGGGAGCCTTCCTCCAACGGTCCCAAGGACATCAAGGGTCCTCGTGGAATATATCTATTACTATCTATATTTACATAGTAATACAGCAAATTCATCAAAATAAGATTAAAAATAATTATAGATTTTCTTTTCTTACAAGGAGAGGGCACAACTTCAAGAATACTTCAAAAATATATGTAGGTTGTGGTGCGTTTTCAAGCGTTTTCAAGGTATTTGGCATTGTTTCCATCGATTTTTGAGTATTAGAAAATTAATTTTCTGTTATTCAATTTCAATATGAGTTCCTGTGGCGCGATACGTAAACCGTTCCGATAAGAGATCTAAGGAACTAGTTTTCGAGTCTGCTGAAGGTAAGTTTGTTTCTTTTGTTTTTTAATTTAAGTTTCGCTGGGTTTTTTTTACCCAGTATATTATGAATTGTAGGCAGAAAAAGTAAATAAATAATATTATCCATAACTTATTTCTTAATAGAAAGTATTTAATTCATTACAAATAAAATATATGTTAAACATACTATATTATGCTACGTAATTAGGTTTGTATTACGAAGCTTAACTAAATTCTGTTTTTCAATCTTATTCCTTTTCTTTTCTATTGTAATTCTTTCCTTTTCTCTTCACGTTAATAGTAATACTTGAACTATTAAAATTGATGGATAAGAATTTTAAAAGTATTCGATTTTAATTTAATAGTATATAATTTAATAGTATATAGTTATATTTATATAAAATGGTTTTTTTTTTCCTTTTTTTAGATTCCACCAATTGTGATATTTATCCCGACACTATAAATGGTAATACCTCTTTCAATGTTTTTTTAATTGAAATTATTAGTTTAATGTAATTTAGAAGAAATAATTTTTTTATGTACGCGTTTTTTACATAATACTTAACTAACAAACAGCTCAACAATTGAACAATTATTATAGTTACAGTTATGTAAAAGGCTGATGTATTGACAAGGGACATCTCATAAAAACCATCGATACATGGGTGTGAAGTTGACAACCTCCCAATCACGTATTCATACAAGAGAAAACATGGTTTATTTGTAATAGGTTTATTCAGAAAAAATTATACTAAAATATCTAATTAAAAATCTTGGGGACTTTTAAATCAATTTAAATCAATCTTGCAACTCTTATTCCTAAATTTTAAAAGTTCAAGTACTTAATAATATTAACAAAATGTCAAGAGAAATGCTTAATAAAGTTGTGTAATTACATAATTGAAAAACTTAACTTATGTTTATCATTGATTTTATTTTTAATAGATTAAATTACTTCTAATAAAAAATAAGTTAAGGACAATATTATTTATTTATTTCTAATCGTGTATTCTTTTTCTGCCTAGTGTTCATAACATAACGGGGATTAAAAAACAACAACCAAATTTACATTATCTTACAGAAAGCAGAAGAAGAAAAGAAATCAGGAAGCTTGCCTTTCAGCAAATCGAACATAAGCTCCTCAGAAATCCAGGTGGAAGGCTTTTACATCACAGAAACACTTGTTAAAATGAACAACAACAGGGAATTAATAGGTTGGTACTCAAATATCTCGAAAACGCTTGAGAGTTCGCACTACAACCTACATATACTTTAGAAGTACTCCATACGCACTTTGACCTCAAAATGGCAGTAATTTTGACACTTTGCAGGCTGTGCCCTCGTCTTGTTAGTGTTCCTTCCTTGCACTTTGAAGCACCTTAATTGCAGTGATAAAGCAGAAGGTATTAAATTTCTTATTAGTTACAGGTGCATAGGCATTTTACCATATTTTGAAAATGGTTTTTAGCGCCTAATAATTAAATAATAATATTAAAACATAAATGATAATGCATAATTTTTAGGTACTCTTTTTTGTTAAATAAATATATCTATTTCGAAAATTTCTGACCGACGAAGTTTCCCTGTAGTTTGGAGCTTTTTATAAAATTATTAAGCAGCGTAGGACATCTGTTGTTTCGTGTTATTACTAATCCTTAGCTGAGAAAGTCAAGTCAGGCTAAGGTCTTGTATTACATGCCGTAAATATAAATATCCTGCTGCTATTTGGAACGAGTAAAAGTTGTTAAGTTATCTCTAAGATTCACTGCATATTTATTTATTGATTTCAAGACTTTTTTTTAAACAAAAAACTGACATTTAGATACATTTATTAAATTTAACGTCTTATTTAGCGTTTTAGCTTCTATAAGACAAGGCTTAAAATTAAAGAAAAGATATAAATCACTCGTAATGGCGATCCCAATGTCAACTTTCAATTAAAAAATATTGAGAATAAAGCATTACGAATTCCTTTTTTAAAAAAATTGATTAGTAACAGCTAAACCATAAGGACTCTCTGAAGAAAACCTTAAAGCAGAATACCAAAAGCAACTTTAAATTCAAAGCCAATTTTTCAATTTGCAATTTCCTCAATTTTGTTGTTATCTTGGCAAACAGTCTTCAAGGATCTAGCGCAAATTATTAAATATTCGTTTTTCTTCTTGTTTATTCATCATCATTGGAACGTTGTCACACAGTCTGCAAATATTAGCTCCTGAGTGAACCAAATTCTTTCTCTTTCTGAGAGATGAGCTCCATGCTATCTGTTTTTTTCTTGCTAGAGCCGAAATTAGTATGTATCCCATCACATTGCTCTGATGCGGCTGAAGGAGCAGGTTGCTCCATAAAATAACGAGATCTCGGCAGGCACGTCATCAGCATTGCTGTCTGTTGACGATACCAAGCGCATTTTTCATGCCCAATAAACTCAAAAAAAAATTGGCTACAAGTGCGAAGATTATAAATGGACGCATTAGGAATATTTGAAGTCGTGTTGGAAGGAGATAGTTTTATAGACTACAAAGATTAAAATTTATTATCTTAATAAAACTAAAAGACCATATGCTCCCTAAGAGAGCATACTATAAAGTCCTAGAAAAACGCATGCTTATACTTGTCTATAAACTTATGACAAAGCATTATTTCCATACGTTAGAACATCCAAATATCAATAAACGTGTTAGATAATAATTTTATCGGACTTTAGATAACTCATTTTAGTTTTAATGAGTTCCAAAAAAAATTTACTAATTTAAAACAGAAAATTGACTAATTTCAAAATTTCAAATTTTCTCATCCAATGAAATAAGTGTTTGTAAATTATTTTTTTCCAGTTAGCATTCGAAACTTGTAAATTTTAAAGCTGTTTACCAAATCTTCAAATCTGGAAAAAGTGATAAATATTGGTTTTTTTCAAATAATAAAAATTATGAAAATTATTCAACCTGAAATAATCTAATATGTTAATTAAAACTTAGTTGAAAAATAAGGTAAAACTTAGTTGAAAAAATAAGGAAAAGTAAGGTAAGGAGGAAGATTATTTGAGTATTTGGTAATCGAAGGGCAAAATTTTTTTTAGCAATTCGTTTAGAAAATTTTTCTTAATACAATTCATTATTAAACTAACTACATTCTAGTGTCAAACTGAACACCCTCAAACAATGTGAGTACCATTCCCACAAGTCTTCAAGAAAATGTCCAAGTACCACCTATCCAAGTACTACCTGGCGGTTTCTACCAGTTCTCTTCCAAGGAAATCACCGAGTGCACTCACATTTTCCAAGAAACAAATTGCTTCCTAGCTATTTGAAAGTTTCAGTAGATACAGCAACTTGTTATGTGAAATCGCAACATTCTCTGATAACCATTTTCCAAAAAAAAAATACTTCTTCTGTTATCTTCCATAATTTATTGTAGTGCAGTTGGAATCCATTACATGAAAAATCACTGTGCAATAGTGGATCCAAGTACCATGACGCTCAAAAGTGGTTAGTCCTACATTAGGTTCATAGTATTGATTAGCTTTTACAAGATCATTCTACAACCTCAGAGCAAAATTTCATATTAATGTGATGTAAATAAAGGAAGTTTATGGAATTAAAGAATTTGTAGTATAGCAACAGATACTTTTGTAATGCATTTGAATGATTAACTTTCATTTCACAAGAAGGCACTCAATTAGAAAATTAAAAATATGGAAAGAATAATCTAAGGATTAAAGAATAATCTAATGTCATTATGTATATCGACCTTAATTCAATATAATGAAAAGATACAGTTTCAATTATTAAAGAAACATTAACTATTAAAGAAACAATAGCATATGCCATCACATTTATAATCATAAGGAAATTAAAACAGTAAATTAAAAATAATGTCAACAAATATAAATATTATATTTTTTAATGAGACATGCAATGAAAAAAACTATATCATAAAAAATTAAAATTTGAAAAAATATGTGACGATCTTTCCTCTAGGACAACCTGACATTGTTAAAGAAGCATAGAAAATATTAATTTCAATGAAAATAATAAGTTAACGATCTCCAGCAGTATGAAGTTGGATGCAAGAACTTGTTCGTCTCATAAAAGAAGAAGCATAATATAATAAAAATGTCCACATCTACATAAAGGATAATCGAATGTCATTATGTATATAAATCCTAATTCAATATAATGAAAAGAAACAGTTTCAACTATTAAAGAAACATTAACTATTTAAGAAACATTAGCATTTATAATCATAAGGAATCAATCATTAATTAATCATTCTTTTGAATGGTAAGACATTCCTGCCAAGATTCAAAAAATATATATATTTCCCACATTAGCATAAACTAGCACGTATATTTTTTATATGGTTATACAGAAACTTCAAGCTAAATTTTGGATATTTTTTTGAAAGCGGGGAACTCTTGAGGAATTTTTTGTAGGTCACAGTAAAGTTAAATCTTTACTCACTTTCAGCCAATAAACAACACAGGAAATGTTGCTTCGTAACTAAGTAATTTGAATACTATTTTGCTTTCAAATATTTGGAATAATGACTTTATAACTAATTAATTTTCTAATAGTTATTATACTAATATTAAACAAAAATTGTATACCATGAACGCCTAACAAACTTAGAGGTATTACTTACGCCCCTAACGTACTTTTCCTGATTTAATGATCATATTTACAAGATTGTAGAAAGTAGGCATTTCGAGGTAATGATCTGGAATTTTGAGAAAGAAAGAAGTGGCTATTTAAGTATCTACCCAAAAAGAATCAGACGGAAACAACAACTTTCAAAAAATCGGACTTCATTCAGACCAGTGTGCATCGATAAGGGAATTATCCTCAAGTAGCGCTGAAATAAACTATTCAAGAAATTCTAGGATGTTCTAGGAAACAGTTCTAGTTGTATGTTCTAGGAAACATAGAACATAAGAGTTTAGTTTCCATGCTACTCATAAAAGAAAATTTCTACTTTCAATTTCCATGGATTGGTTCAAGTACACAGAAGTATTTTTAATACCAATAGTGAACAAATAAGATGTCATGATATTTTTTTTATTAAATCAGTCAAATATTTAACACTTTTATAGCATCATTGAGCCGTTTATAGCTGATGGCGTTTAATTTTAAACAAAAGTGAGTAGTCTAACAATATAATAAGCCTAACAGCATCTACAGAATATTAAAAAAAAAAGATTTTTTTGTTCTTTCTATGGTATTTTTCTAAGCCTTTCCTTTTGGCTTTTGCTTGAGAAGCGAGAAACTTCATGACCGATGAACAGGTGATGGACTGAGTCAACTCAAGCAGCAACAACCAAGAATTCGTTTTTCAAGCAAAGCAAAATGGATGCTTCGATCCATCAACGTAAGAAAAACGAGAAGACGTGGGTGGCAAAGGTCGTTCGAAGACAACAACGCCGATTCCCAATGATGTGTAGCTGTCAAAATCTGAAGCTTTTATTCATAGGATCACAAAGGCAGAACTCCCAAGTGTAAACTATAAAGGTAAGCTTTAACTTACAGAGATTATTTACGTTGTTTTGCCATCAAGTATGCAAAACATTTTGATATATTTTTATTTTTTTTCAAAACTGAGTAAGGGTGGAATACGAAGATTTCATTCATTTCACGAATTAATAACTGTTTTTTGGTAATTACAGCAAAAAACAGTTATTCTCTACATATATAAATAAGAAAGAGGGTGTTTTGTGACAGACTTAAATTGTTAAACTAATATTTTGTTGAAATGTTAAAAACTATCAACTCATCAATTCATTCACAATTTTATCACGTGATCTAAATTGCATTGGATTATAAAGTAGGTTTATTTGAAGATATAATGTCATAATAAGTTGTCAACCTAAAGTGCTTTTCATTTCTATTATTTACATTATTAGCTTGTTCCAATGATTAATATTTTTTATAAGTTTGGAAAATTAAATAATCAGTGTTACACATAGAAAATAGCTGTATCTTTGCAATAATAATTAACGATTTTACTTATAATACAGGGCTGTAAGGATAATCAATCATCTTTCTCCATAGTGAAAGGCTTTCACTATGTCTCCGATCTAACTATGTTATATAATTTATTTATGTACTGGCACTTGCTATTCAATTCTTTTTCCATAACCACTTTGGGCCATAACGTCAACTTTAATTTCAATAATCAGAGTTAATTATATATAATTTCCAAAACAAATCTCATATAAATTCTATATGTTAGATTCTTTCACTGTCGTAACCCAAAATGTACTTCCTTTTTATATTATTATTTTTAATTTTTTTTATTACTATAGGTCGTCCTTAAATTTATGCTGTAGCACAAAATTATATTCACTTGTATATACATAAGTTGAAAGAGTATCGTAAATGCGAAATCGGGATTTCCCTACTTAAACAAATAACAGTCGCAGAAACTCTTTTCGACAAAACGTTTTAAATATTTTTATTTACTTTTAAATCTACACACACACATATACACACACACACACATATATATATATATATGTGCTTGTGTGAGTGTGTGTAAGAGGAGGCTAAGAGACTAAAATCTTGTTGATTTTTTTTATTAATATTGTAAAGCATTAATAAACAAATCGATATTTGCCTAATTTGATTAAAATATATTAATTCAAGATATAGAAATTACATTAAATTTTATATAAAATAAACCTATTTCTTATATAATTTTGATAATGAAGCTGTAGCTGTCTTTGTTTTTAAGACAATGCCATTGATGGAAGCCGGAGAAAAGATAAAAGTGAAGTAGAATTGACAGTCTTAAATTTAGTGGACGCGAGTGCTTTTATGTTGATTAAAAACAGTGATTAAGCTGAGTTCAACTGTCTGAGTTAATTAAAAACTTGCGTTTTAAAATTAGAAGTTAGCAACTTTGTTAATTGCTTCTCTTTAAAAAAAAAAAAGAAAAGAAAAAGAAAGTGCGACAAGAAGGTGGAAGCAGCGTTCTTCAAACTCAACTCTTCGTTGTGGAAATTGATAAATATTTAAGGAAGTAACATTTGTTAGGCCTATATATATGAGTATATTGTAATTCACAAAGATAACGTCACAACGGTTGAGGCTGTGTTCTGGAACTATTGTAGCGGAAGGATACTACAATGAGTAATGAAATAAGTAGCGATCATATATCATACGGATTCTGAGGGTCTAATTTGCCCACCGAGGACAGGAAATGAAACAGATGCTTCTCCCCCTCAGGCGAACGAGTCACATGCTAGGTAGTTTTAATCAGCCAAGCAGTATAGTTGGGATTATTAACTTCAGTCTATTTCACTAAATTGAGATTTGTTTACATAGACTTTGTACTTGAGGCACCAAAGTTAATGAGGCAAGCCAAGCTTAAAAGAGATGTCTTTTTTTTTTCTGTCGAAACATTAAAATAAAAGTTTATGATATCTTTCATTGTCATTTCGGCATTTCTTAAAGAGCACACTGGGATGTCTATGGTAAATGTAAGTTTTTAAAGCATTCTTAAGCTTTTCTCCTCCATTTTTTATTACTGAGATTGGCTTCATGTCTAATAAAAACCTGGTAGTAATTTATTAGATTTGCCAGACTGATGTCTTCCAAACAAGTGAAGAATTTTGTAAGAACATCTAGAATAGTGGATCCTGTAACAGCACTAATGTATGTTCGTAAAGAGAGCTTTTTCATCACAGATTGGCAGAAGCAATCTACACAAAAATATATGAGTACTTTATTTTTAATCTGTGAGTTTAGTAAGAAGATTAATTTTCTTTTAATTTGCTATATCTCAAAATATAAATTCTTGAGAGTATCTTAGACTACTAGATGTCGTATTTTACAAAACATTTAGTGATCATTAATATGGATTTTTCATTAGCTATAATATAAATGTAGGCTTATCATTTTATTATTTTTACAATTTGAAAAAAAAAAATAAAAAAAGTTAAGAAATAATATACGAAAAATAGGCTTTAAATTAACTACATACTAAACCGTCAAAATAAAATAAAATAAAATAAAATAAATGTAATAAAAAATATATTAACTATTGATGTATATTTTAACAAAAATGAAATTGAAATTATTTTCAAAATAAGAAATAATTAAAACAAAACCCAAATAAATATATACTAAATTGTTTAAAATAATTAAGAAACTCGATATATTAATTGCAATAAAAAAATAAAGAAAAATCTATCAATAGTCATAGAAGCCTAAATAACTTAGAATATAGATAACCTTAGATGAATCAAGAAACTCTGAAACACACAGAGGAAGTAAATTAATTGCTTAAAAAATATAAAGAAAACAGCACAAATAAAAGAAAATGGAATATCTTCTAAAAGAAAAAGAAACTGGTTAAATAAAATTATATAAACATATTTACTACAGATAATTAATAAATGATGATCAAAACTCAAACGCAAATTTGTGGAAAATAATAAAGAAAGAAATATACTGTAAACAAAAAAATTATGAAAAAGTAGAATCAAATACACGGATTGGAATAAATACGAACGACCGCTTGCACAAAACATTACGAATTGTAATGTTGGATTTTTGTAAATAAACAACAAATTAAAAGCATTAATTCCTTAATTCTTAAAATATTTGATAATGTTTACATCAATTTTAAAAAAAAAAAAACTCTACAAGAACAAAAACAATTTGCAAAAAATTTAAAATCTTAACTGTAAAAGAAAAAGAATAAGTAAATAAGTAAAAGAAAAAGTAAAAAGAATATGTTATTCATTTCTCCGCTTGAGAACGAAGTGTAGATCACTTCGAAAGCACTCGCATTTATTGTATTATTAATGTATTTTATTAGAACTGTGTGTGGTGGCCAGAACCCAGTCATTCCATGTAAAAGAAAAACTTATTTATAAAACTATATTGAAAGCTATTTTTGAAGTCAATAGAGAAACCACCGCTCCCCCCCCCCCAAAAAAAAAATCCTAATTATATTAATGGTTTAAAAGTAGAAAAAACTGGATAAGATTTAATTTAATTTTTATAAAAATAATAATTATAATAATATTTTTGGTCAAAGAGTGGAAAATCATATGAAATATAAACTATTCTATCAACTTCATTGGAAAAATTATGGATCGCAAAAATTTAAAAATATTAGAAATGTAAAAAATCAGTTAATACCTGCTGTAATGATGAAAAAATAATAATAATAATAATAATAATAATAAGTTATTCCTAATTAATTAATTACATGAATCTTTCAGGATCTCTATCGCAGGTATACAGTTGATAGGTATTCATAACAGCACCAATAATAAAAAAAAAATCTTTTCGAACTTCCTGTCGTTTAATTGTGTAAACTTTCCTGAGCTCCCATTACTTGCTGTGGATTATTTACAATGATTCTATAGAAACTTCATAGACGATTACTTCAACATAAATACTTTTCAAGAATGGTTTCTTCTTATTAATAAATAATGTAATATAAATTGATAACAAATAGTATTTTTATGTTGATAGCGTAAACGTTCTAAATAGTATATTCCATTATCAAATTCAGGAACTTCCAACAAAACATTCCTGAATTTAATTGAAAAAAAAATGGTATTTATCAAAATATTAATAGCAATCCATTTGGAAATAAAACTTTGATTTGGTCAGTGTTGCATTAACAAAAGTGATAATTGTAATTACACTTTAAATTTCAACTTCTCTAATATGTTTCTACCAAGTGCAAGTGTCTTTCGAAACAAGAGCATTTTTTTTTTGAGAACAGCAGAACAACATAGCCCCTAATAGATTTTCATCGGTAGAATATTTACATAAATCTGCTGAATAATTTCAAAATAAAGAGAAAAGCAATTCTACTTTCACAGCTATTCTTTAATTTAATGCATTTAAAAGTTTCCAAAGCGAATTTTATTGTAAATTCTAAATTTTCTTTTTCTACTATATTTATTTTTGATTATGATGATTTGTAAAAATTTTGCTATCATATTATAAGAGGAAATTATGATAGGCTACTTTTTTCTTAAAACATCATTTGCTTTTCATCAAATAGTGGTGATTTGATTTTATATTTTGAATTTATTAAATAGTCTCTGTTAAATTTATAATAAAAATAAATGTTCTTAGACTTGGGTTTTATTATTGCGTTCTTTTGACATAAATTTACTGTAAGTTACTCCCTCTTCGTGAAGATAAAATTTGTCATAATTTTGCCAGATATTTGCAGCCTTGTATATCTAGTACCACTCAGAAACACATTTGAACTTTTAATTTTGGTCTTACAACCTTTCCTGAAAACTCAGTTACCTTTTGCACTTGATAATTGCTTGCAACCTTGTTCACGACCTCTGTAAATTGTATAAAAGCAAAGGCAAGATGTAATTAGCCTTTCAGATGAGAAAGAGTAAAACCTATTCATAATACAGAAAGTAACTAAAATTTGTATCGTTTTAAGCCAATCTAAATATTTAATCATAAGCAGAAACTAGTTTATAAAAAGTTAACTAGAAGAGCATTCCTATTTTGGTGTTTTAGAGGATATTCTAAAGATTGAATATTTTTATTTCCAAAATATGATATTTGAGGAATGAATAATAGAGATTTCTAAAGAATTTTATCGGCTAATTTCTTAACAATTCCAATTCAAATAAACTTATAGTATTGGAATATTCTTTTTATAAGTATATACTAAAATTTTCAGGTTTAAAAAAATGAGACATTAAGAATTCACTTTTTAGCATTAGGAATTAAAAGTGTTGCATTAACAAAAATGATGTTTTTAATAAAAAAGTTGTTTTTTAATTATTCACGATTGCATTTAAAAAAAGATGTTTTGAACACTAAGTAACTTCGAGTTACAGCCCAATAATGTTTTGAATTTTAATAAATTGAAAATATATAAGAAGTTTCCATTGATTTTGTAAAAAATGCGAACAAGCGAAAATATTGTAAAATTATATGTATTTTTAAAAATCAGAAAAAAAAAATAACAGGTTAAATAGGATTTAAAAAAAAAATTATCTTTTTCAGTAGAGAATAAGGAATTCAGATTTTTATAATAAATATTTTAATATCAGTAATAAACTTACTTTCTATTGAAATGACATTTGCCTTATTGGCTACGATGTTTTAATTAAAAAATTAAAGGAAAAAATGAAAATTTAATCTGATTTGGTATCAAATTAAATATGTTAAATTAATTATATTTCTTGATTTTTCAGAAGACCAGATTTCTTTAAAAAGAATAACATGTACAGTTTATTTCGACTAATATAGAAGCTTTTTGAATACAGTGCTTTCTGATTACTTTAATCGTAATTATATGATTTTGTATTACAGAAAACATAATATTTCTAATACAAATCAACCATTCAAAGACAAACCTCCATATAGATCATAGTAAGAACCAAAAGCTAAATTTGTAGTCTTAGACTGGAAACGAGCTAAACAGGAATTAAAATTAATTTTATTCTCTATTTAAATAAGCATTTTAATTAAAAAAATAGAATTGATTTTAAAATTTGATTCTAATTTCTTGCAAATTAGATGTTTAATTTTTTTAGATTTCACAAAATAATTATAATAATAATAAGAATTCATGTTAGAGAGGATTTAAAATAACACGACGTTTGGCTCGGGTTAAATAATATTTCTAAATGTACTTTGGCTATATGTTTTGCTCCAATAGTGACATTAGCCTTTTCAAAAAATGAAAAAATTCCTTCCCATTCTGTGAAATGGTGTTTTCGCTTGTCCATTTCAGGAACCGAACAAATGTATCTTCCAGTACATCAATAAGGTAGCGCTTAGAGCTGCCTAGTTTTTGAGCTGAATAGTTGGTAGAAGAGTGATATCTCTTAGTTAACTTAGTTTAGGGTGTAGTGAATTTGATATAATATTAATTTGCACAGCTGAAATTATTAGAAGTCCTCTGTTGCAGTGGTGAGTATATTTTCATTACAGTTTCATTACATGTTATAAACTTCAAAGTATGTACTCAGCACACAATTTAGGTTATGTTGATTTGTTTGTTGTTGACATTAGTAGTTACTTAATATTAGGATTGAATAACATCCGTATATTAACGATTTTGAATAACTAAATGTTTATTTTAATACTAAAATTTTTATTTATTGTAATTTACCAATTCATAAAATAGAAAATAACATTCCCAATTCATGAAATAGTTAAGCGAATAGAATGGGGAGAAACTTATCAAATTTTATTCAGTTCGTCAAATGGGCAGTTTTACTAATTGGTGTAATATTTATTTTGAGCTATTAAGAGAGTTTTTTTGCCAGAAGAAGTAGTAAAATTGTCGAGATATTAAAAACAAAAACAAAAATTCAGAAAAATTAAGCTTTCTGGGAATCCCTCAGATCAGAGTTGAACTCTTTGAAAGTTTCATCTCATTTCGTCAATAAAAGGTACAAAAAGATACGGTTTTAAATTGAAACTACGCTAAGTAATCTTATTTCATTGCACTTGAATATAGAGTGAATTGTAAAAATGCCATTGGTTTATTACTAACATTTCTACTAAAGTAGTAATTTCTTATCTAAACATCCTTCATATATCTTGCGTAATAATTATTCCCTGAAATTGTATTAATATTATAACACTCATTTAATTCCACAATATTTCTTCCTATGTTGCATAAGAGGAAGGAGAATAGTTTCTTGTCCTGTGGTACCACCTGAAGAAGTCTTACGCAAAGTAGAACGAAATATTGTGGAATTAAAGGAGTATTATAATATTAATAGAATTTCAAGGAATAATAATTTTAGCAATTTCTTAATTTATTTGCTTATCCGGCTATTCCCGTTTGTATGCTTCATCCTAATAATTTTAAATTTGCTAAGATTCCCTACTCAATGATAAAGAAGAGCGTAGTAAGACTGTGGATCATTGGAATAATGAGTAAGAAAGATTAGTCATTAGTACTAAATATTTCAATATTATTTCTGGACAACTGATAAGCTTTAGAAAAACAAAGCAGCAATATCAAATATCAAAAACTATAAGTTTACACACTATTTTTTTTTTGTTAGTGGTACTTAACTTTTCTGTTGTTTATGTTGTGGAAATCTCTTAAATTTAAGTGCAAATGAGAGAATAATAAGTTAAGAGCTTAATAAGAAGAGAAGTTAATTAAATAAGTAAGTTGATAATAAGTAAAATTATAAATTTAATTTAGAAGTTTGTAGAAATTGTAAGCTATGACACTGAAACTAATTTTCAAAGATAAACAGATAATGTCTTAAGATAAATATTCGTAGTTGTTTTATTAAAAACTCAGCCTTTAGACAACGATTTTTTATTAAAAATCAAAAATCGCACATTTAAAAATTAAGTCAACCATTAAATTAAAACGATATGGAAAAAGTTAAAAATACTTAAGACAAAAAAAGACTGTATATTTTCGACGAGCGGACTTACGTCATCATCAGCTCTACATCATCATCAATTGAAATATTATATTTCCAAAGACGTAATTTCCAAAATTAAAATTGTATTGGATGTTATAAAAAAATGTAACAACAAAACATTTGTTTTTTCATCTGCTTAAATTGCCAGAGGTTTTTGAATTAATATTTTATTTCATAGTATTTTAAATTGTATTTTCAGTATAGCAGATTTATTTATAATAAAAAATATAAACAATAAAGAATCATTTAATGAAAGTGATTATAGAAATTATTATATGATCGTTTACGAATATATGTAATTCTACTTTAGCTTAGTTAAAGTTAAACTATACCGCAACAGACCATGCAGGTTTTGGGGTGCACGACAGGATTAGGCTCCCAGCAGTTCTAGTTGAGGTCGGTTGTTCATTCCATCTCTCGCCCGCGTTAAATCCCAGAGTAAGAAACCCGGTACCCGTTTGAGAGAGAGCTGGGTAAACCCTACGGTCCGCCTGGAGGAGAAGTAACCGTGGAAAAGATCTCCAACCACCGCCGGGAATTGAATCGGGATCCTCCAGTCAGTAGTATAGTGCCTAAACCACTGGCTTACCGGACACATACTTTAGCTTAGAAAAATAAAATATTATTTTTTTTCCCAAAGCAAAACAGAAGGAAATAAAAATACTACAAGTTATATAAATAATTAATTTAATAATTTTAGATTACTTCTAAAATACAGCTTAAATAAAATTGTGAACAATTTAGAAAAAAACAACAACAATAATAGGTCTATACGGATTGAAATCTTAATATTACTATCTGTGCTGATTAGAAGATTCACGAAATAGGGGTGATATTCATAAAATGAACTTGCTGTATAGCTTAAAATTCAGTAATGAAATTGATATTGAAACCTATTCTTTCAATATTCTTCTGAAAAGTGATACTACATTGCAAACTAATGAAACTTATCGATAATGATCTACTATCAAAAATAATCTATCGAATAACATTATAAAATCTCACTACTCCCAATTTCACAGTTGAAAGTAGCCTCAAGCTGGGCTCAAACGTTCTGTTTTAACCTTTTTATGCATGACGAAAAATTACATTAGTTATTTGATTCAATTTTATTACTTTTGGGATTCTCACTCGAGATAATGAAACTTAGATTGCTAGTAAAAATGATATGATCAGAACATCAGTTTTAAGCTAATTAGGCCTATTCAGAATAATGAATATATAAAGTATACATTGAATAATGCATAAATGAATAAATGAATAGGCGCCTTTTAAGCGGAAAAGATTATTATTGGTGGATAAACATAACTAACGAAGTTATACATGATTACTTCACTAAAGATTTTTCTTCATTAATTCACCATTCGCTTCCTCGCTCTAATTTCTTTATAGGAAAAAAAAAGTAGAGTTTCAATTCATCAATGAAGCTTACAACCTGAAAATTACCTGAAAAGTTAGAAATACCAAATCAGAATTTGTTTTAAAAAAGTTTTCTCTCAGAAAGGAATATGAAGTTTCATTGTTCACGAAAGCATTGACTGGTGTTATCCGTTCTTGTTATTGTTATGGTCCATTAAAGCTGACACTACAGCATCTATATGCTTTCAAACTAGAGGGTTGTATAGCATCTAGATATTTAAACTATATGAGTTTCAACCTGCATGGATGGTGTAATAAATGCCCGTCTACAATAACTGATAATTGTTTCAACATATGATTGGTTTGCAATTTATGATCTAGAATGAATGATCAGCATATGGTAGTAATTGTGAAAATTGTATTCTGGGAAATAGGCCATTTCATTTACAGTGCCACTGAGATTTATAATGAAAATGTGAGTGCTTGGAAGCTCTACTGGTGCAACCAAGGCCATTTAAAGATAAAAACTATTAGGTAAGTATCTACAAGAAGCATTTAAATTTTTAGTGAAAGAAAATTTTAATGTCTTTATTGTTTCCAAGGTTTTGTAAAAATAAGATATAACCACAGGATAACTTATTTGTCGAAACAGGAGAGAATAGAAATACTCTCTTCAATTTACTACTTAGTAACTTATAACTTTAGATCTTATAAAAAAAACCAAGATAATTCGATGCTGAAAATTAAATCGAGCTGAAAACCGAACTAATATACATTTCTAATTTTCTCTAATTTAAGCACATGCTTGATAACTACGTACGTTAGGATTTGTCGATCCTAACAGCTGGAAATCTGAAACAAAATCCCTAATACAGGAAACAAGAAATTTTGAAATAACTACATTTCTTTTGGTTCTGAATTCGCAAACAACTTTGAATATTAATAAGTAAATAACAATGCTAAATCTCATATTAGCATGTATTTAGAAGGCTTTTAATTCGGAACATTTAATAATATACTACCAGTATAACTTAGGAAATATTAGAAACAATTGGAATTTAGAGAAATTGTTATTAGAAATCTTATATTATAAAAGCGTTATTCTGTCTGTCATAAGACTTTATGTTTTTCCAATTTTGTGACCAAACTATAAGAGATAGTTTGGTCATGTAAACGGACAAAATGTAGATCTTTTTAAGACAAACAAAATGCTACAAAAATCTTTCGAAAAAAAGTTTTTGATTTCCAAGATGGCGCCTTTTAAAATTTCAAATTTTGACTTTTTCTCAATTTAAACGAAAAGTATAAAAGATGGAAGAGAACATTATATTGAGAAAATGTTGGTATTTGAAAGTTCTATCGAACGATGTATCACTTATTCACAAACGCTTCAGCGTTTGCAAGATACATGCAAAAATGTGAATTTTCGGTGTGTGACGCCGACCCGCAATACATCCGAGTTATTCGGAGAAGCCACAACGGGCTGGGATGTTATATATTCTCCGACGATCGCAACATTAATTTGCTAAATAAATAAAGTTTGTTTTTTGAATGCTATATATGCAAGGGTTCCAGAGCGAAGCGACGGTACCCGGCTATTATTATTATATATTATAAAAACGTACATTATAAAAACGCTATTCTGTCTGTCATTCTGTAAGCAAAATGTTAAATTACAAATTGCTCAAATGTTACTAAAATAGAGAATCTATTCATAAAAAATGAAAATATATTAAACAACTATCCCACTCTACTGATTGTCAACGTAAATATAGATATTTTCAAAATGAATAAAAACAATGCAGTACAGAAATACGTAAAACTTATGAGCAATAATAGTTTCAAAAATCGTCTTTACGGAACAGCAAGAAACAACTGTACAATTCATGGAAATACGAAAACAAATATAGATCATATTTTAATAAATAAACATGATATCAAAACACCAGGAATAATATGTAAAGAACGAATCGGATAAGAGTTGAAAATCAGAAAATAACAGATCCAAATATAATCTATAAAGAACTAATCAATAATGTTAACAAAACAAAATTCATAAAAATCTACATATATAAAAAGAAAAGTCCTGACTCACTCATTTACTGACTCATCACCGCCCACCCCAAACCCTTGGACCTAGAAAGCTGAAATTTTGCACAGAGATTTCCTTTACGATGTAGACAAGGAATAAGGCCGGGTTTTTCGAAATTCTTACAAATGGGGAATAATCTGGCAAACTGACGATGAAGTGTATGGCGGCAACCCCAGGTGTGTGGTGCCAACCCGCAATACACCTGAGTTAAGTGAAGAAGGCCACAATGGGCTGGGAAGTCGTATATTCTCCGATCTCAATATTAATTTGCTAAATAAATAAAGTTTTTTTTTTTTTTAATGCTGTAGATGCAAGGGTTCCGGAGAGAAGCGACGGTACCCGGCTAGTTACAATTATAATTTGCAAAATAACAGAAAAATGTGAAAGTTTTATCTTCAGTGAAATTTTCAAGCTTTGTGCACTCATGCTGACTGAAACAACTATGAAATTAAATCAAGTTAATGTCCGTAAGCATGTAAATTATTACATTCTAGGCTACTGCAAATAAGGTCTTTTGTCACAAATATGCTCAGCCAAACGTCAGAACAGAATAAGGATCCTTTTGAAATAGAAATCTTGCCTTTAATATAGGTGTCACTTTAAAGTATGGAATTGAGCTCTGATTTTTCCTGTTGTTTTTGTTTCTAAAAACACTCCGAAAGTTAGCAGACTTACAAAATTTCCAGATTTAAAAACTGTGTTTAAAAACTATATCTTCTTCTGTGAATAACCATATTGCTCTACAACATCACTCAATAACTAAAGACTGTTACGATACTAAAACCAAACGTAAAAAATTCTTTTAAGATCCTAACATAGGAACGTCTTTTTGAATAAATGTATATTCTTTAAAATTTTAAACGGTAGCATATATATCTTGGAACCTGAATCAGAAATAGATTAAGTTCTTGGCAGAACCAAAACAGGAGAGAATATTATTGTATTCAGTAGAAAGATTGATTCTGTTATATGCAGTACAGGAAAAACTTATGTCCAAAAAGAAATACTTAAATGTTTAATAATTTTTAACTTAGTTTCTTCTTATTAATAAATAAACTAAAAAGAATAAAAACTAAAGTTTATTTATTAATAAGAAGAAACTAAGTATTGAACACAATTACAAATGTTCAGAAGGAAAACCTATTTCCAATGTCTGAGAAATTGTTAATTTTTGTTGTAACATAATAAAATTTGAACTTTATTATTAACACAATGAAAAAATGTAATTTTGTGTTTTACATCTTTGTAATTCATAGTATGTGTTACTGTTAATCAGTTTTCTACCTTTCCAACTATACGATGTGTTTCCAAATCGATATCAAGATAATAGCTTCCACGATCCATTATCACTAAATTGCCTCATTTTCCACTTCATCAAATCATAAAAGAGTCAGAGTTGCCTGCAACTATTTGAAACAATCTCTACTTAGCATTTTTTGATTCGTTTTTCTTTTCTTTCTTTTTTTAAACTTGCAAAAGAAGATATTTCTTTTTTGCCGTTGGTGCTTCAAAACATAATGAAGGAATCCGGAAACGACCTTGAGTGAATGTTCCGGTTATCAATTGGGGTTATCATCATTGCTGAGTAATTGCGAGGGAAACGAGATAGCCAAGATTGATTATCTTGGCAAAGTCTTCTATAATGTGGAAGTGGAGCTTAACTTCAATCTTTAGCACTTCACTCAAGAGAAGAAAGAAGGAGGGGGACAAAAAAACTCTTTATTCTCCTTCCCGAATCTTCTGCAAATGAGGCGGACTAACTACGAAACCCATCTCTGTTATCTTTTCCAAAAAAGAGGAAAAAATAAAATTCAGATAAGAATTCCTAAAAGACATCCAATATTATCGAAAGAAGTATATAATAAACGTTGAAGATAATGTAGTTAACTTCTTTACTTATAAATAAGCTAGGCCTAAATGATAGATAAACCTCATTTATAGATAATGATATGGTTAAAATGTTTTGAATACTTTACGTCTTTAAATAAGTTTTAATATAAGTAACCCAATCTTCCAAGGGTTAGTAGTGACTTCATAAAGTGCCTAGTTGAATGACAAGAAGGCTATTTTTTGCTTTTGTTTCTATGATAATATTAAAATGAAAAAAAGTATTACAAAATTCCTCTTCTTCTTCTCTATCTGTAGAATAAGATCAATATTGTTATATTTCGAGTGTAGAATATAGTAGTATAGTGTATAATAGTATAGTGCGGTGTTTCATGATATTTTAAGTTACTTGATTCAAAAGTTTTGACATTTTCTAAAAGAGAAAACAAATCTGATAGAATATAGAAAGAAAGAAGCAGACACAAAGATAGCCACTAAAAATAGCCCCAATATAGATAAAAGTGGTGGCTGAACAAAGGGCTGGATATAATACGGGGTTCTCGTAACATTTTGAATTTCGCGCGAATTAAGACGAAATCGAAAATGACATCCGCAGCGGTTCCTATGTTGACATTTCTCGTCAGTAGTCATTGTGAAGCTGAATGTTAAGTGTGTGCATTTGGATAAAAGCAATTCCTTGTTAGGTAAAGAATTTCTTATTATTTAGTAGTATTTTCTAAGTAGTAGTATTATTGTAGTAGTATTTTTAGTATTTTGTTATTATTATTTCTTATCATATTTCTTCTTATGCTGACTATTACTTACTGTTACTGTTATATTGATGTTATTAACACTTTTTTAATTGGTTACTTATATCTGGAATTTTGATATAATCATTATTCAACCGGGGCACAATGTAACTATTACACAAGTGGCAGAGCAACACAGACGTAATATATATATAAACTCGGTTCATGGCGTCAGGTGTCGCCTTCCGAAAGAATCTGCAAGAAGTCTATTCCAGGTCTTCCGATCAAGTGTCCATTCCTCTTCCAGACTTCTAATCCTCATTGCTTTATTAATATCCTCCATCCAAGCCTTTCGTGGTCTTCCTCGTTTCCTTTTTTGATTTGTTTTGTAATCAAAAGCGATTTTGGGCAGTCTTTCGTCACTCATTCTTTTAACATGACCAAACCAAATTAATTGTTTTCTTTGAAGATCGTCCAAAATGTTTCCTTTTATTTTCATCATTTCTTTGATTCTTTCATTTCTTATTCTTTCTATTCTTGATATCCTGCATGATCTTCTTAGGGCATCCATTTCCACTGCCGCTAATTTCTTTTTTTCTGTCTCCATAATTCTCCATCCCTCTGCCCCATATAACAAGATGCTCTTTACAATAGAATTGTATATATTATACTTTCTTTTCCTAGAGACCTCTTCACTCCACCAAATAGAATTTAATAGTCTTATAGCCTTCCTTCCTTGACAAATTCTGTTTTTAATTTCTTGTGAGTCTCTGCCTTCTCTATTAATGTCTACTCCGAGATACCTATAATGCTCACAACTTTCTATTTTCATGTTATTATTCAGATTTAGGTCCGTCTCATTTCCTCCCATACTTAGATATTTGGTCTTGCTAACGTTCATGTATAGTCCCCATTTCTCATATTCTTCCTTAATTGTTATCGTCATTCTCTCTAAATCATTTTTACTCTTTGCCATTATGACTTGGTCATCGGCGAACTGCAGAGTAAACACAGACATAATATACAATATATTATATAATTTGAGTCAATGTAAATAAGATTTAAATATTGTGTAATCCTTGCATCATATTACATACGTTGAGTCAACGTAAATAAGATTAAAATATTGTGAAATCCTTACATGAAGGAAATAAATCACAAAAAAGTCACTGGAATTATATTATATGCCATCTTTAATTCCATTATTCTACAATAATCATTTCAACTCATATTAGAGCACCGCATATTATAAAAACTCCATTCAGTACTTATCAAATTTAAGAATGAGTTGGAAAGTTTTCCAAAAATCCATAACAACATAAAACATTATATGTGGCTTTCCATAGAAGGATATCTTTACCTATCACTCCGATATGTTTAATGACGACGATTTTCTTAGCACTGGCATGATAGGCCGTCCAGAAGATCAAAATTAAATGCTGTTAATTGATAACTCATTGCGATATATGTCAGAAAAATCAACGAAAGCGCAACGATGGTAGTAAAAAGCGAGATATAAAAATACATTGATCACATTCCTACTTCTTTCTTGGATATCGAAGGGAGAAAGTAGAAAACCTGCACCAAAAGAAAAAGAGGAAGAGGTTGCATATCAACAAATACAGATGTGAAAGAAAGCTTAGTACAACGTGCACAATAAGATTTTGAGAACCTACTAGTGTGTTACACTTTGCATCAGGTATGGAGTACAGTGTAATAGATTAAAGTCTGGCATATATCGATAATAATGTGTCAAAGATAATGTGTCAATGAAAATAATAGCCATCACTATTTATAACCAATAAGTAATAGAATGTTTTTTTAAAAAAAGAACCCATTCATTTACTATTTAAACATGGGAGATACGCAAAAATTAAACTTTTTTTGGTTACCCTGTGCCCCATTTCAAGTGATATTTAGCTTCAAGGTAATTTGTAAATAACTACTTCAATAATTTCAATAGCGCAATTGTATTTAATTACTGGTTGCTGTTTGATTATTACTAGAAACTTTGATGTAAAATAAATAAAGTTAAGCAACATTCATTTATGTTTTAACTAAATGATTACGAAAGTTATGTCAAAAAACCAATTCTATCCATTTTGCTGCAGCATACACTCAATATTCATGAAAATTATGAAAAATTATAAATTACACAACAGTATTGATTAAAGTAAACTGCTAACTATACAAATGTAGTTGGATAATTAAGTTGATCCATAATATGGGTTCGTCAAATCCTTCATTAGAAAAAAAGATGAAAACTCTACAACGACAATCGTAGCAATATAGAATTAGAAAAAAGTAAGAAAAAAAACGAGAACCCATATTAAGGATCGCCATTTATCATTTAAGCTCTTACACTTAAAAATAGCAAATATATCTCTTTAATTTCATGAAAATTCTTTATACTGCCATTAAGTATCACAGAAAATGCAGTTATTGAATTTTAAAAAAAATGATCAAGTAAGGAATTTTCTTCGTAAACAATATAAATTTTGATACTTTCATACACTTAATTTAATAAAGTATTTAATTTAATAAATTTCATTTTGAATAAAAGAAATAGCAACTTTATAAAGAAGCATTTTCTATTTTTTGGAAACACGTAGAATTTTGGATGAATTAATATTTTTAAAAATGGTTACTGTCCAAATCATTGCTCAGGCTTCTTTTGCCTGCTTTTCAGTACTGTGATTACTTTAAAGTTCACTGTCACAACGCATATTTTTCTTTTTCGTTTTAGGTTATGTTCATCTATGATAATATGTATTTCTTTCATATTAAATACTTAAAAAAGAGTGGTACAAAGTGTGATTAACTGAAAAAATGTGTATACCACCGTCTAAAATTTTCTGATTTTTATTACAAACACAGAAAAATTTAGGATTTTTAAAAAATATATTATAATTCTTACAGACCTAGTTTCTAGATTTTAGAAATGCTCTTGAAATTTCAAAGAAAGTTCTCAATTTTTAGTAATATCTGATCTACTCAAAAGTTATATTTTAAAGTTCGAGAGAATCAAACTATCCTTACTCTAAAAAGTATCCACATACGTTCAATTAATTTAATGAATAAATTTTAGCAATGCGTCTAAAATTAATAATACTAAATTTTAGATTTGACACTCATCTTTCTACAGTATTCGAGAAGAGAATATAATTAGCCTGAATAAAAATACTGGATAGATATTTACAATTACTTTCATACTACTCAAATATAGAATCGGGTTTATTTCGCGAGGGTAAAAGCAGGAAAGCCTGATTATTCAATCTCAGCTATTCCCGATAGTCAGCACTTAGAACTTTCGACTTCCCATAAGCCAGTGAAATCCCTAATGGAAGAAAAAAATGGCTGTTTACATATTCAACAAATATGCGTAAGAATATTCGTCCCAAAAATACTTACGGTCACTTTAATTGTGGTGGTGCCCCCCCCCTTCCCGCTGACCCCCAAAAAAAGTCTATTGTTCAAGTGTCGAGTTTTATCTTCATCTTTGCTTTCTTTTACTGTTTCCATTTTTTTCGAGAGAAGGATAATTTATAAAAAGTTACATTGAAATCAAAACAGTGCAGTATTGATTTTTTCCTGTTTTTATGAGAAAGATTCATTTATTTCTACCTCTAAAGTATTAGATTAGTGAAAAAACTTTCTATTCTTCAGAGGATAGCAAACGACGAATGCATATATTTAATACAGATAACTGCAGCAGTGGGAAGTTAAAAGATTTACAAAACGTTACAACATTATTATTATTATTGCATTAAAGTAAATGATAACATTATTTCGGAATTTCGAAAAAGATATTGAGATTTTGTGTTTTTTTGTTTTTTTTTTCAGTCTTTCATTTGCATTGCATATAAGAAATGCTTATTAGAAATTAAAATTATTCTTTGAGAAGTTTTAATGAATAAAAATAAAAATAAGCATTTAGTTTGCAAATATATTCTTACCGACTACAGTGGTAAGATGGCAACATTTGAAAAGACTTCATTTAAGTATTGTCTTGCTTAAGAATATACCTTATACCTTTTATCTTCTTCCAGACAGACCATCTAATGGTTCAAGTCGAGAAGAGAAAAGCCGGAAATTGTGCTTTTGTGCCTTTCGGGTATTAGCCAAAGGCAGCCCAGTTGTTATCATTTTCACAGAACAGAAGTAGTCAGAAATGGCTTGAATGATTGTAAGAATCAAAGACCTCTAAGGATATAGCAAGGACAAACCAAGGGTTTCAATAGAGCGGAGTCGAACTTCACCATTGTCTGTCACATGGATTCAATATGAAATCTTGTATTAAAGCAAACACGTGACTTGAAAAAGAACTATTCAAAAGACTTGAACAAGAACTATTCAAAAGAACTGTCACATGTTGAATATATGTGCAATTATCTGAACATTTGTCTGTCTTCAACTAAATAAAGAGACTTCAAAGCGAAAAAACATATAAATTTCAATTTATAATATATTGTTACGCCACTGTCCATTTATCTTTATACGTTTTCCTTTTGAATTGATAAAGAAACTTTTTTTTATACAAAAAGATTAAAAAGTGCTACTTTCAATGACTAAATGTTGATTTTAGAGAAAAAAATATTTGTAAACAACAAATTTGTGTAGACCAGGGATGCACAACCTTAGGATGTCTGAGGACCAACATATTCATAAAAGTTCTAATGGAGGGTCGGAGCGTCGCATCCTCCACCCCCAACCCTTACTTTATCTGCCTAGTTAATGATTTAATAATATCATTTATAATAATAATTATTAATAATATGGATTTATATACTAATTAATGATTTGACATTGCCGTTTATAATAATAATTATTAGTAAATGTAATTTACATAAACAAATTTTCAAATAATGAGCTAGTTGTGTTTCATGCCAACATTAGAATAGTGAAGTCTGAGACAGCTGCTATTGCAAGTTAAGACATTTTTCAATGTATCTGTTGACAGCAATAAAAAGGCTCAAGTTTAATTTTTAAGTTAGACGCTATCGGACCGCAGCAAATATACCGGTGGGTAGCGGGTTGTGTCTTGACTTTAAATAAAGATTATTATGACTTTTAGCCATTTTAATATTAAAATAAAATACAAGCATTTAATTTCTATTTATGCCGAGCTCAAAATCACTCATTAAATTCTATTCAAGCTAAACCGAAAAATAAATAATAATTAAAGAAAACAATGCCGTTCCAGCATGGCCGAGCGGTCTAGACGGCAATCTGCCGTGTGGCCGTTGTGCCGGAACCTGGGTTCGAATCCCGGTATTGGCATGTTTCTTTCTTCTTCTGTGTTTTATCCGTTTCTCCCCTGGGACTTACTATCTCAGGGTTATTCTGGACGAGATGTGAATCTCGTCCCCCTTCTTGAATTTCCTAGCCTCCCCCTGACGTTGTCAGGTAAAGCTAGCCCGTGGTCCATAGTTGGCCAAAGTCGATGAAAGGAAGGAAAGAAACAATGTTTCATTGCTTGTGAAAATATTATTAGCAATAATTATTTAATAATGAATGTATTTAAACAAAATAATTTGTAACTATTGATCTTTTAATCTTACTTTCTTCTTCTATTATACAATATTTCGATCGCATCTTCCTCGATCTTCCTCGGGTATACTTTTTCGTTTACGTTGAATTCCCACTTGAGAATCATACATGATTTGCCATTTTGTAAATTATTTATGATCTTTTCTTGTTATCTTGATATATTACTTAATGCTGTATTATTATTATTATTATTTGCCAATATTTGGAATGAATTCCTTTGATCTTTCAATTTCTGTTATCATCTTAATCTTGTTAAATTTGGGTGTTACTAGAAAGTCTAATCCTTCATTTAGAACCATCTCTTTCCTCTTCTTTATTTAAAGGTGTTTTACGTAGATTGAGCCAAAGTTAAAGAATTCAAAACGAAGTTTTAAAAAGTCAAAATTTAGTTTGATTTAAGAGGGGGCGATGTGCTAAAATTAAGCAACGAAATTAAAGCTTTTTGAAGATTTGTAATAAGGACTTCTAACGCAAATGCATTGAAAGTTTTGGGATATATTTTTCCGGTTTTTATAATAAGCAAATATCCAACCAAAATATGGAATTTCCTTTTGATTCTTAAATATTGCCGGACAATAGATAAGAAGAAAATGAGAAAACCATCTTGGCTTTGTGGCATTAATTGTTTGTTTTTTTTGTCTTTGCTTACTTTTCTTGTTCACTATTAAAAGGCAATGTCTTTCATGAATTGTTGTTGTATGACGAAGAACCAATCTTCTTCTTTGTTATCTTGAGGCCAATCTTTGACCAATTATGCTAACATATTTCCTTCCTTCCGCTAACATTCGTTTCCTTTATTATCCTCTCCTTGTTTGGAGGTTTTCCAGCTGAAGATAATAATTTAGTGTTGTTCGAAACGTTCTGGCTTATGGTAATATGTTTTTGTTATTTTTTAAAAGTGTGCAATATTTTTTAGTTGTTGGGCGATTCTTGATTAATATTCATTCCACACGTTAAAATTAAATTTACAAACATCTTTTTAAATTTTGTTTGTGTATTTAAACTTGTTGCTTATTGTACCATTGATAGTAAATATATGGTTTACATACTTTAGTTTAAATTACCATTCCTGTAATGAATTTGTTTTGAATCTCACAAGCACAGGAGCTCTTTATTGCTCTTAACATGACTTCATTGTTATACATCTATTTTAATTAAGAAACAAGATTATTATTATTATTATTATTATTAATTATTACATAATTCAGAAAAAGCGATTAAATTTAAATAATGTAAACTTAAAATCTGATTATTCACTTTCCTGTTTCAAATTAAGTAAATATGAAAAGAAATTTTATAATTAAAGGGAAAATTGGATTTGCTGCAATTAGAAAAAAATGAAATTAATGAGTAATTAAATTTTCCTCTACTGGATGCGATATGAAACATTTTTTTCCCCTCTAAATGATACTATGAATTCTTTTTTTCTTAAACTCGCCAAATTTGGAATCTAATAAATTCGAATCTTTCAAATTAAAAGATGCATTTGAGGAAGACTGACAAATGAACTTAACTAAAACTATATTACAGCACAGAATATTTGTAGAATAATAAACCTCTGTCTTATCGTTTCCATCTTCAATATGTTGAAGCCATTAAATCAAATTGCTTCTAATGTAACAGAAGTAAATTAAAAACGACATTCATTTAAAGTTTTTACATTATTTTACAAATTTACATATAAGCACGTTAATTCTTATTCTGTTCTTACATTATTTTTAGGCTCTTTCTGCTATTGATGAGAGATTACAGTTCCAAGGTGACCGCAGAAATTGAGGTTTAAACACAGACATGCTTCAAACTTCAGTCTAGCTGTGAAACTTTAGTTAATAATTCCTTTGTAGTATTATATGAGTTTCTTATATACGTATAATCTATATCTTATTCTATCTATATCTATGTTTTCGATCAAGAAATTTAATCGATAGCTTCCAATCTCCATCTGACAGCACATGAGGAATCACCTGCTATAATTTTATTACAATATTCTTTTGATCGTTAAGTTGTGAATGAAAGCTTATCACATTTAACGCTATTTACAAGTACAGTAGCAGTCCATACAGTCTGGACTATTGATTCAAAACCTCAATCGTTATCCTTGGATCGCAGTTCGAATAATGTTACCTTTGTTTTTCACTTTCTTTTTCCTCTCTTTTTGTTACTCTCTTTTATTGGCGTGTAGAGCAGGCTCACTCTCAAGGATATCCATGGTAATTTGTTTATACTTTACTTTCTCGGTACAAGGCCGAAGGCTTCAAGAACCTGTATCAATATGAATGCATTTGTTTTAATAATCTAAAGTAATTGTGATATAACAACAGTGTTTTGTTTGCAGATTATGTCTAAAAAGGTAATGAAAGTAATTTCAAATAACGAAATTACTTGTACCTGCTTTAATATACCAAAGCTATTTGTTTTAGTTTTATTGAAGGGAAATTTCCGATCAACAATGGCCACTTCTTATAGAATTTTCTCTGATCAATTAATTGACTGGTAAAGTACGCTGCCCAAATAATGCCACCATAACATTTAAATTATTGTAAGTCTGGAAATAAGGTGTATCGAAACACGAAAATTATGACTAAGAAAGTTTAATCTTCTGTTTGAAGCATACCATAATGAAACATATGATAATTTTTACTGGAGAAGTATGAGAACTCAAATAAGAAAACTTTGGAAACTGGCGTTATTAGGAACACCTGTTCCAATTAACGCCACCTACTTTCTAGTAACTTAACTTATTTAAAATTAAGAATTATTCCATCATTGTAAACATTATTTGTACAAAATTACAGTAAAAAGCAACTAAATTTGACTCTGTAAAAAATAATAAAAAAATCACTTGAAATTCACACAGTCTTTCTAATCTGTAGCTAAAACAAATGAGGAAATGTAAAAATTAATTTGAATATCCCCTCCTTTTAAATGAAATGAGACAAAAAGACAAAATACATAAAATACAATATTTTTCAGTTAGCTCAAAAAGCTTTTGAGAAGTAAGCTAACAAAAAATAAAAAGTTTATTAGTGGCGTTAAAGTGGCGTTAAAGCGCTACTGAGCACATGGATCACATGATACACTTGTTTGTCTACAATTTCCGAATTTTAAAAATAACTTTATGTTATCTACATAGAAGAATCTTCAAGAATCAAGAAAATATATAGTTTTATATAGTTAATCTTCGCTGAACATTAAAAAAAATCTATATTTATCCTACCTTGATATAGTATCAGCCTTTCAGAACCAGTCCTCGACACGAAATAGTCGAAATGTAATTTCACTCGAAAATGTTGGTGGTCTGCTAATAACTCACATCAACACTAGATGGCATGTCAATGCAAACTGCTTTAGTGCAGTACCGCCATCTCATAAAGGTATACATGGCGTTATATGGCTCAGGTATCTTAAGATCTCTGAACTAAGTTCAAAATCCTCTAAGGAATCAAGGAAGACGTAAACATTCACATCCATTGATCAGATCCTTTTTCTTAATAGGATTTCAGCATAATCTATGCTAAAAGCTAGACATAAAGAAGGATATCAGCTTGTAATTTAGTTATATTAATTTGGATTATAGAAGTTATTAAATATTATTAAACATCAAAACACCAGAAAATAAATGTCAAACTACATTTATTAACTGAAAAAACGAATTTTCAAGGAGATAAAAAAATTAAACGTCTCCTCTTTTTCAAGCCTTTTTTTTTTAAAAAAAAGATTGTAAAAAAGGCTTGAAAAAGAGGAGACGTTTAATTTTTTTATCTCCTTGAAAATTCGTTTTTTCAGTTAATAAATGT
>JAFIDM010002131.1:38146318-38186368 GCA_023159025.1 Thereuonema tuberculata
AAAAAAGGCTTGAAAAAGAGGAGACGTTTAATTTTTTTATCTCCTTGAAAATTCGTTTTTTCAGTTAATAAATGTAGTTTGACATTTATTTTCTGGTGTTTTGATGTTTAATAATATTTATAAAAGAGAAGATTTAAGGAAGAAGTATGGTTTGTTTGTATAAAGTTATTAAATAATTTATTCTATCATTAGAACATGTTTCTCTGTAATTCAACTTTAAGCTGGACTTTATCTAGTATATTTTAAATATTTAATTTTATGGTCTAGTGACTTTATTCAAATACATCTATAAACCAAAGCCTATGGCTGGATTTTCCTTGACTATTTGTTTACTAGCCATACTGTGTTTTCTAATATTTGAATTGAAATGCAAGATATGAATCATTTGAGTATTGGTGTTAACCATAAATAATCTTAAAATAGATTTTTTAAAGATTATGTAGTTTACAAATTTAATACGGTAGATAGCACCATCTAGTGAGAGCAAAAAAAAAACCTATTTTCTAAATACTGTTTTTGAAAGTTTTACAAGTCTTCACCACCGCTAATAGTTCAGTAAAAACGTTCTAAGCATTTAGAGAAAAATTCCGGTGTTTATAATCACCTATCCCATTATTTAATCATCACCTTCAAATAATCTTTAAATCTTCTTCTGAATGAATTAATAAAAACGGAAGCACCTTATTCAAATTTTTCATCAGATGATGGTACAGCGCACATTAATATTAACGAAAATTGACACAACTGCGGAATTTCAACATCGGGAAATCCATACACCTGTTGAGGAACATATTTAGGAAAGCCTCAGGTTAAATTACTCGATGTATGGTGTGAATTCAAGCATGTTGAGAGGATTCGGTCCTTTTTCTTTATCACGAGATCGATTAAAATTGAGAATTAGCGAAGCGTGGTATATTTTTTTTCTTTTTCTTTTTAGACATCTTGAGCGAAAAGAGGATGGTAATCGTTATGAAAGCATTCTATTTATATTAAAAGCCACAAAAACCGCAGATCTCAAATTAATCTGGATAAAGTTGATTGTATCTCAGAATGAAGAATACGTAAATTGATGCCTGAATTTAAGCTTATTATATCTGGTGGTTATTATAGCTGGTTATTATTAACCATATAAGATAAATCTTACATATATTACAATTTAATAGCCTCTATTGGAAATTATTGGAATTCAATTGACAAAATTAAATTTGTAATATTTTAATCATCAAATAATTAAAAAAAATTTTGCAAAAAAAAAAAAATCAAAATCGTCTTTATATATCTTGTTGTTTTCATAATTCTCCAGTCTCCCAACTGTAAATCGTCTGTAAATTGCAGCCACCTAAAATCTAATCCATTAATATCAGAGATGTAAGCTTACATGTAAGGTAGTCTTTCCAATTTTGAAACGTATTAAATAAATATAAACTCCATACAATATTCAAAATTGACAAATTAAAGCTAAAAACGGAATTTACAATGGAGGTATGAGCTAAGCCTACCATTACAGATAATATCTGAGAATATCCAGCGTTGTTAGTCTAAACAACTTTCTTTATAAATCATTTGACTATATTTTAAATAAGATTTTTGTTTTAATTTCTAAATTTAATTTCTTTGAATGTCAGAACAAATCAAAAATGTAAAAGCCATTTGAAATTCAAAACATACTAATCAGAACGTAGTCTTTAAAATTAAAGGAATCACATAGTATTCTTTTTAATTATTTGTTTGATTTGACTTTTGTTCTTCTTCATGTACAGTATATTTCATTCTTAAAATTCAAATTAAATACTTTTATTTATTAGTTTCTTTTTTTGATAAATTTTCATAGTTTCATAGATTTCTACAGAGATGGTAAAGATTGAGTTAAAATCTTTGAAAATCTAAATAACTATTTACTAAATTTTTAACAAATAAAGTTTCGCAGTAAACAAGATTAACCAATTTTCAATCTTATTTAGACAACTTTAGTATTGTTTAAATTGTCAGTAATTAATAATACTATTTTTATGAATTGATGTTGAATGCTGCATAACGGTTAGTGCTATTAAATAATAATAAGCAAGTGTAGACTGAATGTGAACTTGTGAACTGTAACTGTTGAATTATTGAACTGAGCAAGACATTGATAAATACTTATTGTAATAATTTCGCTTATGTTACTAAAGGATTCTGAGTGGCTCATAATTTATTCAAAAAGCCTTAAATCTCGATATATAGACTACAAATCCGAAAGCCCTCATAGACTCGTATCTAATTCTCCTATTTCCCATACAGCCAGGCACCTGAAATTTGGCAGGAAGATTCCAAAGGTTGTACTTGGAAAAAGTAAGCGATTGGGATTTCGATTAACTACTCCGAAGCGGTTGAAAAGCGATGAAATCCCTGAAATAGCCCCACTAATGCACCTGATGGCGACAATTGAAACTAAAAAAAATAATGTTGCGCAGCAATTGGAACTTAAATATTGTTATGCATAATAGCACCTCATAGCAATCTGGTGCGACAATATTAGCTTAACTGTTAGTGAGCATAAAAGGGCCTTGTAGTAATCTGATGGCAAAACTTACACCTAAAAATTTTTTGCGATAAATTCTCTTCCACATCCTCTCCTGTTCTATCTCAAAATTGAAACGTTATGTAATAGACGAAGTTTCGATTTTTAGATCCTAATAGGTGTAAACGGGGGAGAGGGAATCTTTCTTGAAGGGTGTGCGTATCTCCAAAATCGCTTGAGATGGAAACACGAAGTTATCATGAGTGTTTTTTGTTCAACATTGAAAAGATTTGCTTTTTCGATATCGAGTCCTAAGAGGTGTAAACGGGGGGGGGGTGGAGAATGGACAAACATTGTTAAAGGATACGTCTACGGACTTTTGACTATAGATTTGTAATGGTCGTTGTTTACGAACTGGGAAAAGCTTGAGATGATAGGGGTGTAGAGAATGGCGGAAATGGATGGGAAGTCTTAATTTCATAAAGCGCTTTAGTTGGAAGCATGAAATTTAACATGAGTGTTCTTTGTCTAAACCGAAAAGTTTGAGCGGTGACGACAATTCTCGAAAGGTATGCATATCTCCAAAACCGCTTGAGGTGGAAACACGAAATTTGACATTATTGTTCTTAGTCGAAATCGAAAAGATGTTATTTGATCGAATTTCCGATATCGAGCCCGAAGGAATAGAAACGGAGAGACGGGCAACCATTGTTGAATCGGGGTTATCAGTTGCGCAATTAGAATGTAACATTAGTTTGTACTGATCCTAATTTTTTTTACCAACTGGGAAAGGTTTGACGTCATAGGGATGTGGAAACAGGGTGAAAGTCTTAATATTCTCCGATATCGATATTAATTTCATCTATCTAGGAGTCTAGAGAATTACAAAATTCGAATATAATATTACTTTGTACCAATCACACGATTTTTGTACCAAGTGGGAAAGTTTCGAAGTGATTTCACAATTTTAATTTCTATATGATCCATATCAGTACATCATTTTTTGTAATCCGTAAGAAGAACGGATATTTCATCTAGTCTAGATATATGGTATAGAACATGTTATATTAATAACTTATCTAAGCAAATATTAATATGATTTCTTTTATTTCTATTTTCGAAGATTGCTAAATCATCAGCAGAACATACACGGCCAAAAGTGGCCAAAAGTATCCGGACACCCCGTGGTCGGGATGCGGAGGCTCCTGAGGCACGTATTAATATGATGTTGGTCCCCTTTTGCATCGAATGATAGCCTATACACGTCAGTAACCACCAGGTTCTGATAGGTGGTCGCAGGAACTGACTTCTAGGTGAGTCCGGCCACGGAAGATGGGGGATGTGGGTCGGCACGTAATCTGCGTTTTATTTCATCCCACAGATGTTCAATGGGGTTGAGATCGGGGTTCTGAGACGGCCAGTCAAGTTTTGGAACACCATGTCGTAAAACCACGGCCGCACTAGCTTCGATGTGTGTACGGGACAGTTATCTTGCTGAAAGAGAATCAGACCTTCCTCAACAATTGCCACAGAGTTGGGAGATCAGCGTTGTCAAGAATGATCCGATACATCACAAGAGTTCATGTTACCCGTCAGGAACTAAGGTACCCAGGCTGAACCACGAAATATATCCCCAACCATTATGCTGTCTCCATCGAACTTAACAGTGGGCACAATGCAGTTGAAGAAGCGTTCGCAGGGCGTCCGCCATGTGGATGCGTCAGTCAGACTGCCAGATCGTGAAGCGAGTTTCAACACTCCAAAGGACGATTTTCCACTCCTCCACAGTCCAATAGTGGTAAGCTCTGCACCATTGCAACCGACGCTTCGCATTGACGCAGGAGCGCCTTGTAAGCCTTGAAAGCGGCCGCTCGGCAGTGGAAACCCAAGTAGTTTAGCTCTCGGCGAACAGTCCTGCTGATAGCGACGACGCCCGACGCATGTTGGAACTCCGTTGTCATCATACTAACTGCCTCGACGTCTTCATTTTACAATTACATCACTCACAGTTGATTTCGGCAGGTACAATATGCCGCAATTTCACGAAGCGATTTTCTATTACGGTGGCATCCGATTATCACGCCACGTTCGAAGTCACTGAGCTTGCCTGTCTTGCTCATTTTCTCAGAAGTGCAGAATTATGAGCGCCCAAGCCCCCACCAACGCTTTTATAGCGTCCAATGACGCATCAAAGCTCCTGACCTGCCCGATCCACTTTGTAGGAAGGGTGCCCGGGTACTTTTGGCCCTATAGTGTATGCTCCTTTTTTTTTTAGCTTCCTCATCATTTAATTAAGCTTATGGTTCTGAAGTAAAAGCTTGTCTTTTCATCTCAGAAAATTGCAAAGCAGATACGAAACATTTAGTAAGAAAACTAGCATACCTGTGATGCTAGTTTTCTTATTAAATGTTTCGTATCTGTTTTGCAATTTTCTTGGATTTAGAGATTTCACTAGTGACTGCTTTCTTACAACGCGCGGGCGTGTCTCGGATACCTTACGACTGATCTTAAGTCACGTGACTTCCAGCTCAGCAAAATAGATAACAATGAAAATGTGAGCATTCTCAATACTATAACTAACGAGTTAATTAATAATTTTTTAACGTGCGTTGAATGTTAATAAGATATAATGTCCAAGCCGACGCACCAGTTTAAAACTAACTCAATTAATTTAATACATAAAAAGAGGAAATATAACTTATTTAAAAGACTATTTACAATTAAAATAAAGTTACTTTAAAACAATTAACACGACCATGGTTTCTCGTCAATCAGACGACGTTTCCTCAAGTCGTCTGATTGACGCGAAACCATGGTCGCGTTAATTGTTTTAATGTAACTTAATTTTAATTGTAAATAATCTTTTAAACAAGTTATAATTCCTTTTTTTATATATTAAATTAATTGAGTTAGTTTTAAACAAGTGCGTCGGCTTGGACATTGTATTTTACTATATCTAACATTTGCCATCTTATTTGTATTTCTGCGTCTTATGGCTTCGGAGGATATAGGGCCAGAAAATTTCATTTGTTGTTTTATATACGAGACTATATAGACATAGTGGCACATAGACTAGAGAAAAATACCCGTGCTTCACGCGGGTTACAAAAAAAGAGTTGCCTGATGTAGATGACGAAGAAATTGTAACTGCGTGATCCCTTTTAAACTTTTTCAGTTGGTAAAAAAGGCACGTGATAGTTATAAATTTTGTTATAGACTCTTGTAAGCTTTGCATACGTAACATTTTACGTAAAGTAAAAAAAAAAACTTTATTTCTTTAAAAAAAAAACCAAATTAAATCAAATAAACTAAAAACTGAAGCCTAGAATTAAGAACACTCATGTCAAATTTTATGTTTACAATTGAAGCGGTTTTGGAGATACGCATACACTTTGGCCCCCCCCCTCTTCCGTTGACACACCTTAAGGTCTGAATTTGAAAATTTATTGAAAATTCGTCGAATACATATATTTTGGAAATTGACAAAGAACACTCATATCAAATTCCGTGTTTCCAACTAAAGAGGTTTCAGACATATGAGTTACCTTCAAGAATGTTGTCCCCATATTTACACCCCTTAGACAGGATCCCGGTTTTTGCTGTTCGTTTTATTATTGTAGGATGCATGTGAACCTCCGTATCAAATTTCGTAAAGATCTGTTGAGAAAAGGCGACGTTGTTTCAAGACAAACACTCAAACAAACGACAAACAAACAATCAAACAAACAAACACTTCCACTTATTATATAGATATCAGCATATATTTTAAGAAAGATAAACGTTTAGATGATTTACGTTATAGTCAACTGTTCTTTGGATTTGGAATTTTTTTCAACCAAAATAATATATACCGAAAAGAACGCTTTAAGATAAAAATGTTTCTCTAAAACACTTTGTTAAATCAGCTTTAAATCTTATAATTGTCTTCATCCTAATTGTTACTGTTTCACAAAACAGTTAGCACAAATAGTGAGAATTGCCTGTAAATTATTTACTTGAGAAAAGATTGATTTAGATGACAACTCACCCATAGTACATATTTGTAGTTTTACCGTAGTTTGACCATAACATCTTATTTTTAGGTATGACAGGTGAAAGATTCCACTATATTTTTAATCGAGAATTTGAATAGTTTTGTTTTTAAAGAGCTTTGTAAACTTATAGCATTTACTTCAGAAGCAAGATCTTATCAAAACGTAGAACATTGACATCGTTTGTATTTCTTTAATTAACCTCTTAATTGCGAAAATAAAATCAGTTAATCGATTGTGTAATGAGGTATTACGTTCTCACCAAAAATTAAAATTACTTATATTAACTGCATAATATGAATCTGGTACAAATTAGGCTACGAATGTTTAAGTTAATTACAAATGTTCTATTGAAAACTTGACTTTCTGTTAAAATATTTGTAGACTTGTAGAAATGTTTGTAGACTTGTAGAAATGTTTGTAGAGATGTATTTTAATTAAGGTACATTTACAGACGCATTTGATATGCATTAAACAACAAATTCTTTAAGTAAAAATAAACATCACCAAAAATAACTTTAATAATAAATTAACCATGTATCTCGTGTAAATATTTTATATGCAAAAGCTAAACTTTCTAGACATAATGACTTGAAGAGAACCACTTTGAATTTACTTCTTACAAAAAACAAAAAACAAACAAACAAACAAAAAAGTATTTACTATATTTACAGTTGAAATGTGATATACTTTAACTTGACAACTTTCATTACCTATATTGATTTCCTATAGTTATTTTTTTTGCCATGTTGAAATTTCATCTATATTAAAAAAATTAACACATTTCAAAGATGAGTTTGTTCAAAAGGATAGTTTCCAGTAAAAGAACAAGTTACCTCTCAAAAAGCTTTGTATGTTGGTTTCAGGTAAAGATAATATTAGATTTCAAAATATCCTTGTATAATTATAAAATGTAATTATTTAAAAAAAACATATATTTAAAAATCATGTATTAATATGATTTAATATTAAACGTTTACGATAAACTCTATTGTCTTATTTCATCCTTAAACTTTGTATTAAGGTCAATGGCAGGTACGTATCCTATGACTACATTTGCAATGGTCACGTGATCTATCTCATGTCTTGGGCATTTCGGCATTGACATGTTTCTGTGTTCATTGGAAACTCATTACTTCTAAAACAGTCGAAACTTCTGCTAAAATTCGATGCAGTCTCACGATAACATAGAAAAAGTACTTGTTGATTTTCTCCAATATACAATACAATTTAAAATCAATATGACTTCAAATCATATATAACTTAAGATAGTTGTAAGATTTAATGGGCAAATATTGTAAATACATTAATCGAAGCTACACGGGTACACGAGGGCAAAACAATAAGATTTTGTAGGAAATTTTGTTGATTTAATTTTTCTTTGATTTGATATAGACATTACTGGTATTTTTATTAATTGAAATGGAGCTATTAATGCATACGATATTATTTCATTCGGGGAACTTTCATAATTTTACATTATTAATGCAGTTTAGATATTGATAATTTAGTTTTAATGATTATGTTTAATTTTTTTTTCATGATTGAGTTTTTCTGATTGAAATACTATTTTTAGTTTGTGTTCTAATTTCTAAATTTCTAAAAATTCTTCATAAACAACTTTCTTTTCTTACCACCTTTTCCTTTATTCTCCTCCACAATTATTTATTTATTTGTTTTTTAAGGGAAAATATTCTTTATAGCAAAATTACTATCCTCTGATTATTTTGAGTCATAGTTCAATGGGGTGGGTCCGGTTATCCAGTGGTCTATGTGCTGGAATGCGGATTGCAGGAGCCCTGGTTCAATTCCAGGCAGGGGTCGGAGGTTTTTTCGACTGTTATTTCTCTTCCAGACATAACTGGATTCACGCAGCCTTCTGCCAAATGAGCACCGGATTTTCTGATTAAACTCTGGCGAGCATTCCACTATCCCACTTCAACTAGTCTCGTTATTTGAGAATCCGTGGGAGCCTATACCTCTTGGGAATCCCAGGACCTGCATGGCCTGTTGCGTACAGTTTTAACTTTTTTTTTTTACAGTTCAGTGTATTATCAAGCTATATTAGATGGGACACTTACATTCAGATTAGTTAAAGTCAGAATTCGCTCATGGCTCCTGATAGATAGCTCCTGATAAATAGGGCATTACATAAAGGAAGCCTCGAAATATCCTATTTATAACATAAATCTTCTCCTACTTTTATATATTAGGATGTCCATGAAAGTTTTCAGCATTTTTGACAGATAGAAATGAAACAAATATAAGCGTTTAGAAAACAATATTTATTCATTTTTAGTATCCCCAATTTTTTCCATGACGGCAATATTAAAATTCCATTCGCATATCTCTGGGCTGGCTTGGAGGCGAAGAAGTCTTCCAAGTGCTTTTTGACCTCTTTGAAATTACTGAATGATTTTCCGTTTACAGCATTCTGTAGCTATCGAAACAACTGGAAGTCGGATGGTGCAATGTCTGCTGAAAATGGTGGGTGGTATAACATCAAAGCCAATCTCGTGCAACTTTTTGCGGATGACAAAAGACACTTAAAGCTTCGCGTTGTCTTGCTGGAGCGCAACAACCTTTCAAGTATCTAGTTCTAGCCTCTTCTTTTCCCATAATCGTGGTGCAATTTCTCATACTGGCTGCAGTAGAAATCAGAATTGATCGTCTGATGTGTGGGAGTATCTCATAGCAAAGACCGCCTTTGATATCCCAACAGACACAGAGCATAACCCTCTTTGCATGAATATTCCGCTTTGGTTTGTGTTTTGGTGGTTATTTAGCCTGCCACTAACATCGTTTCCCACTATATTGTAATAGATAATCCGTTTTTCATCTCCAGTTAGTCGTTCAAAAAATAGGTCAATTTTATTGTGTTTCAGGGCATGTCGCAGTTGCAATACCTGTCGATGCAGTTTTTCTCACATAGCTTGTCTTGGATCCAAACATCATAACCAGAAATATATCCAAGTTTCATCAAATGTTCATGAACAGTATTTTTGGGAATTTTCAGAGTATCTGCTAACTCCAGAGTCACTAACTTTGGGTGGACTTCCTGGTGAATCTTCATGTGATCGTTGTCAACGTCTTTTAGGACGATCCCCGTCTTCCAAGCTGAAATCCTTGGCTTTCACCTCCGAATCGTTGATTTAGTAAACAGCACCCTTTCTATACACTTCACAAATGTGTTTATAGGTCTGTGCGTCGTTTTCTCTCTTTCTATAGAAGAATATCACATGCCTAAAATGCAACTTTAGCTCATCCATTTTCGAAAATCAATTTTAAAGCTTCGCCATTAACTTTTACTGAGAGATGCAGTCTCGGGTTACCTTGCGGATATACCAACATATCACGTGTTCTCAAGCAGTAAGGCTGCGATGAAACACTCAAACATAGACCTGTCAAAACGCTCCGCCCAACCTAATAGATAGGAAATGAAGTTACGATTTAGGATCAGTAAGTAAGCATGGCTGATTCCAATCAAATACACAAAATTTCACTTAAAAAGTTTTAAAATTTTTAATTTTGAATCAAATTTATCCCGGGCATTACAGAAATCCCGGAAATTATATAGTGAAGTCTTTTTTATCTATACTGTTTAATATGGAATTCTTAAGTTTATCAATTAAATTACAATGAACAAAATCTCCATTAAAAATTATTCTTATGTTGCAGAAACCGTTTCTGACGGCTGAGAAAATTAAGCTTAAAATCTTCAAGCTTAAAATCTACAAGCATGAAATGATCTTCCATGGGATTTGCGTCTCTAATGCTCTTGAGGTGCCTTCAGACATTCTCTTACAGCAAAGAAATCAAATATTTGTAGATAAAAACGTTAAACAGATCTTTCTCTTAATTAATGGATTCCATTGATTTTTGCATTTGTTGTTATGCCACTGAGGAATTGGATGATTTACTCATCCGCCAAGATGAATAATTTGGATCCATCAAAAAGAAAAGAAACTAAGCAAAAGCAGGTAGCAATTGATGGGAGCGAGAGAAAGTTACATATTTTTTTATAAAATCTCTATATACCAATATAAAAAGAAAAGTCCTGACTCACTCACTCACTCATCAACTCCCAGCCCAAACCCTTGGACCTAGAAAGCTGAAATTTTGCACAGAGGTTCCTTTTATGATGTAGACAAAGAATAAGGCCGGATTTTTAAAAAAATTCGAACGGGATAGGAAATAAAGAGGATTTATATTTTCGCTTTAAAGTATCCTTATCGATTTATAGGTATGTGGCGGCCAACCCGTAATACATCTGAGTCATCCGGAGAAGGACACATCGGGCTGCGAACTCGTACATTTTCCGATCTCGATATTAATTTGCTAAAAAATAAAGGTTTTTTTTATGCTATGTAAGGGTTCCTAGTTTTGTACAAAAATATAAAAATTATTTAACTCTGATTTGTTCTAATCTGTGAAATTAATGATGGCGCTACAAAGAAGTTTCCTCTGGTTTCCAGAAACTTCGAGAAATATGCAAATTATAAAAACAGTTAATTGACTGTAATTAAATAATTATAAATACAAAAATAGTCAATAAAAATTTAAATAATAAATAATTAATATTTTAATTTTAATAATAATTCATTAATAAAATCATAAATAATTTGTGATAATATCAGGAAAATGATTGGTTCAAAATGTTTTACTAATGGTTCAACTAATTTCAATCATTATCGTTATTTAGTTCTACTTATTATTCTTTGTAATTATTATTTACGAATTCTTATTGTATTTACTTTTAATTACTGAACCACACTAAGAGAACTGGATATTTTATTTCCATATACAAAGTTGATGTAACGCCACCTGGCGGGTATTTTATGTTTAATAGACCTCCTGGACTCTTTCGTGTCTTGTCCTGAATCATGTGAAACTACTTGACAATATTAATTGTTTGATAATATCTTTAAAATAGAATTTTGATTTAATCTTCACTTCGAAAACCTTACCAGTTTTTTGGATCAAATCAAATTCAAATAAGTACAATGTCCATTGGATAAGTAACAGTTATAGTAACTAAATATAGTTCATGAGTCAATACATATAGTGGTACCACCTGTGTGGCATATGCTACCACGCACTTTTGGGACACAGTCGTGTGAGTTGATCACAAATATATGTGATAGCATGACCAATAAGGCAGCTTTTGGTATTAAACAGGTGTCAAATGGTCAAATTACTGTAATTTTCAATTTGCTCTATCGAAGTGAAAAACAAATTGAATTTCAATTGTAAATGCTCTCTGTATTTCTCTAGATAAGACCTAAAAAACCAGTGGCCGCGTGAGCAGTTTATAGGTCAAGGTCCAGGATTCGTTTCGCAGCTCTCGCTGACAGGATATGAGATTGCTGTTTATGAATCAAAGTATGTTTAGCAAAGATAGAGCACATTATAGAGCTTTACAATATATGGTTGTCTAATTCTGTTTTGTTTCTGGTTACCCGATGACATGTGGTATCACATAATGTGTCGAACCCTCTTCACCAGGCTTTTACTGAAAAGAGACCAGGGCAAGATATTGGCGTCAAAAATGAATCAGAAACAAGTTCGAGCAGTATAGAGAGATTTTACAGAGAAATTTTACAACTTACTGAAAAAACTTGAGAATGCACAAGTGGCAGATATTTTTCTCTTAATTCCTTAATTGATTACAGAGCGTAAGAACCCAATAAATGGAATAGCCCTCTAAGTTCCTGAAAGACGAGTGCTGGAGAAAGTTGTATCTTCTGTAGTAAGATGGGCAATTATGTTAAATGGACATATAAGAGAGAATATCTGCACGAAAACTGAGGAGCAAAAAATAATTTCAGAGATAGCAGAAGAATGATGCTGAATTACATTTTATTTTTCAGTTTTCGTTTAAGATCGGTAACATTAACGGTGATAGTGATCTTCACTGCAACCAATCCCCGACTTAAAATAGCAAGCATTAATGTATCATCTTTAGATTCTGCACAGGCTTTTAATGTGGCATTTACTCTCAATTGACATGCTTGTGTCAGATATTCTCTGGTATATGTCTCTTTGACATATTTACCCATCTTACTACAGAAGATACAATCTTTCTCCATCACTCGTCTTTCACAAAGTGTACTGCAGGAACTTGTTCTTCACTCATTTTTGACGCCAATCCCTTGTTCAGGTCTCTTTTCATGGTGAAGAGGCTTCGACACTTTCTGTAAACCACATGTCATTAGGAATTTCGTTCACTTTGTTTCTCTGCAATACTGTATATTGCTGCAAGGCTATTGAAAAGACCAACTCACCAGCTCGTTAGAATGTCCATGATTCTACACTTTCGGGACATTAATTTCGCACTGTCATTGCTGTAATGCATGATACATTTTGCATCTTGCTTTAACTTCTTTCTGTAAATCTCTTCACTCATCTTTACTGTTCATTTATTTTAACCTTAATTTAATTTAATTAGACATTAAGACAACCATTTAGTGTAAAGGCAATTTAATTGGCTCTATCTTTACTAAACATACTTTGATTCATAAACAACAATCTCAGTTCCTGTGACCGAGAGCTTCGAAACGAATAATTACACGACGAGTCTGCTAAGAAAAGTTTGAAAGTTTAACATTTGAGATCAATATGGTCAAATCCTTGACCTTGACCTACAAACCGCTCACGTTGCCATTCGGTTTTCAGGTCTTATCTAGAAGAATACAGAGCGCATTTACAATTGAAATTCCATTAGTTTTTCCCTTCGATAGAGTCAACTGAGAATTATAGTAATTTGACATTTTGACCCCTGCTTAGCTTCAAAAGCAATGTTGGCCATGCTATCACATTTATTTGTGAGCTACATATTCGAATGTGTCCAAAATGTTTGCCACTACAGGTGCTACCAAATGTCGGTGATTAGCTCATTGACTATAAGTGGAATCCACTCTAGCAGATATTCTGAGTATTTACCTAATATTTTCGATGCCGCAGGAATTCCTGTAAACTAACGTGTTGATCCTATTGATCGTTCCTGGATTCTTATTAATTGTTTTTCAAATACTTCGTTACAAAATGCAGAGATACAATATTCATCATCCTGGCCTTCAGCAAAGTGCATTGGAAATTGAAATTCCATACTAAACCATTTAATTTAAAATTCTGTTTGATCGATGTTTTATTTTATTAATGTAATAAATCTTTTAATTGCTTAAAGTAATTCTGTTTTAAGTTCTATTTACTTTAAAAGCAGAAAGGTTTTCTAGTAAAAATTATCGAATTATTATTTCACATTTGAATTTATTGTAAAGTAGGTATGGCATTTCTCTGGTTTTTCGAAACTATCTTCTGGTTAATATTCTTTTATTGAGAGGGCTATTCCATTTATTGGGTTCTTACGCTCCTTAAGAAATTAAGGAATTAAGAGAAAAATTTCTGCCACTTGTGCATTCTCAAGTTTTTTTTCAGTAATTTGTAAAAATTTCTGCATTCGTGAATTTCTGATTTTTTCCAGTTCGGATGTAGACACTAACACAAACAAGGAACACACAAATAAACAACTACGTATATAGCTTTTAAATTACATGTAAATCAAGCAGTTTTGAAATAAATGTCAAAAACATATGCTTCTTCCCCAAAGAGCACAGATTGCATTAAAAAAAACCAACAGATTCACAATCTCTACACTAAACATTATCATTTAAGGAAATAAAGGTCAGCATTTTTAAATGGGAACAAATCTATTTCCAAAGAAATAGATTTGTAAACTTTGCCGTTTCTATTCTTTCTCATTTTCAAATCTTTATGTTTACGAACATAGAATTATTGTACAAAAATTAAATGACGTTGTGAAAAATGGTAAAATCAGTTAAGATAACATCTAAAAAAAAGATTAAACATCTCAGTTTAATTTTGAAATTTCAATAGTTTGCAACTTTAAATTGAAATATTTTGACTGCTAACTATGAAATTATTTGTTTAAAAAATTTATGAAAATGTAAAAAAACAAAAAAAATATATGTTATAATAAGCCGTTAATGTTCAGTTTTTACTTCTGAAATTCAAGAAGGTGCAATTGTAATAGACAAAATGTTATTTATAAAGATACAATGAATTTTTAATATAACTTTAATATTGATTCTGTTCTTAGGCAATTATGACCTAAGAACCACTCCTACAGCTTTCCTACTTTTCGTGATTAATATGTGGGCATTTCGACAATCTATTACAATAGATTTTTATTTAGAAAAATTGCCTTCACTATCAGCTCTACTTAATTTTCATCTTATCAGATGCTTTTCAGTGCAAAAACGAAATTAATTGATATTTTTCTAAAATATTTAGATATTAACATAAAATTTTGTTTAATTATTTGTATTTTGTTTTTTGATTTTGACTTAGAAGCATAATTATAGATTTAAAATCATCTACTTGTTAAACAAACACTTTTTATTTATCATGCTGTGAATTGCTGAAAATAAACAAGTCACTATTACGTTCATTTATTACAAATATTTGAGCTTCTCAATCATAATCGAATTTAAAATATGTAATCTAATCGAAGTTAAAAAAGCTTAAGAATCAGAAATAGGCAATAAAACTATTATAAGAAATGTCGCTTAAAAACAAAAACACCTAAATAAATTTATTAAAATATTAGCAAAGGTGTAAACTTATTGAAAAGTATTTGGTTTAAGTTCCGTTTAAATTAAAAATATTAATGTAATAAATGTGATATAAGTTTCATTCTCCATTGAACACTGTCATTAACGCTCAATATTTTTTTAATTTGAAATTTGCACTATTCATCAGCAATTTTCAGATGTAATTGATCAGTAGGAACTCATATAATGCTGAACGGTCAAAAATAATGGAATCAATGCGAAATGTGAAGATGAAATGAAAAGTAAACAATATCTTACTATGTTTTTTTCTTTTCTACAGAACTATGCTTTTTAGCTTCAAAATAAAACCATTACTTTCATAATTGATTAAAGAAATGAAAAAGAATGGCATTCATTATAATTAAGCCAAGTTAGGAGTGAATTCATAAAAAAATTGAATTATTTAAAATAAAAACATTTAAGTTCACAGAGTCATAATAATTCTTTTAAATAAGGCTTTTCGACCGCTGTTCGTTAATATTAATTTTAGTTTTATTTACCAAATCATTGTTTATTAAATAAATAGTTATTATTGTTTACTTAAGCTATATTCCATCTTCATTTTTTTTAAACTTAAAAAAAAAATTGATTTGTCCTTGTATTACCCAATCTCTGCTCAAAACTTATTTTAAATAATCACTGAACGATCGGTTAATTCCGACAAGTTGAGCATTCTTAAACAAATATTAATTTTGAAAATTTTTGATCTAACTTTTGATTGAATAATAATTCAAGTGGTTAAATAAGTGGTTAAATACATTCACTTCATTATTCTAATTTTTTTAGCTTTCTATTATTTGCATTATTAGTTATCATTTACAATTTCCATTAAATTAAAGCTGAAAACAAAATTCCAATAGATTTGAATGTGGATATTCTTTATTATTGATAAGAAGTTTGGAGCACTTTTATTGGAAAAGACACCATTGTCGCAGAGAAGTCTGGTTAAAAATAGAATTCATTAAATTATATTAATAATAATCTGAAATTTTGACAAGAAATGTAAATATGAATAAAAAGTTTGCTAATAAAGATTAAAAGAAGTTAACAAAATAAAAAAAAAAATTGAACGAGTATTTTTTCAAGTAGATGCGACATGTTTATTTTTTTAAATAAGATATTGAACAATGTTCATTGTTGTAATCTGATAAGTTTTTAGATACTATTTCAGAAAAGCTAAACCAGTCAAATGTGGATTTCATTGATCAATCCGGATTGTTAACTTATCCTTAAGAAAGTGTTAATCTTTCTAATACATTAATTCTTGCTTCTTACAAGACATTATTCATTTTTATATTTCTGTGAATTCGAATTAAGTGAAAATTTATAAAGGTATTTAACGACGATATTTAGAAACAAAAACTGTAATTAATTATAAATAAGTAGCTATAAAGACATTATTGGCATTAAAAACATTAATAACATTGACATTAATTTTGAAAATTTTATTAATTTTTGCTGTTGAGAATCATTTTTGAAGATATTTTTATTTTTTTAAGAGTTTTTTAATTGATACGAAAGCATTAATTGAAGGAATTAGAAATAAATAAGTAGGGGAGACCGGGGCCAAGTGGACCTAGGGGTAGAGTGGACCGTTGACTTTAGTAATTCGTGTAGACGCTAGAATGCGCCAAAAATCGGAAAGAAGGTTCGTGCCATTGTGGCGCTGCTACCACAAAAGCATCAGTGAATTCGGCTTATTGGTGACAGTGAGGTGATCGATTGTTTTGTTTTTGCCCAGGTAAGTAAATATTTAGTGTTGCTTTTACTTTCATATTGCCGTTCAGCGATGCATTGAATAACATAACCGTAATATTCATATTGAAGGTGGTAATCTAAAGATCATTTTAAGCTGTAGCATGAATTGAATACTTAAAGTAGTCAATAGTTACAACTGAAGGAAACGCCAAAAAGGAGATGGGGCAGAGTGGACCGAACGACACGGGGTACATTGGACCAGTGGTCCACTCTGCCCCGCTGTTTTTACAATAAAATATTTTGGCACTATACATTATATTTTTTTCTATTTATTTATTAGGCCTATTATATTGTACTATATACAACCCCCCGTCCTCAACTTTGTCCCGTAGGTTTCTACACACTGGAGCCTACCCTCCAGTTGCATTGCGCGGTCCTCTGGGCCTGATCGCAACTTTAACTTTAACTTTATTGTATTGTATTGTATTACATTATTACATATTATATTTTTTTAATATATTTTTTTATTTAGGCTATCATATATTGTGTGTGGCCTGTATTATTAAAGGATATTACCCTTTAGTAATTCCTCTCAGCAAGTACCGTAATAGGGGAAGACTTCGCGCGAAGGCATCTTACATACATACATACATACATACATACATACATACATATCCTTTCCCGTTCCACCAACTGTGGGTCTAGGAATTAACTAGGCCTCTCCACCTCTCCCTGTTCTTCCAAGCCTCTTCTCTACATATTCTTTCCCATGGGATGCCTCTCTCTTCCAGGCTGTGCTTCACATCATCCAGCCATCGCTTACGCGGTCTCCCTCTTGGTCTCTTCCCTCCTTCTTTTAACTCATGCCACACCTTAGGAGTCCTACCATCTTCCATTCGTTTCACGTGCCCGAACCACCTCAGCCTTCCCTCTTCCACCTTTTCCCTCAAACTTTTTACCCCCAACTCCTCCCGGATATCCTCATTTCTCATTCTATCTAATCGAGTCTTCCCTACTATACCTCTAAGAAACTTCATCTCCCCAGCTTGAAGTCTACTCCAGTCTCTAGCATTCATCACCCATGTCTCCGCTGCATAGGTGACTATAGGCACGTAATACATTTTATAGATTATTTCTTTTGCCTTCCTTGGGACTTTCTTATCCCATATCAGGTGTCTCACTCCCTGGTATATTAAGGCATCTTAATCTTCGAAAATAGCCAATTTACACATTTAAGTGTTATTAAATTCTAATTAAAAACTATGCAAACTGTCACGTTGTGGAATTGGCAACATGACACGATTAAAATCTTGGTCTCTGAGGGAATATATTTTGATTTTTAATAATTGTATTGTTGTAATTATGTACTTGAATTTTTGTATTTGGTAAAGTCTTGTATATTATTATTGTGATATTACTTGGTTAAATATTATGTTAATGGTTTGAGCTTATTTAGAAAACAATATGTGCGAAAGAAAAAGAAAAACTTCGAAAAAAACAGTTGTGCGTTGATTGAGTGATCACGTGGTTTTATCTGTTTCGTTTTCCCATGGGAACAAAAGGAGAAAAGTTAAGTACACTCTGGCGGGAAAAATCAGATCAGTTAATGAATCTGAAACACACGGGCAAAAAGTACACCCAATCAGTCTAAACATTTCAGGAGAGGGAGCATATTCTAAAACACACACAATATATCCCTAAGTGAAGTGGATTCAATGTACGCAGTGCAAGAGATGGGCCCATAGTTCATGCGTAACCAGTGATATTCGGGGTTTATTTTACGAATGCCTCAACTGCAAAGAAGATTTCTTTAGTGAAAGTGATTAATTAATTCAATGTAAACCTATTTGATATTATTCACTTATGACTTTCAACTGCATAATGATTATTTTAAATTTTCACTTGAATATGTAATACCTTAGGTAGTCTATTTTAAGTTAAACTTTATTTCATGATATCCTAAATGGCACGTTATTTTATATTCAATAAAAAACTTACTTTAAATGTTGTTATTCTTACCCAGACCAACGTGCCCCCTGGGGTGGTCCAGCCTGCCCCGTGGTCGGGGCAGGTTGGACCACTCTACCATTTTTGCTTTGCGAATTAATACCAATTTTATTTATGAAGATAATGAAATGAAATCAAGTATTTACATTCTTGAATAGTTTTGGATTCTGACAAAAAAAAATGCAATGGAAAATCTCTTAACAAAAAAAAGAAAAAAATTCAACAAAAAAAAGTGGACCGCTCTACCCGGTCTCCCCTATAATATTTGTATAATAACAAATCAAAAAGAGATTAAAAGTTTATTAGTATAGTTATTAGAAAAATATTGACTATTTATTTTCATCGGACGTGAAGTTAGCTGAGAGTAATTTCGAACTTAATACCTAGTCATTTTTATTAACTTAACCCATATTCTCACATCAATTTTTTTTTTAAATTTATATTAGTTACAAATATAAATGTTAAAGTTACAACATACTTGAAACTAATATTTAAATAAAATTATTTTAAAATTGACAATTAATTACATATGTTATCATAATAGTTCAAATTTCAATATATTTCTTTTTAAAATTTGAGTACTGTGATATTGTAATGGCAAGGCCAAATTTCAGCTATAATAAGATTGTGTGGTTTGGATTCTGTATACATTTAAATTTCACGTGTTTAATTTCAATCGACATTTCTACAAATAAATTGAGGAAATGCTGATTCAGTTCTTTTCAAAATAATCGTTCAGATCGTCTGCTAACGCTATAGGTATTTCTAGATCTGTTTGCGATTCCCGAAGTGCTGGCAAAGGTGTTTATCTTTCACTCGTCGGCGTTCTTCTATTTCAATGGCGAAATACTTCACAATAATTGACCTTTTTTCTGCTGGAAGGAATATCTGCGAAACATTCCTAGCATTAGATAAAATATATATTTTTTTTTTCAATTATAGGGTGTGATTCATTTCGTTCTGTTAAAGTTTTCACCAAAAATTGTATCTGAAATTCTTGAAATTTTCACTTTGATCTAGTCGCACCGTAACATTTACAATATAAGCCGTAGATATTTATCAACCAGATTATTAAGAATCTTTCATCTTCAGATATTTGTAAATTAAAACTAGAACACTTGTATTAAAAGAATTAAAAAAAATGATAAAGTCATCTAAGATAAAAAAGTTATTAAATTATCTAACTCGACAAATATGTTTTTAAATCATAAAAACAACTGTAATAAAGTTTAAAACATCTTTAAAATACCGTAAATATTTAATATACTGTTTAACAACATCTTACATTAATAATCAACTCCCGGCAATCTTTCGTCTTGTTTTTATCTCAAGACTTTTCCAAGCTGAGTATAAAAATTTCTAAGGAGAAGAGAACATGTCCCTCTTTCCTAAACTCCAGAATAAATAATACAACTCATGAATTCATACATGCGATATTACTAACAAACAAAGAACGTGCTACTGTACAACTATATTCACTACAAAAGCTCAATATCATTGCTTGAAAATTCTTACAAATAACTTTATCAAATTCAAATATCTTTACTATTAAATTTAAATCTCTTTACTATTAAAGTCTTTTCTTTTATGAAAGTCTTTTTTCCTAAATTCTTTTTTCAAATTTAAATTAAACAGAATTTTCAAAATCGTCAATCCATCCATTTATTTTGGAGTTTAGGAAAGAGGAACATGTTTAGGAAAGAGAAAAAAGATTGCCGGGAGTTGATTATTAATGTAAGATGTTGTTAAACAATAGATTAACTGTGATAATGTTTTGAATTCATACTAAAAATAAAATAAGAACACTTACCATATTTATTAATTTTATATTCTTTACATCAATCGTTATTAATAAAAAAAATTGCAATTTAAAAAAAATTATTAAATAATATAATAATTTAGAATAGATTCTCAGTACTTAAGATTGGTCTGAATTTAATAAATAGGCAGCACTGCTACAGTGAACGCAAGACTTCATTGGATATATATATATATATATATATGTATTTATATATAGTAAAAATCTATCTATACATAGGAAATCTATATAGAAACAAGCAAGCAAAGTTCTTAGAATAGAAGCATCAAACACTAATGAAGTCTCGAAAACGTAAGACTCACTCAGTTCTAATTTTTATATCGTTTCTTTATTGGATGAACTACAAGAAGATATTATGAATGGGCCTTTATGTAGGCTGTTCTAATCCATAAACCAAAGAATCTAATCACGGTTAGATAATCTTCTTGAAACTTGACAATAAAAACAATACATGAATTTTAACTTTAGACTTTAGACTGTCTCCGTGAAATCCCATTGAAAACCGTAAGAATAGAAACATTGGGTTTGTGTCAATGTTGAGTGATATTAATTTGCCATTTCATTCTCTTAAAATATGCGGGTTTTAATATAATTAAAATTAATCCGATATGAAGAATGTAAGTTAAATGATACGTGTCTAATTAATGGAAAATTTATACTCTTTATGTTCAATAAATATTATAAAATTAAAAACAAATGGAGACTTGGGGTTTGTGAAATTTTTAATGATTTTAAAAAAAATTCAGAAAAATAAAGAAAATAAAAAAAGCAAGATTTAAACAAAAGTAGGTTCTAAGTTCTTGTTTTCAAGCTTCCAAAGAATTTATAAGCAACACAGACCTCGAATTACGAGTAAAACACTTGTCATTTATTTTAATTCTTTTCCTGAGATAAAATTACTTTAAGAGTGCTTAAAGTATGTAAGTAAATAACTTGTAAATTAATTGTGGTAACATATTAGTTGAGATAGCAAGAGTAAAGGTGAAACAACGGAGGGTGAAACCTGAGGTTACGGTACCAGGCTGTTTTGGACTATTTTCCGAGTTTTGACAAGATGGGTGCCTTGGCAGCACTTTTAAAAAATGAACGTGTTTTTCAATTAATTATTAAAATTCGAATGCAGGTAAGGTTGTTTTAACATGTTTTTTACAATCTTTTACTAGAAAAACTAACCATAAACTGGCTAACTGCGATCTTGAGATAACAGTATGTACTACCTTGTATGCCTACGCCGATATGGAAGTAGATGTATCCTTACAAAGACTGATTGGCAGTATAGTAATCTCCGGTTTAGCCGAATAAAGAATAATAAATAAGAGATGAGGACATATGACTATTTAAAGTATTTTTAGTAATACGTTTAAATACAATACAATATAATTGAAGGTTTCACAGATAATTATGATTAATAGGAATTTAATTAATTACAGTCTTAAAATTATTAAAGTTAGAAAACTTTCACTCTGTGCATTTCATTTTCATTTACAGGAACATTGACTGAATTCTCGTCTTCTAACTGGAATACATGAATCTAATATCGTCGTAAATTAGTTTCAAGGAATAGTCTAGATACTTAATGTCTTCTTGGTAGTATCAACAATCTTAAAATTCGACGTATTCACTGGATTCTACGAGATTCGATGGAGGAATATAAAGCTATGCGAACACCATACAGTTGGCCGACACTGTCGGGTGCTAACACCATCCAACTCAAGTCGGGCGAAAAACCAACCCAGGGCAATGTAGATTTCAAATACGTTACGAGTGACGACAAGTAGAATTTTGTTATGTCGTCCCAAACCTAATATATGATTCATTGATTTTCAACATGTGATAAATATTTTTTCAAATTAATAGCCGGTATGGAATCGAAGTTGATTGTAATATTTCGATGCAAGAGGAACGAACGACCAACAGCCAATAACAATCCATGCTCCGATGGCAACAATGACATCACGTCGTTCCCTATTACGTTGTCACTTCTTCACTACCGAGCGAGCGGCTATCCCACAATTCCATGCGTTTCTCGCAACCGCTGTGAAAAATCCGAAGAAATCGAGGTTTTCAAAATTCTGCCACATAAAATTAATGCCTTTCAGTATAAACTTTATTTATGTGTGAAATAAAACCGCAATACTCTGATATTCATTATGTAATCGCTCTCCGCCGATATGAATTGCATGAAATCTTTTTGGACGCAATGTTTTCCCATAGGCGTAACGTCACGACTGACGAAATCCAACGCTGCACTGTGATTGGGTAATTTCCCACCAACTCACCGAGTTGTTCCCACACCAACAACTCGGTACGGCCAACTGAAGTTGGTGGAAAATCAATACCAACTGTGCTCAAAACGCGCTCTAACAACTCGCCAGCTCGCCAACTCAACAACAAGTTGGATGATGTTCGCGGGGCATAAGGTTGAAATAACCTTAATTTTCGTTGCACAGGATATTTTCAAGCTTTAAAAAATGCCATCTTATTTTTCACTGCTTTGGTAATCTTTGATTTCAAACACGGTTATCACACAGATGATTGGCATTCCATTTACATAATGTGAATTTTAACATTACCACTTTACAGCAGCTAATTTTAACATTCAACTTCGTATCGCAGCTTAGAGCCAAATCACTGCTCTCATTTCAACAATTAAAGTCCAATCACCTATTGTATATTGTATTGTTGATAATCTCTCACTATATAACATATATTTATTATATTCAAATTATTATTGGAGAATACATTTTAGTATTCTCTCATAAATTAGTTGAAAACCATTAGATATTGAGCGAGAAAAGCTATCATGTTATTGTTTAATAACATTTTTGTTATCCATTACCTTAGCTTTTTGATAATTATGCCTTCAGCTTTAAGAATCGACAATATTTGTAGTGTATTTCGTGGAAGAATTTAGCCCTTAAGTATATCTATAATGAAATGCATGTCATGTATGCAGAAAGCAAGTCAGAAAAAAGATAAAAGTCGAAATCAGATATGGAAAATTATCCTCTGCCCAGCTACATTACAAAAAAAAAAATATTCTCAGAAACGATATCTCTTCTTCCCAACTGAAAAGACCGACAATATTTTGAAATAGATTTTTTTTTCTGGATGCCTTAAAAGACTTGGAATTCCTAAAACGTCGAATGTGAAAAGCTCAAGAAGCTTCCCATCGAAAGGTAGATCAATTTGTGAATTTAAAATTTAGTTTAGAGAAGAAATGATGAGAAGAAAATTATTCAACAAGGAGAATAAAGTTTCGTAAATATAATATGACGCATTCTGATACTGACAAATACACAGTGTTCTGAAAATAGACTAAGTAAATTCGACTGATAGATGAAAAGGAATTTCAGTTTAATTCAGGAGTTAGTTTCTGTGCATAACCAACAATTTCGAGAAATTCTTCAATAATCTTCTTTCTTTCCATCTCAAAATTGTAGACAAATATAAATAAGCACTTCAACTCATCACAAAAGTATTTAAAGGTTTATACTGAAGACAAATTTTCGGGAATCGTACATATTCCCTTTATCAAGCCAAAATATTTATCAAGGTAGGGATAGCGATTAGTAAACCAATCACAATGCTTCGCAAAGTATTCTGATACGTAAAAGAAAATATATTTGATATTACTTTAAAAAGTCATTGAATTCGAAGCTCGTGCATCTGTTTAAAGATTGATTTAAAGATTAAAGATTATAAACAGATGCACGAGCTTCGAATTCAATGACTTTTTAAGATATTCAGTGCATGTAAAAGTTTAGTACAATTGCTTTAATTTCCTTATTATTATAAATGTGATTGTTGCGAATGCAAAAGACGCAATTGTTGCGATTGTTGTGATTATTGCTAATGATAATTTAATGATACTTGTTCACTGATAGACAAAACGGGAATAGTAGTCTTCTGACCCTTATCAGAAGACTAAAAACATCAAACAAACAAAAACTTGTAGAACAATATAACAAAGTTCAAAAGCATGAAACGTTAATACATTCAAATTCTTGTAACAGTAATATGTTAACTCAAATGAATATCAATTGTTATAACAAAATAAATGTTCATTATTAATTAATCAATTAAATTATATTATTAAATTATTAATAACATCAAAAGTTGCTATTTTTTTTTACATCAATACTAATGAATTCTTTTATTAACATAATAATATTAGGATCTACGAATGTTCCTTCATATCTATTAAAATTTTTACTTTTAGTAATTTTAATGACACATCTCTCCAATGACACCTGTCAGATATTTCCAAATTCTTATTTTTTAGGGCTCTTTCGTGTTCAGAAATCCGTTCTACTAGGTTCCTTTTGGTCTCGCATTGTAAAAATTGCCGCAAGTTTTGCAATCAATTTTATATACTAAACCCATTTCATTCTGATTTTCATAATGACTAATTTTCTTACAAAAGACATTTTTAATTTTATTTTTATATCTGAAGTCAACATTAATGTTTAAAGATTTACATAATTTTTGTAACAATAAACTATTTTTATTGAGATAGGAATCAAAATTTTGTTTTCTAATTTATTTATTTATTTGATTTTTAACATATACAGCATCTAATTTGGTCTTTTACAAACTTATCAAGATAATTATTTTTCTTTAACAGAATATTTATGTCATTTATCTTTCTCTGTAAGCAACTTCATTACTGATATTTTTATCTAACCTTCTTATATAATTTTCTATAATATTCTTCTTGATATGAGTTCTATGACCTGAATTATAATTTAAAATGTGGTCACTTTGGTAATCCTTTTTGCAATGATCCATATTTGGATCAATATTTTGTTTTTTTTACCAATTTAATATCTAAAAAGTTTAACTCCATTATTTATATCTAATTCTTTTTTTAAAATTTTAAATCATTATTACTTTTATTTAACTTTTCAACAAATATATTGATATTAAATTGTCTAATGGTACGAAACCAAATAATTAAAATGTCATCAACGTATCTGAAATATTCAAAATTTTGTTTTTTGTGATTCTAAAATGAATTTAGAACAACAATGACTATAGATAGATTATGTTCCCTCAGTCTCATGTGCATAGAAGTGACAAACTACGCAGTTTATCATTTGATGATATCATCAGTGACTTTGCTCTGGCAAAGGCAAGAAAGAAAATATTTTATTATAATATAATTCCTTAATCCTAATAACATGTTTCAAGAGATTAGATAATAAGCCTTTGTGACTTGTGCCTTTTAAAAGAACTATTGTTTCTTTTTTATCAGAGTTTGCATTTTTAAGTTTGTTATGAATAAAAATGATTTTAAGTTAAAGATTTATTATGTCACTAGCTATATACTTCTTAATTGTATTTCAGTTTAACCCTCTAGGTATCCGAAAATCATATTTGGCACTGACATAGAATATCTGGACTTATAAAGGGCCCCATATCTCAAATAGTTTAGGGCCTTATCAAGTCTAAATCCGGCCCTGACAACACGTTTCAATACAATCAGAAAAATTTACAGATCCCTTACATATCCCTCTGCTCACACAACACAAACGATCCTACCTGCGAGGCATTGCATGAATACTAGTCGTCTCTGAGGTCCAATGCCATCAATGACAAAGAACAATGAATCACAGAGGAACAACAACTCACTGAACACTTGTTCCATATGCCCTTCCTTGACGTTGACATTGCAGTGCCTATCAACAAGAACATCCAGAAATTTCACGGAGACAAGATCAGTAAATGCACAGAATTAGCACACAAGCTGCAAAAGCAGTGGAGGCAGGACCGAATATGTGCTGTATCCATCGTCCTGTTCGGCACTGGTCTGGTGCCTCACACATAGCATCACAGCCTCAGCATAGTAGGACTTTGAAAACATTATGCACAACTTCATAAGGCTGTGATCCTCAACACAACACGCATAGTAAGAAATTCATGGACACAATCATACATCCATAACATTCCTTATGCCCCTTTCACACTTTTTACCACGCTTTTATTAATTCACACTGTCTAGTTTCCGGGTCAAATCTTGTAATCAATTTTGAAGTCACTTTCCATTAATTGCCTGATGGAAAATGACCAAAAAATATATCACAGGATTTAGATCTAGAAATAAGATCTTGAAAAAATGTGGCACATTTGCTTGTGTCTGATGACAATACAATAATATACTGATATACTAATATATTATGCAAAAACAATATGTTCTTCCGTGCGCCGTTACTACCAAGCCCAGAGGCTGTAAGTATATATGGGGTAAGTCAAAATGATTTGAACAATTTCAAAAAATCACTGTAAAAGGTGTTTTGAAAATATTAATAACCAAATTATAAATTTGGATACAGCAACTTTGGAAGTGTTTTTTTAAGATCTCATATCTCTTCAATATGAGCACCTATTGTCACACCACAAATGTCAACACTGTACTCAAATTCTATATAAAGAAACCGAATTAAAATGGAGAAAAATATTTGAAAGTGGAGCCTTCGTAGATCCATAATATTATGACGTTAATTAAGGATTATATAGGTTTTGATGTCAAAAAAATAGCAACGTCTAAAGTTTTAAATTATTAGTAATATATTTGATTGATTAATTAGAAATGATTGTTAAATTTTTGTTATCACAATTGACATTTGTCATTTGTTTTGGAACTACACTAGCTTTCGGGTAGGCTAAAAGGTCCAACCATCTATGATGAGAACTCGTTCTAATATAGATTATGCTACTTCGGGTGTGGCGCAGGATAAAGTCACCCGTGCTCGGAAGTTAGGCAGAGGCCTCCGTTCAAAAAATATACTACAGACTCCCGCAGGTGATGGTGGAGAAAATGGCACCCCATTCTGTAGTATGGCTACCACAGAATGCTCGCCATCCAGCCCGAACGGTCGGAAGTGTTTCGTCTGTGTCAGAGCAGACGACCATCAAGACTGGGAAACCACGTCAGCGATGGTCATCGCAGATGTACCAGGATCTTATGCGCTACTTCTACACCGTTACACAGTTACGGACTCATCTCAAAGGATACAGACAGCCAGTACACCACGCATTCACTAGGAAATTTATGGACACAACTACACATCCCTAACTATTCTTCCACAATTTTTTTTTTCTTTTTGTACACTTGGCAATATGCGCTTTAATCCTTGACCCGACATGTTGTCTTTGCTGGGGAAACCCATGGTTTGAAACTTTCGCGATATAATAATAATAATAATAATAATAATAATAATAATAATAATATTTTTTATTCACTGAAATACATAATTCAGTCCCGTTCCACTCCACTAAGTGCGATCCCCGATCGGGAGGTACGTGATCGATGGATTTCTAGTGTCGCACAACGGCGAACCTGTAGAAGAAGCCATAGACGGACTAAGGAAAGATACGGGAGTGGTTTCCCATTTGCCTTCTCGAGAACGCCATTACTGAATGACGTCAGACCGAAGAGAAAGTGAAGAAAAGGCTGACAACACAGGAAAGGAAATTGAAACATCCATGCTCTCGACCGGGATTTGAGCCCGGGTTCCGACACACTGTCCTCACGGCAGACCGACGCCTGAGACCGCGCGACCACGCCAGAACGGCTCAGTCCCGTTAGGGATAAAAAAAAAATCCCTATCCACGGAATAATAATAATATATTTTTTTTACTTTCTTAATTATTTCAAATTACATTTCAGTCCCATTAGGAATAAGAATCCCTATCAAACGGGTTCTGGAATTAAGTATTTTACAAAACAAATCCAATATATGAAAAAATACACAATAAAAAAGTGTAGTTAATAGATAATGTTAATATAGATTATATAATAAAAATTATAAGACATTCATAAAAAACATTAAAAAATACTCAGTAGCCATTCGAGTTTCTCCGCGTAACTCCTCTTCATCACTAATGTAGGTGTTGATGAGGAGTTCCGTGGAGGAACTAGAAAGGCTCCTAAGTATTTTTTAATGTTTTTATTAATCTCTTTTTCAAAATTTTTGTAAACTATATCCTATTATTTTGTACTTAAGTTTCATTAGCACATGCAAAACTATTTTAAAATAATAATCATAATAATAAATTCTATATGATTAATATATTTTTTCAGTATAGATTACTACAGATTTGATGCTTTAGGATGCTTTTAGGCATTTTGCTTATAATAAGAATAATTACGAATAATGTTTAATGTTCACTAATTAATATTTAATGGAATGTTTCTGAACTGCTTTGTGTAATTGAAGGCGTTTGTTTCTTAGTATTGAATCTCTGATGTTTACCTCTGAAATGCATTTCGGGGAAGTGAATCTTTTATTTGCTTTCATTCGAAATTATTTAATTTATGCTGCTTAAGTGACTATGACTCGATTTTAATTATGTTGCCATACTCAATTCTCACGATAATATCTTGAAGTCATTAATAAAATAGATGTCAAGATAGAAGAGTTTGAAGCATTTCTGGTAGCAGTACGTTTTTATATTTATGCATAGCTGTGCCTGTAAAGTTTCTGTGAAAAACGGTAAAAACTGATTTTTTTAACTTCGGTAGCAAATTCGCAACTTGACTTACAATAATTAGGAGTAATGGTTCTGTTTCTTAAAATCATCTAAAGGAAAGTAACAGGTGCAAAGCTTAAGAAGTACTTTAGAAAGAAATCAATTTACAATAAACTTTTCACAAACTGAACTTTACCTGGAAAAAATTATAGAATTTAAATACTTTTCTACAAAATTAATAATTTTGCGAAAGTTTTATTAATTTAATTGTAGATTTCCATTGGCCATTAACACTATTTATTTAGTGTTATTTCATTAAATTTTTCTAAAAGTTTTAATTTTAGTGTATTAATTTTATTGCAGTGAAGCAAGTTAATTAACTTGTTGTTATAACTTATCAAACAGCATTGTGAAAAAGCAAATAAATAAATTAAATTAATAATTAAAAGAAGCCATGTAAACTAGTAGCAGCCATTAAAGAGTTATTGTTTATTTTTTCTTATTGCGAATAAATCCATAACTAAATGTTATGGAACCAAAAACAATTAAATATGAAAAGGAATGGATTAATTGATAGTTTGAGAAAAACAATAATTGATTACTCACCTCTTAGCTGTATATTAAAGTAATAACAATAATGTATTACTTTAATATATAGATAAGAGATATTATGATAATAGCTACGAATTTTTAGTTAGTTTATTTTTCTTAGTTTCTGAAATTAGAAAAACATTTCCAGGAAACGACGAAATTAAAATTTATTAATAGTTACCAAACGATAAAATTTATTAATTGTCAGATTTCACTAAAATGTTTACTATTATAGAAATTCTAATGCATGAATAATATTGTCGAAAACACCAGCATTCCGATAAAAATTTCCAACCAATTTTGAGTTTAAAGTATTTATCATTTCTCAAATAGGTATCTCTTCCGGAAATATCCCGAAAATTTGCAATTCTAAATCTACATTATTTCTGGGATTTCTGGGATTATTACAAAATTTAAAATGCAAGATTTAATTTAGCTGTTTTATCAACTAATGAGAAAATGTCAAATAACAGAATTGCAGTAAGCAATAAAAATAATCCCATTTTTAATATTCTCTTCTAATTTGTTCCTCAAGGAATTAGGCCAGCAAATGAGAAGTAAATAAGATCATGATCAGCTGAGAAGGAAATGAAATTTCTCCCTTGAGAATATCTCCATCATTAATCAAGTTAATTAGTAAGTCAACAAATGCTGAAAGGAAACTTAATCATTAGACTGAATCTAGAACAAATATGCTAAAACGGCTTTGGCTAATTTTCTTAACTAATTCCTTGATGGCCTCTCATTTCTTTTAAATGAAGTTTACAGAGGCTATTAATATAAAAGTGGGTAAAAAATTGTTTACCTTCAAACAATAAAATTAATTATTTTTGTTCCTTGTTAACCGCAAACATTGAGTTATTTCTTGAACACAATAATTTCTTAATATAAGAAATTAAGTCGATTTCAGATACTGTATCTTTGAGATTATTGTTAGGGAATCCCGGCGAACATAGTAGGTTTCAATTTCCATCCAATAAGTATTTATCTTGAGGGCAGTTATTCATGCCTACCAACAGAGCATTAGAGTTTTGGCAGTTGTTTTCGATTGTCGATTATCACCAGTTGTTCGATCTATAGTCCGTAATTGAAATGTCTTGATGAATACTATATTTTAAGTAATGACTTTATTAACTAATCATCTCCACAATTATAGTTATATAGTGAACTGAACATTAACAAATTTTTTAATATCTTTAAAAAATGTTTTTGTTTCCTTTTTTAATGTGCTGTTTCAAACTGCTGTTCCATGCCATAATAAAATTTAAATATAACTAATAATGATTATGGCAATCTAATGGAATGAAAGCATACATCTATTTTATTCTTATTCATAAAGTTTCAAAGAAAATATCTGCATCAGCGAGAAAGTAATGTGGACTGCGGTGTTTATGTTTTTTCTATTTATTTTTTTTGTCAAAATTTTCCAAAAACATTAGAGGATCTTGTTTCATTGGAACGGTATTTTATTTTTTAAATTCAACTTACTTTATAACCTCAGGTATTGAAAAAAAAATTCAAGCGAATTCAAATTGATTTATAATGTTATTTATTTATAATGTTTTTGGAAAGTAGTGTTTTCACATAGAAATTATTTAGGAATAAAACAGCTTCTTTATATGTTCTTAAAAAATTGTAGTGACTAAAATACATCTTTATCTATCTATCTATCTGTCATCTATCTATCTATATATTTATCTGTCTTTTTATAATACATCGATAAGAGAACTGCAAAAAAAATCCCAACTTAAATAATTAATTTTTCGTTTTGCGATTCATTGGTTTCCTGTTCTCCGATCAATTGTAGGTCAAATTTTAATATCAAAAATGACAGTCATTATATTTATTTTTCAAGCATCACAATGGCTAGTGAATCATCTATCTTCATTTGTTCTCTATTTTTGCTCTAACAAATGACACCATCTACTTGAAATACCAATTTAATCGATTTTGAAAAGGATACAGATTACGTTAATTTTAAATAAAGGGTTATGAAGGAAAAAACATGATATGGAACTTTACTAATCTAAAACTCACCACAATCAATAATCAATGAAATGATTTTTATTTTGTAATCTGCGTCGTTAATAAAGTGGTTTTAATTTCAAATCAAAACTGTAGTACAACATAAAAATAGCTTAAAATAACCTTTGAGGCTTTATCTGGTTCTTTCGATTCATCAGTTTCTTAAAATATACCTTTTTATTCCATTTCATGGATAATATTGGCGACAAAATAGTAAACATCCAATTTAATTGTAACTTCAAAACAGAAAATATCCAATTTACTTTTAACTGAAACAATATTTAGAAATTTCTAAAGTTTTTCGAAATTACATAGCTACTTGCTCTTGCTTGAAAAAAAAAATAAAATGAATAGAAATAATTATTCATACTCAATGAACTCAGTAAATTAAAGATTCAAGATAAAAGGTACAAAGTCGTGTTGTTTTAAGAAGATAAGAGTTGCAAAGAAACAAAAAAAACAGAAAAAACATTTTGAATAATTTATATTTTATATTATTTCAAATATATCTTAACTAACCAAAATCAGAAATTATTTAGAAGCTACCATATCTTAAAAGTTAGAAGCTCCCATATCTTTTATAATTCTTGCCGGTCCAGTCTCTGATGTGGTCAAACCATTTCTTTCTCGGTCTTCCTCCGGGTCTTACTCCCATCCAACTTTCCCTCCAGCATCAGCCTGTGAAGATCGTCTTGTCTCATTAGGTGACCAAAGTATTTCATCTAGTCTTTTATTGTTTATCCTTATGTCTATCCTTGTCATATCATTTCCTCTTCTAATTACCATATATTTTGTCTTCTTGTAATTAATCTGTAAGCCAAGTTCTGCACTTCTTCTTACTACCTCGTTCACTAGCAGCTGTTGGTTTTCCTCAGAATCTGCCAGAAGTACAAAACATTAACCAAAAACAAATTAAATGAAACATTTAAAAGAACAACCATTTTAGCAAAGTAGGCATTCAGGCCTTTCTAGAGCTTTTTGTTTCATATTTCTTATTAAGTTATTTCTATAATTTTCTATAGTTTTGTAAAGATTCGAAAGTTTTTTCAGATAATATGTAAGCATTCCCTTTAATGTTTTCTTTCTCTTAAGGAGTAATGCAGCTGTGAAATAATAAGGACATTTTGAATTCTTCTGTCATACAAAAGGATCCTTAGAGTAATAGTTGCAAAACGTCAGCAGAAAAATAACAAACTTCTAATATTGCGCCTGTAGTATCGCTGATTACTTTTCTTACTGAGATAAAAGAGAATCTTGAATTCCTCTGAAAGGTATTCAAAAGGTACTTCCCTTGTTTGTTTTTTTTCTTTTCATCAGAAGATGTTTTTTTCTCTCATTTATCAGAACAAAGAACTCAGAATAAACTATTATTATGAATCCAAATTTTCAATTCTTCATCTCATCTAAAAAAAATTTTCAATCTAACGAACTCTTCAACGATGATTTCATCTTTCTGTTACAAGAATTCCTTCCTATCCTTGAATTATACATTTTCTCTATATTTCATTATTTCTGCCGGGTATTTAAATCTTTCTTCCTTTAATATTCAGTTATATTTATCTTAAATTGCTCATGTATTATTTCGTAACAAACATTCAGATGATTTCAAAAATGCCTTAAAAGGTTAAAGTTTGAAAACTTTATACAAACTTGAAGATAATCATTCCTAAAATACACTGTTAAATCTAATACTAACTTTGTTTTTCGATATTTGACTGTTTCTCTGGTTCTACAGCCTTTTCTATGGTGAAGAAGTCTGGTTTTATCATATTTCCAGATTTCATCAGTGACATATTCTACAAAGAAAAAAATACACTTAATAAAATTTAATCAATTTTAATTGTTTCGATATCTATTCTTCACATACATATAAAACGAAGAATTTGTAAGCCCTTTTTTGGGGGAACTATTTGAGATACAGAGGTAAATGTGGTATCAAATTAAAGATTATGGAGGCGTGCATGAGCATGTTGATACTTGTTAAATCATTTTAATAAAAAAAAAAAATTATAAAATATTGCCGCCTCCTGGATCTCTGTTATTGCATTCCCCTACAACTAGAAAGTGGTTGAATCCGTGCGCATCGCTGTAATTAAGTATTTTTTTCACTTTAATTTGATTAAAAGATCTTATTTAATCTAAATTGGCACTTAATGATGAGTAGGAGAACTACATTTTCAACGGTTTCTACTTGTACAATAATATCAGACAACAAAGCTGAATTAAAATGATAATAATACCAATTTTTACTAATTACAATTACCACAATGTATCTTTACGGATAATTATTTAGAAGATTTTATCTTAAAAGGTTATTTAAGTTTTTTGTAAAGCTAACCCTATTGAAAATTGGCAGTAACATTGTATATTAAGGATTCATGTCTATTTGAAAATAAAATTATGTTTAGTTGTTTCATTTGTTTTTTTTGAATAAGTTTTTGAATAACTTAACGAGATAAAATTGCCAGTCTCTCAGCTGTAATCATGCTGCACTTTTCCTTATAAATTCTGAAAAGGGAAATGAACTAAAACATTAAAATGAAATGAGGAACTCCATTTTATGCGTGAGACAGACGCTCTTCGAAAGGTGCAATGTAAGGTAGATGTCCAAATGGCGCTGTCTTCTTTAGATTCCATTTCAGGAGATTTCGCTGGTAAAAGCCTTTTCTCTTCAAGTACCTATTTAAAATTTCTCTCATGCCTTAGAGTGACGTTCGTTCACAATGAGCCCCTGAGGGGTCAACAAGACGCAAGCACTGACAAATAATCAGCGGTAGCCTCTGATTGGGGTCAATTTGATTACAACAAGAGAAACCTTGTCAAGATGATGTCGCCACAGAATTACTTTTAAACTTTTCGGACTTAAATCCCTAAGATACCTATTTGTTGACTGCATTTGGAGATGAAACCTTTTCCAATACTTTCACCGGAGCAAACGGCTTCTTATTCTCCGAAACTTTCCTGTAAATGTGATTTTTTTTCTTTGGTTCAAATATCCAATCGGAAGAAAGGAAAAGCTTTCAAAGCGATCAAATGGACCCTTATCGCTTAACTTTGAAGCATCGCTCAAATACGATGTGACTATTCATGCCTGACTAAACTTTGAGATTGATCATCGATCTCCAAGAAAATCTTAGTTCTCAATAAGCTTATTGAGGCCTATATGAAAATAAAATAAGTTTTAAATTTTTTAATCATATTTTTCTTTTACTGGTAGCCATGAGAAAGAAGTCACTCATAAGTTATTAATTGATGCTAATATGTATGATTATCCTGTGGATTTTTAAAAAATATACATTTTTTTTTAAGTCCACACGATAATCATACATAGGAAAACATAATTGTAGAATAATAAGGATGAAATTAAGGCCATCACACATTGATGATTGAAAAAAAATTATATACAAATTAAAAATTACAGTAGCACTTTCGAAGTGGACACACCCTTTTCAAGTGAGCTAATAGCTCATAACTAAAAGCTCCGAAAGTACTAGTGTAAATTGCTTTTCAATCATAATGTGTCGTGACCTTAATTTCATCCTTATTTTTAATATTATATACACACGTTAAACCTGCAAGTATAATTGTAAAATGTTGCAAAGAAAAAAAAAACAAAAGGGGTTATAATACTAATGTTTGTTTTTTCTGAGTTAGGTTTGTCCTAGTAAAGGAAGATCGCTTTTGAATTTGATACAAGATTGCAGTTAAATGACAATATTCACGATTACTCAAATTATGGATCTAGATAGATTTACAAAGATAAATTTTACTATTACAGGATGTAGCTGAAAGTGAGATGATTTTTATTTTATACGAAAAGAAAATCTACAAATATAAACCTTTCTTTAAGCATAGTTATCACTAAAATTAACGAATGTTACTCGTCAAAGAGTAAAGCTATCACTGTCTTATTTTATTTCTTACAAAGAAAGACACCGGAGACGAAACCAAACCTAGTCTATTCGTAAAAAAGAAAAAAAGTTATGTTTACAAACAAAATTACTGATGCCATCAGGGAATGGCTAAATAATTATTAATGTTTAAAAATAATCAATGCAAAAATTTTCCAGCACTAAAGTTTTATTGATGTGATATTAAATTGTACTTAATTTGACGAAAAATAGGTGAAAACATTGCAAGTTAGTAACAGAAAGTGTGTAACTGTAGAATCAAACAAAGCTTATGGCAGAAACACTTTTCAAAGTGAACACACTTCCTAAATGCAAAAATAGAACAGCCACTTTTCTCATTTCTTCTTTTTCTCATTTCTGAGAAAGACCACGTTCAAAGCAAAACTCTATGGGTCTTTTGACTGATCGAGGCCTTTCTGACGAATATCCACATCTGAAAAAGATTTCTGAAATGAAATCAGATGTAGTGAATCAGAATCTTGGTACCTGAATCTTGGTACCGTAAACTGAAAATAGAAAAACGAGTGTAAAGTAATCTCGGTGCCAAAAATTGGTGCTTGAACTTCATTTACTTATCGAAGTCATGAAAAATAAGCACTTTAAACTTCGACTAACAAAAGCTAAATAATCCTTGTTATAATCTTAAAATCAAATATCGATCTGATGCGCACGCAGGTGATTATAGCGCCATCTGATGTTTGCTATAAGAACATTGATTTTTACATTTTTGCATTCATTTTGCCTTTAAAGTAAGGAATTTTCTAGGCGAAATATCTCTGTTAATGTGTTGATTATGACCTAATTTTTTGTACGTCCACGTAACTGTTAAAGGTGTTTCCGATATACTAGGTTCGGCTTCACACCTTTGTCCCTTCCTTTTCTTGTTACATAAGCACTACAGGCTTTGTAGTACACGGCTCTTACTTGAGCTATACTGAGCAAAACTTTAAGGATTACAACTTACTTTTTGATAAAAGTGAGGAAAAGTACAAACATCAACACAGACCACTATTTTTGGAAATTAAATTTCAGCCGAATAGACTCCGTAACAAAGCTGGAAGCAGAAGAAGGATCGACATAGAAAGTCTCAAACGAAATGAAAATACATATCCAGAAAGCTTATCAAAGTGTAATATGAACAACTGGGAAGAAATTAAGGAATCTTTAACAAAAACAGCCGAAAACTTGCAGGAACCGAAAAAGAAACGGAGACACAGATGGTGGAACGAAAGGTGTGACGACACCCTCAACGATAGACTAAGGGCCTGGAAAAGGTGGCATTCCAACCGAACAGAGAAAACATAGAATAACTTCAGTCAACAAAGGAAAATTACTACAAAGATCATCAGAGGAGAAAAAAGAAAGCATGATAAAACCCGACTGGAAAGCTTGGAAGAAAATTTCAAAAGAAATAACACCAGAACATTCTACAAAACATTTAAGGAAGAATTACAACAGTACCAGCCTCCAAGTCTCTGTTTTAAAAGACAGGACGGTACCCTTCATTAGGTAACAAAGAGAACTGCCAACTTTTGGCGGAATATTTTGATACCCTTCTAAACTGCGAAGTACCGTCTGAAAGACTGGACTTCAAGAAGCCATCCGACATAAACCCACTGTCAAAACCACCAAGCCTCATTGAGATAAAAAGTATTATTAAAGAACTGAAAAAGGATAAAGCACCAGAGGAGGATGGTACTGTTGCAGAAATGTGGAAGTTCGGAGGAGATAGGGCAGTAGAAAGCTTGCATCATCTGATTTGCGATGTCTGGGAAAAAGAAACAATACCAGGTGATTGGAAATGTGCTCTGATACATCCGCTCCACAAGAAAGGTGACCGCACAGACCTTAACAACTACCGTGGAATTTCACTGTTACCTGTTTCTTACAAAATACTCTCCAAGGCCTTACTTAACATAGTGGAAAAACAGGTGGATCATCAGATTGGAGAATATCAGGGAGGCTTCAGAAAGGGAAGATCCTGTGTGAAACAAATTTTCTGTCTCAAAAGCATCCTGAGAATAAGAGCGTTGAGGGGTAAGAACACAGTGATTTCGTTCGTCGACTTCAAAAAAGCATATGACTCGATAGACCGTCAGACGCTCATCAATGTCTTGGAAGAATTTGGCGTGGATAAAAAAACAAGATCTATCATCAGACAAACATTAATAGATACTGTCTCTAAAGTTAAATTTCAGGAGGAAATTTCACAGCCCTTTCTGATTAAGACAAGAGTTAGGCAGGGGGATGGACTTTCACCAATTCTGTTTAATATCGTACTGGAAAAAAATTACGAGAACATGGAAGAATGCCATGGCGGAAAGGGGAATTGAAGGAATCTGTTTAGGTGCGAAGAAGAAGGGTTTAAAAGTTGAGTGTCTAGCATTCGCTGATGCTTTGGCGTTGTTAACAGATAAGAGGGAAAATGCCAAGGTAATGCTTGAAAAACTCCACGAGATCGCAGAAAAAAACAGGACTCAAGATCTCTTATGAGAAAACTCAATACATGGAATACAAACATAACAGAGAAATGCATCTGAATGCAAGATATGGAAAGGTTAAAAGAACTGCCAAATTTAAGTATCTAGGTGAATGGATTCAGCCAAATGGTCTTGATAAAGAGGCAATCAAAGGACGCATCAGTAAGTTGGAACTGGCATATAGGTTAGTACAAAATAAATATAACAAAAAAGCTCTCTCCTACAACGCAAAATTCAAACACTACACCACGGTTGTCAAGCCAGGAAGGGATCTACAGTTCAGAATGCCTAATTTTAAACAAAAAAGGGGAAATAGAGGAACTTGAAAAGAGAGAAAGAAAAATTTTAAGGAAGATACTCGGACCGGAAAAAAGAGAGGATGGTATATGGAGGAAGAAGAAAAATATAAATTTATACAAACGGCTGGAAAAGATTACAAACACGATACGTAAGAGAAGACTGATATTTTATGGTCACCTCGTAAGAATGAGCGAATCTAGATTGACTAAGAAGATCTTCAACTATATCACCAACTTAAAGTCGACGACTAAATGGATTGAGGAAACTAGAAGAGACATGGAGCAAGTTGGGATTAATTCAGAAGAGATCTGGAATAGGAAAATGTTTAGAATGAGGGTTAATGGATTCAAGGGATTCCAGGGTAAACAAACTACGAGGACCAAGGTAATCTGGTCAGATGATAAAAGGCGGAAGCAGACTGAGAGAATGACGAAATACTGGGAGGATAGGAAAAGACTATTCATCTAGTCAATTGTTTCCCGTGGTCCATAGTAGGCCAAAAGCGGAAGAAGAGGAAGAATATTTATACCTATTCTGCCACCTCAATAAAAGAAAATTTCCATAAAACAAAGATACTGTTTTTTGTGGAACTAAGACCTGCAAAACAAGAACCACTATTATTGTTGAGTAATGTCTTCTCTAAAGCATGAAGCAAGACACCGTGGTGACTTTTCGCTGTTGCTGATATTGTTGCAAGAATGAACAAATAAAACCTCCCACATTTGGAAAAGAGTAGGAAATGTAAACTTTCCATTATCAAAGGAAATGTGCTGTGATTCATATGATTGTAAGAAACATAAAAGCAAGGTCAGAAGCCAAACCATCATCAGGAATTCCATATTTTTTACAATAGATAGTGTCAGTAATAAAGTAATTGTCTTGACTTGTTTGTGAAGTTATTCTTAGAATTAATTTTTCAACTTTTTTTTTCCCTACAGATTCAGAAATTTTAAAGTTCTCCAAGCTTAAATTAATGGATAAAATGGTTTTTGCAATTTATTAAGCTATATTCAATAAATGAATACTGTCTGAAGCATGAGTATATTATTTAAACATGGTAATGTCTAAAAATAAATAGTAAATCTTAACTTTCAATACATTTTGACAAGTAAGCATAATTCATAATTCGTGAAAATTATCAGATTGTCATTTAAGACATTTACAACGATGATAATTTATGATCAATTTGCTAACATATTTACAATATACAATTTTTTTATACCTTATTTACAAAATTACTTGCTATATGTAAGCTGAAAGTGCATTAACTGAGATCGATCTCCTCCGGTTCAGGAACTACTTCCGATTGACGAGAAGTGCTGGGCCTACTACATTCCAAACAATTAACCTAAAGTAAAATAAAGAAAAAAATGTGCGCTTTACTAAAGAAGATCTTCAAAACAATATTTTATACACTATTTTTAAATAAATGGCTATACTATTATTTAATATACCCATTAATTATTTACGAATCGATCAATTAATTAATCAAGAAAATACAAAACACATTGGAATCCACATTTTGTTCTTGTTTTTTATTTTCTTGATTTTAGTCTCTGAGGGGTCACAGTTTCCATCATATA
>JAFIDM010002131.1:38186768-38244672 GCA_023159025.1 Thereuonema tuberculata
GGGGAGGGGGAAAGGTCCGGTATTGCATTTGGTAACTGGGCCCGGAATTTGATGTGGGGGGGCCTGCTTGTTAGTATTCATCTATTCAAAAAGCTAGCTATTCCAAAAAAAATTTTGGGATCATTAGTACGCGTGAATAGTCATGCTGTTTTCAAAGCTTTGCTTCAGGAAAATTTACGTACTTTCCAAAAATTATTTGTTATTTCGAATTATTGAGCAATCTTTAGTAGGTAAGCTATTGCGTTAAAAAAAGAAATAAAAGGGAATTATATATAAAAAAAATCTTTTTTTCGTTGTTACAATTAGTTAATTTCAAATTTGAGCAATAATTTGAGATGTAGTAAAAAAGCTGTGCCCCTGTATACCATGCAGATCTTTGGATGAACGGGAGGTTTAGGCTCTCGAGGAAAGTAGATGAGAACGGACGGTGATTCCGAAGTCCGCCCGTCCATCTTTCTTTCGTCGGTACCTACTTGACAGAGGGCTAGAGTGAACCTAGGATCTGTTTGGTGGAGTGGAAAAATCAATTTAGTGAAAAAAGCGCCTAACAAACCCAGAAATTGAACCCGTTTCCTCTAGTCCATACTGCAACGTATAAACCAATGGGCTACCGAACCCTTGCTGAGATTTAGTGAAGATGTTTAGAACAGAAGCAATTTGGAAATTATATTCAATGAAGTCAAGTTCTTCATTAAAAGAAATTTACAGCAACTCACAGAGAAGAACAAATTTCAGAGTAAATATCATCATTCTTTCTAAATTAAAATTATGAGCACTGAAAAGAAATAAGTAATAAGTTTAGCACAAAAAAAAAAACCGAAGGAGAGTTAACACATCTGTCTACAGAATTATGAAGCCACATCTGCCGATTTTCCAGAGAGCGAACAAAGCTAAAAATTCTTTAATTTAAGAGCAGCTAAATTGTTGAATCTCAGTTTCTATTTAAAGACTCGAATTATTCATGAAACTTAGTGTTACGAGTACGTTCTTCTTTCACTGTCATTCTCTTGGGCTGAATGTCTAGACATTAGAAAACCAGCCAACGGCTGATAAGCAACAATAGTAAATATGGCATCTAATTATCCTCTCCGAAATATTGTTTCAAGATACTGATTTTTTTTCTTGAACGTAACTTTAGGTTTAATAAACAAGTGAAATGTTTACTCCATATGTTTGATTTGGTCTTCAATACATTCTAGTTCAATTTTAATGTGTTAGTGAATCTAATGGAGACTTAAAATAAACATCTGTCAGAGTAAGGCTGTTAATATGTTTTGGTGAAAACACTAAATACGCGAGATCATTTTTAGGAGTTAACAGAATTTTAACAGTAATTAATTTCAAGAAATGATTAAATTGTTACTTGTCGTTCCTGTAAAATGCAAAAAAATGCTTAATATCTAAATACAATATATATATATGAGTATATATATATATATTGTAAAGTTTTTATGTTTGTATGTTTGTTGTTCTCTATACAATTTTACGCCGTTTCATTGATCGGAACCAAATTTTTGTAGATACTCTCTACTATCCTACGGATAATGTAGGCTACCTTGGAACTCGGTTAACCACCCACAAGGTAGTGAAAACGGTTGAAAACGCTGAAATAGCATCACATATGGTTTGGTGGCGACAATGGGAACTACACAAATATTGTTCTGCAACAATTGGAACAATTGGGGAAGGTTTGGTGTGATAGGGTTGTGGTGAAGGGGAGTACCAGGACTTTCCCCCCCTCCTCCCACACCATCCACATTGCCTCTCCACCTCCACAAAAAAAAAATACTTTATTTTATAAAAGCTACCAGAAAGCCAGGACTTCCCACCTCCTCCCTGGGCAACGCCGGAACTTTAAGCTAGTTCGTAATAAAAATAATACTAAATATATATTTATTTATTTACAGCCTACATGTTTCATTATTTTCGGAGTGCAAATTTGCACACTTTTATCAAGTTTTAAACGTAGTCACGGAAAAGTAACCTAATAAGAGTGTAACAGTAACATTAAATTATTGTTTTTCCGTATGTTCATTGCATAATTACCATTCCATGTTGTTTAGAATTTAATTTTCATCAAAGTGCTTGTAATTGTTCAGAAGGATTATAACGAAACATGCGAACAGAAAATTTTTGTTATACATGATGTATGTCAAAAAGTTTCCATGCTTTAATTACTCAATCATAATACAAAGTTTTAGTTCTTTATCAAAACGTTTTATTGTTTTATTCGAAGTTAAGTTTTTATACAAAACGCAGAACAATCCATTTACTTTTCAGCAATTCACTGAGAAAGGATATAACTGGTCATTCTCAGGTATCCCACTGTAGGTCTATGATGTCCTAGTTTTAAGTAAAGCTATACTGTAATATAAGGTTCCCGACATTACCGGGCCCCTAAATCTCAGAATAAAAATTCAACTTAAGCAATTTAAGTTAGGTTATCCGTAAGGAAAGTCCGTACCTAGCTTTGATTTGAAGTTACTTAAGAAGCCATTAATGCAAAGTCAGACACACTTGAGACAAAGCCTAGTAACATTTAAATTATCAACTCGTATTTTAGTAGGTTTTCGCTTTCTGTTTTCTATTGACGCTTTCTATTTTATGTACTTTTAGTGCACATATTTTTTTAGAATGCAGAGGAATCACTGTAGTAAGTTTGATAATAATATTCGCTGCAGAAATAGTACTGATTCTGTTTTTGATTGTTCAAGAAATAAAGATCAAATTAACTAAAGATAAGCGGATTTCGAAATATAGCAGCGTTAGATAACTTATTTGTAAACGTTACTGTTCATCTGGAAAGTTAGTATTGATTTTGGGTTTAGGTTTCATCTAACTATGAATAACTTATCAAACTGCACCACCCCAAATAATCGTGGATTTTCGAAGCCTGATCTGCGGCGTTTCTTTATGTTTTTGATGGGGATCTGCTGCTGTAGATAGTTTTTGCATGTTAGGGGATAAGTTCTTTCCAAAAAATGTGACTCTTAGTGATGGAAATAAAAATTAAAGTGAGAATTATAAATCAAAAGCCAATCAATCTATTGTCAGGAGAAGAAAGGCTAATAATATACATGTGTTCCAAAAGGAATAAAAATTATTTAATTCGTCAATGATTTATGACTAATGAGAATAAAGTTAGTTTCTAATAGGTATTAACAACTTACGAGTAAGATGGTATACTGAATTATTATTTAAATTGTCTAAGAGTCATATAAAGTTCGATAAACTGAATACTATACAAGATATCATGTGCATTACTTAGTAAATTGTGTAAGTAATACTTATAATTCTTGGAATAGTTGGTTGCACAGAACTGAAAAAAAAATGGTGCTTAGATTAATAAAGGCATTTCTTGAACTAAAAACGAATTAGAGGATTATTGTTTACCACTATACAATAGCTTAGTAATCTTCCTTAAATAAGATTATTAAAATTAAGATTAGCTTGATTCTTATTAAAGACGCGCAGAAGGGATTTAGTAGAAATTAAAAAAGGGTCTATTAAGCGAAATCTTTTTAGGGAAATGTGTCTCTTTGTGAATTAATTATCGGACTTGTACAGTGCTTTCTTAATTCTTACACGATCCAATGATACTTTTATTGGTTAAAACTATCGACGTTTTATTCCAATACAAACATTTGAGTCTGTGCCACAAATGCAGTCTAAATGTAAAGAGTCTTAATCCAATTGAATTTATTGCTTCAATAGATCCACTTCTGAATTTTCAATTAATGTAGATCAGGTTACATTCTCTTACTATTTAACTTTTTGATTACTTGTTTTAACTAAATTGATTATTCTACTGTGCAAACCTAATTACTTTAACCGAATGAAAACAGTGTCGCTCTCAAGACTGAAGAAAGTCAGTGATATTCTAATTTTATCAATTTTTTTATAAATCCCTAATAACACCGTTACATTTTTCCTTTCTACAGTTGTTATTCAACTCTAATTTGAAAGCATTTTTGTAATGTGCCATCAGCTTCGAAAAGAAAGCAGATATCTTAAATAACAAGAGAATATTGATCGAAGAATCCTGAAACGGCTTTGAGAATCTTCATTCAATGCTTTGAGGTCTTTTGTCGAAACACTTGAAATTTCACCTAAAGCTATTTTACGACTCTGATTGCAAATGGTTGCTTCTTGAAACTTCTCTGTTGAATTAGATTTTCGTCCATTCGATTTACAATGACTCGATAGAAAGAACGGGACATTCCCGCACTGATATCACCAATGCAAACAAAGAAAAATTTGCTTAAAATCCTGCTTCTAGACTGACTCAGAAAAAAAGTCAAATTGAAGTAAAACTCAATGCAGAAATTTCTCCTTTGTAAAATCCCTTACAATCAGTTACTGCAACTTTCTTTTGGTAATTCAAGCAGCTCCATTCTTCCTAAACTATTGAACTAAATATGATATATTATTGCTTTTATATGCACTTGATCCTATCTTTAATCTTATAATAATATTATCGTTGATCTGGTGATTGTTTAAGCTGGTCTTGGAGATGAGACTCAAGTTCGTTTGAAATCTAATTCAGTGCCGTAGCTAGGAAAGGAGACTGGGGTAACGATCCCAGGAGTCACTGTGGAAGGAGAGGCGAAATGGAATCTTCCTTTTATTTTGATCACACGATTCAGAGTAAAAATTGATTACTTGTTGATTTTTAATTTAATCTCGGAATATTCTACATTTTCCATCATAAAAATAATTGTATTTTTATCTTGCAAACTCGATCTCGTTGTAAAATTGTAATTTTAAAAATTCATTAAATTAAGTTTTTACAGCACTTAATAAAATTGATATAGTTTCAATTTAAAGACGATTGAATTCATTTCTAACTGGAATATCTATAAATACTAAAATTGAGGTAATTATTCTACCTTTAGATCATTAATTTTCATGAAAACATATTTAAAGTAGTAGATTTGAGTGTTGTAATAAAGGACGGAAGCATCCGAATAGAATGACAAATGCATCTTACTCGGTAAATCATTGCTATTATTACAACACCAATTGCTATTAATCGATATTTCGATACCCCCAATGAAAAACATTGTAACTCAAAAAACATCATATTTGAGTTACGATGTTTAATGGACGATATCCTTGATTTCCTTGAACATCCAATGGCCAACACATATCTTGTAGTAGTGAACATACTTAGGGAGTCTTAGGGAGTTTTGCTATTTTAAATCAGTCATTTTTTTTTACAGATATTTAAGCTTATTTTAATGATACTGAAAATTGCTGAAATTGAGTTACAATGTTTTTCTTTGGGGTATCGATTTGTTCGAATATGTACAATATTAAGACGCATGTTGAGTAGAACTGATAATCGGAAACTCTTTCTGAAGTTTTCCCATCCCTTTATATCCCGAAGTACTGTTGTAGCCTACGTAGCTTAGAATTTGAATGGACAGTTTTTGTCTGCGTTGTATGCAAATTCTGGATTACGTAGGTTACAGCAGCGCCTCATTTCCCCCTATCGGTTTTGTCAGTTTAATTACGGCCATCTTGTACTTGATTATTTTGGAAATTAAATACATAGGAATATTAAATCAATTAATTAAGGTATAACATTTCAATTCAAATTATTTATAATACATAAGCTTTATAATGGTTATTATGTTTCAGATTACGTTTAAGATTGAATATTCAATATAACATTCAGTTGATTTTTATATATTGATATAAATTTCCTACTTCATAAAGCATAAAATTGCCTTGTGGAGTAAAGTAGGTTGATTTTTGCAATTAATATCCTGAATTTACCGAAATTGAATAGATTTAGTCAAGTACTTTTTGGAGAAAAGTAATACTGTATAAATTTTATACTAATTTTAAAAATTCAACATATAGTAAGATTGATCTGAGACATTTTTAATAGTCTGAAAAAATGAGACTCTAAGCTTTTGTTTTGAATTCTAACACTTCATTTGTTTACTATTAACTCAAACATTTTTCAGAATTAAGATTTTACAGATTTCAATTAAATACCGATAATTCACTAAACTGTTTAATGAACATTACAGCGGTTGAAAAGTCCTAACTAAATAAAGATGTTACATAAGAAAGCTTTGAAGTTTTTTTGCTCCAAGGAAAAGTTTTAGATCATAAACTTTAGTTTTCCCTGTAGTTTTGTCGAAACATCTTTAGAGAACAATGTAGATTAATTTAATTTTTTCTGCATATGGAAAGAAAATATTAAAAAAGATCAATTCTTTTATTTCTGAGTGAATTACCGAAGGAAAAATTGGATTAATGGCAAAGTTTAGTGAAGAAAAGAGAATAATAAATGAGATTATTCTGTAAATCAGATAAGTCGTCTTAGGCGAAGAAAATATGATCAAGGAAAGCAGACGTTAGTAAGGAAATTTTTATTGTCAAGTTCTTCAAGAAGCTACTAACGAAATTAACAAATAAGCTTTACGAGAAAATCATTAAGTGTTTTCAAAGATTGAACTTTAAAATTTTCTAATGAAATATGAGAAGTATATGTCATTATAAATTGCATTCAGCAGCATGATCCCAAGTAAACATGTACATAAGAAATTTTAAAAAGGAATAATGATTTGTTATTACATCAACTAATGTAAAATATACTTACAACAAATATGTAAATACTAAATAAATAAACGCAAATATTTATACTGTATAGGTCCTTTTTTTTTTGAGGGATTTCCTCACTCCGGGATGAGATATTATCTCGATTTCGGCCCTCTGCCTCGGTTCTTCTTCGGGAGATGTATAAAAGTGCATCACATGAAGGAAAGTGCAGAACTAACAACTTCCGTCGTTAGTTTCTCGGATAAGTTGCTTATGATGTTTGTTCCGAGCAAATGTTGGCCGCATCATGTCTCACTCCTCCTTCAGGACCAAACTATACAAATATTTAGTTTATGAAATATTGTATGTTGATCTGGAAGAAGAAAAGAACTAATGTAAAAGTTATATTTATTGAAAATTTTTATTGATAAAGAACAGATAATTTCGAATACATTACGAATTTTGCTTGTGTCTGAAACATATAACAATAAGATTTAAAATTATATTAATTGTTCTATGTTTATGTTTGGATTTATATTATGTTTGTTATAAGTTCTATGTTCTATGGTCTAAGTTCTATGTTCTTTTCAGATTTAAAATTATGTTGATTTGGAAAATGAGACTTGAAAGTGGTACCATAATCTACTGTATTTTCTTTGACAGTAATGAATCTTAGTGATTTTTGGAAAGTAACTACTATATTATTTTATGAAAATTTGGTTAGTGAAAATAAAATCAAAAGGACTTAATACATAAAAAGGGTTAACAAAAAAAAAATCGTTGAAAGCATAACTCAAAAAAATAACGAAATATATTCATCTTACAGCCCACTGAGAAAATTATCGAAAGAAATCTACTTATTATAATCAAGTAATCCTTACACTAAATGCAGGCATGGTCACAATTCCTTGACATATTTTTTAGGCTTGGAGCTTGGCGGCGAAAAAAAGGGACGTTTGCCTCCGAGACATCATATGAAAAACAAACTCTTTTTTTTCTAGGAGAGCGCTGCATCCTAGTTCCAACAGCTGCTGCTAAAGAGCAGGTGCAACCTAAATGGCAGTTTCGTAACGTGAGAAGTGTTTTTCGTTTCGGAATACATGAAATAGAGTTCAATGGTGACTATGAAGCGAAGATTTAGAAGTAGGTATCTTGAACAACAAGCTGGTTCAAATTGGATAGGGCGCACTGCTGGGGGTGATCAGGTCTTTTTCGCTGGCTCTCCGGAACGTCGCTAGATCTGACTACTGAAGACGTTTTAATTTGGGGTACGTGAAGGACAAAGCGTTCGCTCCCCCACTTTTCGCTACCCTTGCATGGTATCACCAACGCAATTGCAGCCATTGAAAGTGATATGCTGCACCGGGTATGGTGTGAAGTGGATTACCGCCTGGATGTCTGCCGCGTCAACTACAATGGACACATGGAACATTAATGAAAAAATTCATTAGTGAAAAAATTCAAAAACTCACCAAGTTAATTTTTCCATTAATGTTCCGTGTTTCATTTGATACCGTGTTTCATTTGGGGACAAACATACCTTTTCTTCGCCTCCGAGCTGAGAACTCAAATTTGTCAAGGATTCCAAAAAACCCTATACAGAGTCGACAAAATAATGGATTCACTTGCCTATTAAACAAATTAAGTTTATTATCTAAATTTTACAAATACAAATATTTATATAGAGTTGCTCAAGTCTCATAATTCTGAACAGCAGCAATTCGACGAGGACATTTTCTGCCAATATATCTGTAAAATCTTAACCAATTCTGCGAGTGACAAAGATAGAGGAATCGTGCCATCACCTGTCGTTCAAGAAGTTCGCATTCGATAATATTAAGATCTGATGATTGAGGACATAAAGTCAGTTCCTTGACTTCATCCTCGTGCTGTTTAAAACCAATTGATGATGCACTAAATAATTGATTATGCAATTTATGATGCAGTGGGAGCATTACCTTCCACAAACCAGGAACAAACACCAGGAAACTTGGCTTCATCATTGCATTTAAATGATTCTGGAGAACTTTCAGACGCATTGCAGATATTATAGGTCTCTTTAGAATGACTAAACATCTAAAAACGTCATGTTATATCAGTTACATCATCACGCCTTCGAGCTTGATAGTTGGAGCCAAGCAGTGGAATGGTATGTCTCTGCAGAAGCACCCTCACAAAATTCCCTTTGTTGGGGAAAAAACAGAAAGAAAAAATTCTCGGACTAAGTAACGTGTTGCTAATCGTCAAGGCTCCGGGCTTCTCTGAATTTGTTTTTAGCACAGATGTAAGTAATGACAGACTGAGATGCAGCACGTCCACAAGTATTAATTTCCTACTAACTTCTGAGGATGAATCCGGCCGTCCCTGTTTGACATCTTTTTTCGTTCTTAGCTTCAACGTTCAGAGGCAACAAAATTTCTTAGTTGATAGGTGGATGTATATTTTGTTTCTTTCCGACCAACTACGATTTCGGCTGTTTTAATGACTGAAGGCTCTTCACAACAATAATCAGGCTTTTAGAAATAAACTAATATCTGACATTTTTCATTTTTACCACATAACATTATTACCAATCAAAGATTGTAATTCTGATAAGGGATACCTGACTTCTAACCATAAATATTGTTGGTGTGAAGAAGCTTATGCTGAATGATATATACATATATCATTCAGCATAAGCTTCTTCACACCAACGATTTTCCTAAGGGCATCTTTTGTGCTTTTTTGTGTTGCCCTTATTCTGTCTATCGACCCCCTATATATATATATATCCTTGTTATATTTTTCAAATACATGCATTAAATATCATTTCTCTGTGTCTAGACAATAATACAAAATATAAACTATGAAACTAACAGAGGAGAAGTCGAAGTAAACAGAAGTAAACTATTGTTCGCCAATAATTGTAATCGTTTACAAAATCGGAATTTATATGAAAGTCGAAATTTCAGGTATTTTTAAAAATGCATTCAAAATGGTAATTACAAATGCCATTCAAAGTTCAATAAAAACAAATTAACTTATTTCATTAAAGAATTATTTAAAAAGTAGCTAATTTAAATCAATAAATCTAATCAGAAAGGCAATTTCACTTTTTATTCAAGTGCTGCGTTTCATTTCCTTATTTATTAAATCAATATTTTAGGTGAACATTACAAAACAGCAAAAATCGTTATTTTATTACTAATTTTTTTTGTTTGTGGAATTGTTTTGTCAAATCACAAAGATTAAGCAATTCTAAACATTAAATTAAATTAAATTTAAAGAATTAAATATATAGAATTAAATACTTCTTAGAACGATTTAATATCTTATCTTATCTTATCTTATTATACTATCATAAAACTTTGAAGATATCTTTTCAATAAAGTCTGTAATACGTAAGGCAAAACATGCCTAATCCTATATATCCTATTTTACAGTATTTTATAGTACATTTTAGAACAATTCCTAATATCATTAGTATAATGATTGGAAAGATGCTATTGTAAAGCAGCCTGGCTATTTTAATAACAACTGCAAGCCGATATAAGATTAGTTACATCATTGGCATACCAACTACTAGAACACCAACAAACGCGTCATAACATAATCTAACAGTAAAGCACAATCTAGTAGTAAATAGAATACTTTTCTATAATTTAGCGCAATTAGATATGTGTGATGACGGTAATATACAGCTTGTTCAGTAAAACAAAAAATAGCGGTTATTTTAAGCAAAAAATGTAATATAATCCGTCGGTTGATTTGACTTCGTTCCCGAGATAAGGACTGAACTGCCGCTCCGCCAGTTACCAATGAAATAGCTGGTTTGATCCGTCCGTCATTTTTTTATTTTCGTTATTTACCGATAGGAGCATATTAGTCAATGTAAGCGATGATACCATACGGTAAAACACCTGGAAACTATTCAAACAAACAATACGTCAACATGTACTTGTGTATGGTTTTGGAGTGCCGCTGCCACGGAATATCGGAACTAATATCCTAATCGCACAGTCCTTCATCACGCGACATTAGGAAACGTGTAACCGTGTTGAGAGAGACTGGTTTCATTGCATGCAAAACTGCCGATCATATACTACAGAGGCGGAATGAAGAGGTTCTAAATGTTGCACAGAGAAGCCTAAACTCAAATATACATAGAATTTCTCGTATAATACGTATTACACCCAGAGAATTATGAAGAACTCTACATTCTGAAGGTCTTTATCAGTCCCATCTGCGGAAAGTCCAACAATTACCTGGTGATTATGAATCTCGTGTAACATTTTATGAATGAGTTCGAACTATTTTTGATGAAGTCACACTCACCCGTAAAGGTATTAATAAGACACGGAATACCCATGTTTGGGCTCATAGCAATTTCAGAGCCATAACAATATTTACTTACCAACGTAGGTTCTTTGTCAATGTGTTGTATGGATTAGAAGGACAATATTTATTCTAGGGAAATCTGATAGGAGACCTATACAGATTTTTCTGTGAAATCACCAATCCATGTATTTGGAAGATGTGCCGCTAGCATACGATAACGGTGATGCATGCAAGGCGACGGAGCAACTATATTGATTGTCTGATTGCTCGTCGTGCTGAATAAGACATTTCCCAATTCTTGAAGAGGACGGGATAGACCAGCATTGTGATCTCTTCTGTCATCATTATATAACCATTAAATTTCTATCTGTCAGATTATATTAAGTCAAAAATATACATGAAAGGCGAACCAGAAACAAGGAATGGTTTTACTGACGCTTTTTTTACCATATGCCGATGTTCCGTTGATGAGTCACTGGAAGTCTGCGTCACAGAGTGTTTACACCACCGAGGTACACTGTTTAAACAAGAATTGTGAAAGGCGTAGTGATTCCATTTCAGAAATGCTAATCATTTAGCTTTCATTCTATGGCTTAATACAACGAAATCCGAATTTTGTTGCTTACTACATCCACCTGGAAACGAAAACCGAATCGATTCATATTCTAAGCAAAAAATATAATTTACAATATGGATCGATTGTTCTAAGCAAACAATGTAATATATAACAACCAAATAAACACTTTGGCGAAGTTTGTCGGTTTCATGACAGAACATCCTATATAAGTGGAAATAATATAAGTCTAAACTTACGTAATTTACAATTATAAAAGTGATTTTGTAAGTTATTTTGAATTTAAAAAACTGACTGTGTGAAAAAAATTAGATTATATGACTTAAAGCATAATGCATATATACAATTGACTATCTATGTACAATAGTGACCGGGGCTTAGGGGTGTATGTGCCGGCTGCGATCTTGAGCAGCCATATTCGAATCCTCCGGAGATTCGAAACTTTTCCCCCAAGACAGCTTCTAGAATTCACTAATCCTCCGTAAAATGAGGACTAGGTTTCTTTTCCGGAATATACAGCGGAATGGACCAAACGATTCCAACTTCGTTTCATTGATCACGAATCATTGAAGTCTATAATTCCAACGTCTCAATTGGGTCCCATTGGATCCTTTAATGGTATCCTATTTGAAGTAGGTCCATTATTTATTCTTCTGGCCCTGTAAAACTAAACATAGACAATGTAGTGTTATCGAGAAACTTCTATACTGTAGTATAGTCTATAACTTTAGTCTTTTGTCTATAACTTTACTAATTGTAAATGCAGTTACTTTATATTCTTTATTAGAAAATTTTTAGTAAGAATTAGAGTTTCACTGTTGCTGTGGAAGTGTGACCCCAATGGAGCAAGTTAAAGCAACATTTGAGGGTGTCATGTTTTTCTTGCAGCATCGGTACTTAAAATTGACATCTGCAAATCTCTCGTTTCAAATCGAGACGATATTCTAATGTTTTATTCATAACTTTAAATATAAGTTTTAAATAAAACATTAGAATATCGTCTCGATTTAGTTTAAATATAAATTTCAAATATTACACTAGTAAATAGGCATTGCGTCATTCAGCATTGCTTAGTATGATTTTCTTGTATCAAAACGATCGATTATCTTATATTCTTGAAGCACAAGAATGATTTAAAGGAAAGTAAAGGCTTTTACAGAACAACGAACACTGCTTTGACAGTTCTAGAATCATGCAATACAAATGAGTGAAGATATTCTAATTTGTAAATCGTAAGTATCTTGAAAAGAAAGTGCAAATGATTTGATTGCGATTTAGACCAAATTTATCCTCAATTTCAACCAAAATTATATACACAGGAAGGAAATTTTCTGCGGCGCATCTCACGTATTGACATTTAATTCTATGAGGCCTACTAGGTCCTCAGTCAGAGAAAAGACCAGAGAATGTGCACTGTGCGATCAAATTATTATTACCACCATTCTAATTGTGTGTGTTGCTACTTTTCACGGTCAATGCAGGAGCAAATGTCAAGGTATGCACTCTTGAAGATTCTGGAAGATACCCGGAAGTATAACAATCCAGTTTGTCGACATCCCCTCCCACAGCTGGGGACTAAAACTTCCAAGCTGGAAAGGAGAATGGGCAGATCTGACCCATCACTGCATAGCGATAAGATTTAAACATAAGGAAAGATCTCCATCAATAGAACATTTTTTATTATAAGAAGATAAGTCATATCTTCTTCAATTATACGAGATAAGTCATATCTAGACGTATATACCTCCGAACGGACAAATAATTGAGACGAGTCGTAATAATAACATATGTTCTATGTAAGGAGATCTTTCTGTAGGTATATATGTTATCACTGTACAGGGTGGATAATATCCCATACAGTTTGCCCATTCTCTTTTCTCTGTCAATAAGATCGCGAAACTGCTGAATGGGATTCAAATCAAGCAAACATGTAGTTCAATCGAAAGAAATAGGGAATTCATTCTTGTATTTGACGAACAATCCGCGCACAACTCTTGGGGCTTGACATAAAGCGTAATCCTATTGAAAAATACCGTCGACAAAAGATTTCAGTCAAACAAAAGACTGTAACCCCAAAAAGCGTGAACTTGAACTACAACAAAGGACAAATAAAATATGGTATTAAGGGAACCTTTTGTACTAGTAGGGGTCCAAAATATAATCAAAACTTCCTCAAACCATGTTCTCCATAACTAACGTGGAGGTCCATCTAATTCTGGGTTTTTCGTATCGGGAACCTTGATTCATCAGAGGAAGGCAATCTTCCGCTATCTTCTTGGTACAATAACGTTTTTGTTGTATAATGCAAGGTGCTTTTGTCAATGGATGCCAAACAACACGGATATGGTTGGAACTGTAGGAGTGGTTCTTTGGTTGAATTCCATGATTATTCCATTGATAATTTGCTGCACTTTTTATTCTTAATTTATATTTTGATTTTTTTTAATTGAAGGCCATTATTTTGTTTATGTGTATACTTTGTATATGTTTCTTTTGATTCCACTGAGTTATGAGTACTGGGCGAACCAAACTGATGAGAGCTAAGAAGGTCATTACACAACAGTCTGGTTTTTGATTCCCGGTACGAAAATTCCAGAAACAGCTCATGGGATCTTTAATTGGTGTGTGTTTTTAACTTTATTGTTTCTTACTAACATTTTAACGCACGTCAACTTTTACAATTATGTATATGTTTATTTAAAAAGTAATCCTTTATAAGCTAAGGGATCTGCTAGAGGGAATTAATTAGCTGCCCTTTGTATACTTAATTTATATTTTGATGTTTTTTTTAATTGAAGGGCCATTATTTTGTTTATGCTTTTCCTTTGTATATGTTTCTTTTGATCACACTGAGTTGTGAGTACTGGGTGAATCAAACTGATGAGACCTAGAAAGGGTCAAAACAGTCTGTTTTTGATTCTAGGTATGAAAATTTCAAAAATAGCTGAATGGATGTTTAATTGTTGTGCGTCTTTAACTTTATTGTTTCTTAATAACATTCTTACACATCAAAATTTACCTTTCAATTATTAATTTAACTTAATTTTGCAATTATTCCATGATTTCTTGTTCGATGGTCGTATGGCCGTTGGCGGACAACCATTCGTGACAGACGATGACCCCTTCAATGATCGGGATTGTGAGCTCGAGGAGTCCCTACGTCTGCACCACTCTGCCTAATGTTGTACACCTAAACAACAATGGCACGGGAACAGCTTACTAGTTAGGCTGTCTCGGAAACATGAAATAAGACCTTTCGTAGACAACAACCTATGGTCAAACCATACTCCAAGTCTAGATTAGATTAGATTAGATTAATTGAAAGTGTGTGGCATGACTGCCGAGCACGTCGACCTGAAAGATCTTTTGTACTATCCCACGGAAAGAAGGACAGACGGAGAGAAAGACTGAGAAAGGATGGTGTGAAAAATTCAGGGGAAACGGGAGAACCCAGGGAAAACCTGCCCAGCGCGGATCGCCACCATCAACGAAACCCACATGAGAACCGAACCCCGGACTCAGAGGTGAGAGGCCAGTGTCTTAGCGACATCGCCAACCCCGCGGTCTACTCCAAGTCTAAGTCCATTAAATTACCAGCTTTTCCCACATTTACAGTAGACCAACACGCTGATGTGGTATTAACTCCTGCTGTCCTATTTTTCATGAGTCGCAGTATCTGTTTATCTCTAAGTATTCACAATTGAATATGTCCGGGAAGAATGGCGGATCTATAACAGATCGTCTATTTGGCATTGGGGTATTGAGGTATTGGGGATGAGTTGCTGCTTAAATGTTAAGTTAATTGAAGATGGACCTGTTTTCAGGACATCGATGGACTATTGAATGCTTCTGCTGATATATGGAGATTAGATAAAATAAGAGAATAGTTCCATATAAAACGATACCCAGGATTGGAGGTAAATAAGTAACCCTACAGATTTTCTATTTTCAATGTCTTATTTATGAACGGAAAGCGATCTCTCTAAATAATCTTTAATTTGACTACTACTTTATGTTGATGACCGAACTTATATGGAATCGAGTAAATGCCATATTTGAAATCCGGGAGAAGGATCTTTAGGGTGAAATACAATGTTTCTGATTTTATCTTCGAAGTAAAAAAATCGATTACGGTTTTTAAGGGTTTGGCTGAATATGAAGATCAAATTAGATCTAAATTATAGAAAAGCTTTTTTTGGAATAAAGAGAAGTATTTGAAAAGATTTTGAAAAGTTTTTGAGAAGATTTTTCTATAAAAGAGATGGTGAACATAGTTGCAGGCAAAAGTTCTTAAATGTTCAATTTCATATAAGGTTCTTCTGTAGAAATGGTAAATGGCAAGTGTGACGAGAGTGCATAAGTAGCTCAGAGTAGTTTAAGTCATTATGGAGTTATTAAAGCGAGTTATGACATCATCCAAATGGAAACCGGCATGGTTCTTTTAAGCTTTTACTGTAACGTTTTAAAAATCTGGAACCTTGAAAAAGTTATATTGAAATACTGCATCACCGAATCGTTACTAGATAAGTCTTATGGTGGCGGATTAGTGAGCAGTGGTTTCAAAACGGTCCATAAAATACATTAGTAAAAATAGAAGTACGAAGAAGTAGATAAATAAGAAGAAGTATTTTATATTATTATAAATTATTAATGAAAAATTCTGAAGTATCACAGATAAAAGCCCATGAGAATATTCTTGATAGTCGTCTTGATCTAAATGGATGTAACTAAGATTCGAATGTAAAACTGAATCTATTGGGTATATTTTCATAAAGAATATTTTTTTTTGAGTTAAAGACTCACCCTTCTCCGCGCAATTTTTCCAACTATGGCAGTTCAACGTATTATTAAAATTTATCTTTTTTCATTACTTCATATCTCTTCGAAACCATTACTCACATTTTTGGAAATCTATTTGCTTATTCTATTTAAAGACAACTCATTCAAAGACACTATTAATAACTAATAACTCATTCAAAGAGTTGCTGACTTCTAATATTCGTTTTGGTGTTGAATGCTCTGACTGGCGGTTGGGGAAATGGAATGCATTCCAATGATTTACTGATCCTTTAATCTATTTTAGAATTCTACAACGAATAAAAATTAATCATCTTTTAAAAATAGCTTCAAAATATTCATTTAACAAAATTACAGTGATCATTATGTGTGATTTCATTCCTTACGAGAAACTATTTTGGAAAAAATAGTAGTATCTAAGGAGTCCTTGCCAGAAACTATTCTGAAAAATTAGTAGTATCTAATTAGTCCTTACTAGAAACTATCTGAAGTATTAGTATTATCTAACTAACTTTAATAGCACGGAACGAAAGCTTTTATTTAATGAAGCTTATCAGCTTCTCTTACAGTACGGCTAAAATGGCTAATTCTTGGAAGTTGCAATTGCAGATTCTAACACAAAGTCTAGTTAAACTTGGTAAAACACGAGATTTATGATGACCATTGCGACCTTCTCTTGTTTCATGGAGCGTCGTCTTCCCTCTACACCAACATAAAAAAATAATAGTTAGTAAAAATGAGATTATAAAAAGTAAGTTAATCCACTTGCTGTCTCTGTTTCTCAAAAGAACTTTAAAGAAAACTTTAAAGAAACTTTAGAAAAAACGAAATGTTAAATTCTTTCCAGGGCAAACTTAACTATAAAAATTCTGAACTGAAAATCGAAGATAAAGTTCTTGAACACTTAAAATTACTCAATATAATTACTAATGTAAAAATAATAGTATTATTGATTACAATTGTTATCGATATTTACTATAGATAATTTTTCTAAGTAATAAAGTGAGCAATAATAGAAAATTTAATGAAATTTTTATTTATAAGCTTTTCACAGTACTGCTTAGACAGTTAACAGAGTATAACGTAAATGACACACGAGCAGACAAACATATGCACAATTATTTAAACATTTAATTAAGTTGTGTTAGTAATGCTTGTAAAAGAGATTACTCAAATGGAAAGGCTCTGCGAAAACTACAACGCAATGGTAGCAATGGAGTAGAGTTAGATAGAGATAATGTCAAGAAGAAAAGAAATCGTGTCTGTCTGAACAATACGCCACCCTTGCTTCATTCCCAGAAGGTTTATTTCCACATATAACGTCACTAATCTCTGCATCTGCACTCTTTACAACTCATCCAATTATAGTCTTCGCGTCAATGCAGAAACTAATAGCAGAAGTCTATCTAAAAACTTTAATTAATAAACTTTCTGAAAAAGACCTTAATCACTAAATTCTACCAAACTTATTAAATGTTATTAACCTTGTTTTTCCTCACATATTTTTTTTTCACATACGATTTTCTTAATTTAGAAGTCGTTCAACATTTAATTCGGGAACCTTTTAAAGTTGATAATAGTTTTTATTTTCGACGTAATTTACTAACTTGCCGAAATTTAGACAAGAAATATAATTTACATTTTGATTTAATATGATGTTCTGCTATTTTAAATGCGAGATGTGGTGTAGCAGCTCGTTTTGTTGAAAAAAGATTAACTTCAAAAAAGATAATCAGTCCCAAAAACCAGTCTGCTATAAGTTAGAATGTTTGTAAAAGCTTTGAAAGATTTTACTAAACTGCAATAAGGATATGTAAAATAATACTATAAAATCTATGCACTTTTAAATTGTACATTCACTTGTTATTTAACATTAAAATGGGAACATCTTAGATTCAGACAATACTTTCAACATTTAGTACTTAGGTAACTTTTTAATAATTACACCTAAGTGATCAAATTAGTTTATGTGATGATCAATAAAATTAAATTAACAGTAGATTTCAAATATTTTTCTATTGTTAAAGCAGTTATCATTTAATTAATTTCAGTATAAAGGAGAATCTCTCCTTGGAGAAAAGAAAGTTTTCCCAGATATTCATACTATATTTTTAGAATGGCGTTGCCGCTATGACATCGGCCTCTCACCTCAGAGTACCGGGGTTCGGTTCTCATGTGGGTTTCGTGATGGTGGACGATCAGCGCTGGGCAGGTTTTTTCGTAGTTCTCCCGTTTCCCCTGCACTTCTCCCACCATACTTTCTCAGTCTTTCTCTCCATCTGTCCTTATTTCCGTGAGATGGTATAATAGACCTCCGGTCGCAGTGCTTGGCTTCTCTGCCATCCACATTCCCTACATAACATAACACAACATATTTTTAGAATTACATTTAAATTGTTTAAATAATAAAATTTCTGTGTTTGAGTCATAAGAATGAAGTTCAGAAATGAGATAGATCAAAATTGTGAACCATTTTTCTTTAATACTAATATTCACAAACTATCCGCAATTTCCTAGAAATTTTCTGTGGAAATTGTTTAATAAAGAATTTCATTTTATGATCAATTTAGGATTAAAAATACTTAGGAAATTTAGAACACTGTATCATAAAAAAATATTTTAAAAGAAACAAAGTAAGAAATAGAGGGCTCCTGTTTTCCCATTGAAGAAAGTAGAGGAATAGAAAAGACAAGAAGGGATAATTGTGAGCTTTTGGCCGAATAATCGTTGCCCAGGGTACGCCGTAGGAGGCAGCCCACATTGGACCCTCAGAAACGGACGAAACATACAAGAAGATAGTTACATCCATGCCGACACTGGGATTCGAACCTAGCCTCAATCATATCTGCCTCATGGCAGACTGTCACCTAGATCACTAAGCTACGCCAGAACAGCACAAAATAAAGATAGGTTTAAAATGTTTGAAGGAAAAGCAACTTTAACCTAATATTTCCTTGCTCAAAGATTTTTGATCTTGATAACCTGATTCAATGATTTGGTTCGAAATTCAGAATTTGTAAAACACTGCAGCAAAATAAGATTTCCTGATGTAGTTCCCCCGCTATTTCGATAACTATTTTTTTGAATCCACATCAAGCTTTAACAAGATACCTCTTCCGTCGTAATCTGGATTGTTTTGATTTTGGTATAATTACAATTATAATTTCAAATAATATAAAAATTATTTTATCATAAAAAATTATTTTAATAATAAAACTAGATATCACATGTTTAAAAATAAGACCATAATTTATGTGTAAACGTTTGTTAATGTTAAATGACAATAAGTAATTCATTTACGAAATAATCTACAAGGAAAACTGCATAATAGCTATTGAATAAAAGCTATAGAAAATTAGTCTGAAAAACATTAATAATATTGCGTAAATGGGATTAGATTTAATTATATTAAATGTGCTTGAAATGGGGATTAGTTAAAAGGATTAACGCCCATTATTGTTTTGCTTCTATTTTTCCATGGGAATGTTTGTCATCTACATCAGCTGATATTTTGACAATTTACCACACAGAAGAAAATAGTAAAATCATCTCTTGATCGTTAACATGCATTTCAAGTTTTAAGATGATCCATCCAACGATTCAAAAGTTCTTAGGAGGTTGAATAATTGCACGCACAAACTGAATGACTTTACAAGCATCAGTTTTTTCTAGAAAAGCAGCTCAAAACAACAAATATTTCTTCCAGTACACAAATGGATACGAATAATTTGTATTATTCAAGAAGTGGTTGGTGAATTAAATTTATTAGCTGGAAATAATAGTTGGCAGAATTAAAAAAGTAATGAAAAAGTACATTTAAAAGCAGTCTGTTTAGCTCTGAAAGGCTGCTGATAAGGAAATATGACAGTTAAATATTTTATGCTTTGCTTTTTTATTGCAGAAATTTCAGAAATATATTAGCAGAGAAATATAATAGCAGAAATCTCTAAGGATATAACTGAAAAGGCGTTGATGCATTTTGTTATCTTAATTATTACATTCTCTGGTATTCGTAAATTAATTTTCAGAATGTAGCTGCTCTTTTATAACTGGAGATTGAATGGTTAAGGTATAATAAAAGATGAGGGGAGATAAAAATATTTTAGTGCAATTGTACAGTGTAATGAAAGTTGACGCCTCGTGCTGCATTACACATTAAGAAGTACTATTAATTATTTTTTGTAAATGTTGAAAGTTTAACTTCCATGAATTGTTGAATTTCGTTCAATTATAGGATTTATAGTTATCAATAATGAGATTAAATTCAAAAGTAATTCCAGTTATGGAATATTAACTGAGTGAATTAAAAAGTAAGTTTTATTAACCAGATATAAATACCTACAAAAAAGATGCATAAAAAGAATAAATGTTAGAGGATTATGAACTTTTCAATAAATAACTGTGATCCATCAATTATTTATTATTACTTTGTACATTTTTCTAAAGATAATATTAAAATTGCTGAACACTTGAGTTCTTGGAGATTATAAACTTTATTAAATCTGGACTTGAAAAAAGAAGAGAGTTTAATTTGCCAACATACCTACTTTTCATTGATTACGAGAAAGCTTATGACAACCTAAACAGAAATTTACTGTGGAAAATTATGGAAGAAGATAAAATTCCGAAGAAATTAATTGATATAATTAGAAGTATATATAGAGAAACAAAAATTAATATAAAATTCATGAACGGGAAAATATCAGAGCCTTTAACTGTAAATAAAGGAGTGAGACAAGGATGTGGACTTTCCCCAATACTTTTCAACATATATATAAATAGAATTCTAAAAGAATGGAAATCAATATATAAAAATGGTATCCAGATCACAAAAGATAAAAAATTGAAGACATTACTATATGCTGACGATCAAGTTTTGATAGCAAATTCAGAAGATGAACTTCAAATTGGAGCAAATTATTTGAATACTATCTCAAAAAATTATAAAATGAAAATTTCGGAATTAAAAACAAAATCCATGGCAATGTGTGGAAAACAAATACAAAGAGTGAAAATTGTAATTAATGGAAAAATAATAGAACAAGTATCAGAGTTTAAATATTTAGGAAACATAATTTCATGTTATAACGATGAGGCAAGCCTGATATCAAACATACAGACATACAACAGAATGAATGGAATAATTAGAAGAAGATTTGGAAAACAAATGACGAAAGAAACACTACTAAGATTACATAATATTACAGCCAAAGCAGCAATTAAATACGGGAGTGAAACCTGGATACTAAAACAAAGAAACAAACAAAGATTGGAAACTGCACAAATGAAATTTCTGAGACCTTTATTAGGATTTACTCGTCTCGACAAAAAGAAAAGTTATGATATTCGAGCCCAACTTAAAACTCCAAGTTTAATTCAAGAAATTCAAAATTACCAAAAAAATTGGCTTAACCATGTAAAAAGGCTATCTAACGACAAGATTCCAAATTTGATTTTGAAATATCAGCCCAAAGGAAAAAGAGACAGAGGACGACCAAAACTACGATGGAAAGACCAAAATCATCTTCAGAGCTAGGAACAGACAATCATTGTCTATACCTAAGATGTTCAAGACAAGACATTAAATCTGGAATAGTAACCGGTAAAAGAATAGTTTCTGAAATAGTATATCTTGCAGTTTAGTGATCTATATTATCTTCTGGTTCATAGTTTATTACTACAAACTATCTTATAAAATGAGATTTTTTACTTGTTATACGCTCAGGTATCTGTACAAGCGTACATCGTCTAAAGGAAGAGGAAAATTTTGAGAACTTACAAGGTGCTTTCAGATCAAAACAAACCATGAATAAACATCAAACAAATTTTAAAGAAATGAATTCAGCCATCTTGATGGATTTGGAAGATCATTTCTGAGAGATGATAGAGTGGAGACCAAAATGTAAGCGCCATTTAATTTGTACAATAAATAAGAAAGGAAAATAAAAATAAGAAATCGCTCAATTTGTTTTAGCGTGTGTGCAAACAAAATGACACACGGAAAAACAGAGAAACGAAAAAAAATAATATTCATATTTTTAAATATGATAATAACACTTCCCATGTTCAGACAACTGCTTCCGGCTACAGCTCTTGCACAATAATTTCCTGAGTAATTCTATATGTATGAATTCTAAGCGCTGTTTCGAGAACCAATCCTAATTCTTTTATGTAAATTCAAAACAAAGCTTTGAGTTTTCTATTTAACTTAGATATTTTATTAAATAGCAGATCAGATACCATGTTTTTCTTCTAACTTATTTATAGTTTATTATATTTTTTGTTTGCTAATATGCATAATGCACGAACTAAGACTTTTCTTTTAACAATTTCTATTTCTTTAAGAAAATTTTTCGAAGGAAGTTCTAGTAAAAAATTAATTTTAGATTTTTCTCAATATTTGCTATAAAATCTAAAAAAACAATTGGATCTATTGTAAATAATATCCTTTTCAATAATTTTCAGTTTTACAACAATTTGTTTGAAATTCTTAAAAAAAAGAATCTTTATAAATGAATTAATTTCAATCAAAAACTTAATAAATAAAGTATTAGTATTTTTGTAGAAGCTTATGAAGTTTCTGTACTTGTGTCTCTAACTTTTTTTTCTCTTATTATTTTTGCGTTGTTGTTCTTGCGACTTCGGATCCATTTTCGGATCACTGGTCATGTAGTGACAATAAATTCCAAATAATCACGTTGTATGTTATTTGAAACTTAATTCAAATGGCTGAAATTAACATAGAAATTCACAGTCTGATAGTTATTACAATCTTTCAAATCCATTCTTCATCGATGTTTATTTTTAATTATAAAAATTTAATTTTATATATTGTATTCTCATTTTTTTACGCCCTTCATTATATAAAAGGTATTTATATAATTTAACTGTGGAATTTTAACCGTTATTTTTTTCTGTTTTTAATGAAAAAAAAACGAAAAATTATTATCAATGTTCTATTTTAACTGATATATTAATTGAATTTCATCGAATTTTTATTTGAAAGCGCACAATCTAAATTTATTCTTCAAAGTAAAAATACATAGTCTATATTTAAGAAAGTATTCATAAGTAATTGTTTATTCAGTTTATATTACTTTTATTATCAGTTAAGAACTTTAACGTTTTATCTTTTGCAATGCACATACGGATGTGCTTTAGAATCCAATCATTCCACCTGTTCTGTTTCACATCCCTATTTTTCAGAAAACAAGTTCTTTTTTCTTTAAAAGTTTCTTCTTTTTCTTCTACTGTCATGAACAAAAAGAATAATAAATAATTAAGTTCTGATTAAAGCTGACTCTAAGCAAAACATGCACAAAAAAATCCTAACACTTTATCCTTAAAAATGTTTCCAAAGTAATCCGCTTTGAACCTCAACAACTTTTATTATTGTCTGCACTGAATATGCAAATTATTTCTATTAAAATTAAGCCTTTTCCTTTCTGTTTGTCCAGGTAGTCGAGAGGTATGGCATTGAGTTACGGACTGAAGGATCCGGATTCAATCACCAAGTGTCGGAAATTTCCTTAAATTTTTTCTCCTCCGAATGGGTCCTAGGGTTACTCAGCCCTTTGAAGTGGGTTTCTTTCCCAGGCGTAAAGGTGTGTGAGCTTTGGACTAACCATCCAATCGCAGCTAGTTCTTATGTGAATGAAACGTCACAGACTATATATGCGGCCCCTCTTGAACCAACGGAGGCTCTTATGGAAAATATCAATTTACCTATCTATGTTGTCTGTTTGTTTTCGCATTAGATTAAAACGGCAGGACGGATTACGATAAAATTAGTTCATTTCTTATTTATGTTTCAATTTAAAAATTGAACAAGACTTCTCAAAATTGACCCCCTCCCCCTTCTCGATCACAGTTTAGTCAGTTTCGACTATGTATTAAAATATACAGTTATGTGCGCTGATGTAGAACATAGAAAGATCTTGTGCAAATGAAGATATTCACTTAATATAATAAAAAAATTTGACAATGATATCCATCGTAGAGGTTGATTATCCTGCGAGAAATGACGCAGTATTTTACAGCGAAAGTTATCTTTAAACTATCACATTATTTATATGAGCAGTCTTCATAAATACTTTAATTTTAACCTTTGTAAATTGATTGTGTAGATACTTGTATGTTGATATTTAGAAATATCAACATCAGTAACATTCATAAAATAAGTTGTATTTAAAAAACTTACTATCTTCATGATCTAAAATGCTATTAATACCATTCACATTTTATACATTTGAAGACGCTTCATCTTCTAACCAACATGAAACAAATATAACTTTTTCATCAGTTTGCTTTTCAAATTAACTGTTTGTCCAGTTCAAATACAGTAGCTTTCTTTTTCTGTCTGTAACCGTAATTTGCATTATGGTTAACTTCACTTACTCCTTGAATGTTTACTCCATTTTTAATTATAAATCATTGTAGGTAATAAGAAATGAACTTAAAGAATTTATCCCGTTGGCTGTAGAACTAACAACTAAGCGATTTGGCGATTAACCAAACTTTACTTAGTTGTATTCATAAAATAAATATTATTCAAAATTTTGTAGCCATCCTTTTGAAACTTTCTTAATTATATTTTATACTTTTAATATTAGCTATTTACTTCACCTTCTGACACTGATATTGCAGAATATGATTTTCATTTTCCTTGGCTGTTATAATCCCATTGAGGATTTATTATCATATCTATTAAGCTGAGTTTAGTTCCATCCACGAAAAAGATTTGGTTATTTTATTATCCTCTCTATCTTTCCTAAGTCATGTAATCCTCTAAAGAAGATCTGCTTCTGCCTTTCCTCATTTCCTTCCTGTCTAAAGCTGGTACGGTAACGAGATCAATATCCTTTCCGAACTGCCTTACATATTGCAGACATCTTATAGTGAAGCCTATGTCATTATCAGTCACTCCTGATTCAATATATTTCAGCAAAAAAGTTATATACTGAAGAATGGTTGTTTGAGCTTTTCTTCAGAAGGTGGTCATTCTCTTTCTATCATGGAAAATGAACTACATCATAGGAGTGAAACATAATTATTTATGTATGTCAGTGACATTATCGATAAAAAAAAACAGCGTCTTATAAAGCACTATTATTCTGTTACATAAAAGCCAAATATTGTTTTTTAATTGAATTAAATTACTAATATATTTCTTTAACTTAGACATAAAAAATTCGAAGAGAAAATTAGAAAATGTTTGCTAAGTTAATAAATAAATGAAATCTTTTTTCTGTTTTCAAATAACTTTAAAGTCAACATGCCTCTGGTTCTGCATAAAATACGATAAGGATCAAGTGCAGGGATCGTACTTACATCCAATTTATATTACATTATTAAATATATTCTGAGGTAATGGCCTATTAAAGCGAATATCAGAACTTCAATCAATTTTTCAGCTTTTGAAAACTTTTTCATGTGTAAAATATACATAATATAATTGTACATAATACATTAATTAGATGTCACAATAAATCAATCTTTTCTTTTTCTTCCATAACCACTGACGACGATAGTCTAGGAGAGAGGTAGCCCATTATGAGGAAATTGCAATAGAAGGGTGAAAGGAACGAACCTGAATACATGGATGAATGGGCGACCCTTTAAACTTTGTCTACAGAAGAAACAATGCGGGAAAACACATTATCTTCACCTTCTTTCCTTCCAAGGCAAGACAAGACAAGCACATACCATTCAGAAGTTTACCATGTCATTCTTTCTGTTGTGATTGTTCAGTATGTTTTACTATATTGTTGTTTTGTTTTGTTTGTTTTTTTTTTGGGGGGGGGGTTGGTTTTTATGATTATGTCAAGCATATTGTTTGAAGATTTATGGGTAAATAAATTTCAAATCTCATACAAATCCGGTAAATATTAAAAATCTGTGCGTTGTAGTTTATAAGCAATAATAAAAAAAATTTGGAAAGAACTTTCTTAAAAATACAGCTAGAAAAGTGAGGCTTTATGGACCAATCAGTTTGAGTTCTTGTCGAGAAATCATCAGGAGTATGAGAAAAAATATTCCTTTAGAAAATAATTGGATTGTTCTAAACAATATTTTTTTAAATTCCTATTTCTTTTAAAATTACATGGTCTTCAACAATGAATATGAATCTTTTTTTGAAAATTAATTAATTAAATTGATACGATTTAAATTAATCCGATTTCGACAACTAAACAAAATAATAATGCGGATTTAAATATTTTTAAAAAAAACTTGGAAAGGGTAATAGAAAGTAACCATTCCTTGATGTTCAACTATTTAACAATAACCTAAGGAAACTGAAAGAGTGTAGTTAATTGGTTCCGTCCACTTTAAATAGTTACGAACAGATGACAATAGATCATACACGTTATTGGATATTAATGGATATTGTTTCATTTTTCTTTGGAGATTTTTATCCCCTTCAGGGTAAACATTCTTGATAAGAATATTACTCGCAAACTTTTTCAGATACAAAAGTTACATTTTTATTTATCCATAAATGTGCATACCAAATTTCAAGAAGTTGCAGTCACATATTGAACTATTAGTAGAGAAAATATGAACTTTATCAGATTCAGTTTCCTTTGGAAAAAGATTAGTTAAAATAAAAAAAGAAAGAAAACGATCAAGAACTTAATAATAAAATAAATATAGAATTGAATCTTACGATTCAATTAGAGTTACTTAATCTACATTAGTCAATAGGAGGCTAATTATAGATTGCCCTGTCGAGACGTTATAGCCGACATTGCGGTCATTAAAGCCTGTTGAATTTAAAACCAAGTGCAATCTGAGACTGCCCATCTTCATCAGGAAATGAGAGACTTACTTTACGCCTTAAGCAACAGCCAGTCTTCAATAGTGAGCGACAGAATTTTAGCTTCGAATGTGACGTTATCACGCCCACAGCTACACGATGAAAATGAAGAGAAATGTGTGAGGTATCTGTGGCCGGGGCCGAGTGCAGGCAAGGATAACAGGCACCGTATAATGATAGTGTTGCGACCACGCCAGCGTCTGTGCATTTCTCTTCATTTTAGTTCTGTGAGTGTCACTGACAATCTCCATTTCCGACATAGGATATTACCAAGACTCATTTCTATAGAAACTGTCTCTGGCAGCATCTGGTGATTCTATTTTAATCCATCGATATTTAACTTAATGAAGACCTAACAACGTATTGATGTAAGTCATGATCAATTTGATAAAGATGATATTCCAATTTCTTCTCCAATATTTTTGTATCAGTTAATAAATATTCTATTTGTTATATCCTTAACGAATTTTGAAACGCTGCAAATGTTCTAAAAGTTAATTAACTATTACATACTTACGAATTCATCAATTAATTAGTTTCGATCTAATACACGGTAATGTTTACATATAACAACAATAAATATCTAAATATATGACAAAAAATTATATAGTATTTGTAATACATTATAAATATTTACTTACAAATATTTTTCTAATATAAATAGACATATAATTTACATTACAAATTTACATACGAACATTTAATTAAATATTTACATATAAATAATTAAAATATAAATATTTACGTATAAATATTTAAATGTAAATATAACTGTAAGTAGTTAATGTTAATGAAAATTAAAAGACTAGATAAAATTAACAACGAATACACTGCCGTTACAGAACACTAAAAATGCAAATACCAAGACAGTTAATGTTAAGCCTGAGAACTTGAATAGGAATACTTTAAGTTATTTGTTTAGCTAGTTACTCAGTTAGTTATAGGAAATATTATGAAATTAAATTAAGAAATCAAGAAAAAAAAAACACAACTGGACAGTAAATATGCTTTCGTACACTGATTTGCCGCGCTGGTGTGGTCGAGCGGTCTCAGGCGTCGGTCTGTCGTGAGATCAATGTGCCAGCGCCCGGGTTCAAATCCCGGTAGCGAGCATGGATGTTTCAAAAATTTCCTTTCCTGTGTTGTAGCCTCTTCTTCACTTTCTCTTCGGTCTGACGTCATTCCTTAATGGCGTCCTGGGGAAGGCCACGGGAAACCACCCCAGTATCTTTCCCTTGTAATTCTAGGGAGTCTGCTAGGGGTTCGCCGTCTTGGGAACACTAGCGCTCCCTGGAGCACGGATGCTTCGGCAACGAAGCTCGCACTTCGGTGCGAACCGACCACACACACACTGATTTACAATAATAACAACAAACGAATGCAACAAACATTTAATTATTAATGCAAAAAGGGATACTTAATAATTCATCTTCTTTCCCATTAATAAAAGTTATCCAAACATTAAATAACATATAAAACTATTCCAATCGACCTTATCAAAACGGTTGAAAATGGCTGACAAAGCAATCCAAACGTCATTTTTTTTTAATTTCTTTATTAAATTAACGACGAAAAATACTAAAGTTATTTAATGTTTGGGTAACTTTTTTTAATGAGAAAAGTTGTTAAGAGGACATTTAATTATTCTTTATAAATGAACAAATCTATATTTTAAGTATCTTTCTCTTGTACTTACTCTGCTGCACCATTATTGGTTGTTCAGGTCTAGAGATGGTAAAGTCCTATTGATTGGCTGAAATAACGATCAACTTCGTTGATTTGTTCTTCCCTTTTCTTTATCTTTCTTAGATGTGCTGGATGTCTTATATTTATGATCGATATACATTACTATGTTAATGTTCGATAACAGACCGTTGCAGATAATTTCACTGATAAAAATAATGGTCTATTTTATTTTAATTGATAATTACTTTAATAGATCATGCACAAAGAATTCTCAACTAATTATTTTAATTCGGTTATCTATTACTTTTTTATTAAGCATATTTATAATTTATTTGTTCTTAGCAGGCTCTGTGGTTAAGGTATAAATTTTGGTATAAATGTTTGTGAAAATCTCGGCAATTAAGGGTTAATTTCTGCAAAAATTGGGAACGTTAAGTTTAAAAACATGCTGATTTTTCTGCTGTGATTATGGGAGGGGCAGCTTTTTCTCTAAATATGCATAGTGGTTTGTGTAATTGAAAAGTAAATGATTTATGTACTTTTAAAAACACTAAAATTTTTTAGAAAATATTAAACTTCAAATCTCAGAATCTGAAAAAAATATGTTAAAATTAGTTATTTTAATATTTACTAATATAAATATTCAACATATGTAGTGTATTCAATCTATCAATGAATGGAATTTCTAATTGAAATATTTAACAATTGAAAATAATAAAAATAAGTTATATCCCAAAGAAAATATTTATACCAAAGAGATAAAAGGATAAAGATAATAGTTAATTATTAATTAAATTTTAACATAAATCCTATTTGCTGAATTTCATTTAAAAATTTATAAGAAAAATTAATAAAATTAAATTTTTATGCTTTTATTTTTAAAAAATAAAAATTAAATTTTATAATTAAACAAGTAAAATTAAAATTATATTTCTAAATTAGAAAAAAAATTATTATAAAACTTAAATTATAATTTTCTAATATCATTATAATTTGCTAATAAAGATAGTGTAAAAAGAATGTACTACAAACTGCAAAAACTAAAGTAATTTGTTTTAGAAACATTTTTAATATAAAAAAAATATTTTAAATTACGCTAACAAAAAAGAAATTTGCAAAGTTAATTAAGTTTTCGTTACAAACTATTTCAAATTCAAATTCGTTGTTCGCCTAAAGTAGTTTGCCGTAAAAACATTGGGAAAAAAAACTTGTCTCCCTGTTAATTAAGGGCAGTGGTTTCTATTCTGCGCTTCCCTCCCAAGTTCTTGCGTTTCCTGCCATTCCGTTGATCACACGGCACTCCCATAAAATCCACCGATCGTCACTGGGAGCGCTGCTTGCACGCCCATGCCACCACGGTCGCACAACTCCCTCCTCGCCAGTCATTTCTGTCTCATTCCGTGTGGATTAACAACGTTGAACCTCTCACCAAGGATACGTCGATCGGCATCGACCTGAGCGGACGACATGCTCCGGCTCCTCGCCGCTATCCTTTCGCTTCTTGCCGTGGCTGCAACCGAAGTCGACCGAGGTAAGACAACCTCCGCACGTGTGTACATTTCGCGCAATCACTTTGCTCGCACGGTGCAGGCGTCTATCTGAAAAAGGTAGCGGGCGTCAATGCCAATTTATCACTGTCAGAAAACTCTTTTTCTTCTCTGCTCTCATTTAATCTGTCATTTCATCCAGAGATCAGAAACCGCATTAGATTTCTCAAAGAAAAGAGAAATTGCGAAGAAGAAAGAAAAAAAAACATGAAAACAAAACGTAGCATTCAGAAACTTCGATTGCTAACGATACTTAAAGAGAAAAAAAATGTTAGAAGCAAAACGGAAGTAATTTAATGATTTTTTAACCCTTTCTTTTCATTCAATATCTCATTCTTATATTTCTAGCATAGCAAAGTAAAATATTAATATGATTTCATTACAGCAAAGTTAGAATAAAAGAAAATACAATCCTTATTTCTTTTTAGGAAAACTCGTTTAATTATATACTGCTTAAAAAGTTCTTATAATTTATAATAATAAGAAAACTTCCTTGAAATATAATTTTCACAATTCTAAAAGGCATTCATCATGTGCTAAGACCTATCCTTCAATCTTGGCATCTACAATTTCTTGACGTTGCACTTTATTTCTTAGTTGAATTTTTTTTTCTTTTTACTTTTTCTGATCCAAATACTCTGATTTTCCGAATTTAGAGAGAAAGATACTTCTAAGTAGATTGGCAGAAGTTGTTTTTGTCGGAATTCTTGCAGCTCTCAATGAATACAATAAAAACAGGCTACAATGAGACAATAAGTAATTAAAAAAGTTATTGAGAGTAATTAATTAACCTCTGCAAAAATAAACGTTATACGTAATTAAAAATATCAGTTTTCAACAGTTGGAAAATTTTAGTAGATGAAACGATGTTAATACAGCTAGTTTGTATCTTATCGTTGTCTGTTTCTTTTTTGTTATCTTTTATGCAGTCAACTTTTGGTAATGATACGAAAACTTAAGTGCTGGAGCTTTATTCGAAGGGAATTTCTTTTTGATATTTACAAATAAACTCGAAATTTATTGACTACGCGTGTAAAGTTGTAACATGTGGTATATATGTGCTCATAAAAAGAAAAGAAAATAATAAAATTAGAAGGTAAAATGTTAGTAACGTTTTAACTTGGCGAGCAATCAAACTCACGGAGCCTTTTAACTCCGAGTGTTTTAGTAGAGATCAAAGGCTGTTAAGACTTTTAGAACTTGGCGCTTTGTAGAAAGTCGAAGTAGAGCTTAAAAGAGAGTTGAGAGAAGCGATCATGATCGAAACTATTAGCCAGAACAAAAGGTTAATCTTGTGGATTAAGGAAAGACGCTAGACATTATGCTAATCTCCGATATCTTTGGAAACTAAATTGCTCGGTTCCACCATTTACAGAAGCTTGACAATTGGGAATTGTGGCAAACCGAAAATAAATCAAGAAATCGGTTTCTTAAAAAAATATTAAAAAGAGCGAATCAATCTCTAAGTAAAAATACAAGAATAGCAACAGCTTTGAAATCAAAGATCAGGTAATTGGATAGGGTAGGATTATTAAAAATTCAAGTATTTACATCTGTCTTTCTCGGTGTGAGAACTTCTTTTTCTTAGTTTTTGCTCATTATCAAATCATAACTCCAATCAATTCTCAATATCTTTCTGAACTCTTTCTTCCCAGTGATATTTGGTCTTTCTTTTGGACATTTCCCTTTAGGTTCAAGTTCAAACATTGCTGGGTATTTTAAATTCTTTCCTAAGCATCTTTTTTTAAGACCTCCATTCGAAACAGCTTTCAATATTTCTAACAGAATTCGCATGTTTATTTATCTATGAATTTCTTTTTGACTGGATCTATCTTTGCTTGAAGTCTTTTCAACTTTCATCTCAAATGAACTAAAGTTTTAGTAGGGTATTTACTTTTCCGTTGGCTTCAGAATTCAGGTTCTTAGGACGACATTAATTAGGATGTATTATTTATATACAAAATTTGTTTTTTGGTAAAAAAATGCGCCTGACTCAAAAAATAAGTGAGCTACTTCACAACGCGGGAAATAGGAATGAACTGCAGATCATCCTAACAGTTTTATGAAGGATATTCAGATTATTTCTATTTTCGTACGCGATCACGATCGATTAGACTTTCCAAAGAATACGTTTGAAATTGAAAATGTCTGTTCGTTTTATACTTTGAAACAAGTATAAAAATTTTGTATCTTTCACGAAAACAAATACGGAGCTAAAACTGCAATGTTTCTGCATCAAAACAAGAATTACCAAACAAATAATTGCCATATTTCTTAAGCATTCTATAGCTATTTTTACGTTTCCAAAAAATGAATGGCATTCAGATTCTGCATTTTAATTAGGGCTAAAAAAAACTTAAAAGATCTTTTACATAGGCAATATTAAAAATTAACAGCATGATCGTTTCCTCGGATAAGAACAGGAAACAAGAGTTCGGACGATACCCGGGCCATTGGGACAAAGTAGGGCGGAAAAGACAGAAATGACAGCCACTCTCCTTAATCCCCTATAAATAACCCTATCCTATGCAGAAAGGAAATAAGCAGAAAGTCTACGCATAAATAAATAAGAAAAATAATGCTTAGAAATAAAGCATATTTAAGTGAAACCTTTATTTAAGGTCTAGTTCTTGAAATAACATATTGATTTTAGGTTCAAACAAAATCTTATCATTAATTAAAATTTAATCATTAACTAAAGAAGAATACTGGTATTATGCATTATTTAGGGCATTTACGAGATATATTATTTTTAAGTATTTATTTAATACCTTTATAAATGCGCAACTAACAAAAACCTTTTGAATTTCGAAGAAAACCAAAAAAAAAAAAAAAAAAAATAATCTTCACTAATTCTATCTATGAAAGTAGTGATAGTAACAAAAAAAAATGTTAGCTCGACTGAAGCTAAGTGAAGATTGTTTGAGCTAAGATGTAGGAGAGCATGCATAGCTGTCTAGGCAGTGGCCTACTGATTTGGTTGATAATCTGAATCTGAGTTCGAAACTCAGGACCGGCATGAATGTTCCTATCTTTTCAATATTTGTCTCCTGCTTTTTCTTTGTTTCCTCCCGATTGTCTTTAACTATTTATGCTCGGATCAGTTCAATAGGTCCTTGTGGCGATAGAATAATGTAGAATAGAATAAAAAAAATTTAAAAGACCTTTCTAGCTTTTTAAAAAACAGGGATATCCGTGAAAAATTTAGTACTGCAAACACTTTAAAAAGTCCTATTTATTTTCTAACATTTAAATGTGCATCTAATATTTTAAATATCTAAATGACAAAGCTGTAGATAAGTGAATCGGTTGATAATGGGAAAACATCTTAAAGACAATTCGAAAACTAACACATCAGAATCATTACCAAATAATTTAAGCTTTTCAAGCATGAAGTAGTCATTGAAATATATTCGGCATATTAAGATCATTAATCAAAAAAATAAAGATTTTATTTTTAATTATGAGCATTTCGTTCCTTTACTGCTGAAGAAGAGTATTTGAATTGGATTTAGACCTCGAAGCGAAACCCTACATCATTCAGAGAAAGGATATTTTCATTTTATTTCCTGAAGGCCGCATATTCTTCTAATTTATGATTTCAATTTCAATTGTGCTGGGCTTAGATGAAAGCTAGAGAGCTTTGATCTTACCTTTTACTTCCTCGAGGCAGTTATGGGTCTTTTTTGCACTTAAAAGCATTTTTAGATGACTTTTTATCTTCTTGTTCTTTTCTTGGTGTTGAGACTCACTAGCGTTTCGTCGTTACTTCGACCATTAAACAGTATCTAATCCAAATTTAAGTTGGTCAAATGCCGTTGTAAATTATAATTTAATGTATTTCAATAAAATGTCATTTTTAGCTTCGAAGATATAATTCTATCCAGTTTTCCAAGAGGTGAGTTATTGTTATGAGCGCCCCAGATGGTTAGGAACAAAAGCAGATTTTTATCTTTTTCCTTTTCGTTGTCTTTCGATCATTTTCCCGGAACTCTCAGCCTTCTTTTGGGCACTTTCGGAAAAGGTTTCTCAAGTTAATTTGTGCAATAATCGTCGCAGAATTAAGAAAATGAGTAGCATGTTGGGCCATCGCGTAAATGATTAGGAGGAGGAGTTTGGAACACAGCGCTGCGGAACCTTTTGAAGAATTCGATTTCTATCCAGGGATACATCGTGGGAGAGCTATCCATGCTTCCTCAAGTACCAAATTTACCGCTCGCTCTTGAGCATTCGCTTTGCGTAGATAGGAACGTCTTCTTTCTGTGTGGAACGAAGCGACAAGAGGCCGCACTTTTACGAACCCACAAACAAGATATCGAATCTTAGAGATTCTAAATTGGAGATTAGGAGCAATATCTCTTAATAGACATAAAACTTATTTTTGCAAAATACTTATATTATTACAAGGCTAGAGTAAAAAATGCATTAAGTAATGATCCAATTAATTAGACACCAGAGAACATTGTAGAACAATCATTATTTAGTAGAACACTTACAAAATTGGGATATTCTGTATAAAATCAGAATATGCACATCTATCAACATGATAAAACTTCATCGTCTAATATGATTATATACTGACCAACGGTTCTTGATTAAGGTTTGATAATTAAAAAAAATTAAATAATAAAAAGTTAATAAAAACTATAATATAGTAAAAATATAAAAATAGACATCAATCGCATAGTAATTGACGAAAAAAGTGGTATTTATTTATTGTGTAGTATTTATTTCCATAAGAAAGGAAAGGAATAACAAATTTGAAAATTTCCTATAGTCGGATTTTGTTTAGTCAAATGCAAGAAAAATAACCCAGCTTAACCTGACTGTATTCAGTTTACTAAATTACAATATAGGAATGTTTGCAGATAAGAGAAGAACATGAAATAGCTTCAAAATTAAGGAAATTTACTAAAAATATTAGAAATTAGATGGAATGTTATCTTCAAATAGTTATTTTCGAGGTATCGACGAATTTCTAGATTTGAAGTTTTCTGGGTAGCATTTGATACGTGAACACTGTGACAAATATTGAGAACACGTTCTCATTGTACGCAGAGTCAAAATCAACATATGTAAATAAAATAAATGACATAAGCATGATTGCAATTATTGTGTGAAAGTCATTATATAAAGTCATTATTTATGCATAACTTATTAACCATTACAATTCCTCATAAAATGTTAATACATACATCCTAAACTTTAACCCATAATTAATTTAAAAATAATAATAGCAATGTTTAAGGCATATTTTGGTAATTTAATTACTGAATTCAACGTTAAAAATAGAAAAGGTTGTCACATAAAGAATATCGAATGCAAGTTGCTTTGCGCTTTACCATTATATTACTATCAAATAAGAAACTTCTTCATGTCAGCATGGTTAGATGATTCGTGAGTCTTCATTCAACATCGATGTTGAGAATACATGTTGGAGCGTCGTACATACGTTTACTTCTGCAATGCCTATTAGCCGATGTACTTACTATATTACGCATTTTCTATTACATACTGCTCTATCCAAAGGTGTTCTTTTCTACGGCCAGTTGCTTATTCGGCCTTCTTCCACTCGTGCGCTGTACTCAGTTGAAAGAAATTCCATAGCAAAACAGAATCGGCGGTTCTGGAATCGTTGCTTCGCAGTTGGTTACTGAGTTCTTTCTTCTAGGGGATACCACGGAAATTTCATCTTAGATTTTCTGCGTTCGGAAACGATTGCAAAATACCGCACTTCACACAAGTTCATTCCACCCCACTTGCAACGTTTTATCAAAGATTCATCGATTTTTTGAAGCGGCGAAGTCGCGTACCTCCCTCGATAGTTAGTTGTTCTTCAAATAATGTTTAGAAGTTGAAATTAATTTTTATTCATATTAAGGGAGATGAAAAGTGCCAAATACTTAAAATATAGGATTATTTATTAAAACTGAAGATTGTTACACAGTTTATATGAATATTATTTTGATTTGAATGAAGGTGATTGCAACAGATTGTAGTCACTCTATACTAGCCGTTTATAGAGACAGTACGAACTACTTCAAAACATCAAGAAACAGCAAAGAATATAACTGTTGGCCAAAGGACAAGTAGTCCGTTTTATGGGTATTGATCATATTTTCAAACATATCAATTAACTTTGTAAGGATACAGTCAGACATCACGCTTCAACAATATGCTTCATTGGACCTGAGAAATATTCACGTTACTTTAAAACTGTCAAGAATATTGCCTTAGTATTTCCTTAGAAAATTATCTAAGGAATACTCCTATATTATTACTGGTATCGAGAATCTGTGTTTTGTAGATTTTGTTGTCAGCTTATTCTTGATATAACTGGAAAATATTGTGCTCTAGGACAAACATGTTAATAGCTCTTTTAAAGCCATTCATTATTATTTCAATAGATTGGAAATCCTATTAGAGCTTTTTATATAAAACAATGCTTCATAGAAACATCGTTGTATAAAAGGCAATTCCCTTGTCTTCTGTGGTCAAATGCAAATTCAAAATTTACTCAACAGTTTCAGCAGCGCAACGCCAACCTGTCCTCTTATGCATATCTCTGACTGCAGTAGCCGATCTTGTTTGAGTTATATTGCAAATACAATATGTAAAGATATGTAGAGAACTTTTAACATTTGTGGACGTATTAGTAGAATATAAGAAGCTTGCACCCATAATCACAAGGAATATAATTATCAATTAGCACTACCGAAGCAATACGTTAATAACGTATGAGACCGGTACTACTAATTGATAGTTGTACTTTTTATGATTATATGTGTAGGCTTCTGATATTCTACTACTACATGATGTAAACTTTAAAACAATTTGATTCACTGACGAAGAAAAGAAAACTATTATTTTTTTTTAAATTAAGACAGTTTCATTTAATATTTGTTAATATCAGGAAAGCATGTGGTTAGTTCATTATAATATCAAATATCTCTTAAAGTTACAAACAAGAATTATGATTTGTTATGATAATTATTGATAACTAATTTATCAAGTGCCTGAATGAGATGGGTTCTCATTTAAGACAATATGTGACATTTCGGCAAAATCGTTTCAATCTTTCGGTTACTGAGTTTCATCTGATTATCAGGTTTCCAGTTTTCATTACTGATTACAAATATCAATCTCCGATTACCGAAGGGAGGTTAATTACTATTTGAAATAGTTTATTCTTTCCTTATCATTATGCAAATCCTGGGCGAAGAAGGAAAAAACAGGTCTCAAGAAATGCACTTTCATTATCAAATTAGGACATGTAAAATCATTTTAGGAAAACCACAAAAAAAAATAGGAGGAAAACTATACTCAAACTAATTATTATAAATTCTATTTTTTATTTAACTTTTATACATTCTGATGCTTTTGAATTTGAATATGCAATGTGAAAATACTGCACAATTGTATATATATATATACATATCTATTGTTAAATAATTACTTAAATATTAAATTCAATATATTCAAATTAGATCACTCTAAGTAATTTTTTATAAGTTTATTATTTAATTTAATAATTTAACATTTAAATAATATAATTTCAATTATTGTTTTTATTAGTTTAAGTTTATGTATGGAGTGTGTCAATATTTAATCTTAAATGCGTAAAAACACAAAATATGCTTAGGAATTCGGATGGATATGACAATGGAATCATTACATCTATCTTATACGAAGATCATATACGATCATATATTTAGTTACTTCCAAAGTAGGCAATAAATACTACTTGTATGGATATTTATTGCGGAGATCTTAAATAAGTTATTAGTATCTGTCAAAATTTTACTGTAATTTTATTAGCTGAAATACTCGCTCTATAGAGTATAGTGGAATTTTCAGCAAAGATCTAGAGAAAAGCTCGTACGTAATTATATCAAGTCGAACTAATGTAATATCCGTAAATTTTATAGGAGATTCGATTAAAATTAGTGATTGTTTTAAACAAATTCAAGGGAATTCAATTATCCTTTTCATCTGGCAACAATAAATTATTAACTTTATTACTATCAAAGTTTTGAAGAATTAGATAAAGTTTAACCATATTTAGAATTAATCTACAGCGCTTATTAATTAGTTTAATCTATCTGATTACTACTGATAAAAGAACTACTGATTTTTATATAAAACTGCATATCTCTTAAATTTCAGACGAAAATCATTATCTCACTTATCTTTCATTTCTGTTTCTTTAAGCAACGCTGTAGGATGGATATCGTGTGATTTCATGTTTGTTTTTTTCATAGAACATGAAAATCGTTGTGTTAGCATACAAAACTTTAAAAATAAATAAAGAAAAAGGCTCATCTTAATAACATTTGATAACAAGAAATTTTTGCAAAATAGACACTGCTTAGAAGAATGTTACCAAACGCTTCAGGGAAGGTTAAGCAGTATTTGGTACGTGTAATGATATGTATGGCCGGTTTAAATATGCTGTTGACAATGCACTAGGAGGCAGTGGAACCGTGTCCAGGTGAAATGGCTGCGAGAAGGAACTGACAAAGTTTCAACGTTGAGGTAGAATGTCTTGTTGCAGGCCTATCTGTGCTGCAAATATAGATGAAAAATTGGGTTATCCAAGGACGACAGTAAATGGTAACTATAATTCAATTGCTTCCCTCACTGGACGACCGTTGAATGAATGGGTACATTTATAGACGGGAATACAAATCTGAGAAAAACATTCCCAACTGAGGCTCTCAAGCTGGATTTCAGTAGTAGGAGAATAATATATAAGCCTGGTATTACTTGAAGCAATGTGGAAAATAGTCTGAAGTAATTAAAAAAGAGTAAACAGGCTTCGAAAGCTGTGTTATGGAGCGACGAATCACCCTAACAATTCCCGATAGAAAAACGGGTGTGCACGTGACAGATGCCAGATGAATGTATCTTAGCAACAAGAATGGAATTTGATGGGACGGTGTGATGGTGAATGACGATGTGACATTGAATGACGATGGTGGTGACGTGAAATTCGGCCTCGAACCTGTAGTTGCAATGGCATGCGCATTGAACACCGCCAGGTATTTGACTATTCTGGACAAAGAAATGCTTCCTATATTTTGGCGCTTCTATCAGCAATGCAATGCACCTGGCAGAAGACTGCCGCTGACACCTGGTTTTATGGACATTAACGTCACCACACTTGACTGGCCTTCACTGACCCAGGAAAGATGATACCCTGGTGATGAACTGTACTTTTCTGGGACGTTCGCCCTCCAGAAGTTCAGTAGTTCATTAAATTTCTCAAGAAACTGTTTGTTTAAAAATACTTAGGTGCTCGGTGACTTCTTTCATAGTACAAAGAATATATATGCGTAGCAAGAATTGTGCTAATTGATTTGTACAGTGTTTATTTGCGCTCAATTCGAGTATGTAGTCGTGATTTTTTTTTTATCATCCAAGATTATGAAGTTGATCGCAGTCCTGTTTTACAAGAAATCTAATTTTTCATTAACTGCTTAAGTAAAAAGATGAACATTGTATTCAGGCGTTATCTTATTTATGATGGTTTATTTTATTATTTTCTACTGTATTTTGCTTCTTAAGTACCTCTACATAATTATAGTAAACTAATTCCTTCTCCCGAGAATGTAAGTGCTGAAATTTATTTCAGAAATGACATAAAAAATTATTTCGAACCATTTTCAAGGAAATTCCGTCATCTTACTCTGGAAGCCGAAAGTTCAGCAGGATTCATAGCTCGAACTATATCACTAAAATGTTTATGTGATATTTGAATATGTTGAATGCGATATTTAAATTTATTTAAAATAAGATGGTTTTCGTCTTCTGACTCGACATTACACCATCTGATTCATTATCATACAACAGCCAACTTCCGGTAGTTCAGGCAGTTCTTCATTATGAAATGGCTTAGTTGTTGATGTTAAATTTAGATATTAAATTAGATTTTAAAGTGGTGCCTAAAATATTTCACAAAATAAAAAAAAAGGCATATTGCCCTTTGTTTCTCTGGAGATCATCAGAGAAGACGAAGTATCTGAATGGGTATTGGAACAAGATATTTTGGAATGCAATTAACCAGCCAGTAATATTAGATACAACAAATGTGAGGGTTTGAAAACATATGCGGGTAATTTATTTTACATTCAAAATGAAGCACACATCTTAACAAATTAATTTTCATATTTAGGAGTTAAACTCGCATCATGCATAATAAAAAGTGGTTATTTGTTGCACTCGAAACTATAACACTTGAGTGAAAAACAACCACTAAGATTCTCAGCATACTAAGATAAAAAAGAATATTCACTGATTAACAAAAAGTAAAGCAATGCTCTATGATCGACATGAAACTTACAAATGAGAAGAGTATATATGTAACTCAGCGGCTGTCTGAACATGTACTCTCTGAGTCTCCTTGTTCTACCAGATACATTTTAAGTGAAGTCAGCAGGCTATGAAATCATATTGTTTGAACAACCATTCCTATTCTAAAGGTTTTCAATCCTAAAAGAAAAAATAAATATCTGTTTGGAAAGATTCTTTTTAATTTTTTTTATTAATTAAAAGCACTATAAATTAAATATCTGTTTGGAAAGATTCTTTTTATTAAGTTCTTTTTAGTGCTTTTTAATAAAATGGTATCTACCAGCTATTTTATTGAATTATTAGGCAAGTAAAAATAGTGGTTTTTTTATGTTTTTTTCAGTTAAAGGAATTGAAAAATAATGATAAGTTCTAAATTCTAATCACAATTCTAACTTTAATTTTGTGAGGATTAATAACTAATATTTTTCAAGGATATTTGAATGACGATGGCAGAAAACCTGCTGCTTAGATAATTTGTGATTGCAATTTGAATTCGGTTTCCTAAATAAGAAAAAGGAATCTTCCATTATACATCAAGCAATAAAATGACTCTTACAGTAGAAGAACTTAAACTTTTTTTTACGATTTCGTAATTGTACAAAGATAAAAAACCTAAATGTTCAATAATTTTTTAAAGAAATTAATTTATAATTATTCTTAAATGCATAATAATTTGTAATATATTATATTATTAATATTTAAATTATATTGATAATATAATTAAGTTTATAATTTATAATAATAAAAATTATTTCTTAAATTATAATTCGTTCGGCAGTTAAATAAAGACATTAATAACACTGATAATTTTTTAACTCTTGCTAAATACTCAAAATATTTTTAATTCACTTTTTTTATACCTTTCTATTTAATATTTCCATTTTACAAATTATTTACATTTACATTTTAAATAGAAGTTCATAAAAAGTATAAAGATTAAAAAAAAAGTTGACTATAATAAATAATAAATTAATCAGTTGAATAATTGTCGGAAGCCTAGTGTGGTCTCACCCATTCTTATTCAGTTGAATATTTGCTATGTTGTATTTCAAGTAGTTAATTTTAGTTAGGATTTTTCAGAAACAAAACCTTTTTTGTATGCTTGAAAATTAAAGACGTAGTAATTTAATAATGATAATAATAATTATTGCTCATCTTTGTTTTATCCTACTCTCCTACACAGGTGAGGCTTCAGTCAGTTTGTGTGTTTCTGTTTGCATATAATTATGCAAACACAGAAAATTATTGCAGAAAATTAAGTTTATTCTTTCAAGAATTTCTTAGAACTTACTTAATTTTAAGTAAGTGAGGAGGAGAACATATATTCTTTAAAATTAACAAGGTTTTTTTTTCATAAAAAAAGTATATTTATGCTTTAATTGATATCATGTTTGCCTTTTCAAACACCTATTACATATTTAAAAATTTCATTCCAATTACACATTTAATTGGAAGATCTTAATCCTCTCTGATATGATTAATGGTCATTTATCAGATAGTCAGTGTTATTGAGCTGAGATGATTAATGACGATTAACTTTGGCTTAAACCAATTAACAGTGACAAGCATTAATCCTAAGACAATAATGATCATCACTGTATGGTTGATAGCGAGGAACTGTATTAATCACGCTTCTTTTCTTTATTATTAAATTAGATTTTCTTTTCAAATTTACTATAAAGATTGTTTGAATCTTCTTTACTACATCTGATTGATGTAATTAATGTAATCAAAAGTACCAGAAGGAATTACCATACAACATTGTTTGGGTAAAACCTTTCATAGATATTTGTGCTATAGAAGATCAATTCACATTTCGGTATAACGATATATCATGGGTTAGTTCCAGACTTAAGTTAGGAATGATCAATTAGGAAAAGAGAACACTTGTGTTAGATGCATACCTTCGGTAGAATCTGGACTTCAGAACTCTAATTTTTGTTGTTCTCTAGAACAATCTCAATTATTAAATTTCAAAATACTGGAAAAATAGTGTTATAGGTCTGTAAATGTAAACATAAAAAAAATATTTTTAGTATTTAAATATATTAAGTATTTTAATTTTTTTTAAGTATTCTCTAACAATTCCAATGTTATTTAACTTTATCGTTAAATTTCAATAAAAAATTCTATGAGAATTATTTAAATTAAAAAATTACAACACAAACATTTAAACAACTAGCACTTATTTTATTTTTTAATTTAATGCATAATTTCAGAATCGATTACAAACATTTAGTGAACGAATTCCGCACTAAAAAACAACAACATTAATGTTATAAAATATGTAAATCATCACTGGAAAAGTTATCGCTTCTTTCCGAATATATATTTCAGTGATGAACGCAAAACAATAAAATTACTATTACATTGTAAAATAGTATAAAAGTATATTTACTATTCATTATATTAGTATTCCATACTATAGTGATATTATTGAGCATTGCAAGTAAGTTTTCAACATTACTAATAATTTAGATTGGAACATAGAGATGAATTGTATCTTCAAAATCTGATTATTGAATTGCTTTTGAAGTCTTCAGGCAAAAAAATTGGAATCTTCTGTAGGAATTTTCTAACAAGGAATTCAAATTTCTGAAATAAAATCTCTGTAGAAGATATTGGCAAATTCGTCATGTAGATTAAAATAAGTTATTGAAGAAAAATTACCGTTCTAGTAGCTAAAATATAAAACATAGAACATCGAGTATTTAAAAAAAATACGCTTTTTTGTTTGTACACCTTTTCATTTTTCTCATTGTTCTTCAATAAAATATCAGTGAGAGGAAAGTGGAGAAATTGGTCTTGCGAAACCTGAAGTAGTCTAATTGGAGATTGTAATGCTTAGTAGGAATGAAATTATAGGATGTAGGAATAGGGGAGCCACAAAGAACAAAAGAAGGAATATGTATTTACAGAAGAGGGAATCAAAGAATTTAATAGAAGGTTTGGTTCTGCTGAGGAACCTGAAATTTCTGTGAAAGAAGTAAACTAGAAAATGGGTAACAACTTGTCAACATAAGTGAATGAAAAGATAAAAATGTGAAAAACTTATAAATAATACATTCTCAAAACACTGTAAATCTGAAATTTAAAACAAAGAAGATTAGGCCTACTTAAAATGTTGTTTCAGAAAATTTTTTATTTTTTCACAATCATTTTGTTGTTATATGTATTCTTATTTTGGGGGTATATGTTTCTTTTGAAGTTATGAAGACAAACGGAAAGGCAACAATGATATTCCAGTTTTAGCATTTACTAAATAAAAGTAATTCAAATTTTTCATTTTCTGAAAAGCAAAAAAAAATTAACTAAATCTGTACCGTATTAAACTGTGAAAATTGGATTAATTGTGATCATATCTAATTTCTCTACAACGACCCATGAGGAAAAGACTTCAAATTTTCAATATAAAAGTTAGATTCCCACTTAGTTAGTTTTCAAAAATCCATTTAGCGGTTCAAAATTTATTAAGGGAAGTGAAATATCACACATGAACACACAGTTGCACAGATTTGACAAACCTCAATATAGTATTGGTGAAAAGATAAATAGATTGACAGTGTTATTATTTATAAATAATCCAATTCAGATTAAGCTTTTTTGGCGTTTATTAATATATTTTTAATTTGTTAGAAGAAGCTTTTTCCTTTGAATTATTAAAATAAAGCAACGTGAATTTAGTATTTTCCTTGTACGTTTGCTTCGTGGAAAGTTTTCATATCTTTATTTGCTTTTTTTTAACAAATTTCAAACCTTGATTCAGAAAAAAGATATAAAGTTATATTCAATCAAAATTTTCTCTGCTATTAATTTTCTATTAATTTTGGTTTCTTCTAACCAAAATAAACTTATAACTTTCGCTAGAAACTTGACATTGTATTATTTGACATTCAATAATAACCTTAATATTATTTTAGTAATGCAGTGCTCTTCCAGTCCGTCTAGATTTTTGTAGATCATTATTCATTGACATTAACATGTACTTTCTTTTATTTTGGTGAATTATCAATAAATAGTGCGCATGAAAATTCATTTTACGGTTATCTAAGGGAGAGATGTTATCACTAAATCCATCAATATCCATCAAACAGTTGTCTAAAGGAATCTGGAAAGAACTATAGTCGTCATTACGCTTGACTACTGTACTTGGAGAATTTGCATGAAACAGACAACCACTAGTAATAATAACTAATCATCTATATAATAAGCGCGAGTGTTTGTTCATTTGCTTGTTTGTCTTGAAACAACGTCGCCATTTCTCAACGGATCTTTCCCAAATTTGTCACTGAGGGTCACATGCATCCCAGAATAATACATAAGCAACGAAAACCCGTATCGGGACTAAGGGGTGTAAACGTGGGGGGTAGGGGGCAAACTTTCTTGAAGGATACTCATATATCTCAAACAGCTTTAGTTGGAAACATGAAATTTGCTATGAGTGTTCTTAATGAAAATGTAAACTACAGTGCAACTTGGATAATTCGAAGCTGAAGGGACCATTACAAAACTTCGAATTATCCAAGTTTTCGAATTATCCAAGTTTTCGAATTAAACAAGTTGCATCTTTTAACTTTAATTTCAGGTCCACTGAATGCTTGAAAAGATAATTCTGTCATTAAGTAAATGTTTATTCAGAAAGATCAATACAGAAAATTATAGTTTTTCAAAAAATTGTGCAATGTCTGATTGTTTTGTAGAATTCAGTCGCTTAAGGTTAGCAAAATCATCATGCATGTTTAGTGATTGGAAAACAGCTTCACTTATGTAGGTTTGTCCTTCAATATATCCACGAAATTCGGCGCTATCCCGTATTTGTTGGCGATTTGGCATTTCTTCTTCACACCCTTTTCCACCTCGCGAATGACGGCGACCTTTTCAGCGAACGTTAAATTCTGTACACGCGTGGTTTACTGAAAGACATGGTGACACTGACAGCAGGACGCTCGAATGGCGTCTGAAGCGTCACGTGTCGAACGGTGGCGGGAAGGGGATTTCAGTTGTCACGTGTCGAATTTCTTAACGATGAAACGCCGAAAGTCGTTTTGGTTCGAAATTTTTTATAAAAAACTTCAAATTAAGGAAGTTGAACTTCGAATTATCCACGATTTTTTTAACATTGATTTAGTAAGAAATTCGAGGGACTAAGAGAAATCTTCGAATTAACCACGATTTCGAATTAAAGACGTCCGAATTATCCAAGTTGCACTGTATATATATATTCGATGATTTTTCGATATTCGGATCCTAAGGAGTGTGAGCGGCGATGGACGGGGGGGGGGTGCTTTCCTGCAAGATTTGCATATCTCCAAAAAAGCTGGAGTTGGAACAACACGAAATTTCTCAAGAGTGTTCTTTGTCAAAATCTAAAATATACGAATCGGATTGTGAAGGGTCTAAACGGGGAGGGAGGGGAAGACCAACTTTGTAGAAGAGTAGTTTTCGGGATTTTCAAGTTACAAAATAAGAATAAAGCATTACTTTGTAATAATCACGTGATTTTGTAGCAATTGGGGAACATCAGGACAACCCTTTTTTGTAATCCGGACGAAGCTTGGGTATTTTTGCTATTTACAATATATAAGCCAAGCTTAATTTCGTTAGCATTCAAAGATTCTCAGGACTTGCAGTTCTATCCTGTAGAAACATGAAATAAGAAAAGGAAGTTTTACTAATTTTGTTGATTTTATTTTTTAAATTGGTCGTGAGGAAATGAGATTATGTGTAAATTTTGAACCATTGATATTTAGAAATTTCAAACTTTTTCTTTTTATTGTCTTTTCTTTTTGCTATCTTTGTATTTCTTATACTGTATGTTATTTGATGTCGTCGGCCCGAGATTGCTGTGGATCTAAAGTTAAGTGATTATTAACGTTGCTGATGCATTCCTTGTTTTATTATATGTCACATGATAATAAATTTTAATGAGACGTTTTCAATACTGTAGCAAATTTAATGAAAAGAAGCTTGCATCCATATAGTTCTCAAGCTTAACAATATTCTACAAAAATCTAGACTATGAAAGCCATGTCCTATCTAATACACTAAATAAGAGAAGCAAGATTTTTAATTAAGTTAATTTGAAATCATTTGAATGAAATAAGTTCATTCATAATTTCAAGTAATTTTAAGTAAAAAAAATAAATCCATCACTCCATTTAAAGCTAATTTTTTGGAATAAAACCGTTTTTACTTTTTAAGCATTTTGAAAATATATAGAGTAATATAAATTTAACAATACTTAGAAATATAAACGCTATCTAATGGGCATTAATTTGCATATTAATGAATATTTTTTAGCCTTTTAGCCTGTTTATTTTTCTAAATGCATTTAAAATGCAAAGAGGTCATTTTAAAATTCCGGTATGTTTATTCTTTATAATTGTTCCTTTTTTATCTCTACATTGTGTTTATGCCAAAGTTATTAAATTCTGAGCTATATGCTAAATTACTACTACACCGAAATGTAATGCTTTCAATTTCATTTTAATCAATTAAGTGATTTTTAAAATTTTCTCATCCAACGAACTCAGTTTTTGAAAGTTAAAATATTGACAGTGGATTCAAAAACGTAATTTGAGTAATTTTGCTTTGCAGAAGATCACAGTCATTTATCTCAAAAATTATTGGTATCATTCAACAGATCTAATTTGGTTTTAAGGATTTTCTGAATTTAACGATTTAACGCTAAGCTACTGTCAGATCACCAATTTCAAAGACCTGTCAATTAAGGGAATGGTGGCTCATTCTTCGAAATAGGGGACTGGTATAACAAAGACGTGCGTCGTTTCACATGTAATGAGATGCTTATTATGTTACTTAAATGTAAGCTTTTTTTCTGTTTTTTAATTATTGAATCTGTGGATTATTAAAAACTTAACGAAACTCTTGTTCGCGTTGGTCTTATCTGCCCATGAGAATCGAGCAGATGCTTTGGCAGGTCTTTCGATGGATTTAACGAATTAACGTATCATGTCAAATTTAAATCTAATCACATTTCAATTTTATAATGTACAATTTTTTGGCTTACAAAATGAAGATCTAACTTAAAATCGGTTTAACTTTGCAGAATTCGTTGTCGTCTTGTCCAGTCCTTTATTTATATGTCATCAGGTTATGGTTCGCTATTATTCAGTCTACATTACCAATCAAATGGTGTTTTTTTTTTTTTTTTTTGGAGAGGGGGGGGGATCTTTTTCAAAATCGGATACAATTAAACGAAAATCCATGAAACAATCGGAATATCCTTCATTCGCTTATTACATATATATATAATAAGCGAATGTATATAAATGTTATTTCTGTTACTGAGGATAATAAACGAATGAGATCACTTGAAGCTATGATAATCAGATTATTAAATCAAACGAAATTGTTAATCGAATTTAACAATAAAAATTTGAATTACGGATCTTTTATAGAGATTTCAGATAAGGATTACGATTACAGAGAAATTTATTGTGGTGTTAGCATTTTGTTAATATATTTGTAGGATGTCCCAGAAGAAAAGATCAATATTCTGGGAGGCCATTGTATCGATCATTCTAAGAAAAAAACTAGATGATCCTGTGTCCCTTTCTAAACGGTTTCCAAGATAGAGCTATTTGAATGTACAATTACCCACAATTTATCTATCCCTATTAGTTTTCTGTAGATTCAGCTAATAATCGAAATGCCACCAAAATTAGGAAAGACCATGAGAAGGAGGATACGTAAAAAAAAAAATAATTCCAAAATCTGTCACTAGGGTGAAATATGGCTCTGTACATGAGGAAATCCATGAACGAGTATCAACATGCTAATATGAATTTGAATTTTAATGTTTGCTCCTATCAAAAATTGAGACAGAAACCGAATTCACGTACTAGAGGAAATGCTGTCAAAATAATAGTTTACCCTCACTGTCGGTAATGATGAAATTGATTTTCGATCTGATTTCAATTGTTATTATTCTTGATTGCAGATTTTAACGTATTGGGAGTAAAGAATGAATCATAATTTCACAGATAATTAAGAATAATATTCGATTGCTGTAGTACTTAATAACTCACAAAATCTTAACAGTAAATTTTAACTACTTATTGATTATTGTAAAATTTAAGTAGTAATTTTGGTGATTATACTCTTTACGTAAAATCTTTTTTACTACCTAATTTTAAATATTTTTTTATTATTACATACCATATTTACAAAATCCTAAATCTTAAAGGAAAATAGCATGTCGGTAGCACGCCTTTTGGCAGATGAGATTAAATTAAATTAAATTAGATTCTGGGTTTTGATTGTTTTGCATTTAAACTTAATATTTTCATCCTAAAATACGGCAAGTATTAATTAAATCAGGAAAATGTTAATTAAATCAGGAGAGTTAATTTTGTTTTATGAGTTTTATGAAAATGTTCGTGGAATGACGACGAATGTAATTGATAGAAATCCTATAAAATCATCTAAATTCATACCTAATATTACAGGTTTCATAAAATTTCTTAAGTAGTTCTTGCTGAACAGACCTCGGATTTGCTTTAACTTCAGGAAAAAAGAGTGTTCAGACAAATCGCTACATAATGAAACGAATCCCAGATCACCGCTAAAGATTTTATTCCATGCAGCTTGAGTGTAGCATCCTCTTTAGGACCTCTTTTGCTTCCTCCTTCAACATACAATCTCGTAGAATGCTATGAATGTCTCCCCACACCACGGTATAAAAACAGCTAAAAGTTAGGATGAAATTCAAAATTTCCCATGACCCAGTTTAAAATCTAACTTCAGATTGAAAAGGCGGGAAAAAGAAGGAGTCTCAAATCTTGTCCGAGTAGAACTCGGACCAGTACTGTAACAATTGTTATTTAATATGAGTTTATCTATAAACCAGGACTTTACATATCAAACAGAGCAAGATATCGTTTGCGAAATATTAAATTCATAGGCATGTTTAAAGAAATTATAGTTATTTTGTTAGATAATAAAATATGATTTACAGACACATTAAGCTTATATTACACTTTTTGAAAATTAAGAATAAAACTAAGGATGTGCTTTTGATGTAAGAAGTGTAGAACATCTGCATTTATGATAACTGCCTAATTGCCAATTTTGTGCTGCATGGGAATATTCCTTGTCTTGTCTTGAACATCTTAGGTAAAGACAATGATTGTCTGTTCCTAGCTCTGAAGATGATTTTGGTCTTTCCATCTTATTTTTGGTCGTCCTCTGTCTCTTTTTCCTTTGGGTTTATATTTCAAAATTAAATTTGGAATCTTATCGTTTGACATCCTTTCTACATGGTTAAGCCAATTTTTTTGGTAATTTTGAATTTCTTGAATTAAACTTGGAGTTTTAAGTTGAGCTCGAATATCATTATTTTTCTTTTTGTCGAGACGTGTAAATCCTAATAAAGGTCTCAAAAATTTCATCTGTGCAGTTTCCAATCTGTTTGTTTCTTTGTTTCAATATCCTGGTTTCACTCCCATATTTAATTGCTGCTTTGGCTGTAATGTTATGTAATCTTAGTAGTGTTTCTTTCGTCATTTGTTTTCCAAATCTTCTTCTAATTATTCCATTCATTCTGTTGTATGTCTGTATGTTTGATATCAGGTTTGCCTCATCGTTATAACATGAAATTATGTTTCCTAAATATTTAAACTCTGATACTTGTTCTATTATTTTTCCATTAATTACAATTTTCACTCTTTGTATTTGTTTTCCACACATTGCCATGGATTTTGTTTTTAATTCCGAAATTTTCATTTTATAATTTTTTGAGATAGTATTTAAATGATTTGCTCCAATTTGAAGTTCATCTTCTGAATTTGCTATCAAAACTTGATCGTCAGCATACAGTAATGTCTTCAATTTTTTATCTTTTGTGATCTGGATACCATTTTTAAATATTGATTTCTATTCTTTTAGAATTCTATTTATATATATGTTGAAAAGTATAATATATAGTATGTATGTATAGTATGTATGTATGTATGTATGTATAGTATATACAATGGGAATATTCCATTAAACAAATATCATAAACAATGAAGTTTTTTTTCATTTCATTTTTTCAAATTAAGTTTATATCATTCTGATTTTATATTTGATATAGAAATTGTTGGCATTAAATTGAAATATCGTATATATAGGAAAATACTCTATACAATACTTCGTCATATTATTTCACTAAAAAAAATACCCGTGCTTCGTCCGGGTTACAAAAAAGAGTTGTTGTGATGTGGATGACGAAGAAACTGAATAGTGTGATCACTTTGAAACTTTTCCAAAGAGGTAGTTACAAATTATGAAAAAGAGGAGTAAAGAAAACGCACATTTTTATTGAAAGTTAATCTCCTCTTTTATTGTTACAAATTATGTTATAGACCTGCTATCGTCGCTTCTCTCGGAAGTCTTGCATATGTAACGTAAAAAAAAAAATCTTTATTTCTTCCAAAAAAGCAAATTACATCACGTAAATTAAAAACTGGAACTTAGAAAAAAGAACGCGCAGGTCAAATTTCGGAGATACGCATACACCTAAGCATACCCCTTAGTCCTGATCTGGGTTTTTGTAGTTCATGCATTATTTTGGTGTGCATGTGAACTTCCGTGCCAAATTTGATAAAAAGCCATTGAGAAATGGCGATGTTGTTTCAAGAGAAACAAACAAGCACTTGCGCTTTCTATGTAGATTATGCATTATTTTTCAATTATTATAACTAATGCGTAAAATTAGTTTTCATGCAACTATAATATATGCTATGTACAATATACAATTGTTATTTATATATTATGTCATAATAATTGTTAATATTTGAAAGTTTCCAATCTTTTTACGCTGACGAAAATTAGTTTGAGTTAAGCGAAAACTTTCAATTCAAAGTTAATACGAAGATATAATCAGTGCAATGTCATGAGAAATGAAATACATGATTAATATTCAAATTTTAATGGGAAAATAAAAAAGACGTAATTTCGAAATATTTTCAGTAAAAGTGAAGTAAAACTATACAAAAAAGGTTCATTTCTGAAATTTGCTTAATTTTCGTGTACAGAGAACATGCTGTACATGGTTTTGTTTATTTAAATAGAACATCTTGTATAATTAACTGAGCTTATTTACACAAAATGCCTTAACATTTGAGACAGGCCGACAATATTTATCTGTTAAATTTAGGAATAGAGGATTCTTCTACATTTCAAAAGTATAATTGCAACCTACATTTACTTGAAATCCATATCTTGTCCATCCAAGTCTAGAAGAGTTCACTTCAGAATTTTGGTCAGTAATTTTAAAACCTATATAAACTATAAAAATTCACCAACTCTGCTTATGGCGATAATTTATATGAAAAAATATTCAAAGTATATATTATTTTGGATGACGGGATTCTTTTTCTAGTTTTAAATGGCCTCGATGACTCCTTTAGATGGTCCTTTGTCTCTGTTGATGCAAAAATCATTAAACGGCCTCTTCTGAGACTTCAAAAGTCCTTAATGATAAGCAAATTCTCAGCTGCTTTGCATTGATTGTCTGCTCCATTGACTTTCAATTTGTATAATTAAGATATCTGTAGGCAAAAGGCACACCAGCGAGAACATTTTTTGACACATCTTGCTAAGTCTACTGCTGGAACATATTGCAAGTGCAGCATTACCAAACATTATTTAAACTTGAAGATTTTTTAACCTCATGTGTCATTTACAGCTACGAATGCAGAAGGAAAATTTAATGTTTGAAAATTTATTCCTAATTCCTAGAACTTCATTTGATGAAAAAAAATAGTGTTTACTGTATTATAATTTCCTAGTGTTTATTTTAATTATGATGCATAATTCTAGTCTCCTTCATAGAGTAAAAATCTTTTTTCAGCAATATTATTTGAAGATTTAATAAAATGTTTTAATTAGAGATTTTTGAACGTTTAATAAACAGTAACAATTATAATATAAAACAACTTCCTAGTATAATCCAAACATTAACAGTAACATTATTTTTCTTCAATATGCATTCTGAATCTAATCAGGGTATTTCACCACATTGAAGACAAATATAATACGTTTTAATTATTAACTTATTTTCCTAAGATATCCTATGTCTAATACTCTTTGGATAATGTAAATAATAAACTTGATGATTAACGAAATTCTAAATTTTAAATGAAGATCTTTATTTCATCTGACCTTTTACGTATCAAAAAATATGCGAAGTTCTTCTTGTCATGTACACTACGATGTTTCACAATAATTTATAAATAAAAAATACTTAAGAAGTACATCAAAAAATTAAATAATATAAACTTCTATTAAGTGTCTGCAGAAAGAAAGTGATTAAGAAAACAGCAAAACTATTATTAACATTTCTGAAGCTTTACTTTGAAAGTAAATGTTGCAAAATACCAGCTCTTTTCTATATTAAATATATATTCTTAAATCTATTTAATGAAGTAGTACGATTTTTTGCACTGCTATTTAAGCTTATCGTATAGTCTTTAAGAAAAAAAATCGAATGACCATGAAGAAAGCGTCCAATTTCAAAGAAATTTTATAGATGCCATTTGAATGAACTAAAAATGATTCAAATTTCACAGTGAAAACACAAATTTTCATTAAACAATAGCAGCATCATTGCTGTATTATCAGTGCTGTCTTGAACTACTTCTGGCTACTATGCACCCATGGCATAGAGTCAAACAAAGTCCTGATGATATCTTGTGGCCGATCACGCCAAGCTTGCTGATACTGTTCATCCAAATGCCGAATGTACGATGATAGACGCACTTACATCCTTGGATGTCCCAAACATGCTTGATGCGGGACAAGTTTGGTGACCTCGCAGGCTAAGAAAAAGAGTGAATTACTTGAAAGATACTGCTGGAAAATGTGTGCAGTGTGCTGATGTGCATTATTGAAAAATTGCTCTTGGCCTGGCACAAACGGCAAAACAACTGGTTGCAGGATCTCTTGTTCGCATCACTGTGAATTTTTAAGTTCCTAGAATCACTACAAAAGTGGATCTGGAATCATAATAAATGGCTCTCCAGATCGTTAAAATCAGAAATAATGGCTACATGGCTCTCGCCAATATTACCAAGATTTGAGCGCTGTCTAGTCCTCTACCATAGTGGGGCCGTGCCCGAGAGATATGATGTGCTCTCGAATGGTTTCTTACTGTGTTAAGTGATGAGTTCTCTTCTGCATTGCAGCAGATGATCATCATATCCGTGTATGGAGGAGAACTGAACTTGATTCTGTCAACTTGATTCAACTTCTGATTTCTAGCATATTATTGATGTATTCTGAATACAACACTTCCGGCTTTGCTGATTCCGCTTTTGCTTTTATAAATTTACATTAATTAATTGGCAGATTCTTGACATCATCAATATTGTTCTCCAGATTATTGTGCACTGTTGCTATGGGCATTGCTTATAAAGAGATTCCAGATTAATTTGCTGCTAAATTCCCCATATGCTATGAATGACGTAATATCATTGATCGAATTCTCTCATGAATACTGAAAAGCAGACTTATTAAATTATAATGCTTAATGAGTCAGTACTGATGAGCAGCGAGAAATTTAAACCAATATCGTACTGTATTAATAATTGATTATTACAAGGCCATCATACCTTGATGAATAGGAATTCCTCACGTAAATGACCACATATATAAATGAAACTAAATGAAATCCATCCGAATAGCTACACTACATCCTTAAATAGATAGCATATAGTATTTATATACAGTTTTATATTTGTTAATATTTACGTATTAGAATATTGCAGGAAGTTAAGAATCTTGTAATGGAGACTGTAAATTTTAGAATCTAAAATTATCTAGTATGTGAAATTGTTTTACACATTTATATATATTACTTGTTCCCAGCTATAAATTATATGAGGTTTCTACAAAGGTTGCTTTGGTAAAGGAGATATCAGAAACCATAACATTGGTGTCCAAGGACCTATTGACAACAGGCCTTCTTTTATCAGACATGAGAAGATGATGAATGTGTACGAATATCCTTTTGGTCTTCCATTTGATAATAACGCCGCATTGCTAGCACATCCATCTCTGAGAATCTCTTGTCAGAAGTAAGCATTTGTCTCTTTCATTCTCAACGCTAACTTTAAAATGATTTTTGCTTCCATCAGAACTTAACAGAGAACATTCTAAGCCTATCTTGTTCCCTACTGCTGTGGTAGTTTACTGTAATATATAAGAGATAAGTTTTGGTTAATGTCAACTAATACTATTTTATATTAAATAAAATAATTTTGCAAGTAATGCAAATTCACAGAATTAAAAAAAATAGAAATAGCCTCCCTGATCCAAAAACCAACAATAATGATAGAAAACAAAAACACAGCATATCTCTTATTATAAAGCATCATAAGTATAGCAGATATAAAAAATACAACATTTACAAAACTTCAGAACTAAAACAGTTTCTTAGAAATCATCAAAGCAATATTATAGAAGAATATTAATAGTAGCAAGAAAGAACTGTTGATCAGAGGTATTTTATTATAAATTTACATATTATGAAATCACTATTAATCACTTGCTTTCTTTACGAAATACCGAAATTGTTACTTTGTTTACATTATTTTAAATTCTATTCAATCAGAACCTGTGATCGAAACAGGACTTTGATGTCAAATTCAGTAAAGGAATAAAAAAAGACGATTTACAATATACAGTAAAACCTCGATATAACGCTCCCGCTTATAGCACTATCCCGTTCTTTACGCTCCTTTCATACGGTCCCTGGAATTTTCTATGTAACTCTGTATACTTTTACCCTCTTATAACGCTTCAAATCCCGCTTGTAGCGCTTTTTTATATCGGAAATTTTGTATCGAAAGAAATGTAACACTGTAAAGATTCTTTTTTTTCCTGGTAGGAGGGAATCTTTGAACTCTGTGAAGTTGCGGGTCTGTGATACAGTAAGTTAGTGCAAAATGTCGAAGTGGAAATCCCTTTCTATAAGTGAAAAACTGAAAATTCTCCGTTGTACGACGAAAATTCTACAGAAGTCAGAAGGATTTCGCAGAATCTCTAGGAATTCCCTCGTCCAGTCTGCGAACAATAATGAAAAACAGAGATGCAATTACCGATGCAGCGAAGGGTTGTTGCAAACGTAAAAAAGTAAAGTGTGCACTAAATCTGCTCCGAAAATATATTACTGTAGTATTGCTCCAATTGACGTTAATAGTTACCTAAACCGCATTGAAAATGACATAATTCATAACAGTAGCGCACATACACGGCAAACCACAATCAAAGATCTTTTTAATAGGAAATAAGCTCACATTTGCACTATATCTGTTGCAGAATCATGTATGTTTCCTGTAAAATGGAGTCCAAATCTTTCCCCATCTCATAAATCATTTCCCGTCTATAGCGCTATCCCGCTTATTATGCTTGTAGGTCATGGTCCCTTGACGAGCGTAATAACGGGGTTTTACTGTATTTTGAATAACCGTAAAATACTTTGTCAGTACATAGATCTTTTTGACTTTTTTACTGTTTTCCTCCCTTTTTTTTTATTTTTGCTTTTAAACTAAGTTGAACATTGATTTGATTAAACTAAGACTTAGAAGAAATTAAAAAAGTTATAACTGTTATTTGGGGACTTTTTCCAACATTAGTATTACATTTATTTTTCTACCGTAAGTGTAAAGAGATCATCAAACACACCGTCAAAGAAAAGATGTAAATCATATTTACCTTTGCGGCAAAAAAAAAATGTTAAATTTTAACTCCTTGCTACTTTTTAAGATAATGCAATGTAGAATTAACATATTACTAATATTACCAAATAATGAATTCTTTTAATTTGATAAGTAGCACTAAAACACAAACATTTTTATTTTCAATTTGTTCTGTAATATGCATAGATCCTTTAGAAGTTGTATTTCCCGGAAGTAAATCAAGTTTTTGTATCTATTGCTGAATTTAATTTGAGAATATTAGGCTTTTCAATTCGTGTAATTGTGATATAATTCTAGAAAATGTTCTTCTTGAATTATATTATTAAATATTTCCTAAAAAATTTCAGATAAAATATTCTTCTCTAGCGACTTTTATTTAAAACAAATGGTGTTGTGCAGTTTTTAAGATTAAAATAAGCATAGAAGCCATTAGAAGGAGATATCACATCCTGCCAACATTTCTAATATCTTTGTTATATTATCCAGCAAATTGATGAATTTTAAGTAAGATGATGCTTCAGCGGAAAACACATTCTCAAAAAAACTAATTCAGGAAAACATGTGTACTTTTTGCTTTATTTTGTTTTTTCTATTTTTATTTCGGGTTCTTTGATTTTTCATTTTCTGTACCAGTTTAATTTGATAATGGACAATCAAAGAAAAAATTTGTTTTTTAGTCTTTGTCAGCATGTCTGAAGCTATTTGTTACATGTCTAAATGTTCTAAATCAATATATTATATAACTTCGATTATAAAAAATAATGTTATTGTAATAAGCATGTAATATTTTATATATATTGAAAGCCTTTAATAATCAAATGATCTCCCTCTCTCTTTTTGTAATTTCCTTTCACAAAATAATGACACATGATTGAAGTTAATTAGAAAAGTAGAAATTTATAGTTTCATAGCAACAATGATTTCTGGATAATAAAGATAATTCGTTACAACGAACTCTATTCTATTTAATTGCAGGACTTTCCAGAAAATACAACTTTCACTTATGTAATAATGACAATGATGATTTTCTAAAACTTTACATGCCAAAATCAATAAGAAGTTTATGTAATTCAGCTTAAATCTAACACTAGAATTAAGTAGATTTTGAGTTAATGGGATTGTAGACTGTTAAGAGACATGCTTGGATAAACCTAATATTCATCAAATAGTAAATCATTAAATCTTTCACCCCTTATTTTTAGTTTTGAAATGTTTAGCTTTACCTCAAAAAAAAAATCATCAACGTTGGATACATTTCCGAAACTAAGCCGAAAAATAAATTGCAACAAACTCACATTTTGCACTCGTTCAGTGAAAGATAACAAAGACAAAAATCCTTTAACTATTTAAAATTTATAAACCATTTGTAATTTCATTTTCAATGTAATGAAAACGAAATGGATTAAGATTTGCATGACTGTTTACATGCGAAAGCTATGACCAAAAAAATTATACAAATTTGATTTCTATATCCTAATTATTTGATTTTCAATATTGTAATTTTTTAACTATCTAACTATCTAAAACTATCGATCTATGAAAACTATCTTTTATA